>FR990033.1:5002500-6252500 GCA_905404135.1 Hesperia comma
GAAAGCCTCGGAAAATTTAGGCGTGTCTTAGTACTCTCGATAATATTTAAGCTGATTAGGATGTTTAAAAAAACATTAATTTTAATTTATTGTAGTTGTAGCCGTGCAACATCAAGATTTTTTTAATATAATAGAAAAAAAATAATAATAGGTCAAACCATATCATCCTACGAAAGTTGTTATTTCAGTTCATACAATAAGTGCAAGTTTACCAACAATGCAAGATAAATTGAAACTTGTAGAAAGATCCTTTCTTTTAATAACTTCTATTAATTACTTTTACTGTGATGTAGCGACACTTTCATATTTATTATATGTATAGATTTTTATCTTTGCATCAAAGATTAATGCATTGATACGGAAATCGTTCTATTTTAACCGGTACATATAAATATAAACTGTGGAATACCCCGCCAAAACTAACATGCATATGCTTCAAAAACTAACAAACGAGTGCACAGTGCATACAAATACGAAATTTATTTGGAACGAAATACATTCCCGTTTCGCTTGCACATACAATGAGGCTGATTTCGTATGCGTGCGGTGAAATGCAAGGAAAATAACGCATAGGCAAACAGTGCATAGTGAACAGATGAAAAAACTGTTAGTCGAATGGCAGATTGGTACGCGGTGGTCTACTCGCTGGTGGTCTAAATATTAATGTGGCAAGTGAGTGAAATATATAGATAAATAAACGTTAACATAACTGTAAAAAAAAAATTGAAACCCTAATGTTTCAAAAATTGGGTTGCTCGAGCGCGCATTGCTTCGGGCTCTACATCTATACTATAAGTTATAGTTTATAATTTGTGGTATCACTGATGTTCACGGTTCAAAATTATCAGAATTATTATCTGTATTAAGAGGAACTTGCGAAAGCAGACAGGTCTTAAAAGATATATATCTGTAATTAATTTCACTATTGAAGGTAGGCTCTAGTGGCTAAGCCGCTCAGATAATTAGCTGCCTTCGTCTGTCAGCTATCGGCGATCTACGCCTCAGGTACCAAACCTAGTAATCCCCAAAGACGATCGACTAAACCCTCTGGCACATTAATTTCCTTTAGGAGGATTTTCATCAGGTAAAATATATGTCTGTAATATATTTTACCTAGAAGAATATAAGTCTGTGATAGTAGAAAAGTTTGTACCTACTTCTGGGCTTGGTCCGTATTCCTTGATGTGGAATAGTGATCGATCGATGGCCAAAGATGGCTTTGTCGTGATACACAATGGTTATTCTATAATTTAGGTATTTTCTCTTTTGATTTTGGGTTTCAGGATCCGACAACTATACTGTTATAGGTATTCTTACACAAGATATTATTTATGGTATGCACGTTATCATGCCCAGTTAACAAAATTGTAGGATATCACTGAAGTAATATCGTACATTTTTATGCAAGTGTGGGTACTAAAACATCGTCTTTTAGAACATTTTCTGTAGCTATGAGGCAATGGGGGTATCGCGTTCTTATATCGCCTTTACATAATGGTCGAGCGGTCGCGAGTGTCGCGTCATTTCAAGAAAATTGCCCGATGGCGAATTGAATTTTAAAGCAACGCCCGATGAAGCCATTACGATGCACGACGATACATTTCGGCGAGGAATATTTTGTATTTCGTTCGGTTTTTATGTTTACAGCGGTTTCGTATTTCATTCGCTGATGTCGAGATTTTGGATCGGAATTTTCAATTTCCAGTGTTATCCGCCTCGCAAAGTTTTACATATCGACCGTTATAGTCCGGTAAAGTTAGTCCCCGATTCTTTTCCGGCCTAGTGTAGTCTACAATTTTTATTGATTTGTGTCGAACTTCCTTTCTGTTCGTCATACATCTTTCTAACTGTACTGTCATGACCTTCTCTGACCTTATAAGATAGTTACTTACAGATTTTTTTAACATTCGTTATTAATTGTAATATTTCTTTGTTTCAGGTAACTGTTCTGTGAAAGAAGGTCCCGACGTTTAAAAGTCTCCTCCCACGCCCGAATCCGAGTCCCTATTATTTCTTAGTTAGGTGCGTATTACAAATTAATTATCATTCGGTTGAGTGAAAAAATGACAATTTTACAGCTATTATTTTTAACAGAGACCTATTCAAAATTTAATAACATAATGTATTCCATTTGGTATGTTCTTAAACGTAGACAACAAAAGTAATGGTTTTACAGCCCAAAATACCTATAATTATTACAGTTCAATGAATATTTGGCACCGCACATTCAATCATAAATGACTTCAGTTCCGGTTGTAACTGTAACAAGGAATTGGGATATCTTCAATTGGTATGACCTGTTTTATGGTGCTCCGATTACAGTGTTGTACAGGCAGTTTACCATTACCAGTTCTTTGATACCGTCATGGTCGACAAAAGAATTCTTCTGGTGTTACCAATGTGAAGAGGTGACTGCGAACAATCCCGCGACCCGGTTGTAAACATGCTGCTTATCCTTATTACGAGAACTATAAGCGGTTGTTACTTACGGTCTACTCATACAATTTAATATAATAATGGTATTGTTAGTTATAACTGGCTGGTAACAAAGGTTGTACTTATACTATAGAGAGAGCTTTTATGCTCGCGATAGATGAAAGAATAGCGAAAGCAGCACGAAAGCAATGTTGTCAAAAGGACAACATAAGACACATTATATTGTTCAACTGAATGTAATGGGTTCTGCGAAGTGTATTTATTTTTGCACATTAAAGCTTCAAGGAAAATATCGGAAAATATTAAGGAGTTATCCTAAAGTTAAATATTAATAAAGAGTGGTCATCGTTGGAGACTTAATTTGCGCCATAAAAATTGATATAGTTAACATGTTTTCCAACCCCAAACATTAGCCGGGCCAATGCTAGACCCGGTGGCCTACTTGGCGCGCCTCGCCGCCTCTCGAACACGCCTCGTGACGTCAAAGCCATCAGCTGATCACTACCGAAACATTATTCACTGTATTGTCGTATGTAATACCATACTTTTAATCAGTTGGTGACTGTAATGCAGCTACCAACTGTAATATCAACTTTAGATACTGTCGTATGTAATCTCTTATTTTTAAAGGAGAGATTGTGATGCTGGAATGGATGGATGTGAATGGAATGGAAAATGTAATCCTTAACAGTGCTCTTCGACGTTGGGTTACTTATTACCAGATATGGGCGATATGTAATCTAGACTACAGATTACAATTTTTATATGGACCAAAATCAAATATTGATTACGGATTACGATAACATCTACAAGCACGGAAATTCCCCGTCTAAGAATGCTCTTACTTTTCTTGACTTAACAATTGAGAAAAGTAAGGCTTCTCAGGGCCTCCAGATGTATCATTTGACGTTCCTCGACGTGTGGGTGTGTGTGTCAGTGTCAGACTCTACTTGTGCCTTGATCTAATTTTTTTAGGTAACTTAATTGTGTGCAGGGAAGTTACCTCAAAAAACATTTTAACCTTTAATAAATCTTGATAATTATTATAAACATGCTACCCGACGAGAAAACATGGTAAGATTAGAACCATTAATTTTAATACCGAATTTAATACTTGCGCTACTTGTAAGGTAGGGCGGTCAGGTTTTCTGAGTTAATACTGATTTATTAGAATCAATTGCAATGCAATATAAACACAAAATTATGTCAAAGAGTAAACATATTCAGAAAACATACTTCTAAGAGAGTACATTAATATATAAGTACAGAGGGTACACTACAACTTAAATTCACTGGACCCGTTGCAGAATTTTAAAGCTTAACAAATTAATACACATGCAAGAGCACTCGGGAAATTTCCAGGTAAAATTGAAGCGAGATTGCGTATTAAATGCAATCACGGATCACCAGGAAACATCAATTTGGAACATGCTGCATTTAATGAAACATTCACGTAGAACCCGGCCTGGCCAGGTGAGTTGTCGGTGGTCGGTGAAATCTGTTTACGATTAAATTGTAGGGATCGCCAGGGTATCGGTATTAACACGGTTTTAGGATACGTAATGACCCATGCATGTTACAGTTTCTCTTACTATAAATATGCTCCATGTCCTTTAAAGTTTAGGAAAATGCCATGTTAAAAAATATGATGAAGTTTGTAAATTTACTTAAGATCAAATTGTGAGAGCAAATAAACTGATTTTATTATTTAAAACAAATAATAATAATATTAATTAATAAATTGTAGCATTTTTTTGTATTGCATTTTTATGTATTCCTTGTGATAACTCGCAATACTATTCTCCAAATGTTACAAATTCCGCGTAGGTACACACAAATAAAACAGCGTTTATTCGGTCGAATTGAGATCTCTTTTTTTAAGCCGGTTAAGAACAGGAATTCGGCCAAAAGAAGTTTGGCATTTGTCACTTTTTCCAGGGACCAATCTATACCACATCAATCAATTAGTTAGAGTGAGGCAACTGTGTCAAATGGCAAAGGTCGGCAATTTCGGTAGTTTTGGAGAATGAGGCTATGAATATTGAGGAAGGGTGTGTTCACATGCGATATTTAACTGTTATCGTAAAATAGCTTACGATATAAAAATAATTAAGCCAATAAAATACATTTTGGCGAGCCATAAATGCTCGGCCTGTAGGCCTCTTTATTGTGAGGAGAGATGCTTCCCTTGGAGATGAAGAAAAATATCGTGAGGAAATTATTTTTGCAAAGGTTTGTAAAGTCCGTCATCCCACACTTGGAAGCGTGGTGGATTATGGTCTGTTCTGTATTGTTAGAGGAAACCCTTGCCCAGCTGTGAGACAGTTATAGGTTACGAAGTTGATGATTATACTTTGCTTCCAGTTGGCCCCCATTGGATGTTTTTCCATAGCCGACGTAATACAGCAATTGTAATGGGGTGTTGTCGTAAGCTTATACTGTTATTCTGAAAACTAAACATGTTATTATAATTTACACCGTTTCGCTGTAACAGAGCTTATGCGACCCGTTGTCTGTATGTGGGTTAGGCGGTCAGGTGTCTCCCGCAGATGACGTGCTCTTGTGCCGTCTCGTGTGTGTCTGCGTGTGGGTGTGTGTGTCAGTGTGGGAGTTTGGGAGTGTAATCGTCTCGGCCAGGTCAACAACTGAACTTTTACATGATTAAGAAAACATTTGTGGTTTACTTGTTTACTTAAAACTTCAAATAATACTAATGTCTCCAGATCAGACTTGATTTTCAGTTTACTAGGCGATTTTCTGACATCCAATCCTAGTAGCTAAGCTACGTTAATTGCCACGGCATACGACAATACGTTTACCTTTGCTAACCGGATCTGCTAGAGAACGTTTCGCTAGGAACAATTGGACTCGCGAGAAGCGAATTCCACCAGCCCCATCAATCATCGCACGTCGCCACGTCATGCTCTTAACGATCAGGTTTGTCACGTGAGAATTAATTCCTGTGCTGATACGAAATATTTATTGAATCGTTTTATTTGATGTATGTGAATAAAAAATACAAGAAATAAAATATGTAAGCGCAATTCATCGTTTCGATATGTTTTTGCAATTTGCACTTTTAACGAAACTGCCAAAATGATATTTCATGATTAACATGTGACGATGGGAAGTGATAAATGGAATGGATATTTTGTTTCTGCCCGGAGAATTTAACTTTTTTTTTTGCTAGCTGTGGATAAACTTTTGGACGGTCATTGCACGGCTCTACATCCTGTTAATTGATAGTTTGAAAAACTAAAAATAGCATAGATAAAACTAACTGAAGTGTAAATGCAAAGCAATAAAAGTAGGCACTGTAAAATTTGCCGTTGAAGATTTCCTCTGTGTTGGAGCCAATACTTTGTTGAAAATAAGAATGAAATTTTCCTTTACATACAAGATGTTAAAAAGAAGCAGGTGAAATATTCTGTTACCTCGTACAAGTACCGTATGAAAAAATTTAGATTGCCCAGTAACCTCTAAAAGTAGTAACTACTAACCTGGCTCCTTTTCTTTTAGTACCTAGTCTCGTTTGCTAACTTTATTCCATAAAAAAGGAACGTTTCAATTTTAACAAACCAAAAGACTTGCGTTTTAGGCTGAAGTTTAGGTTGAACACAAAGTGGTTTTTGAGGTGACGAATCCTCATAGACGGGTTCACGTTTGTCAAACGCCACAGAGTCCTCTTTTTATTTGAATTGATCATGTCTTCAAGTACTTAGTTTGCACAGTGATGTCTTTTTCTCGCTCTTTGTCCGGGTGTGAACTTTACTTTTCAGTGGTAAGAAAAACCATAAGGAAAGAACCGAATGGGCCAATAACTGCATTAAGTTTCTTGGCAGTGTCTTGCGAGTTTAATTTCCTGTCAGGGAAAGTTGACCGCTACCGTTGTAAAGCTGTATAAATGGCTCTTTGAAGTGAGGAATGAAGTTATTGAAGAAATAAAACGAAACGAAGTAGAAATTTATCAAGAATTATGTTATTTAATGTAATTATTTTTAAGTAAATAGCCGTGCTTTGCTTTCTGCATACACGTGTTGATGTTTGGATACAGATATTTATTGATAGAAGTATTTTTGGTTTCATCAGCAAAGAAGGAAGGAGAGAAGAAGGAAGTTCTTTGACTCTGCAAACAAAACGCGGGAGTTTGCGGCCAGTAAAGATGGAAAATGATTCTTAACATTGCCCGTTCCTCTATCAGCAGTCATCACCACACGCAAAGTTGGCTTGGACTCAAAAGTGGCTGTCTTCTTCAATTTAAATTACCTAAATTATCATTTTCAGCAATTTCATTTTATCACTGTGTAATGGTTTCTTATTTCCGCATCAATAGTTTACTATCACGGTAGGGCCATTGCTAACATATTGCCGGCAACTTGCCAACGTTGGGGGGTATGTGTAAAATGTTTGTTTCAATGTTCAGGCCCACGCTACATTCCGGGTTCTTCGGCCAAATAGCCGGCCTTACGGGCCATGGGTGACCGCTCGATGTACGGATACAAATACAATGTGTTTCTTTTACACTTGATCAAACGAAGTGTGCGGATACTAGACAAAAAATCACCGACAAAAACATTTTTTTTTTATACACTCGAAAATAAGAGCAATTTAATTTTTTATTATTAAAAACCGTTCTTTTTGATTACTTTTTTGATTTCTTTATCTGGGAACGGTGTATTTTCGTCAAAGTAGTCTCTTTTGAAAGCTAAGAAGTGTACCTACCTAAGCAAATAAAGTGAATAACAATATCGAACATATGCTTCGAAAAAAAAACATAAACTATTTGAAATAATAAAAATAAAACTTGATTTTTATTGATGTTTGACCTCTAACTTTAAAATGGGGTCGTTAACATAGTCGTTTTTGCACGTTTTATTAAAGTTCATGATCTAATGAACAAATTCTCTACAGTAACTATTGCTCTATCTATTTTCGTTGTTATGATATTCACCGTCAAACTGACCCTAGTTTGACGGTGAATATCATAACTTCTATCTACCTTTGACTATCTGTGGCATCATAGCTCCCGAACGGATGAAGCAATTTCAATTTAGTTTTCTTTGTATTAAAGGGTACTTACGGGCGCGTATTTTTAGATATGTTTGATGAAAATCGGTTGAGCCGTTTAAAAGTTTTTATTATTTCAAATAGTTTATGTTTTTTTTCGAAGCTTATGTTCGATATTGTTATTCACTTTATTTGCTTAGGTAGGTACACTTCTTAGCTTTCAAAAGAGACTACTTTGACGAAAATACACCGTTCCCAGACAAAGAAATCAAAAAAGTAATCAAAAAGAAAGGTTTTTAATATGTAAAAAAAATTAAATTGCTCTTATTTTCGAGTGTATAAAAAAATAAAATAAAAAATGTTTTTGTCGGTGATTTTTTGTCTAGTATACACTTCGTTTGATCAAGTGTAAAAAAAACACATTGTATAGGGAACGTATCTTTAAACCCGTAGGCAGACCACATCGTTAGTTTCGGAATCATGGTGATATCTCAGAATGTAATAGACATTACTACACAGACGTTACTATACAGACAGGAAAACACCGGTTTACGCGTGCTTTTTGGACCTGTCTAAAGCATTTGACCTGGTTTCATATAAACTACTATGGCACAAACTTAGAACCGAGACCAACTTGAGGCCGGAACTGATATCATTGCTTCAGTACTGGTATGACAATCAATTAAATGTAGTGAGGTGGGGAGATACAATGAGTGACCCCTACAAACTGAATTGTGGAGTAAGGCAGGGAGGGCTGACGTCGCCGAGGCTCTTTAACATCTACGTTAACCAGCTGATAGAGAAGCTCAGTAGGGCGGGTGTCGGATGCTCGATTGATGGAGTTTTTATAAACAACATCAGTTATGCTGATGACATGGTCCTGCTGAGTCCCTCGGTCAGTGGCCTCCGAAAACTACTTAAAATATGTGAGGAGTACGCCGGGGTGAATGGACTCAGCTACAACGCGAAAAAGAGCGAGATCCTTGTTTTCAGGGGGAAGAACAAACCCTCGAACTATAAACCTACTTTTACGCTATGTGGATCCCCCCTGAAACAGGTGGCTGAGTTCAGGTACCTCGGACACATAGTTAACGAGTGCCTCGAGGACGATGGTGACGTAGAGAGAGAGCGGCGGGCGATGTCGGTCCGAGGCAATATGTTGGCCCGCAGATTTGCACGATGTAATAAGCAGGTAAAATTGTCATTGTTTAGAGCATATTATCAGACTTTTTACACGTGCAGTCTGTGGACGGACTGTAGGCAGCGGACCGTCAGAGCCCTTCGCGTGCAGTACAACAATGTGCTGAGGGCGGTGTTGGGCAAGCCGCGTTAGGGTGCGGTTGCACTGAGGCGGAGCGGAGCGGAGCAGTGCGCGATTCACCAATCACATGCCTTGAAAATCACGCGAGGCGCAATGAGCTGGGATTTCAAGCCACGTGATTGGTGAATCGCGCACTGCTCCGCTCCGCTCCGCCTCAGTGGAACCGCACCCTTACTGTAGTGCATCCGCCATGTTTGCGGAGGCGCGGATGGACGATTTTTACGCGATCATTCGCAAGCGCGTGGCGTCGATGATGAGACGGGTGGCGGAGAGCACCAACACCCTCCTCAGTACATTGGCGTATAAGGGTCGATTTACATTGCCGCGGAATAGAACGGAAGCGAATTTTTGCAACGAAATTCTACATAGCATAATGAACTTTATATCAATTGTGTAAGGTACAAACTAAAGACGAGCCGAAAAAGAGGGAATTCTCGAGAATGCGCGGGGATTCCCCGGAAGACGCGCGACCTCTTTTTCGGCTCGTCTTTAGTTTGTACCTTACACAATTGATATAAAGTTCATTATGCTATGTAGAATTTCGTTGCAAAAATTCGCTTCCATTCCATTCCGCGGCAATGTAAATCGACCCTAAGTTAGACAGCCCTCTCTGGGCCTGCTGGAATGGTGCACATACACTAGCAAATAAGCGTTTGTGTATCTAGTAGGTATAAGTTTTCTTTATATCTTTTGTTTAATTTTGTTTTGTTTAATTTATATACTAACATAGGCTAGGTTTATCTTACTACTAACCCATATTTATGTGTGAACGACTAACATAGTATTAAGGAAATGTGTGTGTGTATTACTAACAACAAATATGGACTTATTGTGGTCTGAAATAAAGATTTATTATTATTATTATTATAGACAGAGAGATTTTAACTAAAACGAGTAGATATACTCACGATTTTCATTATTTATACCGATCACAGTGACGGCTATGATAGAAGTTACAGATGAAAAGAGAGATAGATGAAAGTTTGACCAAAACCACTCAGATACGAAAGAACTCGTTACATCATTGTTCCCACAATGTTATATACACAGGATCCTTGAATAAGCGAATCTTGGAATGCAACGCGTCGGTGACGCTCTTTGTGTTGCAATCTGCCATCAGGCGACCCTTCCAGTATGTTCCCTCTTTAGGACTTAAAAAGATATGACTATACAAGTTGGACATCGTAAATTGCGCAAGACGCCGCATGCCATTACCCAACCCTTATTGCTACGTCATCGATCTAATGCACTACTCGCTAGAGCTGTTTATCGTATACTATAAATTATTACAGACGGCTCTAGCATCCACTTATATTGATAAGTAGCCTTGCTCACTGCCCGAGCACACGTTTATGTCGTTCATAAATAACATATAGTAAGTTTTCGGGCTTGGGTTTGGGTGGCGAATATGACAGCGTGTGATATTGAAGATATAATTATTTATTTCGTCACAGGTAAGTAGTAGATACTACATTAATACTTCCAATAAGTTTCACCTGCAAATCTAGGGGTTCCAGGTTTAAATCTCGACCGGAGCAGATTTTTATTACTAGCTTATCCCCTTTTTATCCCTTTGCTCTTGCTTTTTTATCCCTCCCCTAGTGCTTCCCTTACACTCCCCAAGGAACTTATGCCAAATTTCAGCTTCTTGCGTTCAGTAGTTTCGGCTATGCGTTGTCTGTTAGTAACTCATTCAGTCACTCGGTAACGGAAGAGTTTTATGTGTTTTGATAATTGATTGGATTGATAAATGTTTGTTCTCGGATCATGAGTTTCAGTAATGCCACCCGTGATATAGGGTGTCCTAAAGAGTTGTTATTATACGTATGTTAACATGTTACATAGTTGAACTGTTCGTAAATACGGTCTTGGCACTCTAGGTTGACTCCGTAATGTCGGCAAAAACAGAATTCTCTCGATCGATCCATTGCTTCCTGCTTCTCATCCAATCATTGTGATTGACAAACAGTGTCGTGTTATGGTGTATCGCAAGGAATAAATTATGCATAGGATGACGAGACGGGCTTTGGGGCTTGGTAATTTGATTTCGTTGGCACGCCAGGACTGTCAGGAGGAAGCGTGAGGAGTTAGGTTATCAATCATTCGCCACACAAGCAGTTTTGAAATTAAAATCACTTCATACTACATTCGTCGTAAAGTGTGTTAGTCTTAGGGTGCCTTTCCACCAGAGATGTGCTATGCTACGTTGCTAAAGAAGCGTTTAAGATCTACCAATCACATGCATTGGCCCGCCTAGAAACCCCGTAAGGGCTGAATATGATTGGCGGATGGCAGACGCATTCATAGCGACGTAGCATAGCACATCTTTGGTGGAAAGGCACCCTTAGCCTTATGCGGACGGACAATGAATATAAGCAACTACTTTCGTTGTGCTATTATTCATAAGCGGACCGTTGAAAAGGGACGGGTTCTCCTAATTGAAATCTTGGCTAAGGAGATCAGCTAACTGATCACTGAGAGATAAAATTTGAAAGGTCTAGCTTCTGCATCTGTAATCTGTTTCGATCCGTTTTAGTTTGTCATTGCACAATTGCTGGGTCTCTCTTAAACTCTTCTGTTCTTTTATACATATGTAATTCTAATCCAGATCTCTCCAGTTTCTAAGCGTTAGCCTCCTATCATTAACACGTGTAGAATCATAAATATGAACTGTCAAATGTTAACTATTTGGTTGTTAAGACACAGCAGCTTCGTTACATACTTGGCCTTGACCGCAAAACCGCCGTTCCACGAGGAACGTAGCTACTTGGCGCAGACTCAAGCGACCATTCACACTTACCGTATGTTCGGGGAAGTTTGTTTGGATAGTTTTAAGCAGGCCTATAACAGTCAATGTATATTCGGAGGTGCAATCTCAGTTGATTATTTGCGGATACAAAAAACTTGTCTTAATCTTGATTCCCAACAGATTTCTCGAAAACCTATTAGTCTTCACAGGTATTTCGGTGACCAAAAAAGCTTAGTCCATATGCCTACTTCAGGTGTAGTTGACCTTTAGTTAAACAAAACAGGTACCTTCAAATGAAGTCCAACTAAGTAAATTCGAATTGTATCTCATGTAAGTGAAGTGTATCTCATGGGCATTATCTAACTTCGTATAGACCTAATAGATGGAGCTGAATACGTAGACACACAATTCCAACACATGTTGAAATCAAATCCATCACAAGTAAGTTTCGTGTGAAATGTTAATAATGGAAGACCTTCAAGGTGCGTGTAATATATCAGGAGGCGAGCGACTCCGGGGCGTGTGGTGTTCAAATCGATCATCCATGTCAGTTCACGGATGCTTAATGAAAAGCTTTGTATGCTGTGTGTTTGTTATGGGCTGAGTAATTAAGGATTATTAATAACTGTCATGTTATATACGTACAATGTACATATTATAGAATACGCAAAGAAGTCGTAACGTTGAGAATTGTTTTTTTAATGAAACTAAGGTAACAAACGAACATGCAGGATCACCCTTCCACTGCCGGCAATAACAATTGTGACCGAACTAGAACTGAAGCTTTAATTTAGAGACTAGGAGGATACTTCCAGGTAACAGATGGTGTTAGAATTTTAGTTTGTTACTTTGGTAATAAGTGTGTGTTGTATAAAATTATTGTCCAGACGATGAAACGAAGGTTCTTGGCCAGAGAAGATATGATACAATCGTAGTATGTGTACTCGTAGACTTAAGATTTATCGCCTTCTCATCGCCATTCAATAACACCGCGAATGATTTAAAAATGAAATGAGGTGTGTAACAAAATAAACAAATCGACGTTCCTCCTAAACTCGGCGAGTACGTTCTCATCGTTGCCTTGACCTCTAAACGCAAACATAAATTATTTGCAATTAATACAGCTGGCAACGTTTCAAAAATTCCCGCTGTGTACACTGGTGGTCGTTTCCTAACTCCAAAACGTTACAGATTGTGAAATTTATTCATCCGCAGTGCCGATGTGCTGTTGTAAGTTCGTAGTACGCTAGCAGTGGAACGGTTGGCTCAGTCAGCCTATATTGGATACCGCAGTGGATGTATTGAAGTATTCCTGTTTGATAGTTTCAGCTTCGCGCAAATTTTTAAAGCAGGCGCAAAGATTTGCCGTATTTGAATTACAGAATGTCTGTAACTTTAACTTAAATTTTTAAGGATGAGGCAATTCATTCATTTAAAATCAACTAAGGATAGTTATTTTGCACCCTGCTGGACAATATCAATCGATTTGTCAACTACAATATGTAGTTTTGTTTGTTTGGCCCGGGTCAATCAAGCTTCGGGCTATGGTCTATCTACTCATCGGTCGGAATAATCTTACTGTGGTATTTACTTTTATATAAATATACTATCTTTATATCTATACGTCCAAATCAGCTTGTTCCATCTTAACTCGCTTCTATGGCTGACCTTGAAAATATGAAATTATTATCATTGAGAGTTTCGACAACCTATAGTTTAAAAAGTAAAGCAAAGCAGATACGTCAGCAAAGTAATGGGTACTGTGTTGAAAAATAAATAGGGTAAGTGGTTAAAATTCGTTTGCACACACTCACGATAAGAGGAATTGGTTCCACGGTGCTTGCTCGTGCTATGTTAATTAGTTGCAATGCAAACAGTGAAGTGATTCGGCTCGCCAACACTGCCAACAATGTTCAGACGTGCATTGATGAACTACCCGGCTGGGGTGTGTCCCGGTCGAGGGGGTCCCGTCGGGTGGTGGGCCCCGGCTATGAGGGTCCCGTCGGGCGGTGGGCCCCGGTTAGGGGGGTCCCGTCGGGTGGCAGGCCCCGTTCGCGCTGTGCAGTGTAGATACCAGCCCTCATTTAGATGTTTTGTGTGCACTAGATGATTGATTTTAGTTTACTGTTGTTTTATTAAAATCAGAGCACTGTAACGACTTTCAACTACATCTGCGATAAGAGAGCGACGCGGTATTTATGAATAATGCTTTTGAAATTTTCGAAGTTAAAGCTACTATATTAATCTATGGTTACAGCATCTGTTCGGAACTTGCATGTAGAACATATTATTATTCCTTGATAAATTATGTAATTTCTTATTAAACGGCTAAAAAAGATGCAATTTCTAACATACATATCTAGATCATGAGCTCTAAAAATCTTATAAATCCTCTCATGGTTGTTCAGGTCCATTACAGACTAAATAATCAATATACTTTCAATGTATGGGTGGGTGGCATGAACAACACACAGAGCCAAGAATACACGTCCAAACCAAAAACCAAAATTTTAGCTCATCATTAAAATTTTCGCCTTAATGGGAATCGGGTGCAGGACCCTTCGAATCCCGCAGAGGAACCATTTGCGTCATATGGGTCGCCAAATATTGTTGGGAAGAGGGCATTGGGATGCCAAAAAAGCTTCTATCCATGGAGACTTAACTATCTTTAAACACGTGCAGGATGCATTGCAATTGACGATTTAGTATTACTAACGACTTAGTACCACCCAGTTTAATGTAGTAGCTAGTAGGCACTCGGCCTTGGTGGAATAGCACTTGGTTTTCCTGTTATAGCTTTTTCGGTTCCAACGTCGAAAATTAAATTCACAGGCCGTGCGAGAAGGTCTCCGTTCTCGCAATTGTGTTCATCCGGTGAAACGAAGAATTGTTTTTTCGAAAATAAAAACAGAAAAAGTATAATGCTTCCACCACGGCTATACAAACGTGATTTGAAATAAAAATGCATGCCGTAAAACTTTTTCCAACGCAATTCTACTACAAAATATGGCCAATTCGCAAAAACATGATTTTTATACCAAAAATCTATTGATTTAGTGTGTACGAACATGTTTTTCATGTTATGACATGTACTGATCATCAAACTCCCAGTTAAAACAAGACAAGTGACTGTCCGCAAAATTAAGTGACCAGGTGTAGCTAGCTAGTAGGCATCAGCCCTACCACTAAGCATGGGCCGATGAACGGATCTACAATTTCATTTGAATTTATTTTCTTCAAATCATCAGTCACTGACTGCTGATCTGTCACTGTCATCATGGTCTCAGTGATTATAACTATCCATACAAAACTATATATATATTTACAAAATAACAACAGGATTCAGTGATGTTCACCACACCACTCGTTCCCAAGTTCCTGCTACCCTCATTAGGAGTCGGGGTGACTATTTCCCGAGCAGCCAGCCGGATATCCGGCTCCGAGGCTGGTCCATGTCACCGGAAGCAGTATACTTTTTCTTTTCCTCTTCCTCTCGTTTATTCTGATAAAGGCGTACTTTGCGGTGCGGAAACTGCGGCCTTTTATAAGTTTTGAAGGCGAACTTAGGTAATACGGTCCTGACCGCGTAAGGTCTTTGATCGGTTTTGTTTCACTTAAGGGTTCAATGAACTTCTGATGTTAATTATAATCTTTGGGGCTGTTGTATTAGTATTAGTTAGTGCCTATGTGAAAGGTTTTAGTGTATCTTCTTAATCTGACATGTGTTATAGAAAATTTGTTCTTTTAATTCGTCTAATTCATTTTGAATTACGTTGATCCGAACTACACTACAGTAAGCTAGATAGCTCCAATTCGAAATCGACCAGTCTTCCCATGACCTTAGTATCCTTATTTATCAAGGTACATTTAACACTCCCTAAATCTGTTTCGATTGAATCGTAAATACTTACGTGCTCGCATCATTAATTCAGTGTTGCTCTGTATCTACGCGGGAATTTTACTATTCCGTAAGAAGAGAAACTCCTAACATCTTCCAACTACAAATTCTCGCCACGTCCTGCCTCCATTTCTCTCCATATTTCAAACGCGATGCACCAATAAAAATACGGCAAAGGCTTGCCGTAATCTACAAGAGGTAAAGTACTACGTAGTAAATAATTTTGGTACCCGAGGAGTTTTTGTTTTAGTGACTAAAATAAAGTATTGCAGTGCAGATACGGTGAGGCTAGTGTCTATATATGAGTCTCTTTGCAGGGTGGATAAAGACAAGGCTCCTATAATTAAGTCAACGCTTAAATTTTTTAATTCCCTGTTTCTATTTTGAAAAATTAGTCGTTTTGCTTATGGACATGTATCGACCATCTTTCTACTTTACTGTCTACTGTCTACAAGGCGTGACTGTGCGTTCCTATAAGAAGCAATTTCACGCAACTTTTAACGACTCATCACTGCTAACTCGAAAACGATCAGTTAACGATTGGTTAAATATAGGAATCGGGCATAAGTAAACAATCGCTTCAGCTGGTAGGTTGGACGGTGATCTACATCCGTCGATGGCCTCGCCTCGTTGCATCCACTTGAACACGCGCGCCCTTCTCTGCTGTTTGATTGGAAACACTCCGCCTAGGAGGCTCCCAATGAGCTATGCTGAGATTACGCTTCTTAAGACCTCCGCTGCCAATGGCGACGATGGATTAAAGTGCTGCGTTTCGTAGCGGCTGCAGCGCTTTTTTATCTAACTGTTTAAGTTCAGAATAAAGAAGTTTAGGCTGTTGTTTTGTGCTTAGCGCTTAGATTGGTTCAAATTCTGGCACGAGTCGTGTGCTTTTCAGAAATCAATTATCACATGCCTGAAATTTCTTTTAAGGTTTCAAAAGATCCTTAAATTGCCGTCTTGGGCTATACGAGTAATAACGCAAGCTTCTTTATATCAATAAAGATAACAATTATACTAATTAACGTCTATTTTGAAATGTAACTTCAAACAAAGCTGCATGCTGTGATATTCACCTTGTCTCACTGGTTTTAAATTTTAATTATATTCAAGGGTTACATTGTGGTGACATTGTTGTGGCTTCTTTCTTTCCCCTTTGTCCTTTATTGGCCGCATCCGTAATGCTTTTGGTCTACTATTATGATGCTCATACTTAACGGTATCGGTAACCAGGTTAAACGGCATTAGATATCATTAATTTTGTATTAGTTGATCAGTTTGATCACCTTCTACACGCGAAAGTTGCCTACGACGTATTTAGTGGAAACGCTTGACATGGTGGTTTGCAATTTGCAATATCTTACCCTCGCGTGCGCGCTATCAGTCGGACAAGCGCAATTTATCCAGCGCACCGTCTGTTACACGTCAGTTTTACTTTCAAAGATAAGTTCAAGATCGTGTTATCTTTATGACGTTAGATTGAGCTTCTGCAACTGATTTGTATCATTATCGCTTTGCTAATATCCGAAGATGATTACGAGTGTCAGACGATATCCGAGAAGGATTAAAAAAGGATTCCCTTTTTAAGGTCGGAAGGTTTAGGTAGGTTGTTAGTAATTGTAGCAGATTCGGTATTTATTCCAATTTTTTCTCTTATTGTCTCATAATTTTACTGGGGATTCACTCCCTATATACCTACCTAATGGATGAAATAACTTACTCAACTGCAAATAATTTGATTCCCAAACCTTTGAGAAAACAACTACGTTAACGACTAAGCCTCCACCACAGGGCCTTTTGTAACTTCCGACCAAAGAAATTGTTATTGTTGGAGGTAATTGGAACCAATGAAGTAGAACGAATTTAAGTTCCCCTGAACCAGTCGTGCTACCAAATTATCGCTGAATAACAATGTTAATAATTACTGTGATACATGTAGAAATAACGTCGATTATCCGGCTTAAAATTCATGAAATGTGGTTAAGTAAACCAGGGCTTGAATACTGACACTGACGAAGTCCTTTACAATTGTCCAGTACATTTTACAATTAAATGACCTTCTAATACCAATGTCGGGTTTAATAGGATGCGCCGTATATGTATTGTCTTAACTACCTTCCTAGAACCCGGTGTTTATCAGTTGTTGAAGTTATCCAGATACTAGAGAACCGCCCGCGCTTCGCTTCGGGACCCGTAGGTAACAGCCACGAAGGTCCCGCTCCCGTAAGAATCTCAGAACTTGCGCACATGAATTGTACTAACGCCATCTATTAACAACATCCAGAAATAAATATCTAGTAACTAACAAAACATCGATCTTCCCAAGGGAATGAGATGTTTTTCCGCGGTAAAAAGTAGCCTACGTCACTCTCCACCCTCCTATTTATCTCCACACACATAAATCATACCATATAATAGCCATTTTGCGACGTGAAAGAGTCACAAACAAACAAACAAACAAACACACTTTCACATTTATAATATTAATAGTAAATAATAGTAAATAGTATGGATTAACACCTTTTTTCATTTTCACTGTCATATACCTATATAAGATTGTTAAGTGGTAAAGCGATATCTAGACTGCATCAAAAATGTACGCTTATTAAAAAAAAATCCCGCACATAGCCCAGTACACCTAACAGCGAATCGATCCATAAATAGCAGGGCATATCGCAATGAAGTCGGACATGCAATTGTACCACCACTCGCTCATGTAATTGACTTATAGATCAATGTCTCTGTGGATTTATTGACGGCCGGTGCAGCCGAGTTGAGTGCTGTAGATATCAACCGCAAAAACATTGATACGTGTAATCGATTGATTATAACTGCGTTTTAGAACAACGATTATGATACCGTTAGAATAAAATAAAGCCTTCATTACTTTATTACTTGGCTTTGTTTTTCATATAACATTCTCTCCATTACTTAAATAATACAGCAAAAAATCTAATTAATTCAAATAAGTGCTCCACATCGATTTTAATTTCGACTAAACATCCATAAAAAGTTTTAAATGATCCGCCCTGTTTAACGCTACATATTCGCAACCTGCACAGAAACATTTATGTATCGGCGCAATCGCACCTCGCTTTACTATTTCCATACATAATATGTAATGTATTATACATTGTCAAGTAATTCACACGCTAAGGTACGATTCAGACCAACCGGCTCGCATCGGCCCGCATCGGAACGGAGCCGTACGGCTACCGCGACAGAGGTACGGCTCCGCGACGCGGAACGGAGCCGTACGGCTGTCGCGTCTACATCTATGCCCAGATGTGATCTATGCATAGATGTAGCATACACTGACGTTTAGATCTATGCGATCGGCCATGCAATGCTTCTTCACTCTATTCACTATTTTGCCCTTTATCCCACATCATGTAAAAGCTTATCCACAGATCCCGCATAGTACCTATAGTAGTATTAGTAAGCAAATACATATATTCCTGAAGGTTGTACTTCTGTTTTCTGAACGTAACCACTTTACTTATTTCTACCGTACCAGTACCATTTTTCACATTCCTCGCAACACGGTAATTGCTTCGGACAGTGAAAATAATTGGTGTGTGGGAAGTGGGCTAAACTTGCTTATTGTTTTATTTTTCTCTAGGTTACGAACTATTTGCTGAAAGAGCAATTTTGTTTCAACTTATTGCGCAATACTTATATATTGTACAGTTTTCTTGGTCGACAACTACGTTATATAAAGATTTATGTTGTGTGGTTTTGGCATCTTATTATTGTTTAAATCTTGTGGTACTTTAAAAGACGATAAATAAAAAACCTATTACACCTATAGCTATAAAAGCGAAAATATGGGATCTGGTTCATTTACAAAGGATGTAAATGTTTGTAACGTGGTCGATAAAATTATTTAGGCCTCGTTGGATTCCGAGATCTATAAAATTATATGCCAGAATTTAAATGATGTCAATCATATAAAATATGATACCCAACCAAACGAAACAGGTCTTAGTCGCTTAAAAAGATAAAATACCGACAAGATTGATTGATTGAAGAAAAAACAAAGAAAATTAACATTAACCTTTTTCAAAAGTTCTACAATGCGCAGATACGTATAATTAATCAATCAATCAATCAATCAATCACTTTATTGCATCATGCGTTATACATTATAGGTGTTACAAAATTTAGAGCAGCATGAGCCCTGGAAGGGCGTTGCAAGTCAGTATTAAACATTTACAAATTATAATTACAAATATCCGAATTATTACATAAAATTCAATTATTACATAAAAAACTGAGTAATTAAAAAAATACCTAATTAAAAAATCATTACATTAAATCATTACATAAATTATACCTAATTAAAAATCATTACATATAAATCACAGCAATTAAATAATACCTAATTAAAAATCATTACATAAAATCACAGCAATTAAATAATACCTAATTAAAAATCATTGCATAAAAATCAAAGCAATAAAAGTTAAAAAAAACAGCAATGCAATTACATAATTAATTATTACTTATAATTATTTAAGTTTATTTTTATATTATTATAATTGTAATTTTGGTACAATTCTTTATTTATTTAGTCAGTGGTGGTATTAATTGTAATTATTATGTCATAATTTATAGTATTTATATATTATAGTGTCAATTATTTTGAATAATTTGTTTAACCTTATGTAATATGGATGTGTTTGTCCTCTATATATTCTTTTATTGTGTAGTACGACTTCTTTAATAAAATATTTTTAAACTTATTTTTAAATACATTGTCAGATTGTTCTGTTTTTAGTGATTCTGGTACTTTATTGTATATTTGTATACATTGATATTGGGGGCTTTTTTTAAACATATGAAGTCGGCAGGCCGGGATAATTAAATTATTTTTACGTCGAGCGCTCTTTACATGTTCAAACATATTTATATTTTGTCTCACAAACATGGCTGATTCTAGTATGTATATTGATGGTAGAGTAAGAATGTTCTCCTTGATAAAGTGAGGCTTGCAAGAATCTCTGGGCTTTATTTTGTATATGATCCTTATCATTTTTTTCTGTTTAGTAAACAAATCATTAACATTTGTACTGTTTCCCCACATTATTACTCCATATCGTAGCCAGGCATAGGCATAGGCATAATACGCAGACAGAGCACATTGGATATTGCTATTTACTTTTAGTACAGTTAATGCATATATGAATTTTGATAATTTGAGTTTTACATCTTCTATATGTTTTTTCCAATTCAAATGCGTGTCCAAGGTTATACCGAGCAATTTGAATGTGTTAGTCTCTTCTATGTGTAATGTGTTAAGAATTAGCTTTAGATCTATTGGGTGTTTATTATACGGCATAAATTGGATAATTTTTGTTTTTTCTTCATTAACCATCAAATTATGCTCTGAAAGCCATTGTTTTACTGATTTGTATGAATTAGTGATTTTAGTAACGCTATTGTGATCTGTTTTGTTGCATTCGAATAAGAGCGATATGTCGTCGGCAAAGAGGACACAATGGGTGTCAGCTATTTTAGGCAGGTCGTTTATATAGATGAGGAATAAGATGCATCCTATCACACTTCCCTGCGGGATAGAGCTGTTTATCGTAATTAGTTCTGAGCTCAGGGTCGCCAATTCACCGGTGCAGTCATTATGGTGTTCGACTTGGACGAGCTGCTTCCGGTCAGTGAGGTAGGATTGCATCCATTTGTGTGCACTGCCTCGAATGCCTACACCATATAGTTTCTCTAGCAGAATTGTGTGTGAAACTCTATCGTACGCCTTAGACATATCGAGAAGTATTCCTACTGCATGATGCTTATCGTTAATGTATTTCAGTATCTCCTGGACATATGTGTACACGGCAAGCGTTGTAGAGCGTTTTTTGCGAAATCCGTATTGATTTGGGTCTAGAATGCGATATTTCTCTAAAAAATTGTATATTCGATTCGTCATTGCCTTCTCAAAAACCTTCGATATGACCGGGAGTAAAGCAATGGGACGGTATTGGCCTGGTTCATCCGGTTTTCCGCCTTTTTTTAGAATAGGTTTTATTTTTGCTATTTTGAGCTTGTCTGGGAACGTGGTTTCGTTAAACGATTGGTTTATAAGTAGCGTCAAGATAGGTGTTAGCTCTTGTATGCAAATCTTAATGAGTTTTGAAGGGATATCGTCGATGCCACTACTGAAAGTATTTGGGAGTCTGTTTATTATTATTTGAGTTTCGTTTTCCGATACTGGTTGCAGGTAAAGTGAGTTGACGGTCGGTGTTAACACGGGGTGTCCCTGAGGGGGAGTGGACCTTGCTTGGTTTGACTGTGACAGGGTAGAGGTTCCTACTGAGGCGAAATATTGGTTAAATATGTTTGCTACCGAGCGGGGGCATTCAATGTGGGTGTTGTTGTCTTTTAATTTTATGTTAACGTAATTTTTATTCATTTGTTTATTTGTAACTCTATTTATTATAGTCCACATTGTTTTAGCTTTATTTTTTGATGCTTTCATTTTATTTCTTATTACATTTCGTTTTGAAATTTTGATACTTTTTTTTAATATTATAGTGTATAGTTTGGAATGGCGTTTTAAAACTTTATTGTTAGTTTGATTTGTTAATATACGTAGGTGTCTTTTATGCTTGCACGATATTTTTAAACCTTTCGTTAGCCAAGAATTTTTTGATTTATTTTGTATTTTTATTGATTTTTTGGGTATCTTTGAGTCTAAAATTTTCTGCAAGGTCGCGTGGAAAATATCGTAATTTTTATTTATGCTGTTTGTGGGTGTTATTATATCGCACCAATTTATTTTACCGAGTTCCTCTTTGAACAGTTTCATATTTTTTTCACTGAATATTCTCTTCTCTATTTTTACTTGCTTGTTTTGTCGTTGTGAAGGTTGTTTGAAGCTATATAACAGTGATTTATGATCCGAAAGACCTAGGTCTTGCACTGATAAAGTAAAGTCCTTAATATTTGTGAACAGTAGATCGATGCAGCTGGAGCTATTTTTGGTTTCCCTAGTTGGCGTATTGACTATTTGGTGGAGGTTATATTCTAGCATTTCGTTCACTAGCTTCTTATAGTTGTTATTGTTTTTTATGGCACATATATTGAAGTCGCCTGTAATTATGCAATGTTTGTTATTGTTGTTAAGTGCTACCTTTTGAAGCAAGTTCTTCAGGAATTCGAAAAAAGTGTCAATTTCTCGATCTGCCCTGTATATGGTGATTAATAGTAAATTGGTTGTTTCCATTGCGCAACACTCAATGACGAACTCTACTGATAAATTTATTAAATCTTGCCGTGTTTTAAATTGTATTCCATTCTGGAGGAAGATGGCTGCGCCACCTCCTCTGTGGTCTCGTTTGCAGTACGCTACTGAGGTATCATATCCATCCAAATGTATATATTTATATTGATTTTCCATTATCCATGTTTCGGTTAGGCATATGGCCTGGTGGTTTTGTTTTCTTAGTATGGTGTCTAATAGGTAAATTTTATTTTTTATGCTCTGTATATTCGTTACCATAATATTAAAGGTGTTTACGAAAGGAACGGTTGGCTATTTTTTTGGATTAGCAGTAAGAGATTGGGCATGGCACGTAGTACACTGGAAAAAGTATGAAATGGAACCATATTTGCAGCGTCCAAAATATACCACTCCCATAAATCCAAGTTACCGTGCGTCTGGATTCTGTAAGTGCGGCAGGGCATTGGGTCAGCGGCGTCAGGGGCGCAGCTTGCGAGACTACGAACGAAACGTAACGTAATGTGTTAGGAGCCCGTGCTCCCTGATTGAGATTCATTGCCACTTTCTGTTTGGGCCACAGTGCGCCTCGAGTGGTATAAATATTGCTGTTTGCAAGAAACACACCCGATTTATGGGACCGGAATAATTCACTGCGGCATATGGGCACCACAAGTTGCCCGTAGCGTCTTACTTTTCTTTATCGAGTAGTGCAGTTTTACTTTTTAAGGCGTTATCTTAAGAAAAAGGTAGCTGTTGTTTTTAAGCACTTTTGTACAACGAAGGGTTCATCAGGTGTTGAATGAAAGCCAATGGAAACCTGAATGGGTTTCCATTCAACTTTGAAATACTTCGACATCACATTATGGATGTGGCTCTTTTATATTTGCAACAGAACGTACAAACATTAAAAAGTCACATAAATAATTGCGTCGAAACTTCATCTAAAACTCCCGTAATAACTAGGTTACCCCAATAAATCAGGTGGGTAATTATGAAGAACTATTCGGCGCTATCAGATCCGCGAATATATCCGTAACGTAATATCCGTAATTAAGGTGTAGGTATGCTATACTTATACCTGGCGAGGGTCCAACAACGAGCTTGATGAAATTGGGCTGTGTACATTGCCTGAGGAAAAGTTGCGGAGCGTCAGCCGCGCCTGGTGACCCGTTTCCATTGTCCCAGGGTATTGTCGTGTGCCGTACGATATGCGCGCACTCACACTAACGAATGGGTTTTGTGTCTGTCACGCGTTCCTGCAGTTATATCAACTGTAACTTTACAAGAGTACTTTGTTACATCTACTGGAATTTATTATACATCTCGCACGTTTGAGATTTAAATGTTTTTACTAAGTTTTGGTGTTTTATAAAAATATTATCTATTGCTTATTACAATTTAGGGCAATTTTTTTTTTCTTTGAGATTAGCTGTTAAAAGAAATGGTGACTAATTCTCATAGGTACGCTTCGGTTCGTTCATAATACATAGTTAAAAATACAAAACTTTTACTTTTGCCAACTAACGGCTTCCTGAAATTTATTAAGGCAGTTTTGAATTTGGATTCTTATGGAATTTACGACGGTTGCTTAAAACTTTTTTCATTTCACTTCCCCTGTGTACGATTTTACGCACTAAATACTTACAGGCCTTACAGTAACATTTTTTTGGAGATTTCTTAATACATTGAGTATATTACAGAAAACTTAATTATGAACCGTTTACAATGCGAACAGTGTCTAAATCAAACTTCGTCGTAACATTCAATTTAAAAGGACGAATACTTATTAAATAAAATTTGCTTTTCCAAGATATTCGTCCTCTCGGAAACGGGCTAAAAGATTTTGATTACAAAATTTCACTGTTCAGAACGCGACGCCCATTCTGGGAGAAAATCAAATTTACAACGTTGTCGAATTAAGTTTCGACCTCTAGAAGACTTCTGGGTTTTTGTCACGCCTCTCAATGGGAAATTGATTTTGATACTTTGTTAATATGAACAAAGTGATGTAATTGGATCTATTAGGATTCATCAGTTCAGAGACTTCAGTTTGCGTTTATCGCTTTTCTTCACGTACAATGCTTTTTCATCTTTCTTATAATGTGACTGGAATTTCCAACATATCCTTTTTTGAAGTTTGAAGAACTTTTTAACCAAAGTAATGTAATGTGACTGGCTATATTAGGAGTGGCTTTGACTTACTTATTCAAATTTATTATTGAGTTGTTATGCATCTTCATGAATGTTGTCAAGCTAGCTTACACCATGATGCTTTAGGCAGCTACTAAACGACGCGTGATATGGAACTAGATAGAGAGCCTTGGAATTAGTACCTACTTTCTTATCGACGAAACGGCGCTCACTTACCTACCATCAGGTGGCTGGTAAGATAGTTTGACAATTAATTCCAAAAAAAGGACTTTGTTATCTTGAATAATGAAAAATGTCTTATAATAATGTCGTCTCGCTCTCGACTCGTTACGGATAATTGAATATCTGATGTTTCGCCGTGTTATTATCGTCTGCAGCTGTAACCAGGGAGGCGAATCCTTCGATCAAATTGGATTGGGAGTTGCTGCGAGCAGCCGACACTTTGTTATTAATATTGATAAGGGTCTCAATTACTGGCCCAATATTTACAAAGAGAGATCAGGGCACGCCGGCGTTATAAACAGAAATGTTTACAATGGTAATAAACAGCTATTATTGTAGGAACAAACGGAAAGTCCGTAAAATTTAACGCTCGCTCGGCGAAGAAGTTAAACTCGCTTGAATGAAAGTCAATAAGTTAAGTAATATGACCACAGTCTAACGATATCTTCTATACGGTTAGCCAACAATTGTTAAAGCAATCTGGCGAGGAACTAGAACTGTAGGTAATATGATTCTGAGAGGAGCGTTGAGGGTAAACCCAGTGTGAAATTGCACATATCATATTATTGCTGTGTATCTTCTCCTTCTTGTTCTACTAAAAGCCATCTCTAATATTGTTCCTATTTCCTTTACGTAAATAATCCTAACTTTTCTAATGCATCCATTTCTCACCATACATATTTGTATTCATCTAATACTGAAGTAATATTTTTATGATTAACAAATATTTTTACAAATAAGACGAGTTATAAAGCAGATTGACATTCAATAGTAGGTATTCAACGTTACAGACACACTATCAAAAAACCAAAAATTGTTGTTATGAACTTTAAATGCCAACTATATCGATAAAATAGGCCATCAGAATTAAAAAACAATTTTTTTTCCAAAGTTAGAGCTTGACTACGATTCCACCTAATGCTAAGTTGCAACGCCTTGCAACATATTCCCTTAATGGTACGCCTTAATTTACAAAAAAAAATATTTCCACTGGACTTAAAACACCCAGATTGTAATCCATAATACCTTTACTGTAGTAATGTACTATATTCAAGTTACTTTCTATTGTTTCAGGTAAGCCAATAGCCCGGCTCGCCACCGCCAGTCGGATCGTAGGAGGATCTCGTTACGACGAAGCGATGACGTCGTCAGCTACCAATGGGTCTACTACTTTGATAGACGCTTCAGCGTTATATCCTTGTCCAGAGATGAGAAAAATGATTACAGATAACAAAATATTATTACTAAAAATATATTGTTATGTCTATGGCGAAAGGTTAAGGCCCTTCACATTGCTACGCGACAGCGCGATTAGCTACGCGACTCCGACGCAATCCACATTTCGCACTGTTCACTGACGGGACACGCATCATAATGTAGATATGCGTTGCCGTGTGTGCAGAACTTTGTAAATATATAGGGCGACGTCTCATGATTGACGCATAGCGTACCTGGAAAAAATCCTAGGCGCTTGCAAATAGCGTTCTGTGAGAACGGCCTTATTCGCAAATGGTAATACTCGTCACACGTTCGCAAAACATATATTTTATAAACAAAATGTATTACCTATCCCCCACCGACTCATTCGTTTTCGATCTTGACACACATTAAAATAAAATTGATACGGCTTTTGTTCAGTTACAGCTATTTATAGAACTCCTGAAGGCTGCCGCAAATAAAGCAGCTTCGATATAAACAATGATGTACACATGTACATAAAAACGTATGTAAGAAGTCTGTTTCATTATAATTTCAGAGTCAGGGTGAGTGGAACTGGGTCGACGCTAGGGATGATACTCTTTCGTTTTTTTGACGTTAATCTTTTATTGCAACGCAAATTTTTTATTGCAAAATCGCGAAGCTGTTAGGAATCGAGTATTGTCAATGGATATTAGGACGTAACAGAAACTTGTTATTAACTTCGGCTAAAAGGTTTTATTTTAGTGATTTTCTTGATTTCTCATACAATCATGAATATTCGTGTTATCTGCTATATTGTAAATTCGTTTAACCTTTATGTGGAGTTTCACTCAAAGCATGAGTAATTGGTAATTTCGTTGTTATGGGATTTACGTCAATAAGCAACAACCTACCATACCAAATTATTTCAACTATTACGTTCTCTCGCAGATATACTTAATGAAACATGAAAGCCGTAAATGCCGCGTTCCGGTTTAGAATTTCAGTCAGTTCAGTTGTACCATTAAATGGTACTGTTCTCCTGAGAGAGATTTCTTAATTATTTATTTTATTTTATCGGAGTTTTAGTGACAACCCTGAGCGCTATTGTGTTAATACTTATCGATTTTGTTCGGAAGCGATAAGTGAAATGTGTAGGAGCCGTAAAATTGTTGTAATCGCCTCGGGTTGTGTGCAACCCGCTCGCTAATGCCATTCCGATCCTAATCTTTATGGAGTTTAAGTCGGAAATTGTGCAACGATATGGCGAGATTTACTAAACTGTGTTCGCCAAGTCGCATACTGTGTCGCTGATTGCACTTCGCGAGAACATAGAGATAGATATGACATGTGGCGGTGTTAGCTCAGTGGTTAAGAATTCGGCCTCCTACTCTGAGGCCCCGGGTTCAAATCAATTAAATTTTTCGGAGTTATATGTGCGTTTTAATTATTTAAATATCCCTCGCTATAAGGAAAAGGTTGAGAGGAAACCTGTTTGTCGGAGCGTTCTCAAAACTGTAAGATGTGTGACGTCCGCCATATAGCACAAGGCCAGCGTGGTGGACGATGGACTTAACTTCCTTCTCATCATCCAGAAGAGACCCGTGCCCAGTAGTGGGACAGTTATGAATTGCGATGATGATGTTCAACCCATTGATGGGCCCACTGCTGAGCATCTTCCAATCGTTGAGGGGGCCTCACGCATACTCCAACCAACCACGCTGCTTCAATCTTCGCTGATTGTTTCATGATCCTTATGATCTAGAATCTAGATCTTTAAGTCCAATTTCTTAGATGAATTAGATATGGTCTAGATTAAAGCTAAAGAGCTAAAAGGACTTAGATATACTAATAAACATTCATACGTTTTTTAAATAGTGATAACGAATTTCAATTATTTTAAATTACATTTTTCTGTAGTAGTAAAATAACTGCACATCAAGAAAAATTTACATAAAAATATACCCATGTTAAAATATTGCTGTGTAATTTATACTAAGTTGTTGGCGATACAACTAAATGTAAAGTCTAATTATCATTGAAAGCCAAAACATGCTACCAGCGAGTGATAAATTGCATGCCACATCGGTACATACCTACGGGTAATGTTGCCAGGCGTCGGAATAAGGCACGACATAGTTAGGCTTTTTGATTGGGTGTCCGGGCTGTCTGGCTTTTTACATTTGATTCATTGATAGGATATGTATGATTTTGTATAGGGTGTCCGACTTATTTTACCCGAATGTCCGGCCAAATTAGTTGAGCTGTCCGGCTTTTAGGTTTGGCGACCGTACATACGAGTAGCAACGGTCAAGCTTAGTCGCTTATTCGGGTTCGACACCCCGTTCAATAGAAATAAATCCGTCATGTACTGTCAGTAGGCCATTCATGCCGGACCGAGTATTGGCAGTCCTTCTGTACGACGTCAGCACACTCCGGATAATGTATTGTATCGATGACGTTACACTACCATAGGTCAGGTATATCGCTTGGAGATAATTATATTGAGTGGGGATACAATACATTGTATGGATTTGGTGAAACTTCGATGAAATCATAAGAAGGTGTTGTGTTTCGTTTGTATGCTGCCAATGTGCACTTACTTGATTTGCATTTTTGCCATGTAAGTCGCTGAGAATGTGGAATTTCCACTCCCCGCTAAAAACCAAATTTTTACCTGTGCATCGCTTCAATTTAACTTGTAAGCCAAATTTACGTAGGCATTTTTAATTCTCGCTACGTGTAAAAAAATAAAAAAATATATTTTTACTGCATACACTTACAATGTCATAAATAGTGAAAATATAACAAATAATTTCGCTTTTTATATCGCAAAACTTATTGAGTGACCTACGTAGTCGTAGCTCGGATCTTGTTAAAATTCTTAAAGCGGATTGTTTTGAAGGAAATATCGTTAGACTTCCCGGTCCCGGATTATGTCCTCGCTTCGAGTTTCTTCCAAAATATTTAGTCTTCGGTCCTAAGGATTTTCCCTTTGGGATGCTCCGTAATGGACATGAAAAGTTATACCCCCGCAATCATTGGCTGAATTATTAGCTCCGAAAACCGAGGAACCAGGTCAATGGGTGCTTAGAAACGCCCTGATTTATAGCGCGGTGCGGCCTACAGGCTATATTCTTTCCGAATGCTTTCCTCAATAGTTATTGCTGATCATGGGGTGTATGATCTATTGACGCTGCAGGCCATCAATACCGTTTTTGTCTTTAGATATAATACGGCAAGGAACGAAATTACGAATTGAGACAAGATTCTTTTGTCAGATAAAATGGTGGTGATTCTGTTATGTCTTGTCAAGCACAAAACTGGATTTTACGAATCATTCGTCGTGTGAGACTGCACGCACGCCATACAATAATAATTGGGCATTGGCGGCGGTATTTCCTTATGTGACAGTTGTACAAAGAAAATGATTCTGTACCATATTGGTTGTGGTCTTCTAAGTGAAGTGTTCAAGTTCCATTTCCGGATAATACAGACATTTAGGCGAGAATGAAAGATAAGTTGGCGATTAGCGATATTTCGTATAAGATTATATTACGGTACGTAAGCGGAATTTTGTATGCAACTGCTGTTTATAATTGTAAAGTATCCTGTGGCATAAGCAATCAGAACAGATAATTGTGTTCCAACTTCCGACCACACATCTAACAAAACCTTTGAGACCATATCAGCTTCAAAATTCACAATACGTCACTACAATAACTTAGGACGCCTGGGGCAGATGCCACCAAGCGGCGGTTTAACCCATCAGTCTCGATTTTAAAATATGACTGGCACGAGATTTAACGTGTCTCTATTGGAGAGCTCGCCCCAATTCTGCGCCACACAGACGGACAGCTTTGTCTATCGCAGATTAGTTTTCAATGCTTCAAATCGATTTCTCTTTGGTGGCCTGGATTGAGATGACATGGTTTCGTTTACTTTTCAATTATTAAACGCAATGTACCTACTCTTAATCATCGCGCTTTGAATTAAATATATTTCTTAATTAATTGATAAGGAATAAGTGAATGATGTCCCAAATAATGATAATGTAAGCCTACGTAGCAATCCTTGATCAGATTCTGGACCAGCTTAGAAACCTTTGGTGCTTTGTACTGAGTAAGTTGACCATACCCATCCATGTCACCAAGGAAACCAAACCTATCAACCTACTGAGGTAAGTATATCGTACAATCGTTTTTTAACGAAGCAAACGAGAAGACCATTCAAACTTAACCTAAATAGATTTTGAGAAATACCGCACAGAAATCGTTGAGTTTTAATTGTTTTATTCCCTTAACCCTTCACACTCCATGGCAACTGCAGTTGGCAGGTCGCCAGTTGGTAGCGCCGTCGTTGGGCCAATGCGCGCTAAGAGAAGTGGGGCTGATTATTAACAAAGCTGAGTTCGCAAACCGCTGCCAGAGTATGTTAAAACCGCTAAGTTGGTTTTGTACAAGGGTAGTGATGACGCTTGTTTGCGAAGACGCCACTGAGCTGCATGTACATAAAACGCACAAACTTGACTTCGTTGGACTTGGGAGACTTGGTCGGCTCTCTATGAATGTTAGGTTCGTTCGTTGGCTGATATATGCCTATTTAAATAAACTTCTGCATCTTGGTCGTTACGTTGTTGACAGCACGGTGGTAGTCGTCATGGGAGGGTTGTGACTTGTGACACGCTTAACTGTCTTCACTCCTTTCTTTTCCTTTTCTCTCTTACTACAATAAATTGCTATAGCGTTACGGGTTACGGTTTATATTCAAAATCGAAAAAGTAATGACATCTGTGACGAAAAGATATAGAAAGATCTTAAAGTAATGGTAACGCTAATTTAAAGGGAACAGAATTAATCTGGATTACGGACTGCAACCTTGGAAGAAAAGTTGGTTCCACAGGCCCAGAATTTGTTGTATATTTGTTGTTGTTGTTCCCTAAAGCTGTTGTCGCAGTCGCCATAATTCCCGGGAGCGTCGCAGGCAGTTCGTGCCCCTAAAGAGATTATCCGGAATACTCAGCGTTTGTTGTTTTACGTTTAGCCCAGTTCGTGCTAATCCGGTCATTTGGAAGTGGTTTGTGATGACGAACAAAATACTAATTATACCATAGCCGACAAATGAGCAGACTAGACAGTATAGAGGCAGTAAAGTAAAGAGACTCAAATACATTGCTACCCGTAGAGACAGCGAATGTCTCGTGAACTGATCCTGCGATCTTCTTCTTGGTCGTATCACTCTTGTCAGAGCGGTCGTGGTCGTCATGTAATATCGTTGGTTTGGGCAGATGTTATGCGCCTCACGAGCAATCGCCACTTGTCTCTGTTGCTAGAGAGTCTACTGATGACCGCCAACTGATGACTTTATTTGGTCAGTCCATCGCATGGGTGACCTTCCGCGCGGCCTGGTGCCTTCTACTTTGCCCTGAACGACAAGCCGTTCAATTGAATTTGATTGAATTGATCCTGCGATGGTGTTACAAAAAAGAGTATATAGGTCATTTTTTACAGAAAAGTTACAGATTTCAAAATTGATAAGTGTAGAGATAACACAAAAAGTACATTTAATTTATGTGGGATTAAAATCGGTTCACCTTGTGCAAAGTGACGCAAAAAAATCGAGTCGAGTCGATGTTGTGGTAGTAGGTAGATTTATATTTAAAAAAAAAAAACAATAATATGTAAAGCGGATTTATAACTAAAACAATTAATGGGTAACAAGTTTGTGACTTCCATGGTGTTCCCTGGTGTTCATTGGTGGTGGTTATCGTTCCTTTCCGATGGAAGCTCTTAATTAAATAAGGATTTAAAATCTGAAAATTTTATGCATTCGGTAACCAAATAAGTTTGCTTAGGTTATATTATATTTGTGGTTCTCGACGTTTGGATGTTGTTCCATCATTAAATACAGCGCTATGGACCAGGACTCAAATCCCTAGATAGTCGTATACTGCAGTAATCAATTACAGCGGCCGGGCCTGTCGCAGAGTGCACCGAGCGTTCCAAACTAGAACTACACACGACGCGAATATGAATGTCGTATGCCTTCTGAAAACAACTTTCTGTGCTCTAAGACTTTCACGGATAGTTTTGTCGTTTGTCAGCATTCTGTGGTGCTGTGCGGTGATGACTTAGTTTGTCGTATTAATCGTGTGCTTTAATCTAAGTTTTAACGGTCTCTTGTGACAATGAGTCACCGCTTATGATACAATAGTACTAATATGAACAACATACAAAGACCGAGACCACACCCAGACCGAGAACAGAAATTTTTTATCTTTCAAATTACCTTCTCGCTTGAAATCGAACCCAGGCTCCTCGAACAGCGGTCCGGCACAGTAACCAATAAATTCAACTTTATCACGCAAATGCCTAGTGGAGACAGAATAGGCAACCTAATATTTTTACAATGTCTTCTTTTCCAAATTTTTACCCAAATAAACCCCTGTTTTCTTAACGTATTGTGGCAACCCCGTCTTAACCAATAAGTCCAATAACGCTCCCCGTAAAGTAGGGAATGTTATGCTCTATACACAAACGTCAAAGTGTCTGTCGGTGCAATTTGAAAGATAAATAACGGCGGCCCCTTGAGAGAACGCTGCATCGAACTACTTGCAACTTTTATTATGAAATATGTTTGATGACATAATACTATCCGTTTTTATTTCGTTTTAGTAACCAACGATAGCATAGGACATTGAAATATTTATACATTATGTACCTATATAGATAATTTATGTAATTCACATAAATCTTTAACAGTTAAACACATTGAACAAAGTAGGTATTGCATCTGACAAATTTTCTAAACAGCCTTTTTATTTTACGCAACATTTTAAAGGCTTTTAGATCATTATTATTGACCGAAAGTTTTATATGAATTTTGGTATACCTAAATTAAATTAATTCCTACCTCTCTCTCAGAATAACTTACATAAAATATAGGTAGGTACTTACTGCAAAAATTGCACGCAATGGTACAATGTGTTTATTATAGCGATAATAATGTAACGTCCTTATCCGATGGAAATGTTTTGTTTAAAAATTAATTGTTTATTGTCGAAATGAAGAGCATAATGTGATCAAATAACACGTAGAGTAGATATCGTAAATAAATGTAAAATGTTTAATTGTTTATAGCCTTATCGAATGCAATGCGCCGGACGAAGTCATATCAACGGTAGCAGCAGTGTGTAAACAAATCAAATAGTTTCGATAATACATAGTAAAACTGGTTTGTCATAGTGCCTTTTCGTATTGTACCTTCTTTCTTTTGTTGCTGCGGTAGAAGGTTTAAAAACTATGTGAACTTTCAGAGGTAGTAATAAGCGGTCAGTGCCTTCAAGACCATTCATTAGATACTACCAATGAGGGTAGCCGTTTTTGTGCTCACCAGTTGGTGCCACTGGCGAGTGAGGTCCTGCTGTCAAAGCCCGCCCATACATTAACAGTGACATTCAGACAAGTGAGAAGTAACAGTGCCACAAACTTATCTGACCCGGTGGCCAAAATTGGAACTAATACAAATGTTATACCTACTGTTGTCAGACCAAGACGAAGACAGTAGCGCCGCTATTACCGGGTCAGATAAGTTTGTGGCATTGTGGCACTGACAGCCAGACCTCACTCTCCACTAGCGCCTCTAGCGGCGAATTCACACGCTTTTACCCTCATAAATCCAATCAGAAATGTGTTTATATCTTTGCGAATGGGTTAGGGTGTTACTAGACCAATCGATCGATCGTCGATCGACGGCTTCGATCGATGGTGGAATCGACTAGTCGACGTCGATTGATAGTTTTTACTAAGACCAATAGATCAATCGACGTCGACTAATCCAGTCCACCATCGATCGATGCCGTCGATCGACGATCGATCGATTGGTCTGGTAACACCCTAAGTAGGTAAGAGCAGACACAAACAAGTTTGTGTAGTCTATTCTTGAATATACTTGTCATGGTAATTATTGTAACACTTGCCGAGTTCCTCATACCAGTTATAAATAACAGAGGAAAAATAGAACGGTGGCGCGCGTTCTTGACGCCCGGAACACAATGCGGGCTTATGCGGGCTAGGCTCCCGAGTCCCCCGGGGGCGCGGGGAACATGACGTATGGCGGAATCAACTCCCTAGAGCTTTTGGTGTAAGCTATAAAACTAGCGGCGACTGTGCACTTCTGTTGAAGAAATAAATTACCTAGCAGTTTTTTTCCTACTAAATTAAATGTATGGAAGTTAACGAAGCTTCTTTCTTCTATTCCTTTTTTTTCTATTTATTTCTTTATGTTCGGCTGATAACAAAACGGTGGTGGACAAGATCAACTGTGACATCAGAGGACTTTTGAATTTTTATGTGCTTTATAATCATCTCCCACTAACGTGTAAGTAAATATACCTATATGGCATTAATTTAGTACCAATGATATCAAAAATAAACGTGTTTTATGCCTACTTCTGATTATGTTACTTATAAATAAAATACAATTATTTTTAAAATAAAATTGAATTAAGAATTTAAGATATTTTAACACGCGGTGAATAAGAGGTTCTATAAAAAAATAGTATTATAAAGCGAATACTCTTTTTCTTTTAAATTGGTTGGGTTAAATAGTTTTACAGTTTCAGTTACTGGCCCTGTGGCGCAACGGATAACGCGTCTGACTACGGATCAGAAGATTCCAGGTTCGAATCCTGGCAGGGTCGTCTGATATAGCATCTCATGGTATTTTTTATTATCTTAATAAATTTGATGTAAGAATTTTTGTTTCCTAAAAAATCTTAAAAAAAACAAATATTCCATGCAAAAGTTTACATTTAATAATATTATTAGTGTTAAATATAATATTGGTGTATTGAGTTTTTTAATCGTTTTATTTTCAATCAATAAAAAAATATTTAAATTCTGTAAGTTTATGCTGGATTCACTAGATGTCGTTAGTCGTCGCTTACTAGTGGGTGACAATGTTCTAATTCTAACTAAAATGTAATGGCGACTTTCAAACTTATTTGCTGTATATAATTCAACCGGTTCTGTATGCGATACTTACAAAATATTTAATACATTTAAAACCGCTATTATGCAAGTACGTTGGTATAACGCGTTGGTTTCGGTACCACAGAGCAATATTCAGTGTAATTTATGGATTGAGGGATTTAAATTACTTATTATATTGTGACAGCGGCAAGAGTAACATTCTATGAACATTTATGGTACCTACATATTTATCAGCAGTCATAAAGCCACGAAAACTTTAGCTTTAAATGGGTACTTGCGTTCGCCACTAACCCTTCTATCAATAAGCTCTAAAGTAGCGTGGTGGAGTATGTTCTTAGCTAACTTAGCTTCCTCAATGATTAGTTAACTTGTGGAAATCGTCTATTGTTTATAGGGATCTTAATTTTTGTAAAAAATATTTGAACTCGAATCTATTAATATAATAAATAAGAAACCGGGTTAGACGGAACATGTCAACTTAAAAAATGGCCAATGCTCAAATTTTATAAAACTATATTCGGAATGTTAGGCTATTTAGGCATATTCAATTTTATAAAAATAAATAAACTAAACGGAATATTATTTTCGCCCAATGTTCGTCGATTGCGTGTCCGAATGTTAATTATTGTTATATTCAGTCACTACCAAATCGGGTTTCAATTACCTCGTTTAGATTGGCCGTGCAAAAGTGTGGGCTGCAGTGAAAATTGATAGCAAACGAAGTCCCGTTATCCAGTTATATACGAATTACTATTATGAACAAGCTCCCCCTCGCATAAAATCACGCCATCCGAATGCAAATTTCATCGTTTCATCGAATGGTAGTAAGATAAAGCATGGATATATTGGAGTGTTTGCGTCCCACACCGCGTGATCATTTATCGGATTATTTTAATGTGTCCGGCTCGAAGGACCATTCGTTACGATTTAACTCCTTTTTACGATTGCGGCCGGCAGCCCCGACGTCGGGCTACACAAATCAGAATGCACGTTTGTTTAAAATCCTTTGTCTTTGCTATATAACTTTCGGGGTGGAAGGGTTATTGTTCCGACTTCAGTTGCAGAAATGTGCTTGGCTGAGGTAACTCTGTGCTTTTTGGAGTTATATTTTACTGTAAAATTTCTCATTACTTCTGATAGTCTTTATTTCACTCGTGAAAGGTGAACTCTGAAATGTCTAAAACGGATAATAGTTTAAAATCCTACATTAATTTTTCAATTGAAAATGCTACTTTTACAAAATTTTAGACAGTCATAAATAAACAATCTATCAGTTAAATAATTTGATAGCAGGACTAAACTTACTTAAAATATTTTCTGCTCTATTTAAACCTAATTAATTAATTATTAATTAATTAAATCTTTCAACTCTTATTTAAACCTATAACAGGGCAAGTCAATTACAATTATATGTATACAAGTGACGACATTAATTAACCGATGATATATTTGTGTTCCAGATCAATCTGCGACTGATCCTGGTGTCTGGCAAAACGAAGGAGTTCGTGTTCAGTCCGGTGGACTCGGCGGGCGACATAGCAATACATGTCTACGACAACTGGCCTGAAGGTGGGTACTAAACCTCAAGTAATACGGCTTTTGGGATTAACGCCTTTATGACCACGACCTTAATGGCGCGAATTGGTTATCATAGTGTGGGCTATGCGCGGCTTTGAGTGTGTAGCGTTATTATTTAATTGTAGTGGGCTCTATAAAGGATGATAAAATTGTTCGAATTAACAGTCTTCGTCGTAGGCGTCTAACACGTCTAGAGTATACGTCACAACGCGTCCCTAGTTTGATTAAGGCTACCTCTGAGTTAGAAACGAACATAATGTGCTCTATTTTGATTATTCACCTTAAACAATTCTTGAAAGACGTTTGAAAGGTATGTAAAAAAACTAAACAATTTTTACTAACAAGGTTTATGCAAAGAACAACGAAAAAGAAAAGTATAATAATTCACTTGCTCTACTCTAAAATATGCACCAAAGCTTGAAATATTCAAAAACACTCGCAGACGCTGCAAATAATTTCAGGAACTACAGATTTAATCTCTGACAAGTCGACAACGGATAGACGGCGAAATCTTACGACAAAATTGTTTCATCTTGTTCATGAAAAAGTCTAAACATCACATAATTAATATGATTTATGGTCAGTCGCCCTTGACCTCAATGTACAATATTGTACAACTCTTAATGTGCCGCCGAGTAATTTATTGCCGCTATTCGGGGACTGCGACATTCTTGACGCGTGAATTATGAATTGGTACAAAAGAAATGCTTTTAATGATTTACAAGTAGCTGGAATCTGCTATTTTATGTGTATTTTCTTGGCGCCCTAAATTGCGTAAAGCTTAGTGAGAATCTCACAATAGGTAGGACCACTTATAATTTTCCCTATGCGGCTCTCACACCAGTTTATTTATTTATTTAACCTTTATTGACCACTATTTACAATATAACGGTACAAAAGGCGGGCTTAATGCTAATTGCATTCTCTACCAGCCAACCTTTAGGCCAAACAGAAAAACACGATGAGCGGTACTAGATGAAAAAAAAAGAAAAATATAACATGTCTACATAACATACCTAACACATACACATATTTACTTATATTAATACATACACATTATACCAGTTCAACGTATTGTCCATCTGGATAATAAACTATTTTTTTTACTACATATTGCTTTACAACCGCATTAAAATTGTGGAATAGATGCTCTTTTGGAATTCAAATGCCAATACCGTCTATAATTTAATAAGATTGATGTGAATTGACACCTTGGTTTTCCTTATGTTGTGTAGGTTAAACTGTTATGACCCGTAAGACACACTATTGCATATCACAAGAAGAAACGTAGATATTATGAAGCCTCTCAAACGTACATTTACAGCCAAATCGTCACTCTCAAAATATGTTAGGCCTTGGCGTTTCTCCAATTAGGGCGCACAAAGCCACAAAGGCACCGCAATTTTTTCTTGTATCTGATATTTGTATAACCTCGACATTGAGGTTTTGCTTCACGTTGCCGCGCTACGACTTGAAGGCTACCTTGAACTTGATACGGAATCCTTTGTTCGTTACACGTACGTGCTGCCTTGCCAAGTCGGTTCGGAGGTCATGGTTGCGATTGAGCTTCGATGATAATGCTTTGGGGATTGCCATAGTATACCTATCAAATATAATAAGCCATCATATTGTCACTTGTCAAGCTGCAATTATAATCCAAAGAAATATTTAAGGTAAATGAAATAAAGGGCTCATAGTTGATCATAACACCAAAGGTATCGCTGACGCATTTCTGACCAATATATTTTACTGCATACCTTGTAGGTACCTATCCTAATACCTTGTATGTTTGCCTATTGTGCCGTAAAAGAAGAGTATCGACGCGACTAAAGTAAAGTGGTATATGGCGAAACATTCTCCAACAGGAGATGCCTTCGTAGCATGCGTTATTTAGCGACACTATGAGTAGTTAGGGTAAATGGATCCTTGCACATTATCCCTCCCTCCCTTATCTAACAAGATCAAGGGTGTAGATCGGGCTAGATGCACTTTAGGCGGAAATAACGCTACCTTCTATTCATATAATTAGACCGTGATCTTATTATACGCATGGCGTCGTTTCGTATTTATGTGCAAAGGCACACACGGTAAATTGCTCTCGCTCGGGTTGCCTCCAGTGATAGGGGCACTCGTGATGAAGGCCCTTCACTCCGGAGGGTAAGAGTGACGAGTGGGGTTATTGCAACATTGGTGTGAAACGTGCCTGACTTCTGCTGAAACAATTTCAACAGGACAAACATCAATGGTGGAGCTTACCCGCTTACGTCAAATAAGCAACATCGTTCAAAGTATTTCAGATTCCCTCTGTCGCAACACAGATTTTTTGTTCAGTGAAAGTGTTATGCAATCATCATAAAAATATCTGGGAAATGGTGAGAGGGTACAGTTTGATAATAATCTGAACTTATACGCTCTTCTTTATGGGTACGTCCGTACGTCCTTGGAGTTCAGAAGTTAGCCAAAATCGTAGCTGTTATTAAAGTACTCTTTATACCAATAAATGTTCCAAGATAGCATATACCGGAGTCGACGAGAATATTAAATTGCCACTCCTCGCTACAAACAATTTTATACTCCTTTGCACACAGTTCAATTTAGCTTGTAAGCAAAATTTACGTACGGCATTCAAAATTCTTGCCGTCAATCTAAAATGTGCCTTCATCACAGGATGGGAAAGCTGGCATTTGTGGATTAAGTAAATAAAAAGAAATCCACGTCGAATGTGAACGCCAATCTACTTTGGAGCAACAGCGGGGTGAATTAAGTTCTAGGTTCTAGGCCTCCTCAATAATGAGGAGAAACCCATGCTCAGTAGTGGCCCAGTTAAGTAAGTTAAGTTAGTTAAGCTATACAAAGCAACTTTTGTTATCAACTTCCTAGCCCTTGTCCTGTGAGTAAATATCTTCAGACACCAGTTTGTTAAAGTATTTTATTAGCAACAATGAGGTCAGGCAAGTGCTAGAGTCGCCGCGATGCCGCAAATTATATAAAGTAGATAGTAGTGGAACTTCTTTCGCTAGACTACTTATTTTATTTGTCTAATTTGAAGGCGAGAAGCGCTAGCATTCTTTTATTCTGCCCGTTACATACACTTATTGTAGGTAATTGGATGGTTACGAATACATATTGAATTGAATAACACGCTCATGATACGTACTTATGCCGTCACTTAGGATTCCAGTAGATGATAATTTGATGAATAATGGAAGTGATATACCTACTCGTAGTATTCAATTACATTACATATTTGTCTATTTGACTTGTCTAATGCTATTGAACTTCTTGGAAGCGTGACTAGCCCAACGGTTTCTGTCAGTCGTGATCGATTGAGAGTTCCTACTTCGATATAGTCCATAGTCGGATGGATAACAGTTAGAATAGTATACAGTAACACTTTCATACTTGGGAGTGCTTCACGTTAAGTTCTAATGCTACATATTATTGCAGTACAATAAAAGAATCACGTATTCACTATTACGATTGGCATTTGTATGGCTGTATCAGTTTAACTTTAACTCAATAAAACTAAAGAAAAAACAGGTTAGTCAAAGGGAGAATCGAGTGTAGCAGATATATGATGTGTAATGCTTGCTTTGCCCCGTTCTCCCCAACGTAAGGCTAATTAGTGGTCTAGCGTCGCGTTAGCGGCGGTGGCCATTAGCGCAATTATGAACGCCTGTTAGTTGCTAACACACCGTTGGCTCGCCCATCGTGTAAATAACTAGATATAGCACATTTAAATAGAAACTCGTTTAGAGAAGGATATAATAAATGGTTTTTGTGAAATGTGGGTAAAGAAACTGTTGAATTGATCGATGAGGTTAGTTAGATTAAGTTAATAATATTGCGCAAATTCCACGCCCAGAGCATTATAAGTAGGTTATCTTCAAATAAAGTTTACATGAAGGCTTTCGTGTGTATGGTCATATATGTGTTATGAACACAAGGTAATATTGATGACGTATTTAAAAGTGGTGAATATCAAACGCATCCATAGCAATGTACCTACTTATGTACATAGCACATCTCTGTTGGAAAAGCAGCCTAATGATGTGTCACTAGGTGCAATAAGTGTAGTTGGTGATTATGTTTGAATTTGAAAGCTATGTTTTTCCTTTTCCTCCCAACACTTTCGCCCGCGTAGAATTTTTGTTTCAGTTTATTTCCCTTTTTAACTGTTTACCACTTTAACAGTGGAATTTCCAAAACTCCTCTCTTTTAGTACTCCCTTACACTTCCCAAGGAAACGCATGCAAATATCTTGCAGTTTTGGCTGTCCTTTGTCTGTCACTAAGAGTTTTAAATAGTTACATTAATAACGTATCCATACCTACCTACTGATCGTCACGTACGTAGTGCCGGGTGCCGGGTGACTGACCTGACACAACAGCGCGGACAGTGGACACGCCGAGGTCGTCCGCAGCCGCACGCCGCACGCCGCGCGCCGGTAATTGTGTTTTGCGGTGGCGCTCGCGTGGGCGCGCGCCACTGCACTTTGCAGACGATCGCTATCTCACTATTTGTGAAGTCCGGGTACTTTTAAAGTATTTTGGACGTTTTTTAAGTAGTCTGAAGTTTTCTTAAATCTCGTACCTACTGTGTGACATTTGGTTAGTTTGGTTGGCTATAAGTTATAACTTATGGGATTATGATTATCCCATGACAAATATATTTTACGCTAGTAAACCCGCTCTCGATAATCTGGAATGACTTACTCGTAGTAGTCGTAGTAGACCTAGACCATGAGTTACGACCTACATTCGAATGTTTATACGGGATTCTTGAAAACGATCCAGTAGTTCCGTAGCCTATTCGTAGCGAAACAAACTATAAATATTTTCTCTTTATAATACTAGTAAAGATTCAGGCAATAAAAACAAAAAAGATTTCTCGTAACTATATTTTAGTTGGACTTGGACAGTATCTTCAAAAACTCTAAAAATACGAATTGTGTTATTAAAGGAGGACGCGGCCAATTTTTTATACATTGCCAAGAATGTGCCGGTCCGTGCGTATGTTCGTTTGTCTGTGTCATAGAATTTTGATCTCTACACGCTTTGTACCAGACTTATAACACTCTATTTATCATTTTCTATGTTATCAATGTTTTATTTCGTTTGATGGCGACCCAAGTTCCTATCATGACTACCTAACCTAGTACCTACATGACGAGTGGTAAATATTTTAAACAATGCGTTGGTGATAACTTACCATAAGGTGGTTCGTCTGCATTTTTGTCGGTTATTGACATTAAAAAGTTTTTTTTTGTTTAATGAAAAGGTGTGCTAACTAATCATATTATGTAGTCTTTTCTGTTGGAACAACAAAAGGTACCTACAATAAGACGAATAACGTAATAAAACTCAACTAGTAACAAACAAACGCAATTAACTTCTGTCCTTTAGACTGTGTAACGCTCCTCAAATACCCTATGTTCGTACCCTATAGGTACTTAGATTGAATGCCGAATAAGTATTCACTCTCCAAAAGAAGGCGTCTTGAGCAAAGATTAATTTAAACGGTTTGTACAAGTTGTAAAAGGCGACTCCAACATTCAAGTGGCAACACCGCTCCTCGGTACACCTAACACGAAAAAATATGCAAATTAAAGTACCAAATCTCGTCACGTACATTGGAAACGTTTGTGAAAAGAAACGCCAGCAGCCGAAGGGTATACGGTAGTAAAATCTGAAATCAGTTTCAGACTAGGGCTGTCGTTGACTACCGTTTTTTGTACGTTTTTTAATGATTTTTATGAATTTTTAATATACTATGTATAGTGATGATTATTGATTACGTATTACAGTTTCATCAGGTGCATTTTGTCCAAAATGTAATCATCGTTAGGGGTTATGATTACTTCTAGACGCATGGCATTGCCCATGCCACGATTAGGTACACAAAAAATTCCTTTTCCAGAAAAAATGCGCTCGCGGGGTTATTTCTGGTCCTCGTAAGAATTATTACATTTTGACCATATTTTTGATCCGTGAGGCCTTATCCACCCTAATGAGTAACGGACAGTATTATGGAGCTAAATCTCTCCTGTTATAATAGTCAGGTGGGCCTCCAAGAGTCAGTCCATTACAACCATTCTAGGATTGTGATAGGGATTTTTCAATTTCAGATTTCTCGCCTCCTTTTAGATGAAATGCAATGCATGTTATTAAAATTGTCTACGACTCAAACGCATTCTCCGAGACTCGAGCACAACAAAGTTTGTGTAATCAACGCAAATGCAAACGCTTTTAATCCGCGGATCCATTTTTTAAATATCACATTAGTTAAGTGCGGGCGCGCCCCTATTCCCTATTCTCCCTTCATTTGCATACTGAAAATACAAAATCACGGAGCCGTATCGGGTGCGTGACATGCGGGGTGAGGCCACGAGAGGGGAAGGGGGGGTGAGGGATGATACCGCACATTTTACAGAACAATTGTACCTTTCCTATTGTTGTTACATTCATTGGCGATGTACGAATGTGACTTTTGTTTAGTTCCGTGGAAATGTGGCTGAATTGTACAATTGTACCTTTGGAGTCGTTGGAACCCTATGAGTCAGTCGGTATATTGTTACTTCATAAATCAATGATGGTCAAAGTGAGGAACGCTAAATATGGGACACATAATAAGCACGCATGAATAAAAACTATACTCTATTTGAAATGGAGCTGGAAACAATGTAAACAAACCATTTTTAGGGTTTTCACTAAGTGACATTTATGTCTGAATCAAATGCGTTGTGTTTCGACTAAATTACTGACTATAATTTTTCTGATTCCATATTTAACTATGTAGCGATTGATAAAAACTTCAAACAGCGAGAACATACGGTAAAAATAATGTTATTAACGCTTTCGTAATTGAATAACTCATGCAGCCACAACCTTAAAAACGAAAAGCGATTTGAAACCTTCTTCAAAATACCGTAATTTGTTCTAAGCCTGTTTATACCTATAATACGTTAATTTTATTGTTTGTTTAAAATAATTTTTGTGTTTAGCCACATTAGTTTTGTTAATATTTATAGTGTAGTGGGTGTTATGTGTTTTCGTAAAGTTTTTCATTAACCAAACAAAATAATTACCTTGTGATAATACGGACAAAAAGTTTGTGTTATATGGCTACTGTTTACGCAGTTTTGGTTTTGTCCAGCTCCAATCTGAACGGAGTATAGGTATAATCGATTATGAGTGTATTTTAATCTTAATAAAAAAACTTTTCAGTTATAATTCAGTTTCAGTTAAATAGGCTGTATTAATTTTTAACGCAAGTTTGCCTTGCACTTACTGAAATGTAATAAATTGAACTCTATCTTACCGCAAGCTTACATCGGTGAAAGTCGCATTCAAATCGATTACGCCCTTTCTGTCTTTAACTGGTAGGTACAATTGAAGAAAAAATCTGACAAACCTACAAAATTTATAACAAAATTGTTAAGAAGGAATGTGTTAATAAAATATCCCAATAACAGGTTAAACTGTGCAAACTGTACTGTAGTCTGTAACTGTAAGACCATAATTCTTACTGTAAAGATAATCGAAGTGAGTGAACGACTTTGTTATGTGAGATAACAGAATTCTTGGTACAGACAGACCTCGCCGCTCGCCGTTACTCGGATGTGTTCGCACGAGGCTGTCGTTCATTTTTAACTGGTCGCGTCGGCGTCGCACCGAGCTTAAGCCCCGATTTCCATAACGGATCCGCCGCCCACCGTTATCTGGCTAGTTGAATTAAACTTTTTCCAACGCGATGCCTACCTTGTAACTCAACCTTTACAGATTATCCTTGGGGGTAAATATTCACAAGTAAAGCCAAAGTATGTTTTGAACAAAAAACACAACCATGTGCTATATCAACGACACTAGATTTGTAGTTTTATTGTTAAGTCTGAAAGTTACTTCCAGTGGTTCTTGGACTTCTAGTGTAGGTTCGAATCCGGCAGATGTAGTTTTACAATTTTTTTATTAAATGAACCGATTGAAAAAAATCAATGACAATGTTTCCCCATGTTTAAATACTAAAGCTAGTGAAAACTACATTCGAACTGGTTAACCGCCAAGATTAGGCACGACAAATGCACAGGCAAACCGCAGACAGGCGAACTTCAAAAAAATAAACAAAACCAAAACAAAAATTCTGTAATGTAGGTATAGCTCCATTACATCAGTACAAACAATATTTGATACAACTGATTTTAAATTTGTATCATCGCGGATTTACATTTTTACTATAATACGGGTACTCACGATATGTATTTTAGTATGCCGATATTTTGACTAAGTCGCATAGATCGTGGTCGCGGCTCAACTGCCAGCCGTTCTGAACTGTTCAGCCGTGACCACGATCCATACAAAATACATATCGTGAGTACCTACCGTTATTATATTTAGTAAAAATGAATATTTGATACATAAATGTACTTACGTTAATAAGTTATCCATACTACTACACGGTTCGATCATTAAATTATTACTGAATTATTTAAGGTATAATCAACGCCATCTATGTGATAGTATCAAAACTTTTCCAGCCGTATTGTGAAGTTTCATAGGCGGTGGAATGTATTCAACATTCACGATAAGATGGTAATAGCCTCCATAGCTCAGGGGTTAGAGCACTGGTCTTGTAAACCAGGGGTCGAGAGTTCAAATCTCTCTGGAGGCACAGGAATCGTAAGTTACGTCTTTTTTTAAAGTTGTTGGTCTAAATATCATTTTTGTTTAAAAACGTTTTTGTTTTCTACAACCTTGATAGCGATGATTTTCTATCGGGCAATTTGTTTTTTCTAAATAATTTTGATTTGTTATTATTACACAACGTTGTAAATTAAAAATATAAATTGGAACAAAACTTTAGATTATTTAAATACAATGTAACTATATTTTTATAAACTCTTCTGTTTGCGTTTATAATTTAATTTATTTGCATTTTTTATCTTTTTAATAAATATAATTTTGCGCCATGTTAAGCGATTAGCAAAAGATTATTACTGAGACCGTTTTAGTGTGTAGATTCTTCTCATAAAGTTTTTCTTCATCGAATAATAAAATTATTAATATTATTCTTTCATGTTTCCATTGGGCTGAAAACCGTGAATATTACGTCACATAAATATTAGGATATTGAATTTTGACCTCTCCCGTCGTCGTCGTTACAGATCAAGAATGAACGGTCAAAGAAATGATAAATTATTAATTCCCTTAATTATGACATAACATTTAGGTAATTTAACACTTTTGTTTACTTAAAAGTTTCGCCTTTTTAATTCTCACCGTCAATCTACGAGGAACTTAAATCATAGGGGTGGAAAGTGAGCGGTGGGGTGATTGGGTGGGATGCAATTAAAATGAATTCAATATCGAACACGAGCGGATTATAAACATAAACTATTATTATCCGTTTTATGAATCGACAACCTGTATGGCGCAATGGTTTACAAGCCGGATCGCCGTTTCACGGGTCCTGGGTTCGATTCCTAGCTAGACGGAAATTTCAATGATTGTGAGCCTATGAGTGTGTGGCGTTATTTATTTACTAGCTGATCCCCGCGGTCTGCGTATGAAATTCACTGAAACGACAGTGGCGCCACCTGTCCAAAAACCTTTGTGTGCTCATGCATAACAACTTTGCTAAAGACCATCACATGATCGAAATGCATAGTTTACGAATTTACGATTCTTTATTTAGATTATTAGGCAGGTGTCTGACCACCGGCGGGCAGCGAGTAGCTATGCTATGGGCTATTTTCTCGCCCATGAAAGGCACTTAAATATGACGTTCCACGTAAATAAAAGAGATGCATACGGGAGCGAGTACTCGCCGGCGGTCTGAATAGTCAGCGAGTACTCGCTGACATATGCGTCTCTTTTGTTTACACGGGAATCCTTTGAACGTGTTTTGAGCGAGCAAATAAAGACACTTTCATTATATTATTATATATATTTTTATACATATTCAGATTTATAAGTAGGATTGTCTTTAACGCTTTGTCCGTCGGTCTATTCCAGCGGATTGGGCGTCGGAGTGCGTGTCGCGCGCGGAGATCCTGCGGCTGATCTACCAGGGCCGGTTCCTGCACAGCTCGGTGACGCTGGGCGCGCTCGGCCTGCCGCTCGGCCGCACCACCGTCATGCACCTCGTGCCGCGCGAGCACCTGCCGGAGCCCAACTCGCACGGTCAGTGTGTTTGTTTGTTTGTTTGTGTGTCGGTGTATTACAGCGGACTGTCGGAGTGCGCGAGCGCGGAGATCCTGTGGCTGATCTACCAGGGTCAGTGCGGTTTATGTTGCGTTGGTGAGGTTGGTGTTTGAGCGTTTAACTTTAAAGAAATAATCGGTATCATCATCGATAAAAATAACTCGAAACTTGTCAGATGTCGCTTAAGACAGGTGTCCAACCGCCGGCAAGCAGCGAGTAGTTATGGGCTGTTTTCTCGCCCAAGAAAGACACATATTATGACATTCCGTGTAAACAAAAGAGATGCATACGCAAGTGAGTACTCGCCGGCGGTGTGAACTGCAGCGGGTACTCGCTGACATATGCATCTCTTTTGCTTCCACACAATATCATATCTTTTGTACGTGTCTTGATCGAGAAAATAGCCGGGATTTACTCGCCGACTCGCTCGCGGTGGGACACCTGCCTAGTGTTTGATTGTTTAACTTTGAAAAGATTGTCGATTTCAACATATGTAGGTAGCAAGGACAATTTAATGAAAAAGTGTTCCGATCGATCGTATTTCTATAGGGTCAGATGACAAGCAGTCCCTTTAGACATTGCTTCTTGCTAGTGAATTCTGCTAAATACGCATCATTAGGAATATTTTGAATTATCCCTAATGATGCGAATTTAACAGAATTCGCTTTGAAGTCGCTCTTTATACGGAAACTGAGCGCAAGCACAAGATTTTGAATGCAAAAAGACTTAACCCATTTACACTTGAGCGCGATCTGACCCGTAGTTTTTGATTGACTACGACTACGTTGATAAAGCTCTTGCTTTATTACTTTTCGATGTTGAAATCGCTTGTTTTTGTTAAAGTTATTTGGATACTTATAATTGCATCAGCGTTATTTACCTACCGCTACCGCACATGAATATCCGAAAGTATCCAAAATTCCTACCACCCCAATAGATCCTAAATTCCTAACCTATTTCAATACAACGTTATGAAAATTTTGTTTGGGTAAAATTTTTTCAATTCAAAAGTTCTACAAGTTTGCATCATTCACAATAAATTAAAATCGATCTAAAAGTTATCTGATACTATTTAATTGTAAAAAACTTGTAACAGCAATATTATCTAAAGTGATAACAATTACAGTGAATGTATCAATTAGGCTTATCTAATTACTACCTAATTAATTTTGGTAACCAAAACATACCAGTTAACTTTATTTGTTATAAAATAGCTGTTTTGATGGCAAGTCGTACCTACCTATGTTGTTATCGACATTTTTAGTTTGATAGAAAAATATTTCTAGAAAACAATTTAATGTACCTTCGTTATTTACATTGCAGAAGTCCGCTGGAGCTAACATATTCCCTTCCCAATCCTCCATCCCTACTCCTTATCAACAATTGTAAGTCTGCTCCTGTTGTTATCACGCATACCATACATAATAAGTTAAACACATTCCCTGTTAAAAATAAGTTAATTACACCTTCCCTGTAAAAAATCTAGTAGGTATCATATTTTTATGGTAGGATTTGTGTTAATAAAATGAAGTCTTAGTAAACATCGCGGAATCTTACCGCGCGATACTTTCCCAAAGGTTTATTTTATAACCCGCATTTTGAATCCCAAACTACCATGATACACAGAGGGTGATATTCTTCTGCGGAAATCATCGCGTGGAAAGATTCCGCAACACGGGGCATACCTACCCAATTCAAGTATTATTCAATTGCAATTAACTGAAACGGTGTCTCAAGTACCTAATTAAGGCGCTTTGCACATGAAGTTTCCTGTAAAAAGTTGATAGTTGCTATACTGTTTACGGTTGCCGCAATTTTATAGCAATCTGTAAGTGACTTTTAAAGCCGAGTTGCTCAATCTAGGCACAGGCAGAGGGATGGAGGGTGTGAACCGGTAAATTAAACACCGGTATAATATTTAACAGTTGCTAGTTGCGGTAATTAGGAACTAACCTAGTCATCAATTACAGCAACTGAAAACTGTTGACGATCACCGAAACTCGAAATTCGAGTTGCTATGTGTGCGCAGTCCAATTGAAATATAAGTAAACAGCTAGCTTCGCAGCTAGTTGCTAGTTGCCAGTTGCTGCAATAGTTGCTCCATGTGCAAAGTGCCTAAAATTCAAGGTAGTCTTTAGTCGTGTTTAATGTAACATAATATATTTTTTCTAAATTTCAGATCAACGACAAAAGAGTAAAGGCGGTTCGAGCAGTTGTTGTTCGGCGTCCTGTTGCATACTGTAATGCCCCCCGGGGGTGCAGGGGTGCATCGGGGTGCACGCGGGGATCACGCGGGGCGCGGACTAGACGGGTGATACGGCGGCCGAAGGGACTCAAATGTGTTCACACTCAGTGATTTAGAGTCAAGATTCCATTCGCCCTAATGTAAACTATAGCTGTATTCGTAAACCTGTGGTTCTTGACGGCAATAACTAAACGTTTAGTCCTCTGTCTCGGAATAGCGAAACGGAATATCGATACCTATGATCTCGAATTACTAACGATCTGAGTTCCGAGTGTTACAAGGAAAATCATTGTTCTAATTTCAGAACGCTATTGGACGGGTTTCGTGTCGCTTGCGCCCAATTCGAAACACTTATTGTATGTAAAGTCACAAAAATTTCAATTGAATCTTCGAATTGGGTAATTATGCACTACGCATTGTAAATTCGCGCAATAGTTTCGTTTAGTTTAAGCGTTATATTCGCTATGTTATACAACGAAATATGTGAGCGAGGAACATTCGATTTCGAATCGTATTCGATAGTGTGTCGAGTTGGAACAGTTGTAATTCCGTCTGAGAACCACTGACAATAGACGTTTACGAAGACTTGTGATGTTTTTAAAAGACTCGCTTCTAATTCGATACAATTCATTAAATTAATAGTAGCTCACATGATTTACAGTCTTCGCTAGGATAGCACGTTTCATTTACGAGGCTGAATCGGGCCGTGCACAAAATTTTTAAAAGTATCGCGTAAATTTTAACGCACACCCCGTTCAGTGGGGCTTTTGAAAATATCGCAAGCGTTGTTTCGTTTAGAATTCGTTCGTGACAGTGGCAACTTTAATTGAGAAAAGCTTTACTGAGCGAAATGTATATCTCACGCGTAAATTATAGCTCATTATAGATATACGTGCTGCCGATATATGTTTAAATTTAGTAGATATTTGGGATAGATTCATTGGAAATTAACGTGTGCATGGATTGTATTTGTGAAGCGTTCGCTGTGGCGTCGCCGTGCGTGTGTCGACAACTTACAAATTCTTAGTATTATTATTTAGGCCGTCAACATGAATTTATATAACGTTACTAAGGATATATTTATAAAATTTTAAAATGACAAATTATGTAGTGAACGGTGTCGAGTGATATGTAATATGTATATTACTCTCATTTGCAATGTATATAGTTATATTCGATAAAATCACTAGAGAATACTATAGGGCTACAGATAATTACGTTTCGTTGTTTTTTTTTTTAAATTCGCTACGTACCGCGCTAGTTGTAGCTTATGTACCTACGGAATAATTGATATGGCTGTTTCATGTGCATAATGTTTATAAATACGTATATATATAAAGAATATAGAAAATATTATTTAGAGACGCGAACATGGCAACTGCTTGACCCCTGCAAAGATGGAAAATAATAGTTCGTAATTTTCTTTTTTTTTACAAATCATGTTTTCAAATTCATGCAATTTAACATTTTTATCTGAAATATAAGTTCAGTCATAAATGATAATATTGTTATCGGGTTAAAAGTACTTTATTATGTTTTTTAGTAATATTTGTCTCTCATCCAGTTGTATTGTACCATCTTGTATGTGTTATGGAATGCCTGCAATAGCGTTACCACATATAATTTCACATTTATTGTAAATATGAAGAGCTTTTTATATGTTTTAATTTCTTTACACATGTCATTATGTAGCTGCCTTGGTAACTTTTAATTATTATTATTTTTATATTGTTTAGAGTTCTTATTTTAAATTGGCTTAAGGATTGAGTTGTATTTTAAAATTACTTTTGGCTAAGCCGTTGTTGTATGAAATTAAGTGCAAAAACATTTCGTTTTTTTATGGTTTTTAATAAAATCACAAACTGAAGTTCAAATTTGTTGTTAATTTGAACGCGAAAGTTTCTAGAATGCAAATTTAATATGCAAATTTTCAGTTATCTGCTACCTAAGTATTATTGTTGTCTAAATTATAAAACTTATAGGATATTACAAAGAAAATTGTTAAAAAAATACTTTTGAAATTCTCAGTCCACCCAAATGCGGTGTCTCTATGTACCTACCTACCTACCTATATATTATTTATAATCATCGTTCGATAGTACAAATAAATGTATTAACTGCAATCGGCACTTCCTAAGCCATTTTTTCTTCAACAATAACAGTTGTGGATGAAACGACTTGCAGATAATCGCAACTATTTTTAGAACACAAATTGCGATGTTTTGTAACGTATCAATTTCCAGAGCTTTATTTGATTGCAAAAAAGCATTCTATTTTTTTCGCCAGAAAAATTAGCAGTTAATACAGCTTCATATATATCTTCGAAATATATTGATTTCTTTACATATTACAACATTTATTTCTATTAAATGGTATCAACACATTTAAAACAATTGCTGTTGAATATTATTTACTCACATACAAACAGAGCTCCGATCCTGCTAATTCATAAATCCACAAATTGGGTCTCGTTTGAATAGTTTGACACATTTTGAATACGGAATGTGGCAAACTATTCAATCGAGCCGCGATTGAACTATTCATAAATTAGCAGATGTGGAGTCCTGACCGAAATTAAAATTGCTGTGTTAACAAAAGTAGAATTTAATCAGTCTTGCCAGCGTTCAAACCTAATTTAATCATTAAAATACATCGAATCAAATATAGTGCAGCCGTTTTAGTTGCTGGTTCCGATGCGTGAATGAGATTTTTATAATAGTTTGGTTATTAATGTTTATTTGCTGTATGTATTTTGTTAAGTTGTGTAAAATAACTAGTTGATAATTAAAATAAATTACAAAGACGAATGCATGTTTTATTTTCGTTTCGCTTTTCGTCCTCTGTATATAATATAGATGTCGCTTTGGTATTTCTTTTTGTCGATGAAGTTAACGAATAATTAAGATTAGTGCTTATAAGGTGTGGCCGATTGGGTCTCTTATTTTTGCAAAATGTATGCTGATATTTGAGCAGGACTTGAGAGAGTACCTACTTAGGGGTGGATATTCTTTATTGTATAAATTAATAATAACAAATTATATCATTCAAGGTAGAAGCCTACCAATTTTCTAATTCAGAACCCTTAAACTATGGAATATATTAATTCTTTATATTCCGAGTATAAATCAGAAATGCTAGGATGAGGAATAAGCGTCTTGGATAAAAAATATAAATTAGATTATAAATGGGAGTTGTGAGAGTGCATTAGTTTTAATTCTTTTTTTATTATTTGAGTTAGACAAGATACAATAATTCTATATTATTTTGGTTGTAATCGAAGCGCCGTCCCATAGTATAAGTTGCTAAGATGAGCAATGAGTATTTAACTTCTTTGGTATTACCATAACTTTTTATAGCACATGTAAAAAACTCAATGAAATTTCTTTGGTATAGACAGCAAGCCATGTATTTCCAAGTAACATTTTATAAGCGGAATCATTAATATTATTTGTTGCAGGGGTTAAAAGTTCAGACCACAAAGGCTACTGCTACTAACTTTCTATGTTGTAGCCAGACTTATTATTTTTTACATTATTTGGTGAGACATAAATTGATAGTGACTTTTGTTACAAAAATTAACATGTCAACAAATTAAGCGTGGTTTTCACAAGCGCGACTTGCGACATGATTGCAAAAATAAGACATCTTTGTGCACGTTCATAATATGTATAGTCGGATTTAGTAGATACGACTACGCGGTCAGTGATACCGTAGTCGATAGCTGGATGTCTTCACTGTATTTTAATATTTCTATAGAATAGATCTTAAATTTAATCGAATAAGTGTAATAAACCAACAAGTTGTCGTCACTTAAATACTGGAAGGTTCACCCGTCTCGCTCTAGATATGTATCAATGTTGATCTTTTTCATTTTTATTGAGTGAGGGGCTTTTTTACTAAAAGGCAGTTTCTTCATCCAATTTATCCCTTACTGCAGTTAACTATCTTCGTCTTTTCGTAAAAAATAAAGATAAAATCGTCCAATACACATTTAGTAAAAATAAATTGATACCTATTTGTTTAATGAAACTCAAAAAATAAAAAACTCTTTGTTATGGTCTCAGGTTATGGTGTTTTATCCAACGACCATAGAGGTTCGGCAATTTGTAAAACGCAAAAATTATTCTGATTCAATTCGGAACCAAATAGTGAATTTTAAATTTAACTTACGAGGTGCATATGAAAAATTTAAAATTTAGCATAAATTGTTGAAATCATATCTAAACGAATTTTATAGGCAAAGTTTGTTATTTTCGTGTCAATTTAAAAGACGAGTGAATTAACCTTTTCCAAGTGCGACATTTCCCGAGCGAGTGTACATATGGAGGACTTTTTTTAGCCAAATCTAGTGTTATTAAAGCATTAGCTTGAAGTGAATATTTTACAACCGTTGTATGTGACTCTTTTAAATATTGTTTATAAATAAATTGGTTTATAGTAGGAAATTATTTACTTTCTCAATGGTAAACCTTGCAATATAAAAATATGTGGATAGATAAAAAATTCGCCTATTTTTTCGTCTTAGGTACCTACTTTCACTACTTTGTTATGTTTAAAACACCTTGAATTTATCTCTTTTCGAACAAATTAATCACTTAATTACGCTACACAATGAATGTCAAAACATACAACGGTTATTTCTGTAACTAAAGTACTAGGTGTCACTGTATAACAGGTGTTTAACTAAACATAATCTATATACTTGTTAATATTAAATTAATTATAATGATGTTGATTAATGTCCCCTTGGTTAGTACATACAGGACTTTAGATCGGGTAGCTCTCGAAAACGATTCGAGTTGGTTTTCGATACGAATTTTCACTTCTTAGGATTAGATGATTTTAATATTCGAAGTATCGATTGAACGACGTCGAATTCGAATCGATTATGAACTCGATGTTATCGGGAGCAAGCCTTCAGCTCGATTTAGCGGGAGCAATCGAGTCACGTGACCAAACTGTTTCAATACTTATGACTGCCTGCGTCGCTGGGAGGGTACTTCGCTATTTTATAGAATTTAGATAGTTGGACATACAACGCGAGTCCCACTTTTTGATTCTTGGAGAAAGGAGCGTAGGGCGCCCCCCGACCAGGTGGACTGACGACCTGAAGAAGACGGCGGGCATCCGCTGGATTCAAAGGGCTCAGGACTGGTCAGAGTGGCGCAGTTTAGGGGAGGCCTACGTCCAACAGTGGACATCTAAAGTTTGGTGGATGGATGGATGGATTTTCGGATGTAGGTACTAAGAACAGATTTCTCGAAGCGCAGCGAGGATGGGTTTAATTGCTTTCATTCCCTGAGTATACCTTGTTTTGGATATGTAGTGGACTGTATATTTAAACCTTCGATAGGCCAGTTGGCCGAGCTGGGCTGGTCTTAGTTCTCTACCCGGTTTTGTTCAACGCAAGTAAATGCCCCACACGCAAGAAAGAGTGTCCACTCACCTCGGCTTAGCTGGGCAGGCTGGAGTAGTCCTGGAGATCTCCTTGCTGGTGTGCCGCCGGATCCGAATATGGTGTTTGGAAGACCGAACCGAAGATTTTGACCGCCACGGCCGTGGCGTCAGTTAGAACCGCTTGCGAGCGCGACAACTGTCCCTTCCCGTGTTCCGCTGTGGACTGGACTGCCGGGGCGGCTCGTGGTTCGGCGGCGCGTGCGCTCCCCCCCACGCCCGCCCGCCGCCTCAGTTTGCAGACTACCCTCTCATTGCGACGTAAAGCAATACTTGCGTGAACATCCCCCCGCCTAACCAAGGCCTACCTTGGTTCCTAATTTCCTAAGGGTAGTCTACATAATTTAGAAATGGGCCTAAGCAGGGTCCCATTTTGTGTCCGAACCTCAACTATCCGAACGATACCATCTTTACCGGGCAATAATTTAACTATCCGACCGCGTCTCCAATGAAGTGGAGAGAAATTATCTTCCTTTATTAAAACAAGGTCATCTATCTTAGGAGGTTCCGTCTTCGAAGTCCATTTATACCGTTGCTGAAGAGTATGGAGATACTCCGTTTTCCACCGAGACCAAAAATGTTGTGTCAATTTTTGAATTTGTTGGTACCGAGATAACCGAGTTATATTGACGTCCGCATAGGGATACTCAGGTAATGCCACTAAAGGCTGACCGATGAGAAAATGCCCTGGAGTCAAAACTTCTAAGTCGGATGGATCCGAACTCAGGGGGCACAGAGGCCTTGAATTCATAACGGCTTCCACCTTAGTAAAAAACGTAGCTAGCTCCTCAAAGGTGAGCCGAGCTTCACCGAGCACGCGTCGAGCGTGAGTCTTAGCAGACTTAACCGCCGCTTCAAATAAACCGCCGTGATTCGGACTAGCTGGTGCGTTGAATAACCACGTTATGTTCTCCTTAGTCATTTTTTTACTAATATCTGACTGATTGTCACGGATAAAGATGTATAACTCCTTTAAGTATTTGTTAGCCCCTGTATAATTAGTACCGCAATCCGACCTGATAAGTGACGGGAGTCCGCGCCGTGAAACAAACCGAGTGAAACAAGCAATGAAGGCTTCAACCGACAGGTCCGCCACTATCTCTAAATGAACGGCCTTAGTGGCCAGGCAAACAAAAATGCACAGATAACATTTGGTTATTCTAGCACTCCGATATGATCCGGATTTAATGTAAAACGGTCCCGCGAAATCCGTACCGACACCAACAAATGGTCGCGCACACCGCACGCGATCTAAAGGTAAGTCCGCCATGAAGGGTTGTGTGGACCGTGCCTTGGACCGATAGCATTGCACACATCGAAAAGTAACGTGACGTGTAATGCGTCGCGCCGACACAATCCAATACGACCGCGAGAGGATCGCTGCTAAGGTGTTTGCCCCGACGTGGCAATATACCTTGTGGTAATGAGTTACCAACAACTCCGTAAAATGACCTTTACCCGGAATCAAAATAGGATGCCGTGCATCATATGGCAATTCTGAAGCGCGTATTCGACCGCCTACGCGTAACAAGTTATCATTGTCGATGAATAAATTTAACCTCCGTAACGAAGACTTAATAGGTTGCTTAGATTTAATAGCCGCGATCTCTTCAGCAAAATGAGAAGCCTGTATGAGCCGAATCAAATATGAAATAGCATTACGACGTTCCGATACCGTGAGGTCGCCGATCGACCGAGTTTTATTTCTTAAATAATGAATGAACCGTAAAATATATGCCGTAACGTTTACTAATTTTTCAAACGAACTAAACCGATCTAATAAATTGAAATCCGAATCCGAAATATTAATGTTGCAAATCTTAGCCCGTAATCCAGGTAGCAAATCAGCGTGCACCGGTAAGTCCTTGCACTCCTGAGGCCAGCTGTGCGGGTCGCGCAGCCACTGTGGTCCCCACCATAACCGATGCTCAAGCAACTCCGAAGCGCTTGCGCCGCGGGACGCCACATCTGCGCAATTCATACCGCTAGGAACGTGCCGCCATGTTATAGAAACCGCCGAAGAATTTATTTGAGAAACCCGATTCCCTTCAAACACCTGCAATCGGTGTGGTGGCGTCCGTAACCACGCCAACACGATTGTACTATCGCACCAACAAATTATATTATCTAAGATTATATCGTCTTGCATCGAAGCAACCACGTGATTAACCAGCGTGCAGAGCAACGCCGCGCTGTTTAATTCCAATTTTGGGATAGTTTGCTTCGTCTTCAAGCCAGCGACGCGCGACTTAGCCATGAGCAGCCGCACCGACACATCGCCGTTGCCGTCGTCCGACCGAATGTACACCGCCGCGGCATACCCAACAGAGGAACCGTCACAGAACCCGTGCAGTGAATAACGTCCCGAACCGATAGTTTTCAAACACCTAGGTATAGATAACCGTTGTAAAATAGGTAAGTCCGATAAAATGTTATTCCATTCGTTCACAATATCAACAGGTGCAGGTGTATCCCACTCAATTTTTCGCGAGTCGCCGTTACTAGTTAATAACCTTTGAAGTAAAAGTTTAATTCTGAATACAACCGGACACACCCAGCCGAGAGGGTCATATAACCGAGCCGCTATAGATAGAATAGACCTCCGTGTGATCGTGCCGTCCGTATCGTTAGCTATGTTTATCCGGTATGTAAAACTGTCCGTTTGAGGGTTCCATTGAATACCTAACACTTTTATAAATGACGGACCGTCTGATTGTTCGAATGTCCGAGGTGTTTCAATGTAATCCGAAGGTAAATCCGTCAGAAGTTCCGGCGCGTTGGACGACCACTTCCGTAACTCATAACCCGCTGTACCCATGAGTGCGATCAACTCATTTTTTAGCTCCTGCGCCTCACCGAACGTATCCGCGCCACCCGTGAGATCGTCCACGTAACTATTTTGACGTAACATTCGACTAGCTTTGGGATAATTGGCCTGTTCGTCGTCGGCCAGTTGATGCAAACACCGAATTGCCACAAATGGACTCGACTTTAACCCGTAAGTATTAGTAGTCAACTCGTAAACGCACAAGGGTTCCGATGGTGAGGATCTCTAAAATATAAGTTGGTATCTCCGATCATCCGGATGTATCCACGTTTGCCGAAACATCATTTTCACATCCGTTGTAAAAACAATACGCGGACACCGAAAGGCAATTATTATTTGTGTAATGTCATTTTGTAGTCGTTCACCGGAATACAGACAGTCATTAAGAGACACACCGCTACTCGTCTGTACACTGCCATCGAAAACCACCCGTATTTTATTAACGTCCCCCGATTTCTTAAAAACCCCGTGATGAGCAAGAAAATAATGTTCCGCGGAAGAATTAAAATCAAATTCAGAAAGTTTCATGTGACCGAGACTAATATATTGTGACATAAATTCTATATATTTTTCTTTAAAATCCGGCTGTAGTTGCATTCTACGCTCAATAGACATAAATCTTTTTAACGCAATTTGTCTAGAGTCACCGAGACGTTGGTGATCCGGAATCAACGGCAACCGCACCGTGTACTTGCCATCCAAACCGCGTGTAGTAGTAGAGGCAAAAAGGTTTTCGCACTCGATATCCGCCGGATCCTTAATTTTCGACGGTGGTTCCTCCGCTCGCCAAAACCGTTCAACCGCTTCTATTAATGTGACACCCGAAAAATTTTTATTTTTTACCGATATATCCGTGTCATGTGATGGCATCGGACCAAAAATTGCGAAATTAAATATAGTACCCATGGCATAGGGCCCGCCCGTACCCAATTCAATTTTATTTCCGTTAATTATTTGACCAAGAACGTCACAACCGAAAATTATATCTACTTGACTTCGATACAACCCGTCATCCGCTAATTTAAGTTTTAAAATATTATTATTATATGAATTTAAATTTTTAGTTAAATAATTTGTAAGGTTTTTTATAACCGCCGCCGTAACCGATAAAAGAGGTTGATCCGAATGTTCCGGTTTAAAATAAAAGGTAACTATATGTCGACAATTATTATTTTGCACGCCGCCGATACCTACTATTGGTGTGTGAGAGTAATGTCGTTTCAAACCTAACCTCGTAACTAGATCACTCCGTATGAGTGTAATTTGTGAACCGAGATCTAATAAAGCCCGTGCCTTTAAAAATACACCGTGCAATGATTTGATATCAATAATAACCGTAGGCAAAATTACATTATCCGCTAAACGTGGTAAGGAAACGACATTACTATTTAATTGCTATTGTGACTGCCGAGAGTGCGCGGGGCTGGCCGGCCGCATACGATTATCACGTAGTCCCGAACGTTGTGAATAGGTACCAGATTCATGCCTACCGCGTGGCGCAGGGCAGTGGCTGTCGCGATCCGAACGAACCGGCGAGTTCCTTTTCGGTTTAGAACTCGTGCGCACAGGAGGTCCAGTTGTAATAGGAGAACGCCTTCCATTGATGGGCGAAATGTTATCGCGTGAAGTAGCAATCATTGCTTGCCGAGTATCCGACCGAGTATAAGCAGGCGAGTTAGGACGGTCAATGTACTTTGTACAAATCAATCTATTATGACCCGTGTTATTGCAGTGTATACATGGTAGGTTATGTTTACAAGATGAAGCTACATGCTTCCCGAAACATCTAAAGCATAAACCGTTGTTCTTAATAAAATCCTTACGATCGTTTACTGTTAATTTAATAAATTTGTAACAATCTTTAACCGAATGACCCGAAATATTGCAATAACAACACCGATTACTATTATTTTTAAAGTCTGAATTAGAGTTAAATGTGTCTACGACGTGTACATTCCGCGTAGGCTTTCGAGTTACGCCGTAGCCGATAATATCTCCCGTCGTAGCCGTATCTATTAACCTACACTCGTTCTGGAGGAATTCCGTCAGCTGATCAAATGTAGGTAAATTGGAATTATTACCGCCGTATTGTTGTTCGAAACGAGTTTTAATTTCTACAGGCAATTTAGTTAAACCAATATACAACAATATGTAGCTCCATTCGTCCGTAGGCAAACCAAGATTTTTTAGAGCCCTAGTGGATTCTAATAACGGGTTTAGTATTTGGGACCGTAAGCCCACGACCTTATTTAAAACCGGCAAGTGTAAAATCCGTGATATATGAGAATCCGCTATCAACCGTTTATTCTCATAGCGACTTTTAAGTATTTCCAAAGCCGTATCTAAAGATCCGTCGACCATAGGTAGGTGTTTTATTAAAGTCCGTGGTTCGTTTTCTACATGGGAAATTAAATAATGAAATTTTTCCGTTTTTGAAATATCCTTTCGACTTAAAACCAAAGAAGAAAACAAGCTAATGAAACTGGTCCACGAAAAAACGTCACCATCATACGTCGTTAAATTAATGCGAGGTAGACGTGGTGCAGAAGTACTTTCGGTGGTGGTACAAGTACCACCATCCGAGCCCGGGGAAGCCGCCGAAAATGCCATTACCTGGTCGTAAATACTAGTGGCAAATTTATATTTTTTATCATAGTCGCTAATGAGATCAGTATCTTCAGAGTAAACGTTTAAAATATGTTCGTATGCCTCCGTTAATTTTAAATAATAATCTTCTACTTTACGGGACCGCACCAACAGAATAGACGATTTCATACTTTTGTCATTTAACAATTCAAGTGTATTTTCAAACCAGTCGTACTTAATTTTAAATTTATTTTCGAATACTTTAGCCATTTTTTAACCCGAAAACCGAACCTCAAAGATAGATAACAAAATGGCCGCCGCCGACGCCGACCGAGTTGGCGTTGAAAAAACAAGGTTTCTGACGAAAACTAATCCGCGAGATGGACCAATAATATGTTTTGGATATGTAGTGGACTGTATATTTAAACCTTCGATAGGCCAGTTGGCCGAGCTGGGCTGGTCTTAGTTCTCTACCCGGTTTTGTTCAACGCAAGTAAATGCCCCACACGCAAGAAAGAGTGTCCACTCACCTCGGCTTAGCTGGGCAGGCTGGAGTAGTCCTGGAGATCTCCTTGCTGGTGTGCCGCCGGATCCGAATATGGTGTTTGGAAGACCGAACCGAAGATTTTGACCGCCACGGCCGTGGCGTCAGTTAGAACCGCTTGCGAGCGCGACAACTGTCCCTTCCCGTGTTCCGCTGTGGACTGGACTGCCGGGGCGGCTCGTGGTTCGGCGGCGCGTGCGCTCCCCCCCACGCCCGCCCGCCGCCTCAGTTTGCAGACTACCCTCTCATTGCGACGTAAAGCAATACTTGCGTGAACATACCTACTTGTTAAATGCCCTGCCATTTATCACAAACTTATTGCTACGGCTATACGGCGGGGAAATAAGCGAAAATCATAATTTTTATTAATCTAGTTTCTTCTTAATTCACTGCATTAGCGCGTTATTTAACGCGTTTTAAGACGCATGTATAGCCGTAGAGTTACCTACATAAACTTTAAATGTCGCTCTAGCAACATAAACAGAAGGTTTGTCAATCGAGTTTTGTATAAACAATAATAAGAACGCACAATGCATGTTGATATCCCTCCCAGCGGCCGGGACGTCAGTGTGGTCGAATGTATATTGTTTGAGGAGTTCAGTTTTGGTGAGGTCAAATAAAATTTTAAGAATGTATCCAGTGCGTTTTACTTGAGCCCTACTTACTAGTTTGTTTCAGGAACGATTCTGCACTTCACATATGTAAGACATGAGTGATGATAAAAGCCTAGGGGAGGTAGTGAAGAGTGAGTAAGAAACACAACCACAGTATTGTTTTAGGTGGGTAGTTGAGAGATAGGATAATATAATATAATATCTGATCTCCTACTCGTGGATGCAGTTTTCTAACAGGAATGAAAGAGATAACAATCTAACAAAAGCTACTTGTCCACACGATCCGTTGGAGTACAGCTGCGTGACAGAGAAAATAATTGAGTAGAGCGGGACAGAAATAAGGTTTCCTAAATAGTTCTGTATATTGTAGGGTAGATTGAAATAATTACAACGATCTTGATATTGTTCTTCGAAGATAGATGACGTATCGAGATTAGCATCCTACCCTCTCTAGTTTATGATTCTACCCTCTCTAGTTTATGATGCTACCCTCTCTAGTTTATGGTTCTACTCTCTCTAGTTTATGATTGCTTGATACTTTATTTTGGTAATGAGCATTGACTTGGAAAAATAACTTAACGAAAATTACGGAAATATTGACAGCTCCGTTTAGCTGGACGATTCTCGGTGGTCATACTGGGTTGTCATACTGGTATGACCAGTGAGACTTGTTTGTCTCAGTGGTCATACTACATATTAACACTAGAAATATAACATTTTCCTGTACCCTGTATATATCTGCAGTGGTACAGTCAAGCTAAAAGTCAGCTATACAAGGTATATAAGGACAAATAACTACACTTCAATTCAATTTAAATAACAGCTTTCAGTGTTAGATAGCTCATTTATCGAGGGAGACTTATCTATTTATTTAGGCATTTTATCTGAAGTACACGAAGTAGTTCCCACGGAACGCGGGTGAAACCGCTGGCAGAAGCTAGTATATTTAATTCCTGCACTAGCGGATTCGGTTAAAGCGTCTTTTTTATCTTCGCTATACCGCGATCAGCCCTAGCTTTGATCACTTCATTTTCGGGTGTAGAACCCACCGATGGAGAGGCTATTTACACGCCCCACCACTTTTTGTTTTCAATAATCCATTTATTGAGGAAGGCTATAGGCGTATATTCATCACGCTATGACCAAAAGGAGCGGAGAAACAAGTCTCCGAAAGAGAAGCGAGGGCCTCTACTTAGATAATAATATATTATGTTGCAGGACGAAGTCTGACGGGTCTACGAGTAAATAATAAAATAAAATTATGATAAGATAAATGAGATATTCCGCTGCATAATAATTTAAACCCCCGACGCAAAATTTGCGAATTGTGATTTGTGAAAAAATAACTCCAGTGATGCAATTCAAGATATTTGAATGCGAATCCAATATATTTGTTATTAATCGAACATTTACCATTTTGGCTTTTTGGGGCGGATTAAAATAATAACAATGATTATAAAAAAATAACAATTTATATATTACAAGAAAGGACATTTCATGCACTTAAGTAGGTAATAAGTTAATATAGCCTTTCTTGTACTTAACAAAATACAACACATTTACCTACGTCGACACTCGACACCTACTGATATAAAATAATAACAGTAAAAAAGTAAAGTACAGTATGTAACCCTTTATGTTAATTGTTAATACATATAATTCAAACTTAAGACGTAAATCTTTTTACAGGTTTTTATCACATTTTATATTAAACAAAACTTTAATTATATTTGATTATCAATTTTATTACTATAGCCGCGACCACGACAGTCACAATTGGGTACGTAGCGGTTAGTGACGTGAGGGTGTCAGCGCGGGTACACGAAGTACCAGGCGAGCACGAACAGCGTGCGGTCGAGCTGCAGCTCGGCGGCGCTGAGCCGCGCCAGTGCTGCGGCGGCCGGTGACGTCAGCGTGTCAGCGCGGGTACACGAAGTACCAGGCGAGCACGAACAGCGTGCGGTCGAGCTGCAGCTCGGCGGCGCTGAGCCGCGCCAGTGCTGCGGCGGCCGGTGACGTCAGCGTGTCAGCGCGGGTACACGAAGTACCAGGCTAGCACGAACAGCGTGCGGTCGAGCTGCAGCTCGGCGGCGCTGAGCCGCGCCAGCCGCCGCGCCGCGTCCGCCAGCTGCGCGCGCTCCGGCGGCGTCAGCGTCTCCTCCACCTAGAACACACAGTAGACAGTTGTGATGACATCGCACACACGTCAACGGTGACGTCATCTATAATGCTCCGTATTTTCGAACTATGTACAGTGAACCTTTTAGTTAGCATGATTGGGATATTTGCGTATCTTGTATTTGGGATGGCGTAGATGACATTCGAAAAGTGTTTGTAAAAACCAAGTTCGAAATAAATCATTTCATTTCATTTCATATCATCAACGACTACAGATAGCTCAAAAAATACTCGTCAGGTGTTTGTAAAATTTTTACGGGATGAAATGACAAGCATTACTTATTCGAAACAAAATAATTATCAAAATTGGCAATTCCAGTACAAAATTATAAAGTACCATCGTAACACACATAAGAAAAAGGAATTGAGTAATCGATTTTATCAATAGTTATTCATGTTGAAATCGATTTTAAATATAAAATCGATTAAAAACCCATCGATACTAACATCGTCGATGTTCCGCTGCGGCTCGCCGCGCAGGCGCATGCCGTGCACGATGGTGCGCACGCGCCGCTGCTTGTCCAGCAGCCGCGCGGACGCACGCCGCTCCGCCGCGCCGCGCCGCAGCAGGTTGTGGAGCGAACGGTAGCACAGCTCGCGGGCTACGTGCGCTGCCTGATGACGTCACATACAATGAAACATAAGACATACACTGTAGTCAGGTCGTTATAACTCGGCCGCTCGGCGTGCATCGAGTGCTCGGCGTGCTCGAGCAACGCACACACAGACACCGATTAATTACTGAGCATTCTGAACATTGAGGCTGATGGAAAAAAATCTAATTTATCTATGTTTCTAATCGCTACAATCATATTTTGGTATCGATATTTTTGAGACGATACTGGACACGTATCAAGTAAAATATTGATACCTTTAGCGTATCCCTAAAAGTGATGACCGTCGCATGGACGTCAAACACATGAAAGCCAAAAATCTACAATACATTATCGACTACAAACAAGTTGCTTGTGAATTTGCGTAGCTGTACGTTTGCACAAGTGTCACTGTACGTACCTCGTACACGTCGACGTGGTATAAATATACGGCCTTGGCCAAACCGCCCATTGAAGCCGCCTTCCTCATGGGCTGAAACATGTTGTGTAAAACTAAATTTTTAAAATTAATTTTGATATTACAATAATCAAATATGTGTTATCGAACAAGGAAGAAAGAGAAAGCAATTAAAACATATAGAAAATAAATGCACGGTGATACAAAATCATTACACCTTTCGCGGCCTTCGGGCGGCATGAAAACTTCCGATACTTGGGTTGACCACTAACCCATCCACCGACCGATTGGTACAGAGAAGCGGCATAAAGTACGTCCTAGACCACCTCAATGTTAAGAGACCCGTGCTCAGTAGTGGCCATGAAGCCAATATAGAGAGGAGACGTTGTATGTAGATTTCACTAAGAAAGAACGCGTGACACTTTGCGGGGCGAGGGGGTGTTAGATCCCGCCCACTTCTTTATTTTCCATCTAACGGTCAATAGCAAAACTACTCGCTTCGTTCTATATCGATTTTACTATGTAGTTTAACTGAATGATGTGCAGTAATGTGGTCATTACCTGCACAGTAATGAGGTGCTCCTCCAGCAGGCGGTAGGTGAGCTCCTTGCACTCCTTGTTGGCCAGCATGGCGTGCTTCTGGATGTTCTCCTCCTCAATGTACTTCTTGGCTCGGATCACCCTGAAAACATCCAGCGTTGTCATTGATTTTTTTCATAAGGTGTGCTGATGAGTTTATTTCGTCGTTTCTTGTTCGCTGTTATAAATCATTATGCAGCCTTTGGATCTGTAACGCAGAATTCTATACACTTAACCGGGGTTATTCTTATTATTTTGTGTCCACCTATCACAATGCATTGTTGATGGATACTATCTGACATACATCACCTGGCAGAAATAACCTGATTGCTAGCGCAGTCAAATATGGCGTGAGGTAGCTTTCAAAAAATCGCTCGTCGTCGTCGGTCGGACGGCTCACAGCCGGCGTGTACAAACAAGATAATGCCCTTCTCACACTATGCTATTTAAGCTATGCGACTCCGACGCAATCCACATTTTGCTGACATTGACATTGGTCTCTGACAGGACACAGGACACAGGACCTGCATACTTGGACAAGATCCTATTCGCTTGTAAATAGCGTTGTATGAGAAAGGCCTTACAGTTTTACACTTTTTTTTTTAACGTGTGGAAAGACCCTCGTCTCGTCTATCCGGCCACGGGAAGCCGGACAGGTATGTGGGACTCGAATCCACTAACACCACACGGTGTCGACGCCTACCGCTTTGGTGCCAGGACAGTGTGCTACTCTCGCTCCACTGTCCCAGCGCGGCGGCCGTTACAGTGGCGGCCTCAGCACGGCCTTGGCGGCCTAGGTACAGTTTTACACTTAATCGAACCTGAATATCCTCGCAGCGTCAGAGCCGAGCCGCTCGGTGACGGTGTGGTCGAGCACAGCCTCTACCGCAGCGGTGGCGGCGCGCGCGGCCCGCACCACGTACTGTCCGCCCGCCGCGTCGCCGCGCCGCGACACGAAGCCGCACCCGTTCTCCTCTGGGGGTATACGTTTATATAAATTATAAAACCTGGCCAGGATTATACAAAACCTCGCATATTGCGGTAAGCTCAAGATACTAATTTGTTTTAGCAACATACTGTCTGAATGTCACTCGTAAATTGCTTTGTCGTTTGCTGTTTGTCGTGGTTTATTTTGTGACGTTGAGTGATTATTTTGTGCTAAAATGCCAAACACTATTCATCGTCGTAAAAAATGGTTTTCTATGTGCTGAAATAACATTTATCCTCATATTTAACATTTCCGACTTAGTTGTCAAAATGATATGAGCGTTACTAATAATTACTGATGCCATAAAAAAGCAAACGTTAGCGCCCTCAATGCAGATTTTCTATATTCCTGGTCAGTTAAACAAACTTTTCCGCTTTATATTATTAGTAAACAACTCACCGAGCACCTTAAGATACTGATCGACGTACTGTCCGAGCAGCGGGCGGTCGGTGCGGCGCGCGGCGTCGCGCAGGTCCGACGCGGCGCACGGCGCGCCGTCCGCCGCCCACGCCGGCCCCGACAGGTAGAGTTGTTGTAGGAGCAGACGCATCAGCTCGCCCGCTGGAACGTGTCACAGATTGTATAATTTCGTGTCCGTGAACGGAGTCTATGAGTGCGTTGATCGAGCGCACGGTGTATGAGCTTTACATGTGTATTAGTTTATGATTTGTACTAAAATGTGTTAGCTGGTACCGCAAGCGGGCGGAACGCATAGGGGGGTACTAATACAGATGTAAAATTCCAAGTATTGCGGGTAAGAAATGTACATAGTATAGACATCATTCACGGACTCCAAATATGGAATGGAACCACTATTGAACAATGTTCTGTGCATGTTTCGTGTCCGTGAAAGATGTCGATGTCTGCGTTGTTTGACCACGAGGGTGTGCAAGGCATGCACCGCACGCCGGAGGCATGGACAGGGTAGATAGGCAAAAAGTAGTAGGTACGAACAAAACCGTGCCATATTGTGTTCATTTTCGTCACAGTGTGCAATATAATATTTAATTATAACTGACCATTTTCATCAATCCGTCGTGTGACAGCTTTTATCATAATATCGTCTCGGAAGTCCTGATGGAATCTATCATAGTTCACTTTCCAGTAAACATCTGAAACAAAGGTCCATGAAATTACAACCAAACCGTTTGTATTTTATTTTCTTACTAGCGGCCCGCCCGCGGTTTCACCCGCGTGGATCCCGTTATCGTGGGAATATATGCATGTATTATACATAAAAACCTTCCTCTTGAATCACTCTATCTATTACAAAAAACCGCATCAAAATCCGTTGCGTAATTTTAAAGATTTAAGCATACAGACAAACAGACAGACAAAAATAGCGACTTTGTTTTATACTATGTAGTGATTAGAGTCCATTACATAAATAGAAATAGTATTATACATTAAAAATAGTAAGTTCTTTCGAAAACACTAATTGAATCAATGTTATGTTAATTTATTTAAAAGTCGTTATTGATTGCACATCGTAACAAAAAACATAAAATAACCCTTTAAATCAAAAAGCCCAATACAATGGGTGGCCTTATCGCTTACAAGCGATTTCTTTCAGACAACCTAATAGTAAATAACTTATTACAAAAAAATAACAGATTTCAAAGTCGAGATAACTCAAAAACCAAACGACCAGCACTACCTTTAGAACAAAAAAAGAATTATCAAAACCATGTCTTTTTGGGACCGGACGGCAGTCATTACCTTTCGAATGGCGAAAGAATTATCGTAATCGGTTCACCCATTACGAAGTTCTGAGGTAACACACATAAGAAAAAAAGAAAAACAGACTTTTTTTGAAGTTCATTAAGAAAATAAGCATGTCTGACAGAAATTACGTGAATTTTGAATTACTCCAGTTAGGGTAAATTTAGAGTGGTTTATATCATTAGATCTATACAGGTCTCTCCTCATAACTGTAGCTTAGAGCATACCACCACACTGCTACAATATAAACTTAGTTGTTACTTACTGTCAGTAATCTCAGCAGGAGCCATCATAGCCTGCATTAGCACTCTAGCATCCAGGTCCGGTACGATGGTAGCCACAGGAACTAGTGCGGGCACCTCGCTGCCTTCCTTCAGCTCTGCCACCGGCGCTTGCTGGATGTAGCCCGCTGTGGCCAGGCTTATGAATGTGTCTTTCAGGTTTAGCATTGTTATGTTCTTTTCCTGAAACAAAATTTGTTTAATAAGTGAAATATGTTGATGTTATATTGTTTTCCTGGAACATAACAATTAATAAATTGGTTTACTCGTATAATGTGAAACATGTTGTTTCTAACTCTTGACCAGCAATCCAGTCAATTACATTATTATCCAATTTGAATGAAGGTAGCAATACTGTTATTGTTTTTATACAAGTTTGAACATCATGACATTAAAAACATGTTTTGTTTAAAGTTGTTTTGTTTATGTACTTAATTGCATTAAATTTTTTGCACTCCTCTCACACACGAAATACCTTGTCATCTTTGTACTTGTTAGCAATTGTGACCAGCAGTAACGTAGAACTGCAGATAGCTTGTTGGAGCAACTCTTCAACAATGAGCTCCGCCACATTGCCATACTTAGTCTTCATCTGTAGCAAATATCTGAAATAAAATTATAATACTACTAGACCAGGGATGGCTACCAATAGGCATGATGACAGCAAGTAAATTTCATTGAAATAATTTGTATGTATAATATACCTGAATTGTTGATTATAAAACACTTATTCTTTTTATAATTAAAAGAGAGATTAATAATTTATTAATAAATCAAAATCACGAAATACGACAATCCGCCATGACATGTTGAACACCAATCACAGCGCGTGACGTCACGTTAGAGTTCTCTATCATTGTTTATTTGTAATTCAATAGAATACATACCTACTCGCTGGTTTTTACTATTTAATACGCGGTTTTTATTTTGTTTTCAACTTCAGTTTGTTTTGTGTAAATCGACTTTGATCCACTGAGTCATGGAACAAGGATTTCAAAAGGCTTCCAGCGCTAATTTACCAAGAATAGTTTTATTAAAAGGAACGAAAATAAATAACTTCTCAGGAGTTTTTATGGACGTGTTAGTACACAGAGGGACTGAACACCACCTATACGCTTTCGAATTCATGATTATAACCAAACTAGAGAACCGCCCGCGCTTCGCTTCGGGACCCGTAGGTAACACCCGCGTAGGTCCCGCTCCCGTAGGAATTTAGGCTAAAAAGTAGCCTACTACTCGCTCTCTTCACTCCACCCTGTCTGAGGTGTGTGGAGCCCTCGGGACAGTTAGTTCTCCTTTGGGGATGTCTCTCGCGGCCCGTTAAAACGGGCCAGTCCTTGGGTTGGGCCCTAAGGCCCTTGGTTGTCCATCTGTGGTTAACCAATAGGTCAAGTCCGGTGAGTGGTGACCTTTTTACAGGCCACAGAGTCTTAAACGGGATGGGGTTCATCTTCGCGCCGCCCAGGCGATCGAGCCCCTACCGGGTGAATCCCGCTGGTGGGAAGCCCAGCAGGAGCCGATCAGCGTCGGGCGACGACTTAAGAAGCCCCAGTATCAGTCAGTGCTAGGCCCGTCCCGCGCAACCAGCAAGTCGCGCGGGATGGCCCAGCGGTCCGGTGGACGGGTGTGGAGCGGCGCCAGGTCCTGCAGATGCGGGAACCGCGACGCGTCGACACGCCCGAACATGTTGCGTGCCAATCGCTCGATGAAGTCGTCCAGGCTCTCGACTCGAAGGTCCCTCTGGATGACGGCGTTCCTGACGTACCTCGGCGCACCAGTCAGCCGGCGGAGCGCAATCGCCTGAACTGCGCGCATCCTCTTGCGCTGCGGTTCGCTGGCGAGCGCGTACCACGCCGTTGCCGCGTACGTGAGGCGGGGTCTGATGTAGGTCTTGTAGACCCCGAGCTTCAGTCCGAGAGGGAGGCTCGAGGAGAGCACTGGTTTCTGCCATCGCACTTCTGGAATTCGCGACGGCTTTCGTAACCTGTGGCTTCATCGAGAGTCTTCCGTCGATTTTGCCCAAGTATTTGGGCTGTGGGGCCCATTGGATATCTTGTCCATGAAGCTCCAGAGTAGGGTCCCGCCTGTTGAGGTATCCTCCTATGTTCACAGCTGGCGTCTTCCCGACATTCGCCGACAGTCTCCATCTTGACAATGGCGTGGGTTCTATTCAGCGACGTGGTGATGTACGCCACGTCATCGGCATACAGGGCAAGCGACGCCCCCCCTGCCGCCGGGATGTCGTCGGTGTAGCAGGCGTAGCAGACCGGGGACAGGCAACTCCCTTGCGGGACGCCGGCTGCGATCGGACGCTCGGTGGATTCGGCGTCTTCAACCACTACTCTGAAGCTTCTATTTTCGAGGAAACTGGAGATCATCTTAACGGCACTCCGGGGCGCCGACGGCTGCGAGATCTTGTAGAGAAAGCCGTCGTGCCAAACACGGTCGAACGCCTTTTCCATGTCGAGGAATACTGCACACACGCGTTCTCTCTTATTCAGAACCGCGGTAACGGTGTGCAACACACTCGACAGTGTAGCCGTGCTGTTCAGCGGCATCAAAAAGTAGCCTTCCACTTCTGTTGGCAGCTAGGCTATTCCACCCCGGATGCTTGCAGTTCCAGTCGCCCGCGCCCACCACCGGTGTCGGCGAGTCCAGCAACTTGCGGACATCAGCCAACAGGATAGTGCCAGCGGGCGGGCGGTACACTGAACACAGCCGGAGCGGGGAGTTCTCGAGGCAGAGCTAAAGTAGCCTATTACATTTGCCTATGACTTAAGTAAATTACATGTAGTATTTGATAGCGTAATTCAGAACTTGCAAATGAATTTTGTTAACGCCATCTATTGGCAACTCCGAAAATAAATATCTAGTAACTAACAAAACATCGATCTTCCCATGGGAATGGGATGTTTTTCCGCGGTAAAAAGTAGCCTACGTCACTCTCCACCCTCCTAACTATCCCCACACACATAAACCTTACCATATAATAGCTTTGTTGCGACGTGAAAGCGTCACAAACAAACAAACAAACAAACAAACAAACAAACAAACAAACAAACACACTTTCACATTTATAATATTAGTAAGGATAACAACTGTAATTCCAAAAAATCAAGATGTTTACAACTGTCGAGTGATTGTTGTACTCTAAAGTGACGTAGCAAAGGGACGCCATGACACTTTGATGCGTTTTGGTGCGAATTTTAAATTTATGAATTAAAAAGTAACTTTTAAATACTAATCCTTAATTTTAAGCAGAAATATTATCTTTGTTGTAATTAATATATATTCCAGAGCATTATAGAACAATTTCCAAAAATTTGTCATCATGCCTATTGTACGCAACACAATATTATGGGTGTATCACCAATCACAAAATTTCATTATTTACCAAGAAAAAAGTAAAATGTTAAGTTACTTATGACAAGCGAATGCGAGTGATTTTACCCTCCAGTGTTCGGCCACAATCACAATATCGAAATTATCAGATGGCACATGTATACAATCTATGACCACATGAAATATTCTTTAAAAGAAATGGCATGTTGATACATAGAGGTTTGTGTATCCTTTACTAGAAAGGTTGTGCAAATGATATGCCATTTTTAAGCATTGTGTTCTAGCCATTTGTAAATAGATTAATATTTTGTAATTACACATTTTCCTGGCAGCGCCCTTGTAGGTACAGATTATGCATCATATTTATAATTTATATTACCTTGGATATCTGATGAGCAGCAGGACATTATCTGGGATAAGCTTGTAGTCTGCAGTGACCTCATTGGGTGAGGGTTCAAAAGTGGCCAGGTCATATTTGAGAAGAGACCTCAAACTTTCTATTACCTATAATGAAAATATTGACAAATAAAATACAAATAGCAAACTTTCCTAAAAATCAGGTACTAATAAGTTATGTTTAAAATCTTGCCTGCGCCGCATGGCGAAAAACTCATAGAGAGCGCGCCTGGGCTAAATGTCCTCAATAACAAGGTTTGGCTCTTTTTAACCAACTTCAAAAAAGGAGGTTCTCAGTTTGACCTGTATGTATATTTGTGAGCAATTATCTTGCGTTTGCTTGAACCGATTTTGATGCGGTTTTCAGCATAGTATTTGTCAGACTTAGGAGAAGGTTTTAGGCATATTGTTTGGCTGAACCGATTTTGATACGGTTTTCAGCATCGTGTTTATCAGACTTAGGAGAATGATTTAGGAATATTAACTTCGTTTAACTGAATCTATTTTTACTTTTCGGCATTAAAGTCGGCTCTATTAAATAAATAAATAAATAAATAAATTCACACAACACCTCATACATTGACCTGACCCGTGGTAAGTAGCTAAACACTTGTGTTACGGATGTCAGGCAACAGAGGAAACACAAATATAATACTTAAATACATATATTACACCCAGACACAGAACAAACACAAATGTTCATCACATAAATGTTTGTCCTGAGCGGGAATCGAACCCACGACTCTTGGCGTGCATGGTAGGGTCACTACTAACTGCGCCATCGAGCCGTCTATTTTGTTAAAATTTATTTTATTTTTTCATGACACACTTAACCTATAATGTTTGCCGGCAATTATCTCTTACCTGTGATCGAGGCAGCCCCGTAGACTTGGTTATCATGCCAATGGGTTTGCTCCCATATATAAACAAGTCGTTACCTACTTTCTGCACGATTTCACCGAAATATCGAAGCAGAATCTCTGACACAACCATGCCAAGTTGATGCGACATTGTGCGCTAGTTTTAACAAATCCTTCAGTAGAACATAATTTCCTGATTATCCTGTTTCAGGGACTGCAAAATATAATCAGCCTGCTGCGTAAAAAGAAGAGTATTTCATCAATTACGTTAATATAAATCACGTTAACAAATTAACAATAACACCATGCTCGTCGTCTTGTTTATGTTTATACGAATTCGAATTCGAAAATGACCTATGACAGTGACAATGACATTGACAACATTTGACAATGGGCGCGTTCCGATCTAGCCCATAACCATAACACTCATAACGTCTCAAAAAGCGTTCCATTAACCATTCTGACGCTCACGATTATAGGCATTATGGTCATGGCATTTGGTGTTCGTTTGAGTGGTTATGACGTCATGGATTGCGTCATCACTTTCGATCAAAACGACCCATCTCAATCGGTGGGGTGTTGTGGGCGCTGTCAAATTTGGCAAATCCGTTCCATTATGTCCCGGCCACACGCTCCGTCTTGCCTGCGCAATCCGGGCCTGTTCAACATGACTGTACAAAAAGACGGAACACCTAGTAATGGCCACACGTGCAGGTAAACTCGCGCAAACTGGACTGTGCAATCCTAGTTGTGTTTGGATAGCTCGTCACGCATGACGTCACGGTGTTGCCAACAGAAGAGGGTTTTTTTATGAGAAGCATTATACATTTTATTGCTTACTGATTTATATACCTGTTTTAATTTTTTAATCATTAAATGATATGCCTCATTTTTTATTCCTGTCCAAATATTCTTTATTTTTTATCTTCCACTAGCGACCCGCCCCGGTTTCGCACGGGTGCAATGCTGATACTAAATACACTACAGAAAAACTGTGACTGTTGTATATAAAAACATAGCGGCCCGCTCTGGCTTCGCACGGGTATAACATATAATTATAGCCTAATATGTCTCTCACTGAAAAAATGATTAAAATCGATCGAGTAGTTTTGATTTATTCATTACTGAACTTAATATCTAAATATCTTCGAAAATATTTATTTAAATCTTGTGCTGTAAAGAACCATATTAAATCAACAATGTATTTAAGTTATTTAATTGGATAAGGATTAATGCTGTATTGGTTAAAATCGCTTCGAAAATTAGCCACTATTTGACGTAAAAAGTAAATGACAAAAAATGTTATTGTGGGATATCCATAAGAGATAGACATATACCATCGCGGAGTTTTCTGTAGACCTTTTCAATAATTAGTACATTATTTTGATAAATCTCGTAGGTTTCAGCCTGCGTTTGCAATGTAAGCGGAAAAAAATTGATAATTTACGACATCACATTAGAAACCTCAAAAATAACAGTATTTCTCCACTATTTGATGGATGTTATTATACATATAAACCTTCCTCTTGAATCACTCTATCTATTAAAAAAACCCGCATCAAAATCCGTTCCGTAGTTTTAAAGATTTAAGGACACAAAGGGACATAAGGACAGAGAAAGCGACTTTGTTTTATACTATGTAGTGATAAAGCCGGCAACGATTTATAAAGTTCTATGAACTCAATTAAAAAATCCTTAGAATAGTTACTCATATTTTTTTCATGAACAATGTATTGTGTACTTAGTCAAAAATTTTCCTCGGACTGCACGTGCTACCGTCTTACCGTCCACACGCACGCACTTACCTGCGCAAACTGGCTTGTGCAGGCATGCTCTCAAGTAAGACGGAGCGTGTAGCCGGGACATTAGGGTACCACACTGAACGTCAAAATCTAATGGAACGCAAAATACGGTCGTTGACGGCGGGATTGTTATGAGCTAATTAAGGAACGCGGCCATAGATGGGTTAATATTGCAGCGTTCCACCACGCGCGCGACCAAAATGTTCAAAACGGCACTTACGGCACTAAACTTGTATTTTTTATAGAAAACTGAACGTTACATCTATATCTTCAGAATTTAAAGACTACTTTAAAAAAATGTAAAAGTACATACAAATATTTACCTATACAAATAAAAATAAAGAAATAAAATGTAAATATGTTTATACCCATAGATCATACCACAATCATTCACTATACTCTATGGCCGCATTCCGTAACTCAACCAAAACGGTCAAGAGAAAAAGTGTCGTTGGTTATGGTTATGGGCGTTTTGGTCAGCCTGTACTACTTGTCAACACTGTCAGCTGTCAGCAGTCAGAAATTGTCAATATTGTCGTTGACAACGACTCGTTGTTAACTTGTTACCTAAATTTTATTTTATTGTTGTTTTTTACGTAAAGCGCTGTTGGTTGGCTGCTGTTATTTAACTATATAAAGTGAAAAGAATAATGTATTAGTGATTCACTGTCCTTGTATTTGTTTATTTTCAATTAAAAATAAAGCTAAACTCTGTAGATAAAAGTGTACACCTAATAAAACAATCGAGTCGTGTTTATAGTTAAGGAAACAATAATTCACCAACAATCTCTAATAAGGTTGATGGGTTGTGGTTGTGGAAAGAATAGATTTGTTACAGCAATGAACATAGAAAGTGCAGCGGTTAATATATTGAAGAGAGGAGTGGAATTGGACGAAGCGAAGCGATATACAGAAGCACTTGTGTGTTATCAAGAAGGGCTCCAGATTTTAGTTGATAAGATGAAAGGTATGTAAATATTCAAGGCTACATTAATTACTCACCAAATTCAGTCATTATTTATACGCATTGGAAGTATTGAAGCGGCTCAAAACGTCAGGGTTGCAATTTCGCGCCAAACCCAAAATGAAAAACTAACTTTTTATTATAAGGTTTTGTTCACCAGCAAAGGAGATCTGGAGTTCTGGAGATCTTTTTCATCATCATCTTGAAGTAGGGATTTATAATTAGGGATTAAGTTGAATAGCAGCAATTTTGGTCATAATAAATTATTGCTTGTTGTCTACAGTTATGTAAATATTTTTTTTTCAATCTTTATGCACATAACTTTTTGGGGAAGCATTTTGTATGGAAGTGTGTCATTCATTGTTGGACTCATTTATTACTGATTGATGTCTATATGTATAGTATAATTATAATATCTTATCATAATGCATGTCTCTGGTGATACTGATTCTCTGAGGCAACAATGACCACTTGCCATCTGGTCAGTTTTCCAATCATTTAACAGCTATTAACTTAAAAAATGATTGATTACTTAATGCTATTTTTTTGTTTTCTCATTAAGCAAATAGGATCATTAGGCTTGATCATTGAGTAAATTAAGTTATAGTTGTTTACTATTATTATACTTGTTATAAACAAAGGCTATAGGGGAATAACCTACAATCAAATGTAACAATGGAATTATAAATTTTAAACACCTTGGACTTTTCTTTGTTTTCAATAATAGTTAATACACAGCTATTACTCTTATATGATAACATAAACTATATTGCAAGCAATCAATATTAAGTCGCAGCCATTTTACAGGAATAAATCACGGAAAATATAAGTACAAGGGCAGTACAAAGGGCCAAAACTTATGTAACTTACTTATTTATTTATTTAGTTAGTAGATCGAATAGTAAGTTTTGAAATTTTTACCCCTTGTGTTTTTTTTTCGTTTATTTCACTAATGTATAGTAATAAGTAATAATCATGATGTAACAATTAGTGTCTATTTTACTTTACTGGTAGTACTCAATCAAAAAACATGACGGTTTAAAGAATCCTGGCCAAAATTCGGATTTTGAATATCTGCAGGTAGTAAGAGTAACATTATTGTTTAACATTACAGATGAGCGAGTTGAAAAAATGAGAAATTACTTGCGGAAAAAAGTAGAGGAATACATGAATAGAGCAGAAGTCATTAAAAAATTGGTCGCAAAGCAGAAAGATGAAGGCAGATTTCATGAACAAATTCATATTCAAGACAATTCCACCGGACATAGCTATAAATCATTGTTTGGGAGGTTTTTGGATGCTGATGTAGAATCTGTCCTGGTTGAGGATCCATATATAAGAACCTTTCATCAGGTAAATTGTATGATTAATACTTAAATAGTTTCTAGTTCTCTGTCTCTCTGTCTGTTAGATGTTTACTGTGTACAATAACAAGTAAGCTGTTAGAAAGGTTGTTGAGTTTATTTTTAATACTAATATATATTTACACACATTTTCAGTGTCAAAACTTTCTCAGACTATGTGAATTGCTTGTTCAGTCCTGCAGAAACCTAAAATATATAGAACTTTTGACTTCTGGAGATAAGAAGACTTTAGAAGACCAGAGGCAATGGCTTTCAAATTTGAGGGCTGATCTCGCCAAATATAGAATCAAACTAGATGTTAAACACTCCGAAACCCTGCATGACAGGCAGATCACGTAAGTTTCTTATTAATCATAATAATTACTCTTTTCGATAGCTGATACAATAAGTAAAATCTTCCAGTACAACATTGCATTACTAAATACATTTCGATTGTAACTACTGTGATTGAAACATAATATTTTATCTCTCGCTGATGAATGAAGCTTATGTAAAACGACAGACTTGTGGGTGTACTAAGTAAATTCAGCGTTTAATACTTTTTAAATACTTTTCTTTTTATCTGTGACATCCTCTTACGTATATTATGTTTCTTTTATTACAGATTAAGTTCTGGTTGGATTATTAAAATTGGTAGAGGTCTAGATTTTTATAAAGCACCAGAAAACAAGTTTTGTTTGGGAGTGTATGAGTTGGATCTTCGACCATGTCATGAGACTACTGTTGATATAACACACTTGAAAAATATCAAACAATCTTATGGCTCATAGTGATGTTTGGACAATGTTAACTTATAGAATTTAAAATAACTGTGAGTGATTAATTTCTGTACATGGAAGATGTACGAGAAAAATTATTAGAGGGTTCTGAATACCTTATGGCAATAGAACATGAGATAATGAATTTTAGAATTATTCTCTGTTTGTGTGATGTTGTCGTGCTAATATAGGAAATTGGTGAACCGATTTGGGTGCGGTTTTCAAGGTAAGATTTACTTCAATAATGGCATTTGTTCTATTTCAATCCGTTCATAAATACAAAAAGTCCTGTCCATTTAAAGAATCGCGCTTAAAATTTTCAAATGGTTATTATAGGACTGGTTTAGTAAAGCACAGTGAGGATGGGTTTACTTGTTTAAAATAAGTGTAATATTATATGAAATACTTTGATAAAATGAATATTTGACTGTAACAGTAATGTGATAAGAATGTTTTGTTAATACTGCTTACCTGATTGTAAAATGAAATTTTAAGAATTTTGTAACACTTGATGGTTTGTTTTCTACTGAACTGGAAATATTGATGTAAATAAAATATATTTTATTAAGTTATTAAGTTATATTGTTTATTTATAAACAGATAACAAATTAGGCGAATTATATTATCGCAGGTTATAATGTATTTCTTTACAATTGTCATCTAAAATACACTCTCATACAGCTAATAATATCGAGTTACATATAGGTGGTATTAGGATTATAGAAATAATAAGTAGAATTACAGTCATGTGATTTTGGGTGAGGTTTTAACAGATTCATCAAAGGCGGTCAAAGAAAATTTTATGATAAGTAGTAAATAAGCTGATAACTAGCGAAGGAGTTTTATGAAATAAAACTGTATTCAACATATTTGTGTAGGTATCTGCTATGACTTCGGTAGGATTATAAAAAGGTAGAAAACCTTGCACTAAGATGGCTCTCAAAAATCACTGAAATAAATTAATGTTATACTGAAACTTTAAGACTAGCAAAATATATTAGGTATGGCCTCTTGATTGCAAAAAACTAACGTATTCAATTTAAATACACTGAGGTTACTACAATATAAAAAAGAAACTAAAAGTTTATGTACAGGAGATTATGTTCTAATATGTATTAAGAAAAAATAAACATACACTATTCACGTGTTCTGTGTATAGTAACACAGATAATGTTTCCTACAATATTACGCAAATCTTAATTAATAATAACACTTGATGACACTATACTGGAATGTATCATAAAAATACAAGCTATAGCATGAAATAAATTGAAATTTCATTTGTCAAATAAACTTCATTAAAAATTTGCCAATTTTATTAGTATGTTTGTTTATATACCGATGTATACTTTAATTAAATATCAGTCTTTTACGAATGACAATTTAATCCTGTTATAATAAATTCATTACCAAATTATTAATAGTACTATAGGTCCGGTTTAGAATTGGTTAACTGGACCTAACCCGGAGTCAGACATAAACTTAATTAGTCTTAACATTAAATTCTCTTTGGACATGGCTGTATAGGTATTGAGGAGAAATAAGACTCAAACGTAGCTCTCTTGTTTAGCAGAGAATTGCATGAGAGACTCCATGAGGTGGGGTTTGATCATGTCTCGGACGTCCATATGGTGGTCAGCGAATGCGTCGGGGTAATGTTTGTAGATGGTCCGCAGAGCCTTGAGGCAGTGGATGAGGGTCTGGTCTGGATTCTCTTCGAGGTATTGCTTCGTTCTCTGCATCCTAACCAAGCGGGTAAGATGTGGAACCACCTCCAGTTGGATGAGTTGAAGAGCTACGTCCGGGACCACTGATAACCTGTTGATAGGAATTAATTTATAGTTAAATGCATGTGGACAGTAAAGATATTCGTAAAAATAAAGAACAAAGATATTTATAGCCGCGAAAATTTTCACAATTTTTTTGTCGACGCATACTGTAAAATGCGAACGGGTGAACCGTGAGTAAGGTTTTACTGTAATGTCAGAAGTAGTCATAGCCCGGCAACTTGCGTTTATTGATAGGATTGTTGTGGCACATTTTGTAAAACAACCTTAGGTACAATAACCAAGTACCAGGGAGGCAGAGTAATATAGGTACCTGGAAATAGCCTCAGCGGCGTGGCAGTGCAGCCGCGCCTGCGCGCGCAGCTCGGCGGCGCGCGGCGCGTGCGCGGGCGCGGACCGCGTGAAGCACACTAGCGCCACGCTCGCCGCGTGCAGGCGCGACAGGAACAACACGCAGCGCGGAACTCGCGATAATGACGCTAGTAGCGACGCCGTTTGCTCCTGTTGGGAGTTTGTAAATTGGTTTTTTAATACAATACATTTGAAGTGATTACAATATAGAGATAAATCATAAAATGTGGCAAATTATTAGGTTTCGATAGAATAGATAAACTCTCTAGGCGCGGCTTCAAATCATGCATGTACCCCTAATATGGGATTTTGCCGATTCGCACTTGGTCAGGCTGTTGAAACATTTCCTGTACCCTATAATATTGTGAGTAGAGACATGTGCCCACCAGTGGGACAATTACGGATTGCGATGATGATCAGGTAAATAGGAAAAGTGGCTGGCTTAAGTGCAAGTAATAAATATATGTTGTATAATGTATGGATTTAAAGCTGTAAATGTAACATAATAAATAAATAAATAAAACAAGTGTCATGTCTAACCTGCAGGAACACTGATATATTTGGGCCGCGTCGTTTCACGGCCGAAAGAAGTCGTTCAATAGTGTGATGTTTCTCTAGTACTGCTATTATGTCTGATCGTGGCCCACGGTCTTCTTTCTTCTCTAGCTCCAGCTCTCTTACTAGGTTTACCAGACAAGCGGTACAAAGCAGCAACAGTTGACAGCATTCTGTTCGGCTTAAAATACCTGATATAACAAAATTAGAAAATTAGATTTATTATTTTTAAAAAGGGCTTTTTGGATGAATATCTTTGGATCAGAATAATTCAGAACTCTGCCACTACAAAAATGCAATTTATTAAGAACAGTGCCATCTGCATTCCGTAAAACAAGATAATCTTATACATTTTTCAGTTATCTATTCGATCACAGATGGCGCTAAGTTTATTGTTATTTTTTCTATTCGGTAACAGATGGCGCAATGTTATCGTACACGATTATTATTCTTTCGTGAGAATATTTTTGAATGCGTTATTAAACTGTACAGTCATAATCACTAAAAAGTTGAAGTCATATTATAATGAATTATTAGTCAGCAGCAGCACAATAATTTTAAAACTGGACTTAGGTATCTCAAACTTCAAACAACGGGCTGTTATTTTATCAAGATCTCTCAATAATAAATATTTGTCTGCATTTCCGGTTATTTTAGATAAAGAAGAAATATGTAATAGTCAGGTTGTAAACTCTTTTCAAGTTACTTACTATAGATAGGTAGATAGATATCTTTAAGTAGGTCCTACTTAGTTAAGACAAAAAAAAGCCCAAAAGCCACTCACCAGTAATATGCTCGACAATAGTATCGAGGTACTGGTGCAGCTGGGTAAGGTCGTAGTGCCCCCGCAGCCAGGGCGCCGTGACCTGGGTCAGCACTGTGATGGCCTCGCGCATCTGCGGCTCCGGGTTCGACTTGTCTGACAGGATGTCTGACAGGATCTCGATGCCGCCACCCTGGAATAATTGGAGTTGTGTTTAAGGTTAGATGAACTAGAATGAAAAATATGAGGGTTCCCGTAAACTGGCCACAGCCACCAACCATCGGTGGTTGTGGCATTTTAGCGCTTCTTTTAGCGCTCCAATAGCTCAACAGCGGGTTATGCAGCCGAAGCGGCTGTGGGTGGAACGCGCTTCTAAAAAGAAGCGTCACAGCGACATATCCGCCGGTGGGTGTCGCCAGTTTGCGGGGACCCTGCCCTGATAGTCTATATTTAATTATAAGAATATTAGACGCCTGGGCATGGGGAACTAGTATCCCCATGAGGCCACTGCGACAATCTCTCATCAATTGTGGGAGTAACGAAAATCTTAATTCCGGCACACATTTTTTGTCAAATTAGGACCGTATAAACGAATTATGACCGTACAATCGCGGTTAAACGAAATTTTTTATACACCCAATAAAACCCACACTTTAAGTCAAGCTAAAATGAAATACTCTAAGATCACACTGTATACACGTGCTTAATAAACAAGAGAAGGTAAAAATTCCATTAAAAAATAAAGGATGCTACATAGTAAGTAATAGTATCTAACTTATTCTCTTTATTAGGTACTTCATACCAACAGAGCTAAATTTCTAGAATAATTCCGGCAGAATCAGTCTGTTCAAATCTAAAATGGTACGTACGATAAGTAGGTATTTGCTTTTTTCTTTACTTTATATTCATAGAATGCATATTAAGTAGTTGAAAAAGATTAAAGCGATAGTGTCCCGTAGTCAAAGGAATGTTATCAAGAAGCGAGTTCATGCACTTGAGAATTTGAGATAATCAGAAGACCAAATTCTTATCTTTCAAAGTAAAAGAGAAGGAACTAAAATACCTTGCATTATTATTGAGGTTCTTCATTACCATAGAATTTATTTCTTATTGTTCCTTTGTCTATTTAAATTAAACGTGATTTTAAGTTCAATGCTTACCTAATGTAATCGAAGATAATGTGAAATTATTATTTAGAGTGACCTAATGCTGTGCCTATTGACTAAATATATATTGGGTCTGTGTTTATAAATTTAATACTAAATAATTACTTAATATAAAAATACAATTGCGCTCCATTCAACCAAATCGAGGCGTATTAATTGTAACAAGGTCCCCGCAACTATTGATAATTGACCAGATTTACACAAAAATGTCACATCTCTGCATAATCACAATGTCACATGTCGTGGAGTGCAAAGATATAAGTAGATACACATACAAAATAACACACATATCTACACAGACAAAACGTTATTCTAAATTGACACAGTCGACAAAAGCTTTCAAGCCATTCCAAGGTTAACTTAACAACATTTATGGACATCAACATCCTAGTCGCGGTAATATCCTAGTCGTCGCCGATGATTGCCGATCAAAAAATGAAGACGAGAATTATTTCTGGTTTTACACACGAAGATCGAAACACACAAAAAACATTAGGGGAGTTGATAGCCAGGTAGGTAATAATCCAAAATGCAAAAGTATTATCAGGATTTATAGTAGGGCCATTTTAATAGGCCACATTTGACAGTTCGTCAAAATTTTACAAAGTAACCTTGTATGGGAGGCACTCCATATTATTAATATTCCCTACTAGATATTGTTAAAATTTTTACACTTTTAAGTAAAGAACAGCTGACGTCGTTACAAAGTTACGTTAGTGAACTCTTTTTCTTTTTAAACATGAGGGATGGTACCAAAAGAAACAGATCAGTAGATAAGTTGAATTCGAGAAGTCGAACTAATCGTCAAAAAGTATTTGACGATTACAAAATAAAATATATTTTAATGGGAACAGAATTAATTTTCTTACATTTTAGGCCAAAAAATATGAAATCATTCATTTAAATATATAACGTCTGGCTCAAAAGCCAGTATCCAGAAACGTGAAATGTAACAAAAAAGTCATGATTTCAGTTCGCGCCATTATTAGACGCATTATTTTTGTCGTTTTTTTAGTCATTGTTTGAACTGTGCGGTCATTAAAATAGTTTTTATAACAATCACATTCAATTTACAGATGTTTGAAGTCCTCATCGATTAATTAAATTAATCGATATTTTTCAGCAGGTTACCCTCACTATAAAGCAAAGACAAACAGTTGTCAAATGTGGCCTATTAAAATGGCCTTACTTTAACTGGGTTGCAAAGTTCCTTACAACCTTCAACATTCAACCCGACAACAACTTTATACTGACATCATGATTGGAGAAAGTTGACTTGGACGTCCATTCATCCACGTCGATGGTGCCATCCATCTTGGATTTTGAATGGATGGCACCATTCATTCATTCTGACCATTCAGTCTGACGCGGCCAGAAGTACCAAGGCACCATAGCTTCAAAGACAACGGAACTACATGAGTCACAGAGCGCACGAGTAAGTAAATTGACATACCTCTTCAAACTGCTTGACAGCGTCTCCCGTGACGCATACAGTAGCGAGAGCTCTCAGCGACAATGCCTTGATAGAACTCTTGTTGCTCTCGATGATAGCCGTGAGCAGCGCCCGAGGAACCCCACAGTCCACGAATGGCAAATCTGTGATACTCTTGATCACTTTAGCACACTTCTCGTGAAGAGAACTCTCTGTGTTTTCGCTCAGCATCGCTAGATGGCCGATAGATGTGAGAGTGCTCTTCAGAATCATATCCGATGGAGGTTCTTCGATTATCGACACCAATGTCTGGAAAGAAAATTGGGGTAAGTTTGCTTGTGGATATTTGTTTTGAATTGGGTATTTTTAAATACGATAAGTTAATGCTTGACAACGATCCCACCTGATGATAAGTGTTGAAGGCCAAGATGTTAAACGCACTATTTTATAAAAGCCTCTCTTATAAAATTCTCTTGAAGACGCTTACATCATACACAGGTGGAAACATCGGCGCAGGAAAGCTATTTCAGTCCTTCGCAGAACGCACAATGAACGACTACGCGAAACTTGTCGTTCAAGTTATCGCAAAAGGACTTTGTAGAAATTGCAGGTAGCTTTTAAAAAATATGTTTAGTAAAACAAAAACGTCCATTACACGATATTGTTTTGCTTATCTTTTTCTTTACTTTTGTATTTGTTTCATTTATTCTTTTGTTTATTCTATAGCAATTAAAAGAAAAAAATGTTTCAGGGAACTGCAATGCCGCTTTTTAACACTGACTTGTGTGGTTAATATGACGTCACACTAAGGCAAATGGTGGTTTCATTTGTATTGTCATCATCAATATTCCATGAATAAACCACTAGGTATTTAAACTACTGAGCAATACCATCAGTAGGTATAGGTACCTACCTGGCAAAGACAGTCGCTATAATTAGTCTATTAAATCTTTATCGCTCTATTAAACGTGCATGCGATAACCGGAACCAATCGCTAATTAAATGATTATCGGGATTTGCTTGTTTGTGATGGAATAAAATTATACGCATGCCTCATGGTAAACTTTACAACAGATTTCCTAGCAATTGTAGATAATAATTATTTGAATCGAAAACTGCAACGATGATTTTATGAACGACACAAGATATTATGTCAATAAAAGGAAACCGATAGGATCGAAGTTGTGTCTTTTTGTAGTAGTAGTACTTTTGTTCTTAGCTGTTTGTGTACATGATTTTTGTCACATAGGAAGTTTGTGCAAGTATGAATTTATTAAATTGTTTTATTATTTCAAGACTGCATGCAGATCACTTAATTTTAAATTATGTTAAGTTTACATACAGGTTACACGATTACAGTTATAGCGATTGCGTAAAACGTCATAAAATTTAAATAAGTACCACGTGTTAACATACATGCATAACGTTATGGGCAAATGTTTTATTTACATAATTATTCGTCATTAAACACAAGTTTATGATAATGTCCATATTTCATATTTCACATCCATATTCATATTGAGCCTTTGAAGGAATATGCATAATATTTATTTCTAAATAAATATTCCCATTCATTTCACTTTCCACGCGTAAGCTAATAATTCTGTTTTTTCATGCAAATACCAGAATCTAATCAATATTTTAACGGTTCATTTACCTATCAATTTTTATCATATTAATATACGACTTATAAAAATACATATGTGAGTGTCGTAGAGTAGAACACTCAGTTGGAGAGAAGTAATGCTGTGGCACTTTAACTCTGACACTTGTACATCCGACATCCCTCACCTGATAGCTGACTTATCTGACCTGACAGCTGGCACCTTATAGGATGCAATCAATAAAACTAATTGACAAATAAGCGCGTATCTATGACTGGGTTCAGCCAATTTCGTTTAATGTTTTTTGATGTGCATATGGACTGGACTTGCCTATGTAATATTTCCGTTCAATTAAATTGGTAACTATAAATAAGTGTATTAACATACCTTCATCTGCTGAACTAGAACAGCTTTGGTTGTCTCCAAAAATATCCCGATCAAAGTTTCTAGATGCTTCTGAACTAAATTCCACTCCGGGTGATCCTCATTCAGCTCCAATTTCACGTCTTCGCCGATATCAATCAACTTCTGCAAGTAAATCTGCAGCGATTTCTTGATCTTGTCCCATCTCTCTGGCGTCTCTCCAGGTGGCTTAGTGTTCAGCGTTATGCTGTGAGCTAACACGAATTCATTTATGTTTGCTATCAACAAACATATTTGATCTTCGCCCGTTTTGTGTGCTTCTAGTTGTCTGAAAATAAATACCGTTGAATTAGCTTGCCAAATGGTAAAGTATGACCAAGAAAAAAATTTATTGAGATCGATAGAAATTATTGAATTAAACCCTAAATAGTTAAAATTTAATATTCATTGAAGATGAGACCTTTTAATATAATGTAACACCTAAAAAACAAGTTGGGTATCTTACCTCAATACATCACTATATTGATGCACAATAATCTGACCATGAGTCTGAACTTTCTTGATGTTCCCGGTGATGGTAGCTGAGCTGGCTGATACCAAGGCCTTCATCTCAGCACCCAGGGGTTTGCTCTGCAACGTCGTCATGCACTCGTTCTCGCAAGAGCCCACCAGGTCACACAGCCAATGTTGGACTGGCTCTGGTTTCCTCTCGCATAATCTCTCCAACGTTGTCTGGTCTATACTTCTTTCTCTGTACAATATCTCGTTCTGATTATTTAAAATCAGCCTGGAAAGAAACACTTATGTTAATTTTCTTGTTTTTGTTAGGTTACTCATACTTAATCGGACAATTTTAATACATACCCGCCATTGAAGTTTTCCAATAAATTCACTTTCCGTGCACTTTTCTGACTGCTACTCTTGTTTCTATCCCCATTGATGAACTCGTCAGGTGCAAGCATTTTCGGAGTGGACGTACATGCTAAGTTAAATTGGGCATCAACAAAGTTCATGTCGACATCTTTTAATTTCTCACGTTTTGAGTCATGAGTCAAGTTTGTGTCATTTTTGGAGTCCGTCTTATATGGAGTTTTCTGTTTGTCTTGAAACTGCGGAGGTGGAGTAACTCTACGAGTTTTGAAGTAATTGATGTCTTCATCGGGATTTTCTTTTGATTTCGAATTTGAAACACTTTCTGCCTCTACAAGTCTTTCGTTGTAATGTGGTATCAGTACCTCGCGTTCGGGATATCCTACAATAACCCATGCATTCTGTTCACTAACTCTAGGAAGACCTAGAGATGGAACACGACTTCCACTTAAGACACCACCGGCATGTTCATCAACGGAAGGAACAGGTTTCTCTTTTTTCGATGATAACATTTTAAATAGATCCTTAGATTTCTCCGCTTTGGTCATTCTTTGCTTTGATTTCGGGCCAACTTTTTTCGTTGGTTTCAAATGAAGACTGTCCATAATGTTCTTGCCTAGTATAGCTTTTGTAGGTTTATGGATTTGTTCGGGCGTTTGTGGAATTTCGTCTTTTGGCAAATCATTTTCATCTATATGACCTAAAGAGTGGTAGCCCTCTTGTATATCCAATATTTGCTGATCTAATCGCTGGGCTTCGAAGTTCAATGACTGATTCAATCTATTTCTTTGAAACTTAGGTGTGGTGGTAATTGGTAAGTTATCTTCATTAGACATACTACGTTTATAATCTATCCGGGTTGAACTGATTCTTTCAGTTGGCACATATGTTACGTTAGATATAGGTGTTCGTACCCTGGGTTGGTTAACAACCGCGATTTCATTATTGTGGGATAATTTAATATACTCTAAATTTTCGTTAGATTTATTCTTACTTGTTTCCAAATCTTTTACTTTTGCTACTTTACTTATTTTGGTGCTGTCACTATCTGTACTGGAAACAAAGGTTTTCTTTAACGGATACTTCTTAGACGGACTTAAAGCATTAATATTTTTAACCGGTATATCTTTGGTATCGTTCTGTATTGCACTTTTGTTTGGAGTGTTTTCCTTATTACTTAGATTACTGGAGGGAGACATTTTAACATCTATTTTAGTTCGTGGCTTAATAGGTTTTGGACTAAATGTTTTGTCGACAGATTTTTCAACGTGTTCTTTATCGGTTGAACTATTGTTAAGGTTTCTCGGCGCAGGATACTTTGATTCTACTTGGTTTGAAGTCTCACTATTATCTTTTAGTAATTCGAGATGTTCTTCATCGTGATGAACTTCGCAATATTTTTGAAGATCGTAAGGAGTTTGTATGACGCTACTGCTTCGTAATCGAGGTTTAGGAGTCGGAGCACCGCTGCTACTGTTATCTGAAACCTTTGGGCTGTCAACAACATCTTTACTGGTAAGTGAATTTTGGAAGTTAATCGCCTGTTTTACGGTTATATTCTCGTTGTTATTCGAGTCGCTGCTACTTGAAGATTTGTTTTTGTCATCAGTATTTTCTGGTGATTGGTAATATTGAGAATTAGGTGGAGAGCTATCTGAATCAGAAAAACCTGAATCCTGGCTCTTATGACTACCGGGGCTTCCATGCCGTAGGGGCCATTGATTGATTTGTTCGTTATTTGGCCTTGCAATCTGTGGCCTATTGTTCTGCTCATCGGGCTGATTAGCAATCCAATGAGGTAATTGGGGTTCCCAGTCTTGATCTTCCCGTCGATTGTTCTGGTTCCACTCGACGGGCTGAGCCACTGGACTGCCAATATTGGGCGGTGCGTCACCCCACCAGACCTTGCTGCGTGTTCGTTGAAAATTCGACATCCTGCAAAGAAACAAAGACTATAAGTAAATTACGTGGGAAACGCGTCAAAGGTGGTGTTTAATGATCGAGGTTCAAATGACGTAATGTGTCAGTCGATTATACTATTGGTACGTGCGTAGCAGGTGATGCGTGACCGGGCTCGTTTGTTGGTAAAATTAGGAGTTTTGTTTCTTTTTCTGATGCTCATGGGAAGACATCGTACAATAGAATGACCTTCGGTAAACAATGAGCGGTTGGAGAAAAATATCGTCAAGTCCATGACGATATTATTGTTATGTACAGCGAAGCCGCGCCTTTCACGGCGAGCAGATGTGTGGAACCGTTGCAGATTCCATTGTGAGAGTCGACTATCAATAGGGTTGACAACTTTTGAAAACAAATAGTACACTAAGGTTTGCGAAATTTAAGGAACATGTTTATTTTAATTCTCAGTATTTTATTTTTGTTTTATGATGTACATCATGACAAAAAAGGTAGTTAACACCAAAAAGTAATCGACGTGTATGACCAAATAGACGAATTAAACGGTGTGAATACGTTTCATCACAGTTACGAAAAGAACGAGCACGATTAATGAACTACTGATGAAAATATTATATTTTTTGTAGTACATATTTCATCTTTCATTGTAAATAGTACATTTGACTGGAGTATAACATTATGTTTAATTGTATTATGAACTATAATCTAAAGCCCAATCACGTTTCAGATTCGCGAACGCCATGTTGCATGTTGTAGCCATTCGAAAAATGTTTTAAAAAGAACTTTGCATAAACATAATTCATTACATACATTCAGTTAGTTTATGGTATCGTTGGCAGCCCTAGCAGTGGAGTGCAAGGGCGTTATTTGACTTAAAGTTCACTCGACATCTCGACAATACTGATTTGTTTTCCCCCTGTCGCCCCTCCGTCTGGGAGAAGGGTCAGTTTATAATAATATAACGTAACCCTAAACATCTAATTAGCGATTTCATGAACAGTTTAGTAATAAATAATTGGTAAGTTAGTTTAGGTTGTAGGTAATTATGTCGACAGATTTATTAATATAACCTACTTAGTATAGTAATTATTAGATCCAATACAAACGTATTAAAGCAGATTTTCCGCTTTGGTCCTGACCGGCAACTCGTCGCCAATGCCTTTGGCCGCTTTGGCGTCAGAGTCAGAGACGTCAATGAGAGGTAGGTAGTAGGATATCTACCAATAATGTCCGCATGTCCTCAAGAAAAACCAGTAGGGGTTCAATTAACTTAGCCAGCATGGATATGGTTAACTGTCTGGGGTTTCACTCACAGTAGCAAACTCGGTCAAACCAAACGTTTGCGGTTGTCTATGAGTCAAACATCTGATTCATACAGGAACATTTAAGTAAATAGTACACACTACTCACTACACTGTGTCGGTTAGGTACTAATAGCATTAGTCAATTGACACGTTCGTCTATATTATATTGTTAAGATAAATTGCAAAGATTGATACCTACATCAAGCTTATTTATGCATACTGCATTTATTGCGTTGTAAGTAAATGTCCTATGTATTTAGTAATTGTGGAGATTTTTTTAAAGTTCGTAGCCGAGAAATGACCAGACGAACCTCCCCATTGTAAATTGTATTCGCCACTCATGATCATGAACTCTAAAAGCATTAACCGATGTATTGCTGACCAAGAAAAAAAATAAAAAATAAAAAGAGTAGATATGAATAATTGCATTGTTATTCTATAGCTAATTATGTAATTAATATTATATTAAAGAGAGGAATTATTTCATTCTCTGGTATTTTGTATTTCTTTAATATGAGTTTATCCGTTAAAGTAGACACATTTTAAAATTAAATTCCCCAAAATAAATTTTATCGAAAATAAGTAGACATCCTCAAAAATCCCAATAATGTAGAGGCAAAAGGCATTATGTTTGCTAAAACACACCGAGGGCCGCATTTGTAGTTAAATATCTAATATTTTTATTCCACCATCAACAAGTTTTTAAACTTTAAACGCCCGAAACCCAAAAAATACCTAACTATTACAACACTACTTACACTACTAGTGATGAAAGTTCTGGAGTTATCTCCGCGGATTTTGCAAGCATGCAAATCAATCTCTAGCCATTAAATACAAGCTGCGATATGTACACAATCGTGTACATTAAAATTAACGATAGCATGCGTTTTATTATAAAAAAAAACTGTTTAAACTGTGAAGTGGTTTGCGTAACGATTGTGCTATTTCATTTTGAATTAATGAATACGTTAAGAGTTATTTCAATCATATGAATACCTGTATCTATTCGTATTTAGTCTACAACAATGATATTTTTATATAATATCATTGGTCTACAACAAAACTTTCATTTATTAATAATTTAATGTAATAAGGTAACTTAAGCCGATGTAATAACATCATACAGGATTTTTTTAATATCTGTGTCCGATTTTCTTGTATGACTATGTTAGTCGTCTCAATCTTCTCATATTCATCGTTTATCTGTGGTACTAAGTTATATTTATTCCATGGTCGTACTATGGAATGGGAGTTAACAATATTTCTTTTGTTATTGTTATTGATTTTGAAATATGTTTTATTATTTTTATTCAGTTTATTTCTGTCTTAATTTTTTTATGGAATTAAGATAGCAAACGAGCATGCAGCACCACCTTCCGCTGCCGCCCATGACAACTGTGACCGACCCAGAACAAGACTCAATGAGTCTCGTTCTAATTCGGTCACAGATGCGTTGCTACCCCTGAGGACTGAGATGGTCGCCTCTAAAAGAGTGTAACCGGCTCCACACCTTCCTATCCGGAACACAATTGTTCTTAAAACAATTATTACACGGTAGGAATGGTACTAAGTACCGTGGCGGGCGGTGGTACTTCCCCGGGTGAGCTCTAGGCCCTACCACCTGTAGAATCTAGATGTGATAAAGCTTTATATGTAGGGTAAACTGGGTACGGTTAAAATACAGGACGGTTGAAACAAGTCGAATATCTCGCGAATGGTTGAGCCGACAGGTAAGGGTTCAAGGGGAAAAGAAGCAGGTGACAAGTCCAAACCTAAATCAAAGTGTTACATTGGTCACCGGGTGCTGTATATTTTTATAAATAGGCCTATTGTATTTTAGCACCCAAAAGTAAGTATTTTTCTTTTGAGTTTTAAGCTATTATTATGTTAATCTATTCAAGTATAAATATCGAGTGTTCATTTATGATTTAGGTGAAGTTTTTAGAATACGGAATGATGACTAGTTTTAATAAGTTATTATTACTACCATTACTATAAACTTTCTTTTACCAAAATTTGAGTTGGGGACGGTTGAAACAATATAAATATGTGGGTACAGGTAAAAAAAAACATATAATTTTGTTTTATTTTCTCGATGCCGAATTCGCATAGTAAAGACTTTCATAGGGCAGATTGAGTATATTAAGACAAATATACGTATACGGAGGTAAAAGTTGGAGATAAAACTATGCACTATCAACAAATTATTCGTCAAAGCCTGGTTACGTACACTGTAGGACTATTAAAACATTGAAGACCGGTTAATATTGTCATACGATGCCATGATTATTATAATACAATTATAACTAATGCTAAATAAAGCATGTTGCTATATATTTTTTGTATATCTCGCGTGCGTTTCAACTGACCCTAGTCACTGTTTCAACCGCCCCTGGCATGGGGACGGTAGAAACACATCGGAATTTATTTTCAAATCTAAATATCTCTAAAAATAGCACCCATCAGAACTAAATAGTATAGCCCTATTGTAGGTAAAGATCCACTCTTCAATTTAATATGTCATCATCATCGTTCTTTTTATAAACAACAAAATTACGAACAATTAAAGCCAAATCGTTTCAACCGTACCCAGTCTACCCTATCTAAGGGCGCATTCAAGTAGAACGCTGGTTACCGGCGCCGATCTGCCAGCGCTTATCGGCGCTTATCGGCGCAGGTCGTCGGCGCAGGTAGTCTCTATACTTTGTGCCGAACCAGCGCCGATAAGCGCCGACAAGTTCCGACCTGAGGTTATGTCAACGGACCAGTACCGATAAGCGCCGGCAGATCGGCGTCGGTAACAAGCGTTCTACTTGAATACGCCCTTACCCCTGACCTCTGTGTGAATTTTATTATTAATCAGACTTCTGGCAATCAGTGAAAATTATGCTACATACATGTACATAGGTAACTTACATACATACGCGTTATCCAATAGCAGGACATCCAACCTTGACAGACTTGGTCTTTGTTAATGCGTGGTCACTCATTATTACACTTCATAAGCGCCTAAGAAATATATTTTTGTTTATATAAATTTAATTAAGCGTCCCTGTATGAAAATTGTTAATTCAGTTGTAAACTTGTGAACCAAATAAATGTATAAAAAAAACTACATACCTACGCGTGTAGCTAATATAAGCATGTAGAAAATTACTCAGCTAGTGTTGTACAATTTTTAAGTATTTTTAAATAAAAAATAATATTACAAATAGGTATATGTTATGTATACCAAAGCTAGCTAAATTTAGCAGGTAAGTAACGACTTACGACATAAACTAGCTTCGCAAATTCTTTCGAACACATCTGTCTAATTAGTGGTCATTATCGGCTTACCCACATTAGCGCAGTAGGTAAGTGACTTGTTACGAAACACGCGCTACATTGGTTAACAGTTATTGATTTCTTGATACAGTAAATTAATTTAATTTGATAACAATCTGACAGCGGTTTGGTTACGTGTGTAAAACGAACGGAATATCATTATCATAATTGCGTTAATAACTTATTTAAACGCTTTCACACTTACACCCCTACACTAAGAATAATCTGTGTAAAGGTACCATTCCTGGTTTCTAATGCAGTATAGTCACACAACAACATTTCACCTTTTTATCAATAGAACACTTGTTGGAAAATGGTCACATATAGAACATCAATCAACCAAAGGCATCGTCGAGACGTTATCAGCAAAGTGAGAGAGAAGGGAAAAGAAAGAAGATACTGGGCGTTTACCAAATAACGACCGAAGTGATGGGACTCCATCACTTCGGTCGTTATTTCTGATCTGACTAGATCTCTCCTTTAAAGGATATTGGTATCACCTAAGCATTTTAGTGTTTATGGTCGTTCCCATCTGTAAATTCAGGAGAGGCAAAGGCCCTAAATTTCTGATCCAGGCACAGTGGGAGGGGCAGGCATAACTAACTTTCAAGGCAGTTTTTTTAAAGGCAACAACAACCTTCGGTACTTGATTCGAGGTTCAGAGGGAGGTAGCTGCCTCGGTCAACTATTTTAGTATTAGATAATCGATTATTCGGTCAGTAAATATTCGATTGTAAGTCCTATGGATATGTGCAACTAATCATACAATGTTATGATGTAGCGAATACAGTTGTCAATTACTCGATGTTATGAGCGAGAACGGTTAGAGTTGCCAGCTTAGAAATGCCGCTGAAAAGGTTAGATTCGACCGGTTAGATATCGTTGGTAGGTACACCTGCCAATTGTGCAGCCCCCCGATTCTGCTATTTCAGACAATTTTTGCGCAATTACAATTAAAAGTACTATTGAATTTTAATACAATAATCATTGTAACAAATTTGGTATTCTGCTAAAAATTTATCATAGTTTCAATTGTATCTCACTTGGATGTCAATGATATAAATCTTCAATGTTGCCAATATAAATCTACCATGACTTCATAGGACAAAATTGATAATTGTTACATTTTAAATTAATATTTTGTATGTCCCTGACATTAAATTACGAGTATTCGTACGGTAATCATTAATGTAAATTATGTAATCGAATGATTCTTGAATATTTCAGTTAATTTACAAAACGACGGCTGTATATGACAATAATTATCTATGACAGACCAAATTTAAAAAGTAAAATATGCTGTCCTGTCAAAAATAGTGGAATGACAAATGTCAATTTGATAAATAACAAAGACGAATATTTGAATTCGGTTTTGTACGTGAGTACCTTTGATGTTTTAAATATCTAGATTGAGCGTCGCCCTACAATGAAAACAAAAAAAAACAAGGCAACAATATCAAGCATGTGTGCGTGCAGCCGATGTTTTACCCGTTCGTCTATTGTCTATGTGAGCGTAATGATAAAAATATCGTGGCTAATAGTTAGCTACAATTTTTTGATACATTTACGCGGATTCGATGTTCCATCTAGATATTTAAAACATCTTTGGTGAGTACCTATTCTTTGAATTTTGAATTACTACAATAAATAAAAAACTTTGTGAATGTTGATCCAAATTAATAACGTCGATTATACTGTGTGATAATAATGTGTAGGTACCTACTGTTTTTCTTGGGCGAACTCGTTGAAAAAATAAGACTTGTACAAATTGCAAGCATGCTAGATTTCTTGGAGGGGCAGCCGGAATTAGCCCTAGGACGAATCACCCGCTCCAAGGAGGGACGCAGTCTCTCGCATTAATTGTACTTTGGCTTTTCGACGCTGCCAATTTCTGCGCCGGCGATCACTAGAATTGACAAAGGCCATAATACGCCATCGTAAACTTACGAGAGATTGTCTCATCTTCACAATTTTTCTCAGTAATACGAGTAGATATAGTGCTACGGAGGTATTGTTGTTCAATTACACTTCGATTACAAAATTGAAATTTATTTACCATTGACATAAACGTCAAAAAGTTAGCAGAATACCAATCAGTTTAAGAACGAACGACAATTTTTTTACAATTGAAGAGCAGAATACCAAATAGTAACATGACGATTGACCTTCAATTTGACTGAGAGCGGAGTGAGAGCGAATGAACCACGATCGATGTTAAATAATTAACAGAATACCAAATGTGTCATAACTAGTCATTACTAGTCAATCGAGATACAATTTATGCGTTTTTAAATTAGCAGAATCGGGGCCCTGGTCAGCGGTTAACCGGGCCCCGGGCTACTGGCATAGCTTCGTAAATGTTTACAGTATCAGTGAGTTGTCTGAGCAATCACTACTTTATGCAATAGTTAAGTTTACAAAATACAACATAATATTGGTGGATGCAGAAAAACTATTTGTAAGTGCTATGGGATGATATGCTGCAATTTTAGATTTAAGGTTATAATTAATCGTATATTAAATTCAATATATTTTATGGAATTAAGGCAGCAAACGAGAATGCAGCATTTTATTAGAAGTCGGCATGACTTATTTTGCATTATGATATTGTACATAATTATTGTTATACATAGTTTAAACGACAGTGTAATGGTTCAATAAATTAATTTAATCGGCATATACAGAAACACCCAAAAAGTAAAAAAAATATTAAGTATTCGTTAAAATGACTACGCGTAACGCACGTCCTATAACGACATTAATGTGGCCATGAGGGTACGCGGTATGCGGGACACCGGTAGCTAAAATAACTTTTTGTTATTTTTTAAACGCTGATAGTAAAACTGAATATTTTGAAATATTTACACTGCATAATTTTTTCTTTAATAATAACTAACTATTCCTTAGCAATACGGGTTCGCTTTGAATAACAGCAACTTTTAAATACTTACAGAGATAAAAATAAATCTGAATATTTCAATATTCCACCATTTTAATTTGCAAGTTGAATTCGATTTTGCTTTCAATATTCCAAATAATTATCTCTGACAATTTGTATGCTATACTTGTTCTCTCTTTCCACGTCAATGATTATAAACCAATTAAACCAGAAATTAAACATTAAAAAAATATACTGTAATTAGTCCACGCAATATTCGAAGAATTTTCGTATTATGGAGCATTGATTACCGCAGAATGACAGAATACTTAAACGCTACGTTTAACTTAATGATTAGAGTGGAATTCGCATCGATTAAGAGCAAAGTTTACACGAAGGTACATAAATAAATATATTTTCTCGTACCTATTGCGAATTAACAACACGCGTTTCTTATCAACTGCAAGTCTTTGACCTTCTCGTGTCAGACAGGCCCTTGTCGACTTCCTCCGCTTTCTGTCCTCCTGGTAGTTGCGATATGCTTCAATGGAAACAATGCATGTTTACTGATCAACATTATAGCTTGACATTGACTGCCTTTTCGATTCGACTGTCGCATGTGAATTATATTTACCTAAGGATACATGCATGATTGATTTAAACTGTCTGAAGTCCTTGTTTACATTACTAAAATAGGTAATGATAATTACATGTTTTACTTCATAAATAGTAACCCGTCCTTGTTTTTCTTGGGTAAACATAACTTACTGACTTAGTTCTTTCGTTCGATTTTCTTACACAGAATTTCTTCACATGAAGCAATTATTGCCAGTTTTTAGCAGGCGCTTTGTAGATTTTCAAGCTTCTTACATCAATCGGCATCGTTATGAATCGCTCTATTCGTTAACGTGATTAGAAAATGTGCAGTGTTTTTGGAAATTAATGCGTTTAATTATTATTGAATCTTTTTACTGATTTCCCTTTATTGCACAATCTACTTTTAAATCTTTTGAAAGCCGATATGGCCTGGAACTAGAAAACCATTTAGCTTGCAAACGAATGGTAATGCATGCAACGGAATCACGCTAAACAAATAAGTCTAGTTTCCAATGCACTTCAATCACGAATCAGAGCTATGGCAGTCATTTACTAATGCAGTCGAAGCGAAAGCATGACCATAATAAACTTATGCTGCCGTTAAAATTTAAACTTTATGTTAAAAGCATAAAGTCCATTTTTCATGAAATGTTGGAATTGTAGCACATTTACCATGGTCTATTAGAGATGTGTCCGTGAGCGTTCAGATTTTACGCATTTACGGGTTGATTTTGCGTAGAACGTCACTAATAGACTGGAACTCGATCTATACGCAACTTTAATGCAAAGTTATAAAATAGATTGAAAGGCGAGCTTATAGGAGATTTTAGGAATTAAAAATGACTACTACGCATATTACATATGCAAGTCTACTCTAATGAATTAATTACTTTGACAAAGTTGTTAGAACCATTACTAATTTTTACTTTTATATTCAATTTTCAATTACTGGAATTTCAATTCAAATTTCGCAAAGAATCTGTGATATTTTTTATAAAGTGACTTTATTACTAACCATCAGATGGCTCACCTGTTTTCGGCTAACAACATAAAAAAATAATCAAAAACTCTTTTATTGCTTTCTGAAATGAAATCAATTTATTCACAAAAAATATTAGCGTTATCCGCGGTTTACTTCGTTTTACTTGTTTGTGTGTGTGTGTATGTGTAAAAGTGCAGCTGGCATAACGGTCGCGTGTCATCTGCTCGTCCTTACCCTTACGCCCATACGCCACGCTTGGCTGTATAGCACGCGCCCGCGCCGCTCCAGTGAATTTAGGAAAAATAACGTGTCGAAGACGCATCGAGGCTGAATGGTTTTGTTATCTTTGCTTGCAATTAACAAGTAGGTCACGGAATAGTTTTGAATATCTCTTTCTGTTCACTTTTTAAAGAGCAAATAAAAGTCGGGGTCAAACTTAATCACTCTCAAAACTCGTTTGTCTTGAGTAGAAATTGATATTTCTGACAGAATTTTTAAACTTAAAATCTCAAGATGCACTTGGGTACTAGCAGATCAGCCTGTGGAAATCTGCTTTTTTAAAATCAAAAGGGATTTACATAACTAAAAAACCCATTGAAATATGAATTAGGTGAAAATTAAATACTAACGGTGCTGTTATAAAACTACCGCCATCTCTAAATTAATTTAAAATTCCCGCCAAACGCCAACTGTCAAAAACCGTTATAATTCACACACGAATCAATAGTGCCATCCATGTAGTGATTTGATCTCTATGGTTACGGCCAGGTGATGGAAGTTTTTTTATTGGGTCACCGTTCCGTTTCGCACCCCTCGTTTGCGTATAGGCCGGTATTATGTATTAATACATGGTGCTCCTTTAAATTGCGTTTAAATATGAATCCATATGTTTTTATACTGTTTACCATTTTTCGTACTGATTAAAATATAAATTCATAATTTTCATATAACTCTATTTCAGCGGCCAATTATTAAATGACCATATTATTATACCACTGTAAAGAGCTGATATTGCGAAAATTATAATGATCACAATAAATTGTAATGTAATGATAATGGCTTATGCTGGTGTAGCTAGTGAGTCATATATTATTCTCTCAAGCTTTATTATAGTATATTATTATTATTGTCTTTCGTATTTAAAATTCAAGGTCGATGCTGACATTTTAATGCTAATCATGAAAGATAACGAACAATAATATACCAACATTCGTATACATGTCTGCATTGTTTGGTGTACTGCCACCACCTTTATACATATATTTTGCGCTACAGCTACAGCCAACTCAGCACTTGAACAAGCGATATAATTGTAAAATTTATTTACATAACGAAAATTGAAAGATTAATAGACCTTAAAGCCAACGGTAGTTATAAGTACTGTATAAATATTGTAAGAATTTTATTACGGTGGTTATAACAAGTGTAAATCCTTAGTAAAAGCGAATAGCAGATAGTACCGTAGGAAAATGCAAATCCATAAATCGAACCAATTAATCGCCGAGACGCAAAGTAGTTTACAATTATATACTTAGCTTATGTGGTCTTCTTAAAAGTAAATTCATTATGTATTTAAAACCGAGCAGCGGTGTACGACAGGGAAATATCTATAAAGTGGACCAATTAATTCAATAGTAGAAGATAATACAATTAAAAATCTTGTACAATTGGGTTCTTGCTAAAAGTAAATACATTTAGGGGAAACTCCTCAGTTTTCCCTAAATGTATAATACTTTTAAATATCCAACTTTGAGTAATTGGCCTCTTGAAATTTCAATGCTTTTTAATTAGAAAAATGAATTAATATGACAGTTAGATAACTTCTAGATTCTGTAGATTTCAAGTGGCCAATTACTAAACGGTGATCAGTTACTTCTCAATTTACGTATGGATGGATCAAATCAACCTGTATAAGCAAAAATTCCCCTTATCATCTATCACATGCCCCGGTGTAAGTCAATGCGACCCGTCCCGTACTGGTTCGGTTACATCTGTCTACACTCGATACTGTTGCGAGCTGCTGTGGTGACCAACCGATTGTTGATATTATACATGATATTCCCATTCTTAGTTTGCATTATTTATAACAAAAAATTTAAAGAATACAAAAATATGTAGTATGTTTTTAATTATGTTATTAATGAAATTAATTCTATATTCATCAAATTGATTATTAAAATTGTTATCTATTAAACAAACGAACGAACGACTGTACAAACTTAGATTTTGAAATGTGTGTTATAAACACCGAAACACAGAAGTAATTATGAAATATTCATCGAGATCTGAAAAAATCCATTACCTACCCTTAATAAAATCGGCAAATATAATATCGTCTATCGACCTAATAATAAGTATCCTTGCAAAATGTGATGCTTCGTTGATTTAATTTTTGTACTAATACACAAACAGATTTTCAACATTATAAATTTGAAGGTTATATCCAAGCCCTAAGAAGTCAAATCGCGATTAAATGAATCCATTTATATGACTTTCAAATCACGCATGTTGCTTATTTGTGTTTAATACATGTATTGTGGAATCTAATGTCCTACAAATTCCTGCAAGCGTGGCGACCACAACTCCGATGTTCAATAACACTCGTGCATCGAGACTTCCGCGGCCCAACGGAATGTAAACGGTGAAAGCGATTACATAACGACGGACAACAGATAAATAATTTATACATCACTTTACTATGACAATTATTGTCTACTTTACAATGACATGAGTATTTGTAAAGTTATTCAATCGGCATAAGTAAGCATAGTAGGCGTTCCTAGCCCTTGATCCGTGCAAATCAGATTTTCAAGACAATTTTATTTAAAGGTAACATTAGATACTTCATACAAGGTCTAGAGTCCCTCACTCCCCCTTTCTGGTCATGTCCATGTAAGAAGATGATAAATAAAATGATAATAAAAAAATGTTGCTGGACTACGGGATTCCATTCATCATAAGTCCAAGCCAGCAAGTCCAAGTCAACTGATACCTCATGTTGGACTTCTCTACTGTACTATGCAGTTTAATTTTTATGGTATTCTTGACAACTGAGAGATTTTTTACCAGGTTAGCTCCCACTGTTCATCTAAAATTAAACGTGAAATTGATTTGTGTTTCAATAATTGCAGTATCCGGAGGAGCGATAATAAGTTGCCCAAATTGTTTATGGTCGGCAACACGTTGGTGATGCATTTTGATGCTGATATCTACGGATGACGGTGACCACGTACCATCCGTTAGGCCATGAACATAATACATAATGTGTACCTAATCCTAGTGACCTACAATCACTATAAATAACCCATTCCAGTTTCTTTTTAGTATGAGATTTAGGGAGATTCACATTTTAATTTATTTTTGTCAAAACTTTTGCATATTAATTATATCATTTATACATTTGTAATAAATATCTATTTTATTAGTACAATTAGTACGAACGATACATAGCTTTCACCGATTAAGTATACAACGAACGTGATAATTATACACATAAATTATAAAATTATCACTCACATTTTGCTCCGATTTGAAAGTTTGTCAACAACTGCATAGTATCAAAGTAATTATATAACATAGAACGAGATATTCATATATTTTTAATGAAATCATTTAAATACGAGATAATAAATAATGAGATTTGATTAATGAGGGATTCACTAGTAATGATTATAAATTAAACATTAAAAAGCTGAACGTACTTTGTCTCCATGCTCTGTGAACACGCCTTTACATATTGATTCGTGTCAATCAATGTCAATTCAATTGAAGTGTCAGCCGTCAATATTAAAAATTAAATACATTTAATAAAAATGTGACTGAGCGTCTGTACATGAAAGTTAAATAACTTTGGGGGCCTTTATTAACATTATAAAACCCAAAATATTGCAAAATTGTAAAATATGGGATAGATATAATTTAAAATTAATATTAAGCAAAGGTGTCATACAATTCAACTGTAAGAACATCACGACTATCGTACATTTCACACGTGCATTATGTTTATGAATCCCAAAGTTATTGTAACTCGATGCTGCTTTATTAATTGTTATGATATTGTGTTAATCATTGCGACAACGACTCAGTTTCTAGTCCGATTATTTTATACTACCTATACTTAAGTTAAAATAAAAATAAAAAACTATGTTCGTAAGTGTGGGTAGTGATAAAATGATACCAGATGATGAGAATTTATATCCTGTAGTGTAAACTATCAAAAGATAGCTGCAAAGAACTTTCAAAAGTAGACGTATTTATTCTGAGGAAAATTACATATATACAACTCTAAATTCTAGTCTAGCACAACAGAATTGGATTATAAAAACGTAAAATACTTTAATATTGAGTGCTCATTAACAGATTATGTAAGTACCTAGGTAAGTATAGCCTTTGATGTTTTAAAACATCTTTGAGTATAGCAAATATTCCTGGCGTTACTAAACGATATGGCTGGCTGAATAAGAACATTTCCACCCTTCACCTTTGGCACGCGTCGCGTCGGTGACATATTATGGTAGAGGCGCGACAACGCCGACAACAGATAAAAAAAAGCCACGCGCCCGTCGTTAACTTTTTAAATTCATCAGGCATGAAAAACAGCTTGCATTCCGCCAACATAAATAGTATTGAAGCATTATCCATACACGTTTAATACACCTGTGCAATGTTTATTTTGCAACCATGTTTGCAACGGAATTTATCGGATCTTCTACGACGTTCTATTGAAGCAATTGTATGTGACGAATGGCGGCCTTGGCAGTGAATTGATTAAAGGCTTGACATTTAACTTGCCGCAGCTGCGAACTACTTCGTAATGAACAATTAACTTTTCAGTACCAAAGCAGATGTTTGCCGTGTAAGGAGTGTTCTAACCGTTTTGACATTTTTTACAGCGAGCGGCTTACGTTACATGGAATGGTCAAACCCTATTATGCAATTGCTAGTCGACGGCTGCAAATAATATATAAAAACCGTGCTCGCAAAAATAAAATTAAGTTTAGCTATATGTATTAACAAAACTCGTACGACGGTTGTAAGAAGGCTCTTCAATTAATATTTATTAAAACATAATTTTAAATACATGGGTAGATTTCTCTTTTTACGTAGCAAAACAACAAAGTTCCATTTGCATGCTATGATTATCCCATAAAAATCAAAAAAATGTAAAAATGCAAGTCTCGCAATGCAGTTCTTCCACTGCAGATCTGAAATCGCATCTAATAAAAAGTCAATTATTTTAGTCTTAATCGCACAAAACACATTATTCAGTTTAGTTACTAAGTAACTAATGGCATATGCCATCTGCCTCGCCCTATTTGCGAAACTGTAATTATCTTTCTAACGTTGCCAATCGTTTCCATACTAATATTATAAATATGCGAAAGCAACTCTGCCTACCTTTTCACACGTTATCCTGAGATCGATTTAAAGGAGAATGGGCACTTTTGTATGGGGTGCGTACCAACCCTTGTAACAAGTTGCGACTTGTATAAACATGTTGTCCTGGGACTGTTATATGGTATGCATACAAAAATATTTAATAACTGAATGCAGGTAAAGAATTATTTGCATTCCAATGTTTTAAAAGTTTTGTAATAATCAAGCCCTATTTTAGGGTTTCAATGAAATAAAAATATGTGTTACACACATGAAGCAAAAAAATATAGATAGGAGACGGCCTAAGCAACTGTGCACTGTGACTCAACTAGGTCCTGACGTCATCATCACAGTAGGCGTGGCCTAAAGTCAGTTTACCGTCGGCGCCTGACTTGTGCACAACGTTATGGACGTTTACATTTTCAAAGAAAAGGATGAAGTGCTGTCTACTCGACATTAGATGGCGACACTTTTCTTATATTTTGAGTCCGTCCCTGTTATATCCTACATTTATTGACATCTAGTGTGAGATAGTGAAACTACATAGTAAAATCGATATACAACGAAGCGAGTAGTTTTGCTATTGACCGTTATGCCCGGGATACACGAGGCTAGTTTTTCAAGCTTGGATAGCAAGCTAGTGTCAGTAAGCTAGCAAGCTAGTACTTCTGGCTTCGTGTAGACAAAAGTAGCTTCATTTTATAAGTTATATTTTATGAAGCTAGAAGTCAGAAGTACTAGCTTGCTAGCTTACTGACACTAGCTTGCTATCCTAGCTTGAAAAACTAGCCTCGTGTATCTCGGGCATTAGATGGAAAATAAACAAGTGGGCGGATGGTGGGCGGGATCTAACACCCCCTCGCCCCGCAAAGTGTCACGCGTTCTTTCTTAGGGAAATCTATATACAACGTCTCCTCTCTATATTTGCTTCATGGTTACACATGATTTATTAAGTTTTTTTGTTAGTGTTATTACTCGTATATAAGTCGTTTACATATCTGTAACCATACCTAAGGTAAATAAAATTAAGTAAAAGAAAAATTCTCCGGCCATTTTTTTATTGTTCATCAATAATAATATCGTCTAGAAACGTAGCAGGTAACAAAATGCTCTGCTGGTGTCTTGCCCAACCGAGATACCAAATAATGCTCATTAGATGAGCGCAGGTTCCCACCGTTCGTTTTCCTGTCAAACAGGAGCAATAATAATTACTTATTGCTTCTCTTGCTGTTTCACTGCGAAACTCGGTCTTGCATCTAACACCTCTCTTGACAATTCGTGTCTCACTCGCTGTCGAATCAAAGAGTGTCTACAAATCACACAATGTTGATTCATAGTTCAAAATATAGAGGTCGTAATCAGAGGTCCATAAAACAAGCGTAGGTCAACGGTTTCCACTTAAACGGTTAAATAAAACTGATATATTATACACAGCGCAGTCACACAACGAACGAACGATCGTGCACGACTGAGTAGCCAGCCACAACTCACTTGACGATATCGAGAAACAACGTGACAGGGTTAATTAGCCAATCATAAAGCACATTATACTCGTATTAGACAATAGCTGCGGGTAGAAGTTTATTTATCTCTACCCGCAGCTATACAATTTAGCTGCGCGGGACCATCGACTGGTGAGTGCGGGGCGAAGGGGAGTGAGGTAGCGGCGGTGCGGTGCATAAATGCGCGATTACGAAGCGCGCGAACGTGCTGAATTGCATGATAGCGCGCATCATAGAATAGGCTATATCTTTTTTCCTGCACTAGATCCAGACTTGCTGCCATACAAAAAGTTTTAGTACTTTTTAAGACCTTTTTAATGACATACATCATAAAGTGTTACAATACTTGGTACGAAACCGCCCATTCTCCTTTGGAATGATTTTTACTTTTATACCGGAAATCATCTAGAACGAAGAGTAAAAGGGGGGGGGGGGGGGTGTATTTCATAGCAATGCATCTGATTCTAGTTCTATTGACGCAGCAAAACGTTAAAAGCAGACGGATTAATTCGATAATTAGATATGACACACTCGTTTAACTACAGCATCTAATTGACGAGTTGGAGGTAAATGAGTCGTTCATCGAAACGAAGGAATGCCCTTTGTTCACTTGCCACTTGCCATACCGAGAGGAACTAATCAGAAGTCTGGTATTTGCACGTGTTCGTACCATTGACTACACTATGGTAATGAGTATGACTATCGTTGTTCGCCATTCTAGTTTATAATCTATGTATAACATTAACAAGGATTGTTAGGCTAGCACAAGGTACAAACACCATTGCTAAACATACCCATAAATGAATACAGCTAGCCAGACAGATAGACGCTCTGCAATGCAACGTACAATTAGATAACAAAAGATCGATATATGGTGGATTTTATTACCTAAAATTAAATACATTCAACGGAAGTATACTTCGTATTTTACATAATAACCCCCCCCCCCCCCATTCCCTCCATTTCATTGATATAAGAAACAATCCAGTCCATTTTTTACTAGGCATTTCCTATCACAAGCATAATATCTAAAGACAGATTAAACTTATTTCAAGATTTCAATCATGCTGTATAAACATTTACTGAGAAATAGATTAACGCCAAATCTTGCCAAACTCAATCGCTTTACACGTATCCAATTAATTGGTTCTCAGTAAATGACATTACGAAAAAGTTAATTAATGAAATAACTGACACTGCAATCACGTCAGCTACAAAGTGTATATAGCTAATGAGTTTCCTTTACCGCAGTCAGTAATTATGTATAAAATAATATTGTTATTATAAGTTAAATGTCAGTGTTTGAAAAAAAAATGTTAAATACCTATGAATTTATCACATACGCAGATTCAAGATATGAAATTAGCTAAAGAAAAAGATATTTGATATTGAAAAGATATTTGAACAACTATTTTGTTGCAATCGAGAATAATACTGGGATGCTTCTGTGTAAATAATAGAAACCAATAGGATCATTATGCTAAATTAATTTGCTTCAGAACAAATTTTATGTCACACTAGATTTCGGCTGGCGGCTTTACCTACGTTTTTACTTCTTAAGGGGGAAGGAAGGAGGCTATTTTCAAAAATCCTTTCTTAGTGCGCTCCCCTATACAGCCTATACTACCTACCCAAGCCAAATTTCAGCCTCTTGCGTTTATTAGTTCCTGCTGTGCGTTGTCTGTTAGTCATTCAGTCAGTGTCTCAGTAACGAAAGAGGTTTATACTCGTACTATGCTTATTATTGATTACAAACTTACTTAAAAGCCTCTTTCAGAAAAACAGTAATTATTTAAGCTTCTACATTTAACACCGCATCGAGTAGGAAAATGCTCAGTAGGAATTCCACAAACCACTTAGTGTCATTGTAAGGTAATGAAATGAAGTCGCGGTAATCAGTTCCAGTCGGTATAATTAATACTTCCCATGTCTCTGACACGGGTAAGTAATTGGTGCTGTTACCGATACATGTATTCCATAATTACCCTCCGTTTTTGCGTCTATATCAACTAGTTTACCGGTTCATATAACGATCCTGTAATGGTTCCCATGTGCCAGAATGTGGCTATGCCTACGCGTAGTGTGAGGAAGAAGGTACTCTTTTAGGTATACGAGAAGTCGTCTTTTCAATCTTTTTTTTCAGTAATTTAAATTTTAAATTTAAATTTCCAGCAATGAATTTTACTCGTTAATTATAATTAATAGCTTAAATGCGTTTAAATCAAGCGATACCTACTTAGTAAAGGACAACTATCGCTAATATTTCTTTGTGATTGTGTAATCAGTGCGTACTATTGTCACAAATAATATCATAAATTTTATTAGACATTTGTAAAGCAATTTTCATTAAGTCTAAATAATTTATTACACATTCAAATGTTCTTATGTCGCATAACTGGTTTTGTTAAGCTATAATCTGGTCAACAAATTCATAGACCATCGAAACATCCGGCGTTTCGTAATCCTAGTTTACTAATAGACAATGTTCTATTGAGGATTAATATAGAATTTCTTTTGGAGAATCTGAGGATACTTAGTATAAATACAATGTACGTGTATGTCGTGATGCATGTGACTTTTGTTTTCCTTAACGTCTCCCATGGAAAAAAGTGAAAAAGAGAAGTGTCTTATAGAAAAAACTCATGTATATAAATATATTACTTACTGAAATACATTGGAAAATTCAAAAATTTCAAAATCAGTCCTATAAAATAGTGACAAAACAGGCATTCACCGATAAATCAAATTTTCCCTACCTATTTTCCACGCTCGTCTTGATAACACAGTAAAAACAAGTATTTATCGTTTATACGACAACACGTGAAAATTAGAGCATCATCATCTTAGTATTTCTAAGAAAATATAGATGTCTGTCTGTTCGTGTGTGACGTAGCATAACGTGACAAGAAGATGAAAGACGAAATGAATTTAACAGGAATGGTCTAGATAACAATGTAGATTGTTCGTACAGATTGAATAAAGAAAAAGTATTGAGTGACACTTCGAAAAGGCTAACTCTGATTAAAATACAGATGATGCGTGTACGCTACGTAAAGGTGAATAATAAAGGTTAAATAGTCTCCTATGATAATAGACATTGTTTAAGCGGATTCGGACTCAAATTTTTCCAGATTTCAAAAAAGAGAGTTCACTTGCAGTATATTTCTGTATTCCTGGCGATGATAGTCCAATTGTTTAAACTAACCAATGGTCGTGTTAGAAAGTATTGCTTATCGAAGATGACGATTCCAAGATGACATGAATATGGATGATGGTGTTGGTGTGGGATCTTGTGAAACCATTGAAATGCCCATACCTAATTAAATTATAAATTTGGAACAGTTCAAACAAGTAAACTATTCTCATAAACTCCAACTGTCAGTAAATATTCCTCAATAACTAAAGTTTTAAAAGATAAAGATAAGCTTTGAGTTACACATTTATGATCATCTCAAAATATAAACACCTTTAATATGTTAAGGTATTCGTTAATAAATTAAAATAATAAGGAGATTATAAACGTAAAAACAGACTAGAGCATTTTACGAGTGGTAGCGAATGACTGTAGTAGGTACCGTAACTTAATACACACAGGAAACCGATAAAATTCACCTTAGTAGCAATAGACTCAGTCCTATTACATATTGCCAATATAGAAAGCATAATATCTCTACACAAGAATATATAGGACAATATTTATACATAGATCATTTTAAATGTATTGCCTTCGTCAGTAGCCTTCGTTAGTAGCCAGCGTAGGCTATTACTAAACAGAAGGCATCATGTTGACACAACTTTTCTAATATGCTTGGAGATGAATTAATACTCTTTGCCTCTTCATGCCACCTGTGTTTATATTTCTGTTTCTTGTTCTTTTGGAATTTCTATTATTTTATTGCAGGAACATATTTGTTTATATCCTTTATATTCAAATAATCTATACAGAGGTATCTATAGTAACTTTAATACCGTGCATTGTATGCTTCTACTATGGTAAAAGAAAGGTGTTTTTCATGGAAAAGATGAAACGAAAAAAAAAATTCCCAGCAGATCTTTAAGGAAAGAAGCATTGCAAAAATATTCCTTTACCTGATTGAATACTAACCTGAATCATTTTACGCGTAAAATGAAAATAGAATTCATTTTCATAAACAATATGCATAAAAATGAATATTTTTGAGTCCACCGCTTTATCTAATACTAGGTATCTATCATTCTGTTGACTTATCAAAGATGTATACCTACCTATTGATTTATCAAAGATGTTTTGAATATGTCAACCGTTGTCGCCTTGAGATAAATCTCAAATAATACAAAGACAAAGCATATGTTAATAATATAAAGACATAAGTTTAAAAAAATAAGTAGTTATATTTTGTTTCACGGTTCTTTAATCGGTACAAATACCTTTGCAAAAAATCTAACAACCGAAAAATCAAAATACAAAGAAAAAACATTACATAATTGAACTAAATTATAAACCAATTACACAAAATCAAATCACAGTTATTAAAAAATTTAAAGCTTATTTTATGCGTTAAAATAAATCAAAATATAAGCGTTTTGGCCTTCTGCGATTAGGGGAAGTGCGCCCAAAGCGAGCACCTGCCTAAAGCGGGCACCCCAAACGGAATCAACCTAAACGAACTCGATGTGGTCTTAGGTCTCACAGACGTTACCTCCTACCCCGCCGCTGTCCATGGCAGTCGCCGGTTCCACCTCGGACGAAGGCTTCGGCTCGTATGAAATAAAATATAATTTTGAAGTTATTATGCAAAAAAAGGAAGGCATGTAAATTGTGTTTTGTCTACTTTTAAGTGATCAATGCTATTATTAATATATTACTTGTATATTGCCTTTATCTTACTTTAATTTAATCATATTTGCTTTTAAATATGAACATAAATTTTAGGTTAGGCCGGACAAAAACGTGCGCGTGACACAAAAGGCAAAGCGAGCAGGGCAAAGCAAGCATGCCCACTATGCCCTCATGATCCTGTACGCTATGCCCTCTATTAAAAAAAAGCTTAAAGGAGTTACGAAAAATCTTAAAGGACAATTAATGAAAAGTCAAAAGAATAAAAGAATTAAAAAACCAAAAAAGACATCAATTTCAAAAGAGATGGTCCGAGAGCTGGCACCAATTTTGGGTAGGTATTTGCGGCAAGCTGAAAACTTGTCACATAGCTCTCCTATCATACCCCAACACAGTAGTGCAGACCTGGCTGGTCAGTAGCGGGGCTAAACCGACCATAAAAACCGGCCAAGTGCGAGTCGGATTCGTGCACGAAGGGTTCCGTACCATTATGTATAAAAACGCCAAAAAAATCTGGTCTGTTGTATGAAAGACACACTTAAAACTAAGAAGTAAGTGAGTAATATTAGCCACAACGCCATCTCTTGGACCGAAATGTAACTAAACTATGACTGAGTCGTTGAAAGTATGGGCGCCCACTAAAATATTTATTTTATTCTGTTTTTTAGTATTTGTTGTTGTAGCGGTAACAGAAATACGTCATCTGTGAAAATTTCAACTGTGTAACTATTACGGTTCATGAGATACAGCCTGGTGACGGACAGACAGACGGACGGACAGCGAAGTCTCAGTAATAGGGTCCCAGTTTACCCTTTGGGTACGGAACCCTAAACTGCCTTCCTGATGTTTTCATAGATTTATTTCTTCTTATCTAACCAACGTAGCGGTGATAGCCTAGTGGTTAATAACTCGGCCTTTTATTCGGAGGGTCCGGGTTCGAATCCCAGGGCACCTCTGACATTTCGGAGTTATGTGCGTTTTAAGCATTTAAATGTCACTTGCTACAAACGGTGAAGGAAAACATCGTGAGGAAACCTGCATGCCGGAGAGTTCGCAAAACTCAAAGGTATGTGAAGTCCGCCAATCCGCGCTTGGCCAGCGTGGTGGACTAATGGCTTTCACCTTCTCATTCTGCTCAATAGTGGGCCATGATGGGTTGAGAAGATGATGATGATCTAACCAATATATATTTGCAAGCTCGCTTTACCCGTTGCGTGCCCACGTTGCCCTAATGCTCATGCTCACTTTAGGCCAGCCTCCGGGCAAAGTGAGCATTTGGAAGACTTTCGTATTTTTGATATTAATTGTAATTTATGAAACATATGAGTAATTTATATGTTGGGTATGAAACTACAATAAATTAAGCATAGAATAGCATTAAAATTATTATTCATCTATGTATTTTTATATTTTTTTCTCTTGCTTAAACTTAAGGTGCCCGTTTTGGGCGCACTTCCCCTATAAGATAATGTCATTATCCTGTCAATCTGGCACATAAAATAATACATATATATTATGCCGGCTTTAACTTCAAAGGCGACGATATCCTCTAAGTTTTTACAACTCCATTACTCCACAAGCACTTACGATTAAACCGGAGATTTCATAACATTGAAAACGTCGAGATTAACTGACCCAGCTCCCGTCCAGATAATTTACGTTTATCGGAGTGTGATAAACCAAAGATCATTCACTTGATCACTCCAGTTATGTCGCCTGATTTGAATTCCTGCTTCGATGAGATTTTATCGGTGTAAATGTTCAATTAAGCAAGTTATACTGCCCGATTGTGCTTCGAGATATGACTCAGTGGAATTACATTTAGTTGATCTGAATATGTTAAGTTGGTTGTTAGGACATCTATATTTCATACACGGCGACCTGGCAAACATACCCTGAAAGAAAGTTGGAACTGATGGAAAAACGCTTCTCTCAGCAGATAAGATCACACCGCATTAAATTTACAGATTCTGATTATTAATTGAGTAATAATGGCAAAAAAATATTTTATGTAAAATTGAACAGCCGCATCACCAAGGATGCGGCTCCGTAAATTAGAGGTTATTAAGTTATTAAGGTCGAACGATTTAACCAATTGCTATACCATCAGGCGTCGTTTGTAACTCCTCGTTATTGGATTGATTTCTAAAAGCAATGTCTCAATTAAATACTGTCGGTAACGGTAGTGGTAACCTACCTACATACCTCCATTGAAATCCTTCTTTAAACAAGGCCTAAAAGGTTAAAACACCATTTTTGGCAAATAAATGCACAAATTATGGAGTTCGCAACCCATAGTCACAAAATTCGTAATTAAGTAGGTACGCACCCCTTCACATTGCAATTTTACTAGTTAGTCAGTTTTGAAAGACCATTATAAAATAAAAAAATCGTAAAAATCCAAGGAATCAAATCAAAACAACTGCCCCTAATCTGCAAAGAAGGTTAGTAGCTTATTATTAGTATGTACTTGACATTTAACCAAAATAGGTTTTAAGGTCCTACACGATATTAAGTATACCTAAGAATCACCTTGTGATTTAAAAAATGGAACATGGTAACGAACACTAGGAAATATTTTTTTAGAAGTAGCTGAAAAACCTATATCAAAAATACAAAAAATTCAGAGTGAAATAAGTACCTATGTCTCTTTAAATTGTTTTCTTGTTCAACACAAGTATGCATGGGAATGACCCGACCTGACAATGACAGAGTGACTCATTCGGTGTTTAAGCATGACATACCATCGATATTATATCCTCTTGTTATTTACTCATGGATCTATTGCGCTCTCATTCATTTATATTATTAGAAAGTGTCTTGAAAGAAAGAAGAAAGAAAGAAAGAGGATTTATTCAAGTAAATACACCCACACAAATACAAAATAAAACAAAAAGAAAAATAAAAGTAAAACTAAACTAAACATAATAAAAACAAAATACCTACCAAAAAAAACAATATTATAACTAACATAACAAAACTAAATAAAAAACAATTAAACTAAATTCTGTGTAGGACATATTTACCGGAAAGGGATCCAGCTCAGCATAATGCTAGCTGTCCGAGAACAGCTAGCGCTGATCTTCCGCTGGTCCCATACTGTGACAACATGATTGTCCAAGCAGCAATTCCAAGGATATTTAAAATCTAAAAATATTTAATCTATTGTTTCACCACTTCTATGCACTGATCTATTTTATATAGTCTATGGTTATGAATGTCTTTAATTCATACAGACAAGTCACTGTCACTGTCACTAGTCAGTAGTGTCAGTTTAATTAAAGTTGTCAGAAGACAGAATTACCTATTTACTATTTATTTTATTGTAAATCACTGAGCAATGGTATCAGAAGAAGAATAAAAACAATTGTGTTTTATATTACAAAACAAAAACAAAGTATACTATATAGTATTTAGACAAAGTATAAAATACCGATTAACAGAATGTGTATATGCTTTAAACAAGGCCCTGAGTGTGTAGAAGTTAGTGAGAGAATAAAGAAAGTTATAAGGTTAAAAATGCACGAGAGACATCCTATATACATAATATACATCAGAAAACGGAGCAGAACTAGAGGGTAAATAAATATGAGTAGTTTATATAGCACTTGTGTCATGTACTAAAGCTTCCTGGCTTTTTTGATGGTCATAAATATACTTTTTTAAATGTAACCTAAAACCTTGAATACTTTGCAGGCTCCTTATAGGCGGCGGGATGTTGTTCCAGCATTTTGAAGCAGCATAGCGGAAGCTACCCCTGAAAGCGGCTGAGCTACAACGTTCCGATATTATAAGCTGTTTCGAACATTTACGCGGATCGCAAGATGAACGGCTGGATGCCCATGTTAATTTATCATAGAGATATGCCGGTAATTGATACTTAAGAAGACCGAAAAGAAGACAAGCTAGGTGTAGTTTCCTACGATGCTGCATCTTAAGAATTGAGTGTTTGTTTAAGTATGGAGTCACATGAGCTCTAAACGGAATGTTGAAGCTAAAACGAGCGCAGGCATTTTGGACTCTTTGTATTAGCCGTTGAGTTTTTGTTAATAAGCGGGAGGTAAAAACTACGTCCATGTAATTTAATTTGGATAACACTAGAGACTCAACTAGCTGAATACGTAACTTTTCCGATAAGAATGGCCTTATCCTATAAAGCAACTTTAATTTATAAAAACAATTTTTAACTGTAGTTGAAATATGCTTTTCGAAGCGAAGATTGCAATCCATGTGTAATCCTAGATTACGTACTTCAAAAGCTCGCTCAATAGGCTTGCCCATTAGTAAAATATTTAATGAAGAATTAATATTAAGTAACTGACGCTTACTCCCAAAAATCATATATTTTGTTTTTGCAGGGTTAAGTAAAAGAGAATTTTCTTTGGACCAATTAGCTATACTCAAGAGGTCTTCATTAAGTTTGTCTATTGCATCATCAATTTCGGATGGTCTACAAGAAATATAAAGCTGTGTATCATCAGCGTAGATATGATACTTGCAGTGGTTGATATGTTTTATGATGTCTGCAGAGTATAAAATAAATAGGATTGGACCTAGCAAAGATCCTTGGGGAATTCCCCTATTACACGCGCCTAGCTCTGAAACCACCGACGTGCCATCACTCTTAGATAGTTTCACATATTGGAAACGATCGCTGAGGTAACTATTGAACCACCAAAGAGCCTGGGTGTCAAAACCGTAATAACTTAATTTAGACATAAGTAATGTGATATTTATTGTTTCAAAAGCTCTAGAAAAATCTAGAAGTACTAGCAGGGTGCACATACCTTCATTTTGAGCACAAAGTATATTGTCTGTTACATCAAGTAAAGCTGTTACAGTACCTCGCCCCTTTCTAAAACCTGACTGATATTCTGGTAAGATGTTATTTTTTTCTAAAAATTTAGTCAGCTGGGTACAAACTACTTTCTCCATTATTTTAGAAAGGCAAGGCAAAATACTGATTGGTCTTAGGTCCCTTAATTCTGCAGGATTATTAACTTTTGGCAACGGTTTTACAATTGCAATTTTCCAAATATCTGGAAATGTTGATGTACATATTGAAGTATTAATAATATGTCTAATGACCTCTAAGGTGTTGGGAAAAGTCATTATTAACATGTTTAAACTTATATTATCGCATCCTTCAGCATTCGATTTCAAACTGTGAACTATTTTGCGTAATTCATCTAAATTTATCAGTTCAATGTGAAAAACTGCATCACTGATCCTATTAAATTCATAAAATGTAAGTAGTGATAAATTTGTCTCTAAAGTACCTGGGATATTTAAAAAGTGGTTATTAATGATGTCAGGATTATTAAATATAGGCGGAAGATCAATTTTATTGCTAGGTAAAATAGTCCTTTTTAAATTTGACCATAGCCGTTTTGGGTTTTGTAAATTACTATTAATATGTTCCTTAAAAAAAGCTGTTTTTTCAGAATATAAAGCATGATTAACCAATGATTTTAACGTTTTATAATATTCTTTTTTGGATGGCGACTTAGTTAAAGCATATTCAGAAGATGCTTTATCACGTAAAGTCATCATTATTTTGACTGTATCAGTTATCCACGGATATGCATGTGATTTAACCACTATTGACTTTACTGGAGCATGAAGGTCAATTAAAGCTATGATGGACCTATTTAAAGCCATAACCATGCTGTTTACATCACCTAGTGTGGAGATTTGATCCCAACTAATAGCATTTAAGTCGTTATTAAAATTATCCCAGCTTATATTTTTCCACTGCCTGTAAGTAATACAATAAGGTGCTGGTTTTTCTTTCTTTATATTAAATTCAGATACTACTAAACGATGGCCCAGCAAGGAACCGACATTGTCTAAATAAGTCCTGCAAGCGCTTAGATCAGAACAAATTACATCTATAAGCGTGTTACTAGTTTCTGTGAAATGGGTAGGCACTGTAATTAACTGGGAAAGATTGACAGTTGACAAGAATGTTGCAAATCTTTTTGTTTTATTGTCATCACATAATAAATTTATATTGAAATCCCCTAATAAAAACAAATGGTCATAATTAGGTAATGAAGTTAAACTATCTGTAATTGAATCAAAAAATAAATCAACATCCATCCAAGGTGGACGGTATGCTGTGCCAATTGCTAGCTTATATCCGTTTAGGCTCATGATTATCCACATTTGCTCAACTGCCTTGTGTACTGGGTCTACCGGGTGAGTCCAGGTGCGCACACTAGCTCCTCGCTTCACATAAAATCCAACGCCACCACCGCGCATGCGGACGCCCTGGGGCCGGGGAGTGCGAAGCAGACGGTACGAGGATAAGGCGGGAGCCCGCCCTTCCTCACCACATTGAAGCCATGTCTCATTTATTGCCAAAACATCCAGGTCATTTCGAGTAAGAGAGACTATGAAATTGTCATGATTTGTTCCTAGGGAGCCTGCATTGTACAAACCTATTTTGAGATGCTTGTTATTCATATTTATCACACACAAAATATTGCATGTGATGAATATCACTAAAGTTTTCCAGTGTGGGGTACTGCGGACACAAAGTGCTATTGAAATACACAACTACATAAGAATAAAAATAATTTAAACCAGATCTGACTTTAACATTGTATGATAATATGTAATGGAAATAAATAATAAACAATGAATACAGATATAATAGAAGGTTAAATGAAATGTAATATAAATAAATACTATACAATATATATGGATGTTTAATTTGTGTATACCTTAAGTTATAGAAAAAATAAATATACAATGTATCTGGATGTTTAATTTGGCTAACATAATCATTTCCTTTCTGTGACATAAATACATCTACGGGGATTGGAATTAAAAACAATGACTGGAGGAATAAGTGGTTATTATATTTTAAATACATTTTATTACAGGAAAAAATTAAAAGGTAGCAGATATATATAAGTAGATCTTGGTGGCCGGAAGGTACATAATTTTTTTGGTTAAAAGCATATACACAGATGTTCAATTTACTTAATATAGTGAGAACAGTAACATCAAACATTGATTGGACCAAAAACACGGTCGAGGTCCGCCTCTGTACGTATGGGGTGAACCTGCTGGCCTTCGCCCTGTCTCACAAAGACACGCCCTCTCTTGGACCAGCAATACCGCCATTGTCTTTTAGCACATTCCCCCCGAGCACGATGGAACAACAAGCGGTTAAGTTTAGTAAGCCGCTCATTGACGTACACACGGCGAGGAGGGCCCGTCAACCCGATATCTGAGGTGCTAAGATTACGGCGTACACGAGCAGCTCGGAGCAACTCGTCTCGTAGCTCCCGACATGCCAGGCGCACCACGACACGTCGAGGGCGAGCACCGTGCCCCGGTTCTCCGTCTACGATAGTACTCGTGCGTACAGCTCCGACACGCTCTGCGAACACGACGTCCCGGTCCTGTAGAGTCACACCCAGTTTAGCGGCAAGGACGGTCACAGTGTGCATGACGTTTTCTCCCTTCTCCTCAGGCAAGTGACCGATGTCCAAATCATTCAATAGTATCTCCTGGTCCCTTTCGTTGAGCTCTAACTTCAGTTGCAAGAGTGTCTGCTCCAACTCGGCTCCTTGCTTGTTCTCGGGCGACACCTTCATTTGTTCCAGAGCATCGAGACGCTTCTCTAACCCATCCATCCGCGCCCCCATCCTCGCCATGGAAGTACGGAGCTCTGCACGGAACTCCCGTTGCTCGGCCATGTACTCGGCGAGCTCCTGGCGTAGGAGATGCACGTCAGAATTCAAGGGTGAGGCGGCAGACAGAGTCATGGTAGTCTCCACACCGGCTGGCGGTCCTTGGACGTCACAAATACCCTTACCAGGATTGACGGGGTTGTCATTTTTCCTGGGTTTTCTCGTGCACTCCGGGCATGTCCAGTCTTTGGGAGGAGCCGTGTAGTCGGGTATCGATACACAACTCTTGTGATACCGACTGCTGCAGGTAACGCACGCTGCTGCTCCAGATGGAGAAAGAAAACGGCCGCAAGACGAGCACTTTGCCATGGTGGTAATATTACGACGAAATAGATAGACACACAACACAAAACGGATAACAAAGTGACCAGTAAAGTTTTTCCTCTTTTTTTTTTTGTTTACCCTCAAAAAAATAAAAAGTAAAATAATATCTAGTTCTGGACTCAGCGATAGATTGTTAGTTATGAGCACACTATCCCGAGCTCCTCAATATGCACAAACACTTGTACGGATACTCTCGAGAGTAAAGCACAGCTAGAAAGCACTATGACGGCAAACTTAACAAACTTAGTATTTTTAAATAAAAAGTTTCGCGGAGGTGTACATGCGCTTGGTCAACCGATGTTGCCACACTCTCTTCACACAACACAAGAAAAATCTTCAAAGTTTTTGCACTCAAACAATACACAAGCTTAGTGCGTAAGTTTGTATTTTTAAATGATTCTTATCGCGTCAAGATTTACCAACCTCGGTTACCGAAACAGAGGTAATTTTTTTGTGTGTCGGAAATCATAGACGTCTACACTCTGGTAACTAAACATAATCCAAGTAATCTCATCATTTGATTTGGTAGGTATCGTTACATTAAACTTTTTAACGCTTGTCACAGACGCCAACGAGATTTTCGTTGAAATATCGCGCGTTGTAAATCACATGCCATGTTACGTAGTGAGAATAGTAATATGTAAGGTCTCTTTGGAAATAATTGACTTGTCACATAATGTTGTTTGGGATAATGTAAGTGCGAGTAAACCGTAAGGAAGGAGTTGACAGTCGGCCATTTTAGAATCCCGATGAATCAGTTTAAATTCCGAACACGTAGCGTCGTTGGCGCGGTGACCGCACAGCCGCCGTGTTACGTTCAGAAACGATTATTAGAATACACGAGGAAGCAAGAACTTGATGGTACTTAATTACTTATTATGTTTTAGCGTTTTATAGCCATGTTAATCGGAATTATTGGAGGGAAAACTCGAAGCTTTTAATTTTTATTCCATTACTCAACGTCATAAAATTAATGGTTTTTTATGGCTTCATAATTAACTATGTAACTGTTTTATGAATATATTGTACGATTTCAATTTGAGGTAGCTGAGGTTTAATTAATTGACAGTTTCTATTAATAGTATAGATAGATGTAGACAGTAGATGTTTATTACCTGTTTTATTATGTAAAATATCCTGCAGCATTTCTAGCAGCTTTTAGTCTTGCACATTTTGACATGCGTAGGAATCAACAATTGAATAAAACAAGTTGCCCTCTGCCTCTGTTTGTCTGTCTGTGCCTTTCTAAGTCTTCTTCTAAACCACACTATTGATTTTGATGCGGTTTTCACCATTAAGTAGAGAATTTCTCATTTCTTTATCATAAACCTACCTTGTCCATTTAATTTTGCTATGCTAGGCTAAATAGATTCCCCATTTAACGCTCAGCGAAGCGAGAGCGCGTCGTTAGTAATACCAATAAACAATAAAATTGTTCCTCTGAACAGGATAACCTTAAAACCTACACGATATTGATTGATGATTAATGGTAAACCTTTACTCTGTATATACTTTAATGTTCATCTACCTTAATTTGTTCTACTTCTCGTAAAGTTCAGGGATCGACTAAGGGATGAGCTATTCAGGTGACACATACTTAATTTGTTTTCTTCGTTAATCATTCGGCAATGAACGATGTGTCTATGTTACACATAGAGATAGGAATATAACGATGTCACAAGCAACTTGTAACAATTGAGCTGAATACCTTTTTTAGGGTTCCGTACCCAAAGGGTAAAACGGGACCCTATTACTGAGACTTCGCTATCCGTCCGTCCGTCCGTCTGTCACCAGGCTGTATCTCATGAACCGTAATAGTTACACAGTTGAAATTTTCACAGATGATGTATTTCTGTTGCCGCTACAACAACAAATACTAAAAAACAGAATAAAATAAATATTTAAGTGGGTGCCCATACATTCGACGTAAGTTTAGTTACCATTCGGTCCAAGAGATGGCGTTGGGCGTAATATGTGGCTACAATAAAACAATTAAATATTTAAGTGAGGCTTTTATACCAGATTTTTTGGCGTTTTTATACATAATGGTACGGAACCCTTCGTACGCGAGTCCGACTCGCATTTGGCCGGTTTTATTTAAATCACACATTATAGGTAACAACGGTACATTGTTAAGGTGGTAATCGAAGAAGCTCCACGTCGAAAATATTTATTATTCTAACTTCACCTACCTCTAGCTCAAAGACCGTCTTGCGGCATGTGACCGAAATAGGCGTGAAATTGATATTGACTCCATACTGGAAGTTAAACCACTACCTAGTCATTGTTATCACGAATAGTTCAGTCTTTTTTTTTGTTATCGAGGGGGAAACCTTCAAAAGGTACCCGGTGCCGTGGGAGCGACACAGGGTTATGTGGGATTTTTACCCACTAAAACCCCCCCGGTGGCCTACCTCAGCGCTTGTGGAGAACTCCGGGATCTCCAAAGGAACACAACCGGAGTCCTCCGAGCGCGGCGCCCTTGGGGCTCTGCCCGCGAGAGACAAAATGCCCCATCGCTAGCCTTCCGTACAACGGTGTGCGGCCACACATACCGTCGTCCTTCCCGGGGTTGCTGATGGACGGTTCGAGCTCCCACTCTAGCCGCCCGCAACCCCTAAAACCCCCTTTTAGTCGCCTCTTACGACAGGCAGGGGATACCGAAGCTCGTATTCTGGTCCCGAGCTACAGGGACGGTCTTCATGACCCTAAAAGTATCCAACGTGTTTAAATTATGCAACACGCGAGGTAGCTACAAACGAGTCGTGATAATTGCCGAGCGAGCAACTAGAAATTGTCTGTGACACATTGAGGCCACCATAGACAATATGACAAGTTTGACAGGTAACGCTAAAGGCGCCAATTTTAAATTAATAATCTAATCTCGCTAATCAGATTTGTTTTGACAATGATGTATAGTTGGGCCATTTTAATAGGCCACATTTGACAGTTCGTCAAAATTTTCCGAAGTAACCTTGTAAGGGAGGCACCCCATAGTATCTAATACATTCCATACTAGATATTGTTAAACTTTTTACACTTAAAAGTAAGGAACTGACGTCGTTACAAAGTTACGTCAGTGCACTCTTTTTCTTTTTAAATATCAGGGATGGTACCGAAAGAAACAGATGAGTAGATAAGTTGAATTCGAGAAGTCGAACTAATCGTCAAAAAGTATTTCACGATTACAAAATAAAATGTATTTTAATACAAACAAAATTAATTTTATTACATTTTAGGCCAAAAAATATGTAATTATTCATTTATATAATAACGTCTGGCTCAAAAGTCAGTATCTAGAAACGTGAAATGTTACAAAAAAGTCATGATTACATTTCGCGCCATTATTTTGACGCATTATTTTTGTCATTTTTTTTAGTCGTTGTGTGAACTGTGCGCTTATTAATACTTTTTATAACAATCGCATTCAATTTACAGATGTTTGAAGTCCTTATCGATTTATTCAATTTAATCGATGTTTTTCAGCAGGTTATCTTCACTATGAAGCAAAGACAAACAGTTGTCAAATGTGGCCTATTAAAATGGCCCAACTTTAGTTGTGGATTCTGATGAAATAAATAAATGATCATAACATTGCTACTCAGTGACACTCAAATAATTTTATCGATTAAAATAATGCAGGTGAAGGTAAATATTATTTATTTAAGTTTATTTTTGTTGCAAATATTCAATAATAAATAATTAGTATTAATAATTAAACAATATCATTTTTTTATATCTCTGGGTCTTGTCAAAAACGCAGACGAACCTAAGGATTAACTTAATTACTTTGTTTTTTTTTATAAATACAGCGTTGACTTTATTACCATGTAAGCACTTACCTTCCTAATATATGAATTTAACTTTGATGTTTTAAATATCTAGATTGAGCGTCGCCCTACAATGAAAACAAAAAAAAACAAGGCAACATTATCAAGCATGTGTGGGTGCAGGTGATGTTTTACACCTTCGTCTATTGTCTATGTGTGCGTAATGTGTACGTAATGATATAAAAAGTGTGGATTCGAAGTTTCATCTAGTCATTTAAAACGTTTAAAACATCAAAGGAATTTAATTAAGACATTACTACAACAGTCCGAAATGACGTGTAACATAAACCTCTGCGTATAACAAAAACATTAAACAACATTAATATGTTCACACGAAAATCAATTGAGTAAAACTTCCTGCACTGTTCGTATTAAACTTACATAACACCTCCGGCAATCAAAATACCATTATTTACATATTAAAGAAAGGCGACGCTTAACTGCCTTTTGTAAACGTTAGAAGGTTTATGACTTCACTAAAACGGGTTAACTTATTGGTTCTAGAAGAAATAACGTTAAGTATATATAGATTTATGTCTTACTTGATTGTTAGTTTTACAACCGGGTCAAATAAGTTTGTGGTAACAAATAAAATTCCTACTAATATTATAAAATAAATGTGAAAGTCTGTCTGTTTGTCTGTGACGGTTTTACGGCTAAACCATCGCTCGGCCCGATTTGGATACACATAGGCTACTTATTTTTAAAAAATCAACCCCTAAAAAAGCTTGTAAATGTTTGTACGAAAAATCTAAACCGCTTGTTCGATTTCGATGAATTTTCTCAGGAAGAGAGTTGATGACGTGAAGTCAAACATAGGCTAGCTATTTTTTTTAAGATTTAATTTACAAGTCATATAGAGATATGGAAACTTTTATCTATCGACAACTATGTGTCAACCGTGCCCTCCGAAACACGAAGACGTTCATATTATTCACCATACAAACCGCACCCACAGTTGCTTAACGTCGACCACTTATTGACGAGCCGTCGCTAAGCCGTGAATGTGCCGTCAACAGTGCACCATTTTGTGATGTGACAGTATGTCACACAATGACCCGGTTGTATGAGAATGGTATGGAGTATGGACTATTGTGACAGGAGCATTATCCGTTCGCTTTACAGTTAGCGTTGGCGGCTGATTTAATTAGTTTGTAGAATCGTTGCATACATACATACGTAATGGTAGACAATATTAAGTCGTCTTGCTCTGATAAAATATTATGAAGATATCAGAAGGGTCTCATATGTCAAAGAGTGACAATTGATGGAATTTTTGGACGAAGTAGAAAATGGAAAAATGATTAATTGGTCAACCTGATTCGGTCAAACTGGTCGAAGGTACAAAGAATTTAGAATCTACACAAAGTAGAAGACTTGCTGGAATAACGACGACCCTAATGGCGCAATGGTTAATATTCCGGATCGCTGTTCCATGGATCCTGGGTTCGATTCCCAGTGAGGCGGAAATTTGAATGATGACTTTGAACAGTTCTTGCTCTGCGTGTGTGCCCGAATCTTGTGTTGACCATAGCACTTTAATCCTTATGGCTATGAGTGTGTAGTGTTATAAAAAAGAGTAATGATCACTGACGATAAGATTCAAACAGAAACGATGCCTCCAGATTTAAAACAGGATACATAAAAGTCATAAAAGGCTCCTTTATCGCTAATTGCGGTCTGAGCCAGATACCTAACACCAAAACGTTATCGACATTTAGTACCTATTTATAATTAAGAGCAAAGTAGAGAAGGCACAGATTAGATACTACACATTACCACGTACACAGATCATTGTGTCGAAAGCAAGAATTAGAGGCCTATTTAGTCCAAATAAAACTAGTGAATGGATGATGGTGAAATTGCAAATTACATCACAAAATCTTTTTTCTATAGTCACAAACAAACCCGTAACAAAACAATATTTGCCGAGTCATGCCGAGTCGAGTTCAATTCGCACTTCTACCACAAAAGGAAAACTGGGTTTTACAGGTGGTAGGGCCTAGAGCTCACCCGGGGAAGTACCAACGCCCGCCACGGCACTTAGTACCATTCCTACCGTGTAATAATTGTTTTAAGAACAATTGTGTTCCGGATAGGAAGGTGTGGAGCCGGTTACACTTTTTAGAGGCGACCATCTCAGTCCTCAGGGGTAGCAACGCATCTGTGACCGAATTGGAACAAGAATCACACTAATCATTACTAACTGGACAATACTGTTACGTGTCAGGAGTAATGGGCTCGAGAAAATGCCAAAATGTACCACAAAGACTTTATTTGTACTCGTAGATACACAAATTACACGATGTACACAGTACACACTAAAACACTCTGCACGTAGATACTAGTAAACACACTCGTCGAACACTGTATCGCTCGTAGAAATCACTTCACTTCGCACTGGTATCGCTCGTAGGTATCGCTGGTATCTTCCTGGTTTCGCTTCCGAAACGAGAATGTCCGCGGTTGAACGATCGCCCCTTTTTATACCACTCACGCACCATTCACGACAATCGAGAATATTCCCGCGAAGTCCGGACCCGCGTCGAAATAAAGTTCGAGAACGTTCCTTGCAACCGACTTCCGCCCGTATGACTATTGCCGTAATGGTCGAAGCGTCGTGCGTCCTTTTGAGAGAGCCGCGCTCCTATTGTTTCTATTGTTGCGCGACATGTTTATGGCCCCTATTGTTTATTGTTTTCGGCGTAGCGAAGTCGATGCGCCAGGGTTGTCACATTGCCCCCCTCTTAGTCATGCTCGTCCCGAGCATTATTCGATCCATGAAATGGTGCCAATCTGTCCACGTGCACGATCTTCGGCTTTCTTCTGTCCCCCTGTCTGATCCGGTAGGTCACGTCGTTAATCTTCGTGACAACTGTGTAAGGGCCTTCCCATCGTGCTTGTAGCTTCGGAGACTTCCCTTTCCTCCGCAGTGGATTGTGCAACCATACAGAATCTCCCTCCTTGAAACCATGTTTCCGAGCATCGCGATCGTACCGGGTTTTCATCTTTTCGCTGGTCTTCAAACATTGCTCCCTTACAAGATCATGTGTCTCGTCCAATTGTTCCCGTAAGTCCGCGATGTATTTAACGGTTGGTTTCGGGGCATCTGGCGGTGTTCCGGTAAGCAAATCCATCGGCAGACGCATTTCTCTTCCGAAGTTAACTTTAGCCGGTGTAAATCCCGTAGACTCGTGTATGGCAGACCGATACGACATCAGGAACAGAGGAATGTACCGATCCCAGTCTCGCTGATGTTCCTCGACGACCTTGGCCAAGTGATTTTCCAACGTTTGGTTGAATCTCTCCACCATGCCGTCAGATTGAGGATGCGCCGGTGTGGTACGTGTCTTATTTATTCCCAAAAGTTCACACATCTCCTGGAATAACGTCGACTCGAAGTTCCTGCCTTGGTCGCTGTGTAACTCCAATGGTACACCAAAGCGGCATACTACCTCCTGGACAAGTTTCTTGGCCACGGTCTTCGCCTCTTGGTTCGGAGTTGCAAACGCTTCCGGCCATTTACTGAAGTAGTCTTGAACCACTATGATGAATCTATTCCCGTCTTCCGTCTGAGGGAATGGCCCAGCAACGTCTATGGCGATTCTCTCCCAAGGGGCTCCGACGTTGTACAGCTGTAGTTTCCCTTTGGATCTAGTGCGGGGCCCTTTCACTGAAGCGCACACTGTACACTTCCTGCACCAATCTTCGACGTCCTCTCGACACCGCACCCAATAAAAGCGTTCTCGTATCTTAACGAGGGTTTTCTTGATGCCGAGGTGCCCGCCGGAAGTGCCGTCGTGTACGAGCTTCAGCAAATCAGCCACTTTACTCCTGGGGATAACCATTTGCAGGGTTCTTTCCTTTCCGTTGAGTGATTCCCAGCTCCGGTAAAGCACGCCATTCTCTAATACAAGGCTGTCCCACTGAGCCCAGTATGCCTTAGTAGTTGTGCTTGAGGCTGACACATCACTCCACAGTGGCCTCTGTCCTTTGGCTTTCCACTCCATGATCGGGCTGAGGTCTTTGTCTTCCTTCTGAGCTTGGCTGATTTGCTCCCTTCCCCAAGACTCGTCTAGGTCCTGCATCCTTATCACCCTGACCTCTTCTTTGGCCTCATGCTTGATGCAATGTCGACATTCTTCGGAGCATGGGCGTCGTCAGGGCCCGATCCAGCTGTTTCGCCGCTCCGGGCAAAACAATATTTGCCGCCCTTACGTTATTCCATAGATAGTGTAATTTTAACCTATAAAATACAAATTTTCCGTACCTATATTATTGAAACAAAATAAGTTGTGTTTTAAGATATTTATCTATACAATATGTTAATTTTACACTTGATAAAAAATGTACGGATACTAGATAAAAAATATCGATAAAAAATGGAGATTTTTTTAATGTCAGCTATTTCGAAAATAGAGGCACCTTAATATTTGTTTTAGGAAAATTCTCATGTTTCGGTTTTAATTTTTTTTTCTCTAAACGATGTTTGTATATTTTTCAGAGTGGTCTCATTTGAAAGTTACAAAGTATAACTTGCCAAAAAAATAAGAAATACCTACGATTTCAAGCACGAAATTTGTTAAAAAAATTAAGAAGATTTTTTTTGTAATAATATTATGTTTATTTTTAATTTTTGATCTGCTACTCCAAAACTAGCACATTGAGATAACTTTTTTAGGATGTTTTATTAAACTATGTACATGATTAACTCTACAAGTTCTCCAAAATAATATGGGTTCTATCTCTTTTCGTTATTAAATAATTACTGTTTAAATAAGTTAGGTAATCTCAGTATGAAAGTCAAAAGTGATCTAATAATGATTTAATTGACATAAATTATGGAGTATAACAAATTAAAGTTATGGAGTGAAACAAAAAAAAACAGTAGGAAAGTACAATGATTTAATTTATTAAATTTTCAAATAGACCACCATTCTCATCCATACAAACAGTTGCACGTAATTGAACACTACGTACTGTTTGATGCTGATTATTTTAAAAACGAAAAGAAATAGAACCCATGTTATTTTGACGAACTTGAAGAGTTAGTCATGTAGTTTAATAAAACATGCTAAAGAAGTTATCTCATTGTTCTAGTTTTGAAGTTGCAGATAAAAATTTAAAATAAGCTTAATTTTATTACAAAAAAAATATCTACTTAATTTTTTTTAACAAATTTTGTGCTTGAAATCGTAGGTGTTTTTTTATTTTTTTGGCAAGTTACACTTTTTAGCTTTCAAATAAGACCACTGAAAAATATACACCGTTTTCTATGGGAGAAAAAAGTTTAAACCGAAAGATGAGAATTTTCCTAAAAAAAATATTAAGGAGCCTCTATTTTCGAAATAGCTGACATAAAAAAAATCTTCCCATTTTTTAACGATAATTTTTTATCTAGTATCCGTACATTTTTTTGATCAAGTGTAAAATAACACATTGTCTATAAGCGAAAGGTCACTGATTCACTCATCACGAAATCTCAGAAACCGCTGAACATATTAAGATGAAATTTGGCAGGGAGGTAGTTTATAGTTAGAAGGTATCCGCTAAGAACGGATTTTTTGATATTCCACTCCTAAGGGGGTCTAATAGGGGTTCAAAGTTTGTATGCAAATCCGTCAATTGTTGACCAGATATTATGAAAATTGGTATTTAGAATTATAAAAAGCAATAATGAAAAACCCATAAGTATCAAAGTTTTTAAAAATCAATCCCTAAATAGGTAAAATAAGGGTTGAAAGGTTATTTACTTAATCGAAAACAGCTTGATGTATAAAGATGAATTTTAACTCTAAGGATTATTACGGGGATTCCCTCGGGATCGGGATTCACGCGAGAAAAGCTTCGCGAACGTAGTTGCGGGCTCAGGTTTTTAATGGTCTTTCACTGGGAGATAGAGAAGGTTCTGGAGCAACACATTGGCTACTTTTTAAACCGGAATTCCCGCGGGATCGGGATTCACGCGGAAAAAACTCCTATACGCGAAGTTGCGGGCTTAGATTTTTACGGGACTTTCACTGGGAGATAGAGAAAGTTGTGGAGCAATGTACCTACAAGCCACTTTTTATCCCGGAATTTTTGCAGGATCAGGATTAACACGCGAAAAACTCAAGTGCGGGAACGAGGTCGCGGGTGCAGATATTTATGTCACTTTCAGTGGAAGGTAGAGGAGGCTATGGAGCATCATATAGGCTACTTTTGTTCCTGACTTCTCGCGAGATCGCGATTTACGCGGGAAAAACCCCTATGCACGATGTTGCGGGCTTAGATTTTTATGGGACTTTCACTGGGAGTTAGAGGAGGTTCTGAAGCAACACATAGGTTACTTAATTATCCCGAAATTCCAGGGGGATCCAGGATTCACGCGGGGAAATCTCCTATGCACGAAGGCGGGGGTTAAACTTTTATGGGACTTTCACTGGGAGATAGAGGAGGTTCTGGAGCACCATATAGGCTACTTTTTATCTCGGAATTCCCGCGGAATCAGGATTCACGTGGGAAAAACTCCTATGCGCCAATTCGCGAGCTTAGATTGTTACGGGACTTTCACTGGGAGATAGAGGAAATTGTGGAGCAATGTACAGGCTACTTTTTATCCCGGAATTCCCGCAGGATCAGAGTTAACGTGGGAAAAATTCCTACGCGCCAAGTCGCGAGCTTAGATTTTTATGGTACTTACACTTAGAGATAGAGGAAGTTGTGGAGCAATGTACAGGCTACGTTTTATCGCGGAATTTCCGCAGGATCAGGATTCACACGGGAAAAACTCATATGCGGGAACAAGTATACTTAAATCAAATCACCTAATTAAATCAGCTGTTCCATAGTAAAATGACTATCCGGTCGGCCAAAATGTATGGAACAGCTGATTTTTTTCTCGCGATTTCGAAATTGGTCGCGTTAAATCCAAGTAATAGAATAGAAAACAACAGAGGAATAAAGAAACTGCAACTGACTAGCGTAGCGCGAGTGAAAGTAATGTATAAATTTGTATCTTTGAAACCCCAAACTCCACGAAACTAAAGGCCTGTATGCACACTATGCACCATCCATCTTGCTGTCCGTTCGCGTCCGCGCAAACGCGTACGGCCGTCATGCCCAATCGTGCTGTGTGCACCATCGTGCAAAACATGCACAGATTGAAGGACGCAGTGTGACCGCGTTTTATTTTTGTAATCTACTAAAATATGATGTGAAATTTCAGTCATGTCAATAGTAATAAATTATGCTCTAACAACTTTTGTGTAGGGGTGGGTTTTTTTTGTTTAACCATCTTTCAAATTTTTGCCGCCGACGCGCCGCGCGCCCCCAATTTTGCCGCCCCTCAATTTCGCCGCTCCGGGCAATTGCCCGGGTTGCCCCCCCCTAAATCGGGCCCTGGGCGTCGTGACAGGGCGTCGGCATTCGAATGAGCTCTTCCGTTGCGATGCTCTATTACGAAGTTGAACTCTTGAAGCTGTTCGATCCACCTCGCGACCTGGCCTTCCGGGTTCTTGAATTGCAGAAGCCACCTCAGAGCAGCGTGGTCCGTCCGTATTGTGAACTCGCGTCCCAACAAATACTTGTTGAAGTGCTGAAGGGTCTTCACCACAGCCAGTAATTCTCGCCGAGTCACACAATAATTCCTTTCCGGTTTCGAAAGGGTCTTGCTAAAGTACGCAATGACCACCTGCTGGCCGTCCTGTTCTTGCGATAACACCCCTCCGATGCCAGTATTGCTAGCGTCCGTGTCTACTGTGAATCTCCCTTCTCTTCTGGGGTAGCCAAGAATCGGAGCCGAGCACAGACGTTCCTTTAAGCGAACAAACGCATCTTCGCAATCGGAATCCCAACTGAAGATTCTCGTGTCCTCCGTGAGACGATGTAACGGCTTGGCTATCTCGGAGAAGTTCTTCACAAACCGACGGTAATAGGCGCATAGTCCCAAGAACGCTCTTACATCGGTCTTGTTCTTTGGGGTCGGCCATTCTTGAACAGCTCTTATCTTATCTGGATCAGTGCGAACACCTTCGTCCGATATGATGTGTCCCAAGAATGATACTTCCTTCTTGAAGAAGTCACATTTCTTCGGATTGAGCTTTAGGTTGGACTCACGGAATCGTCTGAATACCTTCTCCAGATTTCGTTTGTGTTCCACGAAGTTTCGTCCCATGACTATGACGTCATCGAGGTACACCAGACAAGCGTCGCCCAAAAGTCCCACCAACACTCGCTCCATGAGACGCTCAAAAGTGGCAGGAGCGTTACATAACCCAAAAGGCATTACGCGAAACTGCCACAAGCCATTTCCGGTTCCGGTGGTAAAGGCGGTCTTCTCTTTGTCTTCTGGCCGGACTTCTACTTGCCAGTAACCACTCTTCAGGTCGACCGTCGAAAACCACTTCATGCCACCAAGCATATCCAATGTGTCGTCAATCCGAGGCAGAGGGTAGCTGTCCTTCTTGGTAACGTTGTTGAGCATTCTGTAGTCGACACAGAATCTAGTACTGCCATCCTTCTTCTTCACGAGCACCACAGGAGAACACCAAGGGCTAGTTGACGGCTCGATCACCTTGCTGCGCACCATGTCCTCAATCATTTCTGCAACTTCGTGTTCCTTTGCCAATGGTACTCGTCTTGGTCTTTGCTTGATCGGTGAAGTGTTTCCGGTATCTATTGGGTGAGTGACAAGATTTGTTCTTCCAAGGTCGCTATCTCCTCTGGTAAAGATGTCCTTGTAGTCCATTAACAACTTTGCTGTCTGAGTATATTCTTCAGAGCTCAAATTCCTCCTGGTCGCCTCCAGCAAAGATGTCATGTGATCCGTTGATCCAGATTTGTCCGAGTATTCTTGAACCTTCCTCAAGCTATCCACGGCTTCACATCGGCCGATAACCGTATTCTTCGCGAGATGTATCGGCGTGCTACTAAGATTGATGACCTTTAACTTAGCGTCACGTTTGGTCATGAGCAGTGTCCTTGCCGTGATCCAACTAGGATGATCTCCGTAGTCTTCCACTACGACACATCGATCCATCTGTATCTTTTCGGGAAACCTAACCTTGACCAAGGTTTCCGATCTCGGTGCTAGCTTCACTGTCCTCAAACAGTACACTGCTCCTGAACATGAACCGTCCAAGAAGACTTCTTGATCCTTGAAGCTTAACACTCCTCTGGCTATATCAACTATACAGTGATGTGTCCGTAGAAAGTCCAGTCCGATAATGCAGTCGTCAGTTATATTTGCTACTAAAACAGACTGCGTGTAAATGTCACTTCCGAGTTTCATTCTTGCTTCCGTAACTCCTAGGACGGTCACTGGCTGGCCTGTCGCTGTCTGTAGATTGCATGATGGTCGTCCATTTTCCCACATGATAGTCCTCTTGAGTAGTTCCGGTCGAACGATGGACTTCGATGCTCCTGTGTCAATCGTAAATCGACAAGGTATGCCATTTATCTCACCAGTAGCTACCAGGCTGTTCCCGTCACAAGCTTGTGACACTATAACAGTAGGGGCTCGACGAAGTCCAGCCGCTGCCCGTCCCGTGGCGCTGACGCCTTTTAATTTTAGCAGCTCCTGGGTGTCAACTTGGGTAGCCGTTGAGGTCTTCGTAGGAGGCTTGGCAGTCTTCTTAGCGGCGGAGGCGGCTTCTAGCTCTTGCACTTGCGTAGCCCTCCACACCGATTTCGGTTGTTTCCTTGTCCGGCAGCTAAGCCTAATATGACCTCGTTCACCGCATCCGTAGCAGATAGGCCCAGTATGAGGTTGAATCGTCGCTACGACTTCGCGCACCTTATAACCTTTACAGTCGCTTCGTACCGCTTCAACTTCAAGGGCGTGCGCTAAAGCTGCTTCCAAGGTTGCGTGATGACCCAAGCGCACCGTTGCTCTCACTTCGGGGTCCCTTATGCCGCTGACGAAGGCCTCTAATACTTTGTCTTCAACCGGTGTGGAACTCGACGCATAGGCTCGACGTACGAGGCGTTCGATCTCCGTAGCCCATTGTTGCAATCCTTCGCTCGACTTCTGTACTCGGTCCTTAAGTTGCGCGCGATATACGTGCTCGAGATGCTTTTCCCCGTATCGAGCTTCCAGGGCCTTAAATAGCGACTCCAAGGTGCGTCGCTCAGCGGGCAGGTTCTCAAGCACCAGCAGTGCCTCTCCTCGTAGCGCTAGGGTGAGTGCCGCCAACGAGTGCTCGTCTTCCCAGCCATTCCCATTTGCAACTACCTCGAACTGGTGCCTGAACGCTGTCCACGAGGTCGTGCCGTCGAAACTTGGGACCTTAAATTTCGGGGCCCCAGGACATGGGCTGGTTGCTGCCGTGCCCAAAACCTTCATTTTTTGCAGCTTCTTGTCCAAATCCACGAGCCTAGTTTCATGGGAGTTGAGTAACGCGTCATGGGTCTTGAGGGCTTGGTCGTGCTCGGATGTTCGCACCTTGACCAATTCTAGATCCTCCTTCACGACGTTCAAATCCCCCTGGAAACCGTCCAGCTTTGCGTCGATCGCCTCCATGGTTTTGCGCTGGCTCTTCATGTCTTCGCGCAGGCTCTCCATTGCTTCGCGTTGGCTCCGCTGTATGGCTTCGCGCTGGCCCTCCATGGCTTCGCGCTGGTTCTCCAATTTGCTTTCCAGGCTCTTCATGGCTTCGCGCTGGCTCTGCTGTATGCTTTCCATGGCTGCTAGTAAGGCGGCCATATCGAATGCACTCGGTGTCGGTACTGATGCAGCTGATGTAGTCGAAGGTCCCGCGGTGGTCTCCGTTTCCCTGCGGTCACGCCCCGGCGACTCCATCCGCGCGGCATCCAATGCCGTCTGACGTCGCGTACGAATCCCTTCTTCACTCTGCGGTACTACAGGCATTCCGCTTCTGTCACCAATTGTTACGTGTCAGGAGTAATGGGCTCGAGAAAATGCCAAAATGTACCACAAAGACTTTATTTGTACTCGTAGATACACAAATTACACGATGTACACAGTACACACTAAAACACTCTGCACGTAGATACTAGTAAACACACTCGTCGAACACTGTATCGCTCGTAGAAATCACTTCACTTCGCACTGGTATCGCTCGTAGGTATCGCTGGTAACTTCCTGGTTTCGCTTCCGAAACGAGAATGTCCGCGGTTGAACGATCGCCCCTTTTTATACCACTCACGCACCATTCACGACAATCGAGAATATTCCCGCGAAGTCCGGACCCGCGTCGAAATAAAGTTCGAGAACGTTCCTTGCAACCGACTTCCGCCCGTATGACTATTGCCGTAATGGTCGAAGCGTCGTGCGTCCTTTTGAGAGAGCCGCGCTCCTATTGTTTCTATTGTTGCGCGACATGTTTATGGCCCCTATTGTTTATTGTTTTCGGCGTAGCGAAGTCGATGCGCCAGGGTTGTCACAATACTAATATTAACTAACAGGACTAACTATCACTAACAGTCCCTGTCCTCACACTTATTAACAAACTAACCAACTAACATTCTAACACCATCTACTAATTGGACTAACCATCACCCTAGTTCCTAAATTGGGTCTTGTTCTAAGTCGGTCACAATTGCCATGGGCGGCAGCGGAAGGGTGGTGCTGCATGCTCGTTTGCTACCTTAATTCAATAAAAAAAAAATAAAAAAAAATTAATTGTTTTATTGTAGCCACATATTACGCCCAACGCCATCTCTTGGACCGAATGGTAACTAAACTTACGTCGAATGCATGGGCACCCACTTAAATATTTATTTTATTTTGTTTTTTAGTATTTGTTGTTGTAGCGGCAACAGAAATACATCATCTGTGAAAATTTCAACTGTGTAGGTACCTAATTATTACGGTTCATGAGACACAGCCTGGTGACAGACGGACGGACGGACGGACGGACGGACGGACGGACAGCGAAGTCTCAGTAATAGGGTCCCGTTTTACCCTTTGGGTACGGAACCCTAAAAATTGCCCCTGTGCGCACTTTGCGTAGACACTAGGCAAGCAATGGCATGGAACATCAAAAATACCAAATTACCTTTGCATGTAGCTCTACCGCCAAAAAAAAACAAAGTGGCACCAAGTCAGTGAGTCACCTATGACGTCAACGTTCATTCATGAATGGAGGCCGTCTCGTTCACTCACGGTGAGGGAATGTCGGATTTGTTCTGAGAAGTAAAATTACTCTATCACCTCACGGAACTACGGTCGTGAGATTAGTGTCTCTGAACTCATGAGTCACTAGTAAGTCATTTTTGTTTATTTTATATTTATTAACTACCTCAAGGTTTAAATTAGTAATAAATGTGCGAAACGAGGGGTCCCAGATTCGATGCCCGTGACATATGGATTTATTTCTGTAACAAAAATATAAATAAACGGGTAATGGATATAAATAAAAATAGGTACACTTGTGTTACCATGTTATCCGTACGTGTGATTTCAGGTCCTACTTACACGTAATAAATTGTGTCGTTTGTATCCTTTACATCGCTATAAATGCAAGTTTAAAATTTTAATGGAAGTTTACCTACTGACCAAACACGTTTCGGTAGGGGAAAAAATTCAAGAAATTAAATTAAGTGCCTAAATGGTCTTAAACAACCTTCGGTCAAGTTCAATGCCAGTTGTGATAATCTTCAGTTTAATAATAAGTTTTATTTTGTGTGTGGTGTCAATGAATAATTTACCTACCTCAGCTACTTCTGACTATCTATCCATAAATAAAGAAGTTTAATTAAAAATCTGAACGCACAAAAACTATCTAAAACTATTTGCCATTTGATTTTGTGTGTTTGTTTGTGTCAATAAGTAAGTATGAATTTTCATATCTTCGACCGGCCACCTTGTTGTTTAAGTGGGTAAGCATCGCTGTAATGTTGCGTAGCTGTACTTATGTGTCGTATGTGAACACTTAAGTACAAGTAGCTACTTGTGTAGATAATGTGTAGGTATATTTGTAAGCAATGAAATGATATAATAAGTGAAAAAGAAGTAATATTATATCATATTATGCAAAAAATCAGGGGGCAGTCAGTCTATCAATTGTCGAAATTATCGATCGCATCCAAAGTTACAACAATGTCATCAAAGCGGATCCAAACATTCCAAACGTGCCAATTAAATTGTACCCATGAACGTAACGCATGAATGTATAATTGTACCTGTAAATATGTAAGGTACAAGTATTTCTATGTACCTACTCGTATAAGAGGAACATAAGTACCTAGTATATTATGTTTAATAGGTACTATAGAAAAATAATTCTTAAGAATCTTAATATGAATTGTGTGGAATAAAACATCCTCCTCACATACCCTTCGAACCAACATGACACCCATAATTTTATTGTTATTGTCTACAACATTTCAAGGCGAAATACAAACATCACTTTAATTTCGGCGTACCTCCACGTGAATCACGTTTTAAGTCGCCGTGCAAAAACTAATCATACTCATTATACACAATTATCTCGTTAAAATGAATTGTCGAAATTAACCCGACAAGATTCGTCACGACTAGGTGTGTAAAGTAAGGCCATTTTAATAGGCCACATTTGACAACTGTTTGTCTTTGCTTTATAGTGAGGTAACCTGCTGAAAAACATCGATTAATTTAATTAATCGATGAGGACTTCAAACATCTGTAAATTGAATGTGATTGTTATAAAAACTATTTTAATGAACGCACAGTTCAAACAATGACTAAAAAAACGACAAAAATAATGCGTCTAATAATGGCGCGAAATGAAACTTTTTTGTAACATTTTTTGTAACATTTCACCTTTCTGGATACTGGCTTTTGAGCCAGACGTTATATATTTAAATGAACGATTACATATTTTTTGGCCTAAAATGTAAGAAAATTAATTCTGTTCCCATTAAAACATATTTTATTTTGTAATCGTGAAATACTTTTTGACGATTAGTTCGACTTCTCGAATTCAACTTATCTACTGATCTGTTTCTTTTGGTACCATCCCTCATGTTTAAAAAGAAAAAGAGTTCACTGACGTAACTTTGTAACGACGTCAGTTCTTTACTTAAAAGTGTAAATTTTTTTACAATATCTAGTAGGGAATATTAAATAATATGGAGTGCCTTCCTTACAAGGTTACTTTGTAAAATTTTGACGAACTGTCAAATGTGGCCTATTAAAATGGCCCTACTATAGGTTCGGTTCTCTACAAATTATGGAAGAATGAGCGGTTTCCTTTTGCTTTCGTTTAAGAGTTCCCATCAACGTCTTCGTAATTTAAAAATGGCAGCGAAACATAAATTTCAATTTATCCACCAATTGTTAATTTTGATGAAGTTGTTTTGAATTACTTTGTAATTTTGTGTTTAAACTATACATATATTTAATTTTATATTCCCACAGTCAGCAGGTAATTACATGACTGCGGAATCATTTAGTACCTAGGTACCTACTACCTACCTGTACGATTTGATATTTTCGGCAATGACGTTTAAGGTAAAACAATAATTAAACTTTTAAAAATAAGAACTTCATAACAAAATAGAGTCGAATTGAAAACCTCCTCCTTTTTTTCTTTTTTTCTAAGCAATTCGTAGGTATAATATTGTCATTTGTTTATAACTACATAGTAACAACAATGTTGATTAAAATGACAACAGAAGCGATATTCTTACTCAGTGTTTCAGTTAAAGTTCACCATTCACCACCTTATTACGTATGAGTGAGTTATATCAATCTTGCATACATTTCGCGTTGAAAGCAATAGTGTTTATTTATTAGGTACTTTCTAAAATTTGTCTCACGGCTGCGTAGTACAGATTACATTGTTTTACTGACAAGATTAGACATGTTTTTGCGCATGAGTGAGGAAAAATTGCAAACATCATAATTTTAGAGGTCCATTTAGATTTTTCGTTACTTTTTGCAAATGGCGGACAGTTGGTCGAGGAATTTGGGATTTTCACGAAATTTGGAAAATTCTACAATGTCTACATTCAACCTACCATACTGTATGAACCTACAATAAGGGTGCATAGGACTATAGATATTGTGGTAAGGGCAAAACCATATAAAAAGACACAAATAGATCTAAACTTATGTGTCGGGTGTTTTGCTTATTGATGTTAACAATTTTGTTAGAAAATACCTAAAGTTTGGTTATTTAATGTGATTATCCCCTTAGATTTTTTAAGAATTAGGCATAACCAGGTTTTACAAGGCGGTATTTATGGCCGCCTACCAATGAATCCATGGTTATCAACCCTTGCACCCCGTGTCTATAATTTAACACCCCGTGTCTATAATTTGGTACTCTTGACTGTAAGGGATAGTGAAGACAGGTAATGGCAATCATTAGTTTAACACTTTGAAACGAACACATTTTTATTCCCACAGAGGTCTGGTATGACATGGGGTGAAGAGGTGGTTTTATTGGTTCCTTGCCAGCGCTGGCAACTCGTTATCTACCCTTGGGGATGATCGTTTAACAACAGATGACCAGTAAACGATCAAGGCCCCGATTCTGCTAATTTATAATATAATACCTAAATGCTTCAATTTTGTCTCGATTGATTAGTTTGACCAATTTTTGACACATTTCATATACAAAATGTGTCAAACTATGCAAACGAGATGCAATCGAAGCATTTATGAATTAACAGAATGGGGACCCAGATTGTATGTTATGGGCATAAAATGCAATCGATAACAGAAAATAATGATTATTTTTACTGAAGTATACATTGGCGTTACGAGTAGCCCTTTGGCTTTCCTGTGGACGCACATGTCTCTCCTACAATATGTGGTACCTACTCACCTATGAGTCGAGAACTTTCACAGCTCAGCGGAAAGTCGTATCACCACCTGCAAAGGAAATGAAAGGGTTACCGACTATGTTATTACTGAGAAGTTTTTGTATGTTAGGAAGCCGATTCTCGTTTATTATGTTATGATATACTAGCTAGGTCACGTAAAGTGCTTAAAGTCGGGCTGTTCATATATCGACAGAGTTAATTAAGTATAGATCGAAATTAAACTCTTTAATGGTTACACAATTAGTGTAACTTACAAGAGCTACAAGGTACGCTTGTTTAAAAGACTTCTGAGACGGGAAACTATGGCCTAAGATGCCAGAATATTAACGCATTTGAAATTAGTCTAAACGATTTATATGCAACGACTTCCTAAAAGACAGGATTCATTAAATGCAGATTAGCAAGAATGTGACTGCATTATCATATCAAGTATTAATCGACAGCGTCAGAATCGACCCCACACGTGAATCCACAAGACGTATCCTTTACCTACCGCAAGTTAAATCGTCAGCACTTATAAGACAAAATGTCGACACAGAAGAACAGATTCTGTTACATTATACTTATGTTTCAGTCGGTTCAAATGTTAGCGCAAATTATGTTTGTAGGTATTACATATTTATCGGCTCGCTGGCTTTAACGTACTACCTCTATGTATCATCGTAATTCCGATCAGACTACGTAATTCCGGGTTCCAGATGTAATTGTAATCATGATTATATTTAGCTCATATCTGCTTTTTATTTATTTGTGGTAGGTATTTAGTTAAACAAAACATAACTATGACTATTTTATAATGGCAATAACGATTATGCCTGTTTTAAGGTTAAACTATAAATTTCTGCGACTCGAATTTATTTTTAAAAGCGCGCAGCAGGGTGTCACGAGTAGGAAAATTCAAGGAAACCTTAACAGATCCTTTTCAGTTTTAATAAGCGACTGTCAACTATTTACGCGTGTTGAGGTAGTGTGACGAAACGATTATTCAAACGGCCATTGAACCCCGCTGAGATAATTTGGCAACAATCGCTATTTTAAAGGTAGTAGATATCTGAGATTAGCTCTGTCATTTGTTTCGTGAACAAAGGCAAGTTAAAGCATTTTAATTTAATCGAAGGCAATGAAATGATTCTTTTTCCAATTTGGCTAAAGTAGGTATGGATTAAAATTTTCCAAGGGTAAGAGGGGCGATTTCTCTATTAATTATTAAATTTTTCATTAGGTATTATTGAAGCACAAAATAAGGTCATCGTCATAATCCGCTAATATAGCAGCTAGCAGCCATAGTTCACTGGCCCAGTAAGGTAACTGTAAGAGTGTAAGCCATCTACAGCAAAACTAAATAAAATTCATCGGCGATTTTGTACGAGTGCGTAGACATCTCGATAACATCCAGAAAAAACCAAGAGACATCCATTTGCGACCAATAGCATTCCGCTGTGATATGAAATATTCATAAGTATTGGAAAACATTGAAACGCCATGTCGATGTGTGAATCTTTACTATATTCTAGAGCGAGATAAGCTTGTTACAATACTTTCTTACTATGTAGCTTTTATTGACATAATATCTACCTACCTTTTTGTGATAAATCCAAACAACATTTTAAATACATTCATCTCTAGGTAGGTATATCAATAAATGCAACAGAAATCAAGGTGGCACTTACGTTGCACAGATTAAAAACATAATTATGTAATAACGTGATCTTTTAGGATTAGGTACCTACCTACGTTATAAACTAGTAACACTAACAATCAAACCAATGATGTTTGAATCAAACTTAATCTTACAACAATGCTTGAATGAAAACCGCATTCAATCAGCTAGAAGTTTCTGCGATTAACAGAATTCTTAAAATTATTTAAGAGAAGAAAGAGATCTGTTGCGTAAATAAATACTAAGATGTTTTAATAGAGGTACTTATGTTCTATCGTTATATTTAATAAATCAGTTAGCGTTTTTAACCAAAATGTAGGTACTTGTACAAAATGATATCAAATAACTTTTGGATTGTAGAATTTTCTTTATTTTAATATACCTTTCAAGTAAAAGTAATTTTAATGTTGGAAATGTACCAATAGTACCTACATCCTATAGCTAGGGACCCCAAGAGGGGATTTTTGGATTTACTCGAGCGCGTCAGATTAAGGTACAGGGGGTACCTGGTACCCAGTTAAGTAGCTCCACCAAATATGAGCCCCATATATAAGTTCGATTTTTTTTTGCACATTTTAATAATGGTAGCGAGTTTGCGTCACATCGAAATCGTCAGATTATTGAATGAGAGCTTTTTTTAGGTTCACTTAACACCCCCATAGAAAATCTGACGTGCTCGATTTGATTTTTTCTCTCTCATTTTCAACCCTTACGTACGGTCACCCCCATCAAACAAACGATCAGATTAACATAGTACATTATTAAAAATACGTAGAACATTGATGCTTACAATATCTGAAGCGGTCGAGTATACATGTACACATGGACATTATTTTATTTTTTTATTTTATTTTATGTAAAATATTCAAAAGTCTATAGCCGCTTCCCCCTTGAAAAGGTATACATTATATAACATTTTTTCTTCTTATCATCTAAGCTTTGCAACCCAATAGGTCTCTATGACGCTCGAGTAAATCCACATTTAGCATCGTCGGCTCCCGTACCACTATGCTTCAAATATTATAACGTGGCAATGCAAGCCAAGTAATATTATATACCTAAGCAAAACAATATCGAGACTACGGATTCTATAAATTATTCCCGATGTAGGTACCTAGACCTACACGGACGGAAAACCGCACAAATGACAACTCAATTGCGCACAATGATACAATTGTTTACCGCTTTACACATTGCTCTAAATAACCTAAACAATACTGTATTATAGTTGTTATTCACGTTGTTGTAAAATTTTGATATACTTAAACTAACGATTGACGCTTCACGCGGTAGGATTTTGTCTCGCGTGACATAGATATACGATATACTTAACCCTTAATACATTAAAACACCTAAAACAAACATTTAAACCAGAGAGCCCACGACTGACGGACCTTAGCATAAGTTATGTATATAAGTCAGTCGCTCCTGCAAGACGCACGTACTTATGCTACATGCTTTTAAAGTTGACAAGGTAAATTTTCCAAAATTTTTATCCATCCGGTCTTCCCCCTCAATTTTTTATTGAATATTGTAACGAAAGTACCTATAATGTATTTTATTATTATTTTGCCTGAATACTAAAATTTAAGCAGTGGTAATTAGATAGAACTAATTGATATCCGTCTAGTATCTCTGCAGGCTGAAATCCGGTGTTATCCTCCTCAGGTGAAGATCGGATAAAAATATCCGATCAGCGCCAAGTGATGAAATTTGTAGTGGTTGTCAAACTTTTATGATTAAAAACCAAGATAGATTATAATAACAAAAATCTGACTATAGAATAAGCAACGTAACTTGTAGATTAAATGCATACATCGCTAACAAAATATATAATTTAGAACATTTAGAAAAAATTAACAGCTATAATTATTAAATGTATGTGCTTATTAATAATAATAAAAATAAATCTTAAAGCTTAATAAATCTAATTTTCTACTAATGTACACGCTTAATATTTTAAAAACAATTCTATCAATTCATAATTTGGCTCTAGTCTCCTTGGTTTCCCTTTATCACTCTCTCATATCCATAGTTTTACTTATATTTAAACACATAAAGCTTGAAATTACTACTTGTATACGTACATAAAGAAGTAAGTAGTAAGTAAAGGTCATTCACTTGTAACAATTTAACGACAATTCTATTAGAGACAAAAGTCGATAGAACCTAAACTTTGGGAACCATTAAATCGCCTAAGTTTAAAATAAGGGGTAAGATCGAACAGCCCGAACGAAAAAAGAGCGAAAAAAAAGTAATCATCTGGAACATCTATGTTCGTAGCCTTATATCATATTAAAGCACAGAAAAGATCGGATATATCCTTGTCATACACCTTGTGTTCTTTGCAATAGAAACAGTTTTAAATTACTGTCCGAACTTCCCCCTTAATGACCAAATTGTGATTATACTCATAAAAAAAATATATCGAGTTTTTCTAAGCGTATAAATAATAAAATATTGAGTGTACGAAGAGAAATGCTATTTTAAATTATGCTATGTTTATTCATCATCCGTTTGCACTATATTTCATTGACATAGCACTTACTGAACTCACAAAATTTAAGTTTTTACAACATCCTTCGAACTTGTCGTAAATCCGTCCGGTATTACCCCAACGTACCTTACACCACGTTACCATAATCCCCCAAGCTGGCCTAGTGCAGATTGGTGGACTTCACACACCTTTGTAAAATTATGATGAAATCCCAGGTGTGCAGGTTTCCTCACACTGTTTTCCTTCACAGAAAGACGTGACGTGATAATTAAAATGGGATATGCACATAATTTTGAAAAGTAATGGCGCTGATTCGACATGGACTTTTTTTGTGGCGTCCAAAGATTTTAACAATTAAGCTGTCACTACTGCAGCTCCTATTGTTAGATACTTCTAAATTTTTCTTCGCGGTCGAATTAAAAAAAATCGATAACCCGCCAAAACCAGCAACCACAGATTAAACAAACAACCAAATTGCAGACATGCGTGTAATTCAATTACGTTGCGTTCAGTAACTGTTAGTCCGTTAACTTGACCGGGTCGGTAGTCATTACAACTATTTGAATGTTAACAATTTGAACTGACAACAGTAACTGTACATCGTATTATCCACAGAACCTTATTTATTTAGAAAGTTACTCGTTACACGATTAGTTACAAAAGCTTTCCCGTGTTCACGCGTTTGAACTTGCGCTTAAAATATTAAAGCGGCCATGCCATCGCCATAGTTAAATAATTACCTGTAAGTTCCTGTAAGTATAATAAATAAAAAAACTAATAAACAACTATGTTACCTACATTCAATAATGTTAACAGTGTGGACGATAAGTTGACGTTGAGTGGCAAGTGGATACTGGTATCCATGGGCATCAATCATACCAAAGAAATCACCTATAAGTTGTCGGTCTAGCTGTGAAGATGAAGATGTACCTATGATCAGAGCTTATGGTATTAAAGGAGATGCTGTTAGTTTAAAAGGTTTATGTTACTACAACAGGATTAAAAATAATAAATTCAGATGGAAATAGACTATCTCCACGGATGATTGGAATGTTCATGGTGTCCATACAACCATGCATCTGCATACAATCGGGTCATTTCAATAACTATTACTGTGACATAATTTCACCCGTGGATGTATGATGAAAATAAATGACGCATTATAACGTCGTGAGTAACTGTTCACGCATTTCATGTTGGTAACATTGCTCGGATTTATTTTAGAATAAGCTTACATTTGAATTGTAACTGGTTAACACTGTATGTTACGTCGTGTATTTTCATAAATCATTTCGATACAACATTAAACTTAATCAAGTGTTTGTTCGAAGTTGCGACTACGACGCACTTCTAGACAACTACGACGAGAATAAAATCTGCATAATGAACAGAGTCGCTGGGAAATTTTGACACTGTCACGGCTACAAAAAAATGTTTTGTTATAGTGACAGAGTTATTTGCTAGACGTACCTACTTAGCGGTAGAATTATGACTTTATTACAAAAGCCGGTATCACGCGGCTACGTCGCGATTTCGCACGTTTGGACTACAAAATGTACGTGCGAATGAATCTCCATTTCCTTAATAACCAGGCCAGGATTCATGAGGAATTTCTTAGCGGGTTCCCTAAAAAAATACTTCCCTGAAGAGAGATATCTCGCACAGGTCAACGCACATATCTTATGAAGCATAGGGCTATAAAACAGTATTCGTCTCAAATAAGCAATTTCCGAGATTAACGACAACAAGTGCACAGGCCAACTGACATACAGACCAACAGGCAATCAATATTTATTCAAATGGTAAACCCTAAAGAACTACATATCACCAGCGACCACACACGGTCAACAGTATAGGTATCTTAGTACCTACCACCATTCTTAGTAACATGAACTTTAGAACTGCGAAATTTAATACGCCCCATCCGCTAAGACAGGATAGAGATAGCCATAAAATAATTATATTATTTTATTATTGTTTAAGCTGCAATCTCTTTTATAGTTCATTGCAAGATATTAAAGATTGTGTGCCTAGAGATATGATGAAACTTGCTCCATGGATGAAACCTAACACCTATGTACAAAAATTGTTTTTTTTTTTATCAGATCCATAATTAATTATAGAGGATAGAAGAGGGAAAGATAAAAAATATGATTTTTAATTTCAAGGTAAATAAAAAAAAGGCATCTTAGCTAGCCTTATTACCTTAGGTATTAAATTAGCTGGCAACGCATCTTTAACGCTGTTTATATAAGGATATTAGATACACTTATGAGTGGCTGCTTGCCGGCTCTCACATTAAAATAAAATCTTTATGTGAGGATTATTGAAAAAGCAAATAGTAATAAGATACTGTTTTCTTAAATGTTCTTCGGTTGGGTCATTACGAGAGCTTCTAACCATAGCTTCTAACAGTATACATAAAAGGGAGATAAAACAGCAAAGCACCTTATTTTCTCTCATCATTTCAAGTTACCCATTAGGGGTACTTTTCTAAGTTCATTACCGAGCTATGGAGAAAATAATGGGCGTACTTGAGAGAAATAATAGGGCTTGAGAGCGCTAAATTGTTGCTTGAGAAATGTTGACACAAAAATAACTTTATTTTTTGTTCATGTCGACGAATTAAATCTAATAAAGATCTTTAATGTAACATAAATTTTAAATTAATGTTTTTTTTCATTCTGTTTAAGGTAATATGTAACAGCATAAGATTTTTCAAAATCGACTTAATTACGTCTCACACATTTTTGAAATACTTCTTTTAATACTTATTAATCATAATATTTTTTTCTTGTGATTCGTGTTATAAATAAACACTTGGTTTGTTGTTTGTTGCAAGATTTTAATATATCACTGTTGGTATACCTATTAATGTGGCTATGAGTAAACTTATGTCCGAGCGCAACGCTGAAGCACGATTATGAGTTAACTGCATATTTGCATCTAGTCGTCATTTACTGGAAAGGCTACGTAATAAGAACTTATACAACTTAATGGATTTATTTGCAATGTATCCCATGACTAGACGAGACTAAACTCAACTGTATTTTAATTGGATTTAATAATTATTACCTTCGTTATAGATATAACTGTCTATAAAAAGAATTGGAAGTTATAAAACACTATAGTTTTTGCCCTCGTGAGAGATCTACAAAGCAAACTAATACCGTTAAAATTTTCCTACGGGAAGTATCAACAGGAATAAATAGTGGCGTAACAGTCATCAGGGTATCTTGAGCAATCACTGTAGTTAACAAATCGTCAAATAAATACATAGGTACAATATCTTCATCAATTTCTCCTGTCAACAATGTGTAAATTATGATGTTCGCATGTTTAGCGTGCTGTGCTTACGAACTACATTTTTATAGTTCATCAATATTATGAGTCCGTCTCTGTAAAGTTAACAGGCATGTTAACACAATATCTTTTCTATTCAATTTCTCCTGTCAACTGTCATCAATATAAAAGGTGTGTCTTCCGTGCAGTCATCACTGACGTATGTATATTTGTGTTAATTTATAGTAATCGCATTCCCAATGAACGTGTTAATAAATTAAACCGAAGCCGATTTCAGTAAGGTGCAGTCACTGCAGTCTCATTAGCATCCAGTGCTATGACTGCTGTCTGCTGTGCAACTGCAAATGACACTAGCAGCATTTTAGGAACCCGTTGTTGTAAAGGTGCATGTATAGCGTAAAAAGTTTTTAAGTTTATAATATTATATGTAACGTGTAATCCATCTTTGTGTGTAAATCAGTCTAGTAAGGTATCCTAGTGACTAACGAAAGTAATGAACGAGCTATATTACGAGATTCCATTTTGATTGCGGAGTATGTTGTGGATAGTAAGTCTCCTACAATATATTGTCTGCGCGACCTGATGGTCTTGTTTATGGTTTTCATGTTACCTGGTGAGCAGATACTTATGTATGTTTTAAATTATTAGGTTGTCAAACCGGCATTAATTTCCTTCTTTGACGGTACTTCTGTGTCCATAACTTCCTTCTTCGAACGTAGATACTTCTATGACCATGTGCCCCAGTTAACCAGGAAAGAAAGAATGAAGTATCTTTATGGTTTCCTGTTTATAAATAAGAGTTTTATATGTCAGCCGCCGCGAAAATTTTATATATGAAATATTTCGTTTCGTTTCGTTTCATAAAAATTAGCTGCAAAGATTTAGTTGATGAAAGTTGTCGTTTCTTGTGATCGTTTTGCTGTAGTTGTGAATAGAGTAAACTTATCACAACGAATAAGTTTTGAGCACAAAAATAAAGCTGTAGTTGTTTCTAAAACATAATATTATCGCTAAATCTAAGTTGTATTATCGGTCGCGTACTTTCGCCTTTATTGTTTTAAACATAGCTTAGATGTAATCTTTTTCTTTTCATGTTAACGTTTAAATTCTAGTAGAACACAAAGAAAAAGTAAACAACTAAGCAAGTAACCAAACGATGACATTATTGTTGAAATATCGACTTCGACTCTTCGACACGCCGAAATACATGCAACTTGAACACGCCCTATCAAAACAGGTTTCAAATTCACTCTCTATTGATGCACGATTTTAAAATAAATTCCTTTGCGCAACCACGAGTTGAAATCAAAAGTTAACTCACTAGAAAAATATAAACTTATGTTCGGTATTGCTTCCAGGGTTTTAAAGTGTCAATCAGCGGCAAGACACGGTGCTTCCTCATTACAGAGGAGGTCTAGGATAGGTATATTCCGCTGTGTTACAAAACGGTGATGTAGTGTTTAGTTTCCAATTCATCGTGAAGTATTTATGCCGATTGCGCCGATCGAACTTCGTCGTGGCTTAATGACTGCTATTTTGCATCTACTACTAAGCACTTGTACATCTTATTTTTAAAATATTTAAAAAAGGAGCGTATTCTCAATAAATTTTACTAGATGAAATGATTTTGATATTTTTTTTAAACTTATCTGCCCGATATTTTTGTGATTGTGTTTACTAATCGATTTTTATTCGGTATTTTTTTAATGATAATGATTGTTAAATTGTCAAACCTATTATGACCCAAACACATTTGTAGAAACGTGGTCTGTCGCTTATTAATTTATTAGCCACTTAAGAATAAAAGCGCTCATTGCCCTGTGGGTTGCGATCATCAGTGACCACCGGAGTCAAACCAACAACCAACAGTGACCAACAGCGAGTGCAGTGGTAGTTGGATGGGTAACCGCTACTTGCATGATTTTCAGCATCTTCGTGCTCCGAAGGGCACGGTAAGTCCCAATGGTCTGGTGAGGCTATCGAGTGGTACCTTTGACACATTGGCCACCAGTCCATACCGGAGTAGCAGGGTGGAATATGCTCGTCTTCCTCAGTTATGAGGAGAGTTCTGTTCTCAATAGTGCGCCATTAAGTGATTGAGCTTTAAGACAGGAATCCGCTTGTTAAGTTGTTCAAACAATCTAACACTGCTACTGAAACTAATTAACTTCATTTCTCTGTAAACGTACGGGAATGGAGGCTAGGAACGTAAACAACTTATACTGGCGCCTTTGCCATACGATACTTTAGCAGGTTGCACTGGAATGATGCATATAAACTGGATTGTGATTTGACATTTCGACACTTATTTTGTGGTGTATTATGGTTTAACGAGAATTACTTTGAAATGGAATGGAAATTTAATTTGAGATGGTAACATCCAATTTAAATAATAAGAACGAAAGCGAAACGCACAAAACATTCTTTTTGCGTTTACGATTGTTTTGTGCACAAACCTGCACAGTTAAAACGTCATTGATGACATCAACATTTTGGCAATGACCCATGAGTGAACTCCCCGCTCCCATCTTCAAGTCATCGGTCCACGTGGTTTTGTAATCCCGACCCTGGAAAGTTGCTAGATTGTATATAGAAATTTTGTAATGTATCTATTAAAATTACGCGCTACGTGAGTAATTAATTTGTAAAAACACATAATAGGTACATTATATAAAATTATAAACAAAGAAGTTAAAATACAAAATTGTTTGTACTTGCAATAAAAATATTTCTACAAATTAAATTTTAATCTTCACAGTGCTCTTCTGTAAACACTTTGAAGAAATATTGAATGTAAATAGATAACCCAAGAATGTATTGATTGTCCAGCCAACCTTATCACAGGAAAGTAGACCATTTCTATTTGACCACACTTTATCCTGTACTTATCTTATCGAACCCAATGGAGAATGTTATAAAAAATGACCTAAATTCTAGGAAGTAAAACACTGCAAATTGAAAGGTGAATGTAAAAAAAAAATATTCAAAGTGAATGTCATTGTTGGCAATAGAAATCATATCTAATTTTAAACAAAAAAAAATCACGCACTTTTTTAACTTTTTTACGCAGTCGAAGTTAGTAAAATTAATAATCTCCATTAATAAATGTACATAATTATCTTAAACATATTAAATAAATATTAAATAAATATCTTTTTAAGTTATGACATTTATGTTTACAATGGTATAGGCAAGTATTTGTTAAATAGGTGGAAATTATTTCAATTAATTATATGTATAAAATAATTTGTTGTCGGTTCTTCATAATATATTAATTAGGTACACTAATTAATTGCCTTTATCTGGCATCAAGTACTTTATACAGATAATATAAATCTTTATTGTCTGTACCGTAAGACTATAAGCTGTATTAATGCACCGCTGTGGTCATTTATAAAGCTTCATGCTGACCAACGGGAATGCATCTAATGGCATTATTGAAGTCCTAACAATACGGGGTAAATCCTACCGGTGCATAGCAAGGATTTCTTTAATCCCTACTAATATTGAAATTTTGTGCAGTACCTGCCAGCTGCCTACGTAAAAGTAGGTAGAAGTCTTAAATAATTTTGCATAAGTACCTAAATAAATATTAAGGTAATATTTTAACTTTAATCTAAATTTTCTAATTTAATTTCAAACGTAGTGATATTGTAGTTGATTCACTGATTTTTTAAGGAAGGTATTAATTTTGTAAAGTTACTGTAAACCAGATTTTGTTTTATGTTTACCAACTACCTACCAACCTACCAACTGCAGTTAAAAGAATATTGCCTACCTGCACTGCCATTGACATTACCTAATAACAAGTTTCGTACTTAGTACACACTACATTTATATAGAACATAAATAAAACCCTAAAAAGATCTACACATCCGCGATGCGAGACGGAATTCATAAGCGGATCAGTATTTACCAGCAGCAGTAACTAATAGACAGGAAGCCATACGTTCTATCAGATAACCATAGGCCATTCAATAAACTTCCCTTATAGCCATAGACTAAGCTAACTTTATGTAATACAATTACCTAGTTGAAAGACTGTTCATTCATTTTTCTGTCTGGAATGCAAGTAATGCATGCATATCTCGTTGCGATTTGCGATCGACTAATGGGTTTATATTAAGTACAAAAGGAAAGTAAAATATTAAAATTATGATGATTTAAATGTATGAAAAAAGGCAATTATTTCGCCGAGATGTCTGTAATTAAATAAATTGTCAAAACCCCTTCTCATTCCCGAATTAGCAATATAAACTAATGCCACGCGGGCGGAAGCTAGTAACAAAATAAATGATTAAAATATGGCCACTAAAACCTGACTTCAAATTGTATACTTATTAGTCACCCCTTAGCTACCCGTCAATTAGCGTAGCAATTACCTGTCTCATCTGTCAATTCCAACATTTCTTCCTTCATAACATTTTTCTTTCCTTGCAGGTTTTGATGGATTGGATTTGACTTGGAGCGGAAGGCACGGATGTTGAATGTGCTTAATAATAATAATTCAAGGGAGAGAGAACATTCTATCATCTTTTTTTGTAAATGTCAGGCATAAAAGTATAACATCTCGTGCTGCTTAAGTACTGCAGTTTTATTAATTTGTTATTCCTAATTAAAAACCGGCTAATGGTTTTGTAAATAGGATCCTAAATCGGAATCATGACAAATGACAAATGACGGTAACAAACAGTAAGCAGCTACACAGGAAGTAGTCCCCGGTCTTTATCTGTTGCTTTATAATTTCATGTTTAAATATTACGAGTTCCCTGAATCACCGAATAATTGGGAAAACCCCGCATTAAATATTTGAGATTATCGTGTTCAAACACAGAGACTGTGCCTGTGCCTCATATTATGGAGTTAGTAGTAAGTTAGTAGAGATTGAAAAAAAATACATCGTGTCTCGTGTCTATGCCCTCGTAAGCACAAAGTAAGACCTAGTTCGTAAAGGGATTACTATTAGTAGTTTAGTATTAGGAGCGGTTGCCGACTCACAGGAAGCCCCACTCGGTCAGACAACGGGCCGCTCGATAAACCTCGAGCCATTTCCAATCGACAATTAACGCGGTCGCGGCTCGCGCCATCGCACTCGTTGGCGGGAATCAGCAACTTTGTAATCAGGTGCCACAGATAAAATATAATTGTCGGTGAGTGTATGATTTTGATCCAGGGTTCACGTGTTAATATTAGACTATATAGAATATGGTTTTTAGTTTTAACACACCTTTGGGAGAATATGGAAAACTCTCCGGTTTCGAGATTTCCTCACTATGTTTCCCTTTACCAAATCTAATGACAATAAAATTTATACGGTACTTACATTTTTTTATTAGAGGTACCTAAGTGCAGTGCAGGGGTTCGAACGCGCTCGCTTCGGTAGTCTACCGTTTAAATCACTCGGCTATTGCCGCTCATTTAATTAATTAGTTATTACAAGTTATAACATGTATTAAGTAGAACGAAAATAAAGTTATTTACCATCGATCTATTGTTTTTCTACATCGATGTAAATAACGGATAAAAAAATTAAAAGGAATATAGATAAAGCTACTTACTCACACAGCCAGACCGAAGACGGCAAATTTAAACTCATCATCCAAAATTTCCGCCTCCCTAGGAATCGAACCCAGGACCCACGTAACAGCGATCCGGCGGTGTTAACCATTGCGCCATTCGGGTCATCATCGTCAGTTCGTCGTTATTATATCGTTACTTGTACTAGTGTATTTTGATGCTATCGCCTTTCTACTCGTATAAAGGTACTTTTTATGTAAATTCATTTCAATTAATTGTGTATCTACATCCAATTACCTATTTGACACTTTCTATAATGAAATTGAATATAAGTAATTAAGTTTCACAGAATTTATTATTGAATAACATTATGTAAACAAGAATACGATTTTCGCGCCATAGCGTTAATTGAACCGATTTCAAATGAAATCATTGACTGCCATACATTAAGTACCTACTTTCGTTTTTTTCATTTTTGTGTTCCTTAATTTAATTTGCCTGTTTAGGAAATATAAAAACCGATAAAACCTTTGTGCAAAGGATCTCAAATTGCACCTACACTTAGATAATCAGACAAGTACCTAAACTTACAATGGTCGGAGTATTGCTACTTTCCCTAGAAACGGATTATCCCTTCGTCCATAGCGCAAAAAATTGTTTATGGACAGAACATGGGACAGATCAATAATGTGAACAGATTCTTAAAAGGAGACTAGTAGTAACTGTAGGTACCTACCTACCATAAATCAATTTGGCACAGTAAGACTTTACAGCGTAATAAAACAGGGACACTGTCAATTTTACAACTTATGGGAAAAAGGATTAGGGAATTTAGGGAAGTACTTATTTTGTTACATTATTGGTTTTTGAGCTCCGAGTTTAACGGGATTGAATATTTATGCAGCATAAATATAGATACATGATTATTTAGAGTGATTTATTGAAAGTTACATAATGGAAGAAGAACTAGATAAGCTAAACATTATCCTTGTATTCCTCGCTCTGGTTTCTAGGATTTCCAATGAGACCTCGCACAATACCTAACAATTACCTATCTGTACTATACATAAAAGTATAATTAAAGCGTCTCTGTGACAACAGTGACTTTTTCTGTTCGTTGTTTTAGGGACCTTAGGGTTATAGGGACATCCATACTTCGTGCGTGACCCATTTTTTTAAGACGACAGAATTATCTCTGACAAAATGTCGTGCATTGAAAGTTAGATACTGTTGTCAGATAAGTACCTTAAACTTAATGTTTATTGAGTTTTATTTGTTTTTCTCGTGTTGTCATCCGCCACAAATGTAATCCAACCGAATTCCCGAAATTCCGGAGAGTTTCAAAACCATTATAATATTATTATGTAGTTACCGATCAAATTGATATTTTAAATAAACTCTTACGAACTACCGCTATGATACATCCGTGAAAATAACAATGATTAGGTATATTTTTAAACACAAAAAACACTACATACCTGGCAGAAAATGAATATGTAACTAACAAGTAATTTATTTTATGACAAAAAATGAAGTAGACAGACCATAAATATGTAATTACAATGTAACAAAAACAGAGTTATTAAAGCCAGTAGCATCCACGAAATGAATCAAATCTATTATGTTATCATCACGAATCAATTTCTGTCCTGATTGCGTCTATAGTTCACTGTTATGATAATGACAGTCAAGATAGTCCAGTCAATAGTCAAGTGAGATTGATAGGTATGTATTGTATAACTTAATATAGGTACATACATGTATCTTGTTGATAGTTTTAGGTATAAACACGCAGTCAAATAATTTCACAGGGAAGTCATTCTTTTGCATAAAAAAATTAACCCTCAAGTTTAAAGGGTTCGGTGCCAACTGCCAAATACCGTCAGATGAGACCGTGATGAATTATTACTTATTATATTATCCGAAAAAAAAGTGACAGTCCAAACAATGTTAGGCTATTTTATTGAGGTTTTATTTTACGGCATTACCTACCTACTGAGGGCCTCGCGGCTTTACTGGTAAAGTTTTGTAATGGTATAAATAATTATAATGATTATAACGTGCGTGGATGTTTCGTTAAAGGACAAATATGACAAAAGAATAAGGCGTGTAACATAATTATAACAGTACCTGGTTGACCGAGCTTTGCTCGGTTGAAAATTATATTTAGTATGAATCGCAAGAAATACGAGGAATTCCGCCATCTATTAGCCGAACAAAAATATATTCGAGCGCCATCTAGTTACTACTGAAACAAACAAACCGTACCTCATAGAAGTTATCTTAATGTTTCATAGATGGCGTCAGTATGATGTTTTTAAAACATCGGGAATCGGGAAAAAACGGGAACCGAGCTTTTCTCGAACCTGGGACCTTGATAAATCGATTCCTTGAGCCGAAAACCCCCTAATCTGTAACGTTCATGAAAATCTTTGCAGCCGTTTCCGAGATCGTGATTATATATATAGGTATAAATAAATAAATAAATAAATAAATAAATAAATAAATATACAAGAATTGCTCGTTTAAAGATATTAGATATAAAAATAAGTAGGCAGGACTCTGAGTAGCAAACTATTTTCCCTGGAAGATTTTTTGACTGCTTTTTCGAGACTTGCTTAATTTAAGACTGAACTTAGTGCCTAGGTGGTCTTCATATCTAATTTAAATATTTTTAATAACAAAAAAAAACAATTAGTAGATAATTTCTTAGATAATTATTCAAAGTTAGGTAGGTAGGAAATGTAGGTAGATGTTTCACATAGAGGTTTTTTGCTATAAACTCAAAATACCTACTTACATGAAATTCCTAATCAATATCTGATCAACAGTGAAGAATTATTATCGGAATTTGGTCCCTAGCGCATTGTATTTGTACTACGCGAGTATATATACCTAGTACACAAGTACATAGTATCTCAATGCCCTAGCGTTAGTTTCTCCAAACGACGACGCACATTCCATCATGAATCATTTTTACCTAATTTATGACGCATCATTTACGATCTTACAAAAACTTTAATACAAAATAAAAAACGATGGCGGAAACAGTCTTTTAGTAAAACGAGTACTCACGATTTTGGTGGCATTTAGCACTAAATATTTTAAGTCAATAATATTTATGTTTAGTATTTATTAAATATTCTTAATAAATTTTTAAATACCGACTACTTACGAATGAAATAAACTTAAATACTTTTTTTATTTTAATGACGAAAATTTCACTTCCAGGAGTTTAAGTTTTGAATTTCAAGTAATCTTTTAATTTTTTGTGGTTTTTACAAATCTTCATAAACAAATACGTAATTTGATTCATAACTCTCCTAACGTTGAGGCACTTTTGAGTCCTGTCTTTCAATCTTTCCCTATCATTCTAGGAAATTTTAATCCAGGACCTACTCGCCCCGATTTCATCTCACATCTTACAAACGAATACCCTAACAACAACATGCACAACATACATAGAATTATATTTACTTTTACTTGTCATTAATATAAAAGAGTTAATTGATAACAATAAATATTAACTTACCCTCAATTTTTCCCAGACGTATAAAACTTCAAAACACAGAAAATCCAGTTAAATTTGCTTCTGACACAGGGCAATGTTTATTACGTAAACAATAATGCACAATTTTCTCCTTGTAACTTTTATTCACACTGTTTTGTATTAAGTTTTATTGCACTCGCGTGAACTTAGCTTTTTCGCGGTACATTGTGATCGCACCGTACACTATGCGCGCATTCCGCACGACTCTACCGTAGCGATTACGTTCAGCGAATACAAAACATTAACAATACGTGCCGGCCGTGCCGTCCCGTACCGGTGCCGGCGCCACTCACTCGAAGAACTCGTATGATTCATTGTAGAATGTATAAATTTGATGACGTAGCGACATCTATTGTGCGGTAGCGCTATTAATATTGTAGTTCTTGCTAAACAGTGTTGCTAGTAGACGCTAGATGTCAATCTATCTAAGTACTATATAAAGTATTACATTTTATTTTGAATAAAATAAATCTTTCGTTGTATTATTTAATTGCAAATAGGTACAAATAATTCAAGCAAAAGTATGTATAGTTAGCAGTTTTTGTATTTTAGTTTAATGTTTTTGTGTTATCTGTATCTTTTGTGCACTTTTATTGACCAGTATTTTTGTTGTATCTGTGGTTAAACAAATCAGTCTTTCTCTGTCAAAATGGCTGCCGCGCAAGAGGTGCTATAGTATTTTTCTTGTGATAAATTGTTTATAACAAAGTGTATTTCTGTTAGTTATATTTTATTAATCTTTTAAATTCCGTTTTTACAGGCGAGACGTGAACCTATTCAGGCCGTCCAGGTTTTCGGCCGTAAGGTGAGTGAAGTGTGGCGCATCCACGTGTTTCTCGGTTTCATAGTGTATTTTCTCGTTATTTCGGAAATATATCCGTTTATCTATAGTAAAGTACGTAGTTTTCTACTATATAAATGACAAAGATTGCGTTATATACGTGCTTTCCTGCCTAAACTGTTGTAACCTGTAAATGTTACAATGGTGTACCGGAAAGCAGATCATAGTTTCCAGAGTACCAGCCAGCTTGGAAAGATATATTTCTAAGATGTTCTTAGTGGAAACAACATTTGCTAACTTGTATATTGAGTATTTAAGAGTAGTTACCTATCTAAAAAGTAATTTTCCCTTAAAATGTTATGATGGTAGAAAAATATAACCTCTTTTTCCAAAAGTGTCAGTGCTTGTTTATTTGTTTCTTTACATTTTGTTCACTCAAAGATTTAAAAGTTGATTTTTCAGCTTCGTTTCTAGTAATAACTGTGATGGCACTTCTAAAGTTCCGGCATGAATTGGATTTATGATTTACTAATAACTTCCCAGTTAAACTTTAACAGAGGTTCCTAAATTTATTTGTACCACCTACTTTGAAACTCAATTATTTTTCAGCCCTCCCCTTTCTTACTCTGCAGCTCCACACTAATCCAAAAATTAAATAGCAATTTTTGGGCCCCACAAGTGGCCTTTTTCGTCCATTCTGAATCACTAGTTTAACACAGATAAGGATTAAAGATACATAGGTACTAAAAGAGACTCAAAATAGCCAACAGAATACAGATATAGAAAAATAAGATTTTGCAGTAGAAAATGTCTTGTTCTCCAGAAAACAGCAACAGCAGTAGCGTACTGCAAGCGCGGGCATGGCGTGCTGCGCGTGAACGGGCGCCCGCTCGACCTGGTGGAGCCCCGCCTCCTGCAGTACAAACTACAGGAGCCCATCCTGTTGCTCGGCAAGGTAACATGGTCCTCCAATGTGTTTTAGTAGTAGTCATTAAGCGTTATGCCATGCCAGCAGCATGTTTTTGTAGTCATGGGCGTACCTAGGACCGCGAAGGGTAGTCGGTTTTCAGGCACAATTTTTTAGGGTAGACCATAGGTTTTTTATCTGAGGTTCACAGGAAGCTGCCTACTTGGGTACCTGGGTACACCCATGATTGTTACAATATAGATGTAGTTAAATTAGCAAAGTGTAAAGTTAAATACAAATGTGTGTATTTTTCATTCTTATAATGAAATAACTTTTAAAAGCTTTTGGTATGAAAACTGTATGTATGTATGATTTTGTAGCAATTGCACTTGCACTGAATATCTCCGCTGAATGCACTTGACTTTTTCCACCATTTGCTTGATGCTGCAATATTGTCATATCTGCTTATCAGAGATCCGTATTTGCAAATTTATAAATGCTTCAATTGCATATCAATTAGATAGTGTCAGAATAGGATACCCACCACATATTATGTATAAAAATAAATAGTAATGTGTTTAATTATTCTGACATGGAGAATTTAATCATCTTGAAATCTGCAAATACTTTTGCAATATCTTCTTACTGAGGAGAAATTACTTTCTTGTTTCAAAGATATATTTTTGTGTATGTTTGTTTTTAACATTGTGAATATTGATCAAAGGATTGAAGAATGTGACTTTGACACTGTTAAAAATTAATGTCTATTTTTAATATTTCAAATTTAAACCTTGCATTTTGCATCATTGCTTGGAGTGGATTTATAAAATTAATGTTATGCTCATAACAATGCAGTATGTTTTAGTTTATTTTAATCATCAAAATATTATGTGATTTAGTTTAGTTAATTATTTACATTTAGTTTCATTTTATAATACTAACCTTAATATGCATGTTGATTTCACATTTAATTTTGCTCAGTAGTTTAGTGAATGATTTGTGTTTGTCTTGCGTTTTTGTTGTTCTTGTGATTAGGGCTGCCATTGCAATTGCTAGATAAATTGAATAAAACGGAGATGACTCACATTGACATTGATTCAATCAATCCTCCTCAACTAACCTTTTATGCAAAATTATAAGTGTATTTACTTACTTGCATATTAGTATCATATTAATTTCCATACCTAAACATTTTAAGTCACAGAAATTCACAGTTATTATTTCATTTATTTATTGTCATATTCTCTGGATGTCAAGCGACTAGATTTACATAAAAACAGAATGGCAGCCCTATTATAGACAGACTTATTTAACCATTAGTTAATATTCAATAGCTCTTCATGATGAAAGAATCTTATTCCGAACCTGAGTATCATTCGATGTGAAGTAAACAATCCCTGATACATTGTGTGAATAAAAAGCAAACTTTTTTACTGATATATTGGGTTGACACTGGTTGGTATGATTCAGGAAAAGTTCTCCGGAGTCGACATCAGAGTGACTGTCAAGGGCGGTGGTCACGTCGCACAGGTGTATGCCATCAGACAGGCTATCTCCAAGGCTCTCATTGCCTTTTACCAGAAATGTAAGTATGAAGTTATGCATACATTACATACATCAACTCAATAAACTCGATTCTGATTCGACTGTGAGAAAAGTATTGAAATATGAATTTGATATTGCCGTCTTAAGGTTGAATTTTCAACATTTTCTTGAAAGAACTAATTCACATGAATAAGCCAACTCCGATAAATCAAAAATTCTAATATTAAGAACTAGAAATAAAAGTATATTATAATGCTTTCCTATCATTTGTATTGGAATGGAGTTTTGTTTAACCCTTTAACCGCGAAGGTCGGATTAATCCGACAAATATTTTCGGGCTCCTGTCGCCAAGGTCGGATATTTACGACCGAATACCACTACTCGGTTAATCTGCCTTTTTGTTTGACAGCGCTGTATTATATTAAAATAATGTTCATATTTTAGTAAATATATGTTGAAGTAATTATATACAATTGCTTACACTTTAGTTTATCAACTAGAAGACCTTAAAAATAATGTCTAAAGTTAAACAAATTACTGTTAGTATTTTTCGAAAAGTGTATTGATGGCTAACGCCACTGTCGGAAAAATCCGACGATAAGGAGGGGACATACGCGATGATTTACTGATAGATAAATCCACATAAATTAAACTATTTCAGTTTATACTTACTAATTTATTATAAAATAAATAAAGCAATTGTTACTGCAGAAATAAATATGTTTATTTGTGTTTATTTTATTTTATTTATAATAAATAAAGCTTAAAAATATCAGTGACTGAATTGACAATTCCCATCCCTAGTCTGCATGTTTAGAAGTGAATGTTGTTAGTACACCCCGCGCGACGGTCGGAGAAAGACGACCGCTTCTGACGTCATAAACGAGTGCCGCCTTGTGGAATTTTCCATTATTGTTGTGCTTATGCGTGTTATTATTATGTTCGTGTTGTCGATAAATATAATTAAACATGACTACTGCTGACGAATTAATACGTATACTGGAAGGTGATGAAGATGAAGAATTTGTATCGGACGAAGAGTTTATTTTATTTTTTATTTTATTAAAAAAATTATTTTATTTAAAAAAATTCATATGTGATTTTATTAAGCTGTTGGAAATTCTGTAGTCATTATATCGTTAGACTGCATTAAAGAATAAAGAGATAGAAAGAAAGAATGTTTCGTTTTTCGAATTTTTTTATTACCAATTTTAATGTGTGGAAATCAATAAATCTTTTAAGATCTTTAAACACTTTTTGTTTCATTGTGTTTCCAAAATATCTGCTAATCATAACATATTATAAAACAAAGTCCCCTGCCGCGTCTGAAGGGGGCATACAGTTCATATCGATATGTAATTGAACATCACTATTTGTTGTAGGTATTTATTTTTCGTTTTACTGTGCTTAGCGCTGGGGGCACGACAACTGATATTAAGTCTAGCGGTTAAAAGGTTAAAATGTAAACACAAATTGAACTGTGCTATTTACTCTTACTTATTTATTGTATACCCTTTCTTTCCAAAGCTGTCTCGCCTTTATTGTGAGTCAGTCATTTCAGAGAAAGGAGATCATTGGTGACATTACCAAACTGCATGTGCCTTCAATGTCATGCTTGTTTGAAATGTACACTACATTTTAATTTCATTAATTGACTGTATATTGAGTTTACGTTTGCTCTAACTAGTTGAATTTTTTTTATTTTCTTCTAAGGAATTGTAACATTAGGGCCAAACTTTATGGATTTCGAATGTCGTTCAAAGTCACCTGGGTTCAACTCCCGGCGAAGCACAAATTTTTGTCTCTGTGTGTTATTCAAGTCGCCCACAACACAAGAAATCAATTTATTTTTTAATCATTGTATTTTTTTTGCTGCGATTTTTCAACATGTATTTCTTTTCTACTTACAGTTGTAGACGAAGCGTCAAAGAAGGAAATCAAAGACATCCTCGTCCAGTACGACAGGAGTTTGCTGGTCGCGGACCCGAGACGCTGCGAGCCCAAGAAGTTCGGCGGTCCAGGCGCCCGTGCCAGATACCAGAAGTCTTACCGTTAATCTGCTCCGTGTGGTCGCCGGGTGGTATCGCTCTGGTGGTGCTTGCCAGCGCGATATCATTGGGTGGTTTCAAATAAAAAAATAGAAAAATATACCATCTTTTATTTTTCGCCTTCTTTAAGAAATTTAAAAAGAGAATGTGGTCCTGTTAGGGTTTTTATAACTACCATTCTCAATTTGCAAGGTTTGTTAGGTAGCTACTGGCATCGGGGTTGCGGGCGGCTAGAGTGGGAGCTCGAACCGTCCATCAGCAACCCCGGGAAGGACGACGGTATGTGTGGCCGCATACCGTTGTAAGGCGCTGGCATGCGACGGGGCCTTTAGTCCCTCGCGGGAAGAGCCCGAACACAAGGGCGCCGCGCTTGGAGGACTCCGGTTGTGCTTACGGAGATCCCGGAGTTCTCCACAAGTGCTGAGGTAGGCCACCGGGGGGGTTTTAGTGGGTAAAAATCCCATATTACCCGTGTCGCTCCCACGGCACCGGGTACCTTTTGAAGGTTTCCCCCTCGTTAAAAAAAAAAAAGGTAGCTACTGGCAATATAATTATTGTTATCTTTGTGTGCCACTGATGTTCTGGACGGCAGTACGAGATAATAGATGGTTTATGATAGGAAAAAGTAATTCCCTATTGAACAGAATTTCTGTCGGACTGCGTGTTAAAAAAAGCAACAACTGGATTTTTTGAGCTATACCTTCACGAGGAGTCTGTTATTTTATTGTAAATTTTTGCACTCAACATAAAAATGACAATCGTGACAGATTTTTGATTATGAAATGCTATTTTCGATCTACAAAAATGTTGAACTTTCAGGGTGCGGTTCCACTGAGGCGGAGCGGAGCGGAGTTGTGCGCGATTCACCAATCACATGACTTGAAATCCACATCTCATTGTCTCGTGTGAATTTCAAGCACCGCAGGAACCGCACCCTCAGATGCACAAGGGAGTCACAAAGGCGTTCTGTGTACATTCATGTAGGTGTCGTGGCCACATTGTAGATTTGCTCACATCATGAAATGATCGACCATAATTATCATGAAATGGTCGCATTTCATGATATTATGGTCAACTCAGTTTGACCAGATCGTAAAATCGTCTACGTTTCACGATTTGGTCATCAACGTTTGGCCGGATCGTAAAAACGCGGAATATATGCGGCACTGCGGAAGGTGCAGCCCCTTCCCCTTCGCCCTTGCGTAACAAAGCACAGACACCCACGCTCGCCTGACAGAACTCGCGAGCAGCGCCTTGTGTAAATATTATATGAACCACTTGGAGCCATAACATCCTCATCATAGGCCAAAAACTATTTGACATAGACATTTCTGACAAATTATATTTAGATAAACATTCTAGAAACATGACGATAAGTTGTTACTTATAGGCGAAGTTGTTTTAAATATCTAGATGGAACATCGAATCCGCGCAAACGTGTCAAAAAATTGTGGCTAAGGGTGCGGTACACTGAGGCGGAGCGGAGCGGAGCTGTGCGCGATTCACCAATCGCATGGCTTGAAATCCCAGCTCATTGTGTCTCGCGTGGTTTTCAAGCCATGTGATTGGTGAATCGCGCACAGCTCCGCTCCGCTCCGCCTCAGTGGAACCGCACCCTAACTGTTGGCCTGTGGCCACAATTTTTATATTACGCACACATAGACAATAGACGAACGGGTAAAACATCGCCTGCACGCACACATGCTTGATAATGTTGCCTTGTTTTTTTTTGTTTTCATTGTAGGGCGACGCACAATCTAGACATTTAAAACATCAAGGCTTATAGGTAAGTAATGTAATAAACAATGATGTTTTAAATATCTAGATTGAGCGTCGCCCTACAATGAAAACAAAAAAAAACAAGGCAACATTATCAAGCATGTGTGTGTAATCTGTGCGTAATGATACAGTTGGCCACAACTTTTTGACACGTTTTCGCGGATTCGATGTTCAATCTAGATATTTAATACATATTTGGTAATAAAGTTAATTAAGTAGTTAGACTCTACCTGTTTACTTTAGGGCGCTTAAATACCACAATTTATGAAGACGTTGAAATTAAACACAAAATGCATAATGTTGAGTTTATTGACCACATTAAAAAAATTTAAGGCCATGTCTTTCTGATCACGTCATTTACACGGAATATAAATGCAATTCATGAGTACGACGCACTTATTCTAGGTTAGTTTACAATTTTGAGGCCACATAGATATTATGTATGTATTTTAGTTAATTAGTTGTTAATACATTCTCATTGTATTCAGGTACCCACCTAAATGGCAAAATTAAAAATGCAATGAAATTTACTAGCTTAGGTATTTAATAACAGACCAACAACTGTATATAGAAAAAACTTATTTATTAATAGCACGCATTAGAACAAACCTTATTAGATGGTCATGTTAGCAGTTAATGTCTTTCATATTTTAATACAAACTGAAAATAATCTTACATCTAACTATATGTTAGATACTAAAATATAATTACGCTAATAAAGATAAATATAACAAAATATATTATGAAGATTCTAGAATCGAGACAGTGTTAATACTCGTAGATCTCAGTAATCAATGTTTTGAACAGCTCTTGACAATATAAACATTAAATATTTGGCACCATATTTTAAATAAACGGTTAAATAATAAAATAATTAATTTGCCAATGACTTCCTTGCCGTTTTGCGAGGTGATTTGTGTGATTTTCTTGGTAAGTACATAATATTTATAAAAATACAGTCACTTGGGGTAACTTTGATACATCATCGCTGTATTTTCTTTAAAAACTTACTATATCGCTTATGAGATAAAAGTTACGAGTTAATCAGTGCTCTCGGGCTGGTTTTCATATTGTCAAATTATAAAAAGTCTTTAAAAATGACAAAATATATAAAAAAATTGCAATTTTGTTGTGTGTCAAAGTTATTATCAACGAAATCTAATCTATAAAACATGTAAGAGCATTACATTAACATGAGTTCATGTTTTTAACAAATTTCAGATGCAATAGGGTCATAAACCAATCAATAAAACTATAAAATTATATACTTACTACAAGATTCCATACATTTAATTTCTGGAAAAATGCAAAAGTCCCGAGGCCCTTGGATTTTTGAGTAACACGAAAATTGGTAAATCGCATACAAAGTCAGGGTACCTACATTGACACCGTAAAAGTTACCCAGAATTTCTTCAAAATCTGACTTACCAGTATTATTTGTAATTTTAACGAAGATGCAATTGAAAATTAATAAAAGTTGTTTATGTATCGAAAGTAGACATGTCAAAGATTGTATTATATTACAACACACCTTGATAGCATTATAGTTTTGAGAGATATCTAAATTGTTTTACGTCGGAAAAAAACACGAATAGTTTCGCACGTTTTTGAAAGAAAGTTTTTTTATATTAGCTTTGTTTGAAAACTACTTTTTATTTAAGATAAAACGTTATTATGTACATAAAATGTAATAAATCAATTTTATGCGCCAAATACTTTTCACGTAAAAAATAAAAAACTTTTTTGGGAGCGGACTGTCAGTTACCCTAAAATCAAAGTTACCCCGATTGACTGTACAGTCCTACAAGGATCTTTTGGCGCATGGGTGACGTGAGGGTGACAGAGACAGCGCCTTACAGGGAAGGCAAACTTTAAGGCGCTGTCTCTGTCACTCACACGTCATCCACGCGCCAAAAGATCGCTGTAGGACTATACATGCTATGGTTTAAAATTTGTTTGGTGTCTATTGAACTATTAATTTTGGCTCTTTTCATGTTTTACTTATCTACGTTCTACACGGAGAGAAGTGTAATCTTATATAAATAATGTGAAAAGAATGTAAAAAGTTTAAAAGAATGTAGACTGCCCTTATTAAGTTATTATAGCTAATTATGGCATTAGAGAAAATAATTAACAACTGCCCAATATTACCTTAATTGGCTCTACTAACATCTACAATCTACTTATGTTACTGTGTGAACTTTGAACTATGATAATTATGATGTTCAACTTACAAATCGAAAAAGCGAAATTTCGAAAATACCTACTCATGATTATATACACCAAACCGTCGTTCAAAAATTGAGGACCATAGAAGTTAATAGAACCAACCGAACGCCTAAAGTAAACTTAATGAGAGCTTACAAGGTGGGTATTATTATTTATGTGCTCGTGTAGATAAAGTTTGGAACACCTGTACAATAATTATCATTATTATAATAATTAGTAGGTAAATAATAGGATACACATTAGCATTATCAGTGATGATGATGAATATTAAAACGTTAATTTAGTTTATTTGGAAATTTACAGACTGCAAAGAATTTGTAAATAATAAATTTTGTATTGTTTTTTTTGTTGTCGTTACTGGCGGGTGTTGGTATAGACCGCAATAATTAAGTAAGTTATTTTGTATCTGTGCTTAAACTTGTCACGGCCGTTATTATTCTGTTCTAGTGAAATACTCCCTGTCATGGAGGATAGAACTAAGGAGGGTCATCTGTGTATATGAAAAGTGTCCAGTTGTATGCGCTAAATAACAGTTCCAAAATCCTCCACTGGTGGCGCTGGTGGATTCACAGGGTATGGTATGAATGTAGCAATCGTAGAACTTTACTTGGAGGATATCCTCCATGCTACTTTAGTCGATAATGACATTAAATTTTTTAACTCGGCATACTTCAATTCAATCAATTCATCTACGATTGCTACATTCATACCATACCCTGTGAATCCACCAGCGCCACCAGTGGAGGATTTTGGAACTGTTATTTAGCGCATACAACTGGACACTTTTTCAACTTTTCTCCCATATAAGATGACTCTCCTTAGTTCTATCCTCCATGCTCCCTGTCAAGAAAAATCCATAGAGATATAGAAATAAAAATAACAGTTTGCTTTAAAAAAACATGGCGAAGGGCGCGTTCATTGATATTTCGTGTTTAAATTGTGATAAACGGTACAAAATTAAAGAAGTAAGAAGATGCTTTTGTGCGCTTGTTCAAACGGTAGTAATTTACTTTAGGCGTAGGTAACGTTTAAAATAATAATAATAATAAGTAATAAAAAATACTTTGCTCATCTTTTAGTGATTATTTTCATAACAAAATAACAATAATAATTATGCTTAGGTAAATCGTGAGAAAAATCAGGTAGTTCGAAATAATAATACCTACTGTTTTTATAGTTGAAGTACTTTCAAATAAAGATGTTCAAATAATTGGTAAAGCACCGTTCCTACACTTTATTTGTTTATGAATAAAATATGTAGAGCTATGATAAACAATCGCTAGAAGATAGAGCAAAGTATGAAAAAGCCTCTAGCTTTCATTAGAAATATTTAATACTATGTACATTATGGCTTGCCTTCAGATAGTTCAGATTTCTCTTCATGCACATCTTCGAACTTTGCTCCCATTCTCTTCAGAGCTATAACGGCGGCCACAGCCTTAGCCCATCTCTTTTTGATGACGTATCTCTTCAGCTTCGTTTTGGTGACGTGTAGTTCAGTGCAAAGCGCTGATTGTATGAGCCACGGGTGCCTCAGAGTGGCAGAGGCGGTCAGACGGTCGCTAAAGAAAGCATAAAGGCGTATAGAATAAAGAACAAAGCATAAAGTTCAAATAGATAGAAATATTGTTGTTAAACGTTAAAGTTTAAGATGCGTAATTTTACTTCAATATGCTCAGGATGAAGTTGGGGTTTATGGTAAATAAAACAAGATATATAATAAAGCCTTATATTTTAACAACATACGTATCATAAAACAATAAATTAAAATTAATTAATTACACTTAAGTACGGGTAAGGAACAAATTTTAAATATGCCGATACCTTGTATATGTAACCGCGCTTATTTACAAAAAGTACAAAATTATGCTATTGTCAATGTTTCTGTAACAATTTGAAAATTGCATCTCAGTCTTGTTCTTCGACAAATTCGTGCAGAGCTTTGAGTGTGGAGACTAGATTCGTATAAAATTGTCATTTTAAGATCCAAGCCCATTGCAGGCATACCGCATGCGATGTGAAAAAAATCTCGAGTTACTTGCATTAATGTACTAAATATACCTACACGACACTTCATTATTGAGTTCCGATAATACTTAAGCTATATTTAAGTTCCAAGCGTAACGGTATACGAGTTCATTTGAGATAAATTGATAATAATTAATATTAAAATAATCACTCACTGTCTTTCCTTGTTTTCTAGCGGCCCATTCTTTATCCGGCGCGGTATCTGAAGTGGGTCTCAGTTCATTTAACTAATGATTCATGATGATTTTTGCAATGCGATGCGGCTCACTCATAATTATGTGAATTTACATCTATCAAACCTTAAATTAAAGTGCGTTACTTATTTTGGTAACAATAATATTCTTTCAGAAAGATTATGTACTGGTCTTAATATTGCCCAAAAGGTTTATTACCGTTTTACGTATTTCATTATAGGTACAAAAAACTGGATACAAAAGTAAAACTCTTTGTTCGTATATAACCTTGACCTATAGGCGCGATATACATAAATAAATTAACTATGTAAACGTTTTCAGTTTTGTTCACTAGTAGTTTCACCAGAACAGAGATCAATAAAGAGTAAAATGGTTCGATGACTCCACAAACAATATTTAGACATTCACTGACCTTTAGATATAATTGGTTCTTAAATTATATTCTTATCAAGTTTAGGCTCTTGGTACAGAGATCATATGTTGGTGACAGACTCCCATCACTTTCGTTTTTTGGTTCATCAGAGATGTAACTTGTAAATATCAACACCACTAAGCTAACCTTTCTGAACAGCACTTGTCATGGCATGATGGCACTAGGTCCCTGTTTAAACATTATAACATAAGTAACAATCACTTGGCCCTCGACACACTTGCAGTTACTTTTTTCTTCTGCAATTTCTCATCAGAAGTCTGTCTTTGGAAGAATGCGTGGAGACTTGACATCGAATTTTGTGCTAACTGGTTCGATGACGACCATTCGAAAGAAATAGACTGATGTCTTCCACTACTGGATGTTCCACCCGCTGTCCTCTCTGCTTCCCCTCCATCTGATTCCCCCCATTTTTCCAGAAGATGTAGAAGAAGATCCTTTGTTCTATGAGCGTTATTTTCGTCTCCTCTTCGGTAAGGAAGCTGCCGTCCATTCTCTTGTCCGTTGACTAGCTTATCAATCTGATCACGTCGTCTACCAAACTCTTCGAAGAAAGTATTTCGTTTATCCGTCGGCTGATCGGGTACATCTCTGCTCATATTTGTGACTCGTTTTGTCCGCGGTTGAGCAGATTTCACCCATGGCATATTGCTCGTCATAGGTTTTTCTGGTTCCTTTTCTTTCAGGAAAGTTGAACTTATTTTGTGCATTGATTTTGATTGAAAGACCTTTTTTTCGGTTTTGCTCGCGTCACCGTTCGTTATTGATTTAGTTATGGTAGTGGTAGATTCTTTTTTAAACCCATTAGGTAATTTCTTTTCCTCTTTTATTACTTTCTTCTTTTCAGTTACATTTTTGTCTAATTCCTTCATGTTATTGTTGTTTGCTAAGTCTGTATTCATTGTCGCCAGCATGAATAAATGATCAGATAGTTTCTTAATTTCTTCAGCTAAATTTTTCCTGACGAGAACATCGTGTCTCTTGTGCATGAAGCAACTGCTATCGGATGCCCTCCTTTCAACAGGATTGTATCTTGTTGGGACATTTGTGGGATCTCTCAGCGGAGGTGGCTCTAAGTCGTCTTCATCAAAGACAAGATCCGGAGAGCTGCTTAGACTACTTCTAGGTGACGGAGAACATCCGCCAATGGATGATCTCTCACAGTTCCCGTTGGTAAGACATATGATTTCGTGGGCTTGGTTATCGAATACATAAGGAGAGTTCGGGTGTTCGCCCCATCGTTCAACGAAGAGGCGAAGATTGTCCTTTGCGACGTCCAGCTCCTGTTTTGGTGACAGTTGCGGTTGCTGCCTGGGTTTGTCTTTCTTCACTGGGGTACGTTTCACGAGCCATCGATGACGCAGGCACTCCGTGGCACTCGGACGTGACCTGCGACAAAGACCCTTGTTACTATTACCCCAACACCTTGAATTGAGTGCAGTTATGAAGGTAAGGTCATGGAAGTGGGTGCAAGGTTTGAAAGCAGTGGTAGGTGGCATGGAAAGTAAAATTAAATAAAATATCAGGTGTAGAAGACTTTTAGGTTTCTATAACATACACTACTGATTCGTTAAACTACGGTCACATTATCACGACTACATTATAACTAAGATATTGGTTAGCACATACATAGCAAGTTCAATTTTTGTTATATCGTTAAGCATAATTATAGGTATGTCTACATAGATACGTATGAAATGATAAGTGTATTAGTTAATTATTAAATTTCAGTGTTGGATAACAAAAACAACTAGTAACATAGGGTCTTTATCGACAGGCTGACTTGTATGCAGCTTTCTCTCAAAGCAAATCAATCACGAAATCAAAATACACTTTATAATATTTTTTATTCGGCGAGACTCGTCTTGTCGCCTTAAGTTTACCACAAGTTTAAAGGTATACTTCTCGCCACTAAAAAGCATAGCGTAGGAGTACGAACAGACGAAGGCGTCGAATAAGCTTATCATTACGTATGCCATCTGTTTGTTTGAAGACATTTGGATTGTCGTAAAATAGAAACGCATATTTACATTATCTACAACATTTATCTTACGGACTGAAATAATTTTGCGTATCTTGCATTTAATAATATGAATGCTAGAACCCAAATTATCTCAGTCAAGCCAATTATTTTCAACTTACTCTTTGTCTTTCACAAGAAGCTTCTGGATAAAATCTTTGGCGTCCTCTGAGATCTCGTTGAAAGCCTCATCATCGAAATCGTACTTGGCCACCGTGACATTGGCCATAGTTTCAATATCCGTCTCGCCCATAAACGGAGACAGGCCTGATAATCTGAAAAAGATAAGACATGAATTTATTAGTTATTGTTTTGTCATGTTTGTCCGGTTATTTCATTTTTGTCGTTAGAGTGGTAACTTCATTTACTGTAGGTATGATTGGGAAATCATATACATATACATATAGATCATAGTATTACTTCTATATATTACCCTTGACCTGTTGAGTTAGTAACGCTTGCAGTTTAAACTCGATAGCACACAGTGACAAGCTATCGCATTTCAATTTATGTTACTCTAGATTTCATTATTAACTATATGCACAAACTCTATTCTTATACATACTACTTTAATATACCTAGTGACTTAGTAGGTATGTTAATCAAAGTATAAGCATAGAGTTTTATAACTAGTAGCAACTTTTTAAATATCAAGCAATACTAAAATAATATTTAAATGTGAAATATTATGTGCATGTATAGGTACGTAAAATAAACAGTTTCATTTTCCGAAAATAAATTCTCACAAATAAGCTAAGTATGCAACAGGTTATAATCACATTGTTAACTAAAAATATAATCAAATTGTTAACTAAAAACTTACAGAACGTAACATATGACCCCGACGGACCACATATCGGTCCCGTAACCGATCTGGTCGAAGTTGACCACCTCCGGCGCCACAAACTCTGGGGTTCCGAAGAGGACCTGAAGCTTCTTCTCAGGGTCGTAGAAGCGCGCGAGCCCGAAGTCGATGATTTTTATCCGGTTGCCCGTCTTTGTGAGGCAGAGGATGTTTTCTGGCTGAAAATTCATAGATTTTTTTCTTTTAATAATTTGAAGTACTTACAACATTTGAAATATTAAGTCGTTCCATGATATTCTCAAATCAAACCATCAAAATCAGATGTCAGCTGCAGTCGACTACCGTCACTTTAGAATGATGAGCTTGCGGTTTCATTCAATCGCGACTATTCGAGTCAGTTTTTGGGCCTACATTCCCATTGATTTTTGGTCCGAATTTATGTTTACGTAATTTTCATTTTCTTTACTTAAGAATACTGAACAAATGTTATTCGTTCCTACTGGATAATTAGCCCAAAAATACATTTTGTTATTCAACACAAAGTATTTTTGGATGCAGGCCTCATGAACAATAAGTACCTATATTTGACAGTTGACACTAACATTGGCTGACAAGAATAAAGCGTGATTCGATTTCAAACAATACCGACAATAGACAATCATAAAACTCCCGCGCTTTTCCGCCATGTTGATTTACGACTTGGATTGGCACCAAGCAAGACGCGGAGAGCACAATTTAGGATAGTCGTAATAATTAAGGCCCCTGGTTTGTAAATTTTCTTTTAATTATCTTATTTACTTATATCTGTGAATTTTAATACATAATTAAAAATAAAGATGATTTTTTAATCAATTTTTTTCTGCTCTACAAGACCTAAATACAGAAATGCAAATAAACCGTAATATTTATTCAATATCTAGTTGAGATTAATTTCGATAATATACCTAATTATACAAAATAAATTTAGTATTCAATATATGCACGCAAGATCGTGCTAAGGATGGATTTCGTAGTAAGTCCATTTATGGATTTTATTGCCCCTTTCGTAGTAAACATTTGTAAATGCTGTAGGTATATTATTTAATTTTTTTACCTTCATATCGAGATGCAGGATGTTCTGCCTGTGCACAAAATCGATGCCCTCGCATATCTGCCGCATGAACACGGTGCAGGCGCGCTCCGTCAGCACGAAGTCTTCGTCGATCACGCGCTCGAACAGCTCTCCGCCCGTGATGCTGAAAAGAACAAAATAAATATTTATTTTTATTATAAGTTTATAATAGTTAACCTAATATTGTTGCTCAAAGTATGAGAGGTACCTACTTTTAACAAATTATGTAGGTATATAAGTACCTACGTTCATACGCAGAAAACAATAAAGATGTACGTACCTAGTGGTGAAAAGTAATTATGAAGAACCGAACTAATTAATTAAATTCATTGGAAGCGAATATATGGATATTATTAAAACTTTAATAAGACCTCATTCTACGAACATAATCCTATATGTGTAGTCTATACTAACATCGATTTATATTAGAGGTTTGATTATTTGAATGGCGTGTGCGAGTGGTGAGAGTATGAATTAATTAGAACATAAGTAGTATGCAACTTAAAACACGTGTCTTAACCGAATAATAATGTCTTAACCTACGGTTATCAAAGTTGCCACTTGCCAGCTTGCCACCAACTGACACATTGCCAAAAACCCGCCAGCTGAAATATTGAGATAAAATCTACCTACACATCGAGTCTATGGACAGAGTTGGCGCTGAAATAAGACTAAAAAACAACAGCGAAGACAAGGTCGTTCCTTGGAGCTTTTCAAGGTCGATGTCAGCTATATTAAAACGCAGAAACATACGCTTAAGCACAGTCATGTTAGCTATACATTTGTTTATCCTTTTCATTGTAGGTTTTAGGTATATTTTATATTAAATACCTACATCCCCGAGTGTTGAGTGCGAAGATTGCGAAGTGCCCCGCTAATAAAATGTGCGCCACATGTGGCAGACAGCGAAAAACTACCTTCAGCCATTTTTGGTGAAGAAGGCATTCAAATAAAGATATCATTATGATGGATTAAAGTAATTAAGTTTGGAATATTAATTTCTCCTAAATAACATGTATTTCGGTTTTTCGGTGAGTACAGCCACGGTTTATTGTGAAATCGCAGTTAATCAATCGGGCAAAAATTAGATCATCGAAATAATGACAAAAAATTATAGTAAGTAGATACGTAAAATTAGATAAAACATACCTATATAATATTTAAAAATAAAATATTCAGTTATTTGGTGCTACTAAGAGAATTACTGAAAGACAATAAATTACGTTGTGCACTATAATTTAATTTGATCAAGTGTTTTCCAAGAGTTGCTAATAATAATACATGTGTGACCCAGATTATTTGGGTGATTCTCGGTGGTCATTTTGGTTGCAAATAAATTGTACCTACACGTCACGAAAACATTGGTTATTGAAACAATGCCACTAAATATAGGTAGGTACTTAACTAGGAAATAGAAAAACGTTCTTTTAATAATATGTCACAGTAAATGGGCAAATTATTATTGAATAAAAACATGTTTAAATGTTTCGATATGAGTCTTCTAAAATGCGATAATAGGTTGGCATTAATTTGCTAATAACTTAGGTACAATTCTTGTACGTAGATCTATATCTCTATTTTTTTAATTCTTTTGTGCCATTTAGGTAACTGAACTGATGTACATGACCTATGAATGAAAAATTACAATACAAAACCAAATTGCAAAAGTCAAAGTAGTAAAGTATTTACGGCCTTGGCCTATGAGCCAGATATGTAATGTGAACGTCTAATATGGCCCGTGTTTATAAATCTAACTCAACCCTGAGACGTTGTGAGTTCATTATAATTTAAAAAATCTTATCTTAAATTGAACATATTTTAATCTTTAGCTTTAAATTTAAACACTACGTTTAATTGATAATATTAATTATTAGTGTTAAGTATTAGTTATGTTATTTTTGTTCCTGTTGCTAAACTAATTGTATTTTTCTATAAAAGATCAATAAACAGCACATTGAATCGCTTAAAATCAAGAAAGAATTCAGTATCCTTAAATGTCCTTCTGTACCTACTTTTAGACCATTTCGGGGCAGGTGAAATGGAACGTTTATGTCGGCAAAATAACGCATATTCTGTCAAAGATACCGAATAAGTACCTACTTTGAAGTAATTTCTAAACAAATAAAGATGTTTACCTAGTCTCGAAACGACGAAGTTTCGACGATAAACCATGCAAATTCCTCAAACCTTGTCCGTTCAAAGCATCAAGGTCCAAAATCATGTAATTTACATCACAAAGGATGCGCGAAATACGAATTGCGGAGATTTCTGGAGAAATAAATGCGAAATGAGATCGTAGTAAGAATTTGTCATTCGCCTGATTTAATCAAATGTTGTAGCCAACACGTACACATGAATGTCACAATCGTAATGTTTCCACGAACCCACTTTTAAAGTCTTTAGTAATCATCAATTTTCACGTCATCGAATGTGGCTTTGAACACGCAATTGAAGTTAATTTTGCGTCGCGACGTCGTTTAAATAATTCAAGTTCCATTGGAATGTATCATTATTATTTTGAGCTTAGTTAGTTTCGCGTAAAACTTAAATAAACTGTGGCTGACTATCCTGGTTTTATTTACGATGGAGGCTGACAATAACGTAGAAAAAGGTCCCTTTTTAATATCCTGTTAAAGGTATACAGTAAGTTCATTATAACTCGGCTGATGTGAACGTAGCTACGAGTGGCTGCGCAGATGTCGATTTTAAGGCCAAAATGGTGGTAGGATGGTTAAGCTAATACCATGGACGTAAATACGTCCATGGCCAATACGAAATAGCACATCATAAAACACTGTCACTGTCATGGCCGCCGTATTTTAATTGGTCAGTTACTGTACTTGCGGAAACATCTCGGAAAACGAAGTTCAGATCAGCCGAGTTATAATGAACTTATACTGCACACTTTTATATAGGTACTTACGAGCAGTTCAGATTGTGGCAGCGACTACACAATACCCTCATCAATTAGTAAAGCATAGAATATATGATATTTTTTATTTGCAAGCTTTTTATTTATTTGATTTACAAGGACATTAAAATAAATTATAGGTACGTGGTGCAAACTACAAACAGATAAATTCTATAATAGTGCGCATACTAATTAACAGAAAGAAGAAAAAAATTAAAGAACATAAACATAACATCTTAAAAACATAAATACATTATTTACATCGCACTTTAAAAATGTTTTCGAATTAATTGCGATTATTTACAAAGATCGGTTTACGTTTATTGCTATATTAAATATCGCTGACATTTTAAAGAATGAATTATTCGTTGGTGTTTCGTCACACGTAATTTGGCAACTTGTACATAACCTGACTTGCTGATTGGTGTATTTTGGAAAATGTTCAGTTGTTATTTTCTTCCAGTTGCGTATAAGTAAAAAGTTCAGCGTACATAGCTCTATGGATTGCATTGATCCTAAGACTAAGAGTTTGACTGTGATAAGCAACAAGGGGGCGCGGTCGGTATTAAGTATTGGACGGGTGACCGCTAGTAGCTAAAACTTGAGTATGTCGTTCAAAGCCGTGACGTCGGTCTTGGATGTTATCGTTAGACAGCAGTCGTTAAGTTATGTCGGAGGCTTTCGGGTGTGAATGATACAAAAGATTTTGATGAAAAGATCAAATAGGATTAAAGCGCGAACGTAACCAATAAGTATGCGTTCAATCCAGTGTTGTTTACGAGTCATTTAATAGCCTAATCCAATATTAAACTGGAGTCAAGTGCTTCCGTAATTGGCGACAGTCGGTCGTAAGCTCTGTCTGTTTATAAGCGATGGCGCTGAGCGTCGGGTCGCGTCAGCGCGCGTCAGAGCACTTGTAGTCAGATATTACGACGACGCAGCGCGCGCGCATATTTGGCGCCAAGCCATCGAATCGACATCTTGCCACGCCATTTTAGTGTAAACGTTTAAAAACGTGCACGTACGAAAAATGTTGACACAAAGAAATATGTTGTTTTGAGATTAAACGATTCAAAATAGTAACTGTACATGTTGTAGTTGTAGGTAGCTACGTAGGGCACACGAAAAGTTTTGAGATGTAATTAAACAATTTGAACACACCTGTATTATATACTTATTTTTAAACAGCAAATTTAATTAGAAATAGAACCATAGTAGCCAAGTTGCTGCTAGTTTGAAAAAAAACTGACTCAGTCATTTATTGACGACGATAATAAAATTAACGAGCTTCGCCGCGAACATTTGCGTGATATGATATTTTAGGGTTTTAAATTTAGCTTAACTGAAAAACCTTAGCATTAAACAATAACAATCAGCGTGAGAGGAGTCAACCCCATTTATAGAAGGAGTTTTAATTTAAGATGGTTTAAAGCAGTGTTTTTCAATCTATTTCATGATGCGACCCCCCTGGCATAAGAAAATATTTCGCGACCCCCGGCCCCCGACCCTTCACTTTTTTATCACATATTAGCATCTGCCAGCGGTTTCACCTGCGTCCCATGGGAACTTCTTCGCGTACTACAAATAAAAAACCTATAAGTCTTCCTCGATAAATGAGCTATCTAACCCTGAAAGAATTTTTCAAATTGGACCAGTAGTTCCTGAGATTAGCGCGTTTAAACAAACTCTTCAGTTTTTTTACACTTTGGGCTAAATTATCGCAGTTTTATTAAGGATCTCGATTTTTTTTTGAAAATATAATATAGCCTATGTCAACCGGGAATAGTGTAGCTTTCCAACAGTGAAAGAATTTTTTTAAATCGGTTCAGTAATTCCGGAGCCTATTCAATGCAAACAAACAAACCTTTCCTCTTTATAATATTAGTATCGATACAGTATTTAATATTTATTTTATTTATTTAATTCTTTTTTGTACACCAACAACATATGACATTATCAGAAGTGAAAAATACACATAACAAGGTACAAAAGGCGGCCTTATCGCTATATAGCGATCTCTTCCAGGCAACCTTAAGTGTGGAGCATAAGATAGGAGTGGGTAAAGTGGTAAGGTGTACGAGAAATGATAGGGATATTGAAAGTATAGACATTCGAGATATGTAAGGGAGCAAATAAGGAAAAGGAAAATAAAACAGAACAAAAGATTAATTTATAAGAACTAAGGGGGGGACCTGATTAAATCTGAAGATAGTGAGCTTTTACTAGGTTCTTAAACGAATTTAATGAACTTGCGTTGCGGATGTGTATGGGTAGGGCATTCCAGAGACGAACGGCGGATACGGTAAAGGAATGTTGAAAAAAGGTTGAGGAATGTGCTGGGGTACAGAGGAGTAGATTTTTCGAGGAGCGTAGGGTTCTGTCATGGTTGAGATGGAGAAATTGGAAACGGTTTTTGAGGTAGGGAGGATAATTAGGATTGAATAGCACACAATAGAGAAGAGAAAGAATGTGAGCATTCCTGCGAAGGCGAATAGGAAGCCACTTGAGCTTACTGCGAAATTCAGAAACGTGGTCATATTTACGAAGGCCAAATATGAACCTTATGCATAGATTTTGGGGCGCTCAAGCTTATTTAACTGGTCTTCAGTAATATCGAGGTAGCACACATCGGCATAGTCAAGTATTGGAAGAAGTAAGGAGTGAGCTAGCAAAACTTTAGTCGGGATTGGCAACACGTTCTTTAGCCTCCGTAGAGAACCTACTGCAGCGAAGAGCTTTTTGCTCACCTCAGCTAATTGCGGCACCCAGGAAAGGCTCTGATCCATATATACGCCAAGATTTCGAACTTTATCACGATAAGAGATCGTTTGGTCGTTCAATTTCACCGGTGATAGTTGAGACCAGTCAATTTTCGCGATGAGCCGGAAGCTGCCAATGATGATAGCCTGGGATTTTGTGGCGTTTAATTTTAAACCATAAGACTTGCAGTACTTATCTATGCGCGAAAGATCATTGTTGATGGTAACAACCGCTTGTTCCAAATCATTTAAAGATGCTTGGGTATAAATTTGCAAGTCGTCAGCATATAGATGGTAGAGAGAAGTGATGCCTGAAGTTATCAAATTAATGAAAATTGAAAAAAGAAGAGGAGACAACACGCCACCCTGCGGAACGCCGGCAGTAGATTCAGACCAGTTGGAATATTTATCCTGAATCTGGATACGTTGCCGACGCTCGCGCAGGTAACTATGAAACCAATCAACCGCAGACGGAGATATGTTGAGAGAAGGTAGAAACCCGAGTAAGATATCATAATCGACAGTGTTGAATGCGTTACTAAAATCCAGCAGTGTTAGCAACGTGACTTTCTGATTGTCCATCCCCTGTCGTATGTCTTCAGTGACGTGCAGTAAGGCAGTAGCAGTACTATGGCCTGGTCGAAATCCTGATTGCATAGGGTTGTGGAGAGTGTAATTAGAAAGATAGAGACTGAGTTGTAAATGAATGAGCCGTTCGAGAACCTTGGAAAGAAAGGGAAGTATCGAGATAGGTCTGTAGTCAGAGAAACAGGAAGGATTGGATTTCTTTGGGATAGGAATAATTTGTGCATTTTTCCAGGTGCAAGGAAAGCAATTTTCAGCAATGGACTTGTTAAAAATGTGAGTCAAAACTGGGAGGAGAATATCGAGGAGCGGTATGATCATTTTCCTGCTAATGCCATCACTGCCGACTGCATCAGACGAGATAGAAAGAACCGCCCTCTCAACATCACGAGCTGCGAATTGATTAAATGAAAAAGGAGGATTATTAGGTTTGGGAAGATTAGAAAGATCTTTCAGGGCTTGTGTTTTGGTTTCGCCGTCGACATATGACGAGGCAGTGAAGTGCTGGTTGAGATTGTTTAAATCGAGATTAAGGGGTAGTGTGTTTTGCTGAGTTTTCCCAACACCCATTTTTTTGAGAAATCTCCATACTCTACTGGGGTCTTCATTTTGGACTGACTTATGAATATGGCGCCGTTGTACATCTCTACACATCGTATTACAACGGTTCCTCGCATTTTTATATTTACCCAGGTTATCATCATTCGCATCCTGCTTGTACTTAGCCTTGGCAGCGTTCTTTTTATTGATAATGGTTCTCACATCGTCAGAAAGCCATGGCGCAGGGAGATGCTTAATACGTACAGGGCGGACGGGTGCATGCACATCGTACAATCCGATGAGAAGAGAGTTTAAAATAGCCACCTGTTCGTCCACCGTGCTAGCTTCTCTAATTACATCCCAATCGGTGTTAGCCGCATCACGGCGTAATAACTCTATGTTCATCCCGCTAAAATTTCGCTGAAGTTGAATTTTTGACTTTGCCTTAGGAGGTCGGATTTTGTAAGAAAGATATATGAGGTCATGATAAGAGAAAGCCTCAGCAGCATACTGACCATGTTTAGCGACATGATCCAGTGAGGATACTACAATTAGATCCAATAAAGATGGTTCACAGTGGGGGAAAAAATGCGTCGCATTTAGAGGCAATATGTTTAAGTTGGCAGCATCAACGATTGCCTTTAACTTAAGAGACCTGGCATTTTGCTTAAGTAGACATGTGTTAAAGTCACCCATTATTATAATATGATCAAAGAGCCCACAGGAGTCTTCAAACAATACATCCAGATCACGAAAATAGTCAACACTGCAAGAAGGGCTATAGAAAACACCGAGGAGTAATTTCACATGGGACAGCTGGACTTCGATAAATAAGTACTCTGCTTCGTTCCCAGATGTGGCCTGTGTGGATGTTTTTAAAACCGTAAATGGAATATGGGAACGAAGATAGATGGCAACTCCTCCACCACCACGAGCAGTGCGGTCGTTGCGGATCAGGTGAAAGCCAGGAAGGGAATAAGCAGTTGATGGAAGACATGGCTTAAGCCACGATTCCGAAATCAGGATGGCGTGAATGTGGCTACTATCAAAAGATGATAATAAATCGGGGTAGTGTGCAGGAATGCTTTGGGCGTTGATATGGATCACGTTGAAATTTTTCAGTACATCTGAGAAGCAAGAATCTATTGTAACATTTAGTGGAGGAATGCTTTCAAAGCTGTCGCTGCTATTCAATACATTTGAGTCCGAGGAACAGGAAATATATCGCAAGTCATTTTCATCATCAGATTCCATTTAACTATACAAGTATTAGTATAATTATAATTTAAGTGAACTTATATTTAACAGAATAACCAATTTAACTGTTGCTTTTATCATAGTACTATCGGCCAACAGTTTAAGAAAGGATGGTAATATTATGTTATATTATTAGGGTAAAAGCAAACACACAAGACAAATATGGAAGAAAGGAAAGAAGGAAAAAACTACAACAGAAACATAATCGATAAAGAATAATACATCACAAAAAAAGAAAAGAAAGAAGACATACAGGAAAGAAAGAATAAATATTAAGCCTTGTTCTGATCCCAGAAGCACAATATGTCATGTTTTTTTAATAAATTAAATTAAGACATTACTAACCAGTGTGAAGCCTATCCTATGTAAACTTCAGTGGTTTAAAAGCAATTAAATAGATTGTACTCTATATCTATGGTAACAGTGATGTAAAGTTCATTACTCTGTGGTTTACTCAACTGCATCAGTAAGCGTCAATACATAATCTGTCGTCACAACATGCCAAAACGATTTGAGTTTACAGACACTGTCACATTGAAAGCTGTGCAAAACTAATAAACGTCAATGTCATTGTCAATCAGAACTGAGCGGAATCAGAACAAGTCGGTATACAAGCTTATTATACAGCAAAACAAACGAATTACAACTACAGTTCGCTATGTTATTAAGTGAGCTGAATGGGCGCAACAAAAAGCATACTAATAACACAATGTAACACAGGCAATATAAATGAAAAACAAGAAGCACAACACAGGAGAGACAGTCAGACAGATAAATAAGTTGGATAGTACAAACGTTACTTCTTCATGATCCTCTTGATGCGAGAGCCAACCTTAGTGTCCAGTGCTGTCCTACTGGTACTTGGCACCGGTGGGACAACGGAAGCAGTGCCGGGGGCACTGGGAATGGCGTCGAGTTCCATCATGGTCTCAACTTGATGGTGCGAGCCATCCGCGGCCAAAACATGGATAAGCCCGTCCCTGGTCCAACACTTCGTCACGCCGAAGCGCTGTCTAGCCTGCATAAAAACACTGTGGCGGCTTTTGGTCAGGAATTCTGACTGGGTGATGCCTGTGCCCTTCAACTTGGTTTTGGAGAACCAGATCTTATCGCGCACCGAGACATCTGTGAACTTCACGATGATTGGTCGGCTTTTATTCTCACCAGTGCGACCCAAGCGATGGGAACGACTTATGGAGTCTGAAGAAAACTCACTAATTTTGATTTTGTCTGATAGGATCCTGCTAACTTTATCCGAAGTGTTCTCCCCTTTTTCTTCTGGAACTCCATGGAGCAGGATCATCTTTCGCCTTCCCCTCATGTCCTGACGATCCATTTGCAAGGCAAGAAGCTCAATCTGTTTACGTAAAGTTTCCATAGCAGAGATAACAAACAGACGAAAGGCAGCAAAATCTGATCTCAGCGCTGCTGAAGATGGCGACTGCGAAGCACTTGATCCCTGCTGCTGCATCTGAGACTGGAATTCTTCCATTTTTGTGGTGAACAGCTCGTACATGGCAGCGAGTGAGCTTTGGACTGTTTCCATTGTGTAGTGAAAGTGTAAAGTGCTATAAAACTCAAGTAGTATGTGGGATATAGAAATGGAATCACTGATGGCAGATAGTATAACTATTACAGGCACATCTGAATGTTAATCATGTAAGTTTATTATTTTTTATATAAAAAATCACTTGGAGCGAAATTATAACGTGTTTACTTTTCGACACCTACCCTCGAAAAAAAAAAAAAAAAAAAATTTGTATTTTAGGAAAACGATTTAATTCTAAGTATAGCAAATTACAGATCCACAATGGATGAAATTGAATTATTCAAAAACGAGCACAACTTTCGCATTAACTTATGTTAAAATGTTATAATTTCTTAGGATTTCATTTTATGTTCATTTGTTTGTATTGAAACATAGAAATGTTTATGCGTATCCTTTTGTCAAAATTCTCTTTCAATAAATCAATCTTTTCAATCCTTATTGTTTTTTTACTGAATTACTCTCGATTTCTGGCGACCCCCCTACAGAAGCTTCGCGACCCCCGGAGGGGTCGCGACCCACAGTTTGAAAAACACTGGTTTAAAGAATTTAAAAGGGTTAAAACCATAGACATATATACCTAGACGGGCCTTGCACGTTCGAATGTGCGTCAAGTTGGAACAATCCAATTTTGAATCGAATCGGTTTGTGCGTGAAGTTGGCGCGATGGAATTTTGTTACTATATTTGAAAACGAACAGATTACATAGTGATATCTCGCTTCCGCGTTTCGAAGTTTTAGTCGTGCTGTCTTTGTTACTCTTACATATGTCACGCGCCATTTTACTAAAGTTATTATTTTAGAAATAGTGAAGTTAATTTACAATTCAATGTTTACATAATGAAATGTGATTCCTTTGGACTTTATTTGTGTTTCTTGAATTGTTAGAATATTTTTGAAGGCACAGGAAGCCATATTTTCTACATTTGCGGACGTAATTACTGAAATCAATTTTGCGTAAGGAAGATGTGTACCTCGCTGCTGTCTACAACAGACTGACTTGATCAATCACTCAATCACACAACCCAATGTTGACCACTCGCCGTGCGCCTTATGTATGTTACGGGCCCATCTAGACTTTCTACATCCATGGTTAAAACTGACCTCGAAGATTACCATAGAAGATTCCTGGCGTTAGTTCCGGGGAAAAAATAATGTTAATACATTATTTTGCATTAGCATTTTGTAGTGAGGAAACTTTGTTGTGTTTTGATCATACGTTTGCTCTCAAACATTGAAAAATAGGCACGTATGGATTAGTGCCGCGAAATGCGACCACGATTTGAAAACGCAACGTCAAGACGTGTTTTGGAAATCCTCATAGGCGACGAAATGTGAATTTGTTAACATGATCCGGAAAATAAAAGACAGGCGTCCGTGGAGGTCTTTTCAAAAGGAAAATTTCTGACAAAACTTCAAAAAACTGTTGACATAACGAAACGTTCATAAAAATATGGTGGCTTCAATGATGTTTTAAATATCTAGATTGAGCGTCGCCCTACAATGAAAGCAAAAAAACCAAGGCAACATTATCAAGCATGTGTGCGTGTAGGCGATGTTTTTCGCGTTCATTTATTGTCCATGTGTAATCTGTGCGTAATGATATAAAAGTTGTGGTCAACTGTTGGCCACAACTTTTTGACACGTTTTCGCGGATTCGATGTTCCATCTAGATATTTAATACATCTTTGGGTGGCTTGTATTTTTTTTCGCAGCAGGCGTGTGTCCATTGTAATGTTGGAAAATTATACACCTGTTATCCCGTAATGGTATACAACAGTAGTATTGCCGAAAGTTTTTCAAGCTCTGCGAGAGAGGAGCCCAAAGACTGAGTTTCAGGGAAACATGCTGCGCCAGCGCCACGACGACGCTTCGTCACATACGTCCCTCTGAACAAAGGCGTTTCTTGAGGAATACAGTGTTGAAACCTTGCTCCATCCACCGTTCAGTCCTTATTTGGTTCCCTGTGAATGATATTTGTTACCGATACCCAAGAAAAAATAAAAGGATTTTTCCATCGCCTGTCAAAGAGGGTAAGGCCGCCTACAAAGCCGCTATTTTGGACCTATGGGATCAAGATCGGCAAAAATATTTTTATAGTTGGTTTAGGCGAATGGAACTCTGCATAGAGAGTAAGAGAGAGTTTTGCTACAAAAATAAGAAAAAATATCTTCTAATAATATCTATCTATCTATCTTCTAATAATAATATCTATCTTCTAATAATAAATATCTCAAAACTTATCGAGTGCCCTACGTACCTATATACATTTTTTTACGTTTTGACGTCATCCTTGAGAGATGTTACCTAACGTTAGTCGCCCTAGTACCTAGTACATAGAGTTTTGGTTCTTAAACTTTTTCCGTAAACAACCCATTTTGAAAGTCAAATACATTTATTTTTTTCAGTCTCCTCATTTATTTTACTGTAACAAAACTTAAAAACCACTTTTTGGGCCCCTTACCGCCCCTCCCCCCCTCCAGGTTTATAGCCTGAGAAAACTTTGCCAGGCTTTGAGCCTTTTCACTTTGAGGAAGGCTGCTTTATAGGAATCATCAGGGCCGCGAGTTGTATGAATTACCTTACGAGTTAAATTATAAATCGGTATCGATTTATTAATTGAGTCAAACTGTACAGTTTAACCCAATTTATAAATGTATAAAATGGTAGTTACCTACCCTATACCTACTCTAAACTCTCAACATAAATCTGACTTTTTGCGCAAAAAGCTTGCCTTAGTCGTAAAACTTAACAAACTTAGGTAGTTACACTACTTACCTACTATGTAAGTTTTAAAAGAAAGAGCATAAGCATAACTTACTAAGGTATATTATGTAGAAAACAAAGTATTTATAAATTTTCCCATTCATTATGAACCGCGTAAATAGATAGGTAAGTACCTACCTGAGCTGACGTCAAAATATCTATAGAAATATTACACTAATATTATATTCTTAGAAGTAAACAGAAAACCGTGCTACTGACGTTCCTTGAATGAAAAACAAAAAAACTCCGAAATCAGCTGTTCTCGTCAGATCCATTCAAGTTCGTTCTAAATTTAAATTTAGATGATGAGCAAACCTGACGTACACAAAACATGTAAACAAACATGATTCGTGAATGTTATAGTTTCCCACATTGGTTGGGAGCCGAGTCTTACTACGCAAAACGCAAATCACGTTGTTACCACGTAAATAACTATGAAAATGATCAATTTCTTCGTCCAACCAATAATTTAGTACCTTTTTAATACTTATTAGTAAAAGAAGTGATTATTAATCACGTAATAAAGTTACTTATAAGTTGCAAACATTTTCTGTGCTATTTGAAACATTTTCTAAAACCCAATTAACCCAGTAACATCAGAAGGTGCAGATCTGTAAATCGTATTTCACAATATTATTTACACTTATCGATGTATTGTCTGAAAATTAACAAAAGAATTCGAATGCATACGTATAAAGTAATAAATAATGATTGGGGCATTTAAATTAATAGACATTTAACATAGGTACTATTTGAATTCGGAGTTGATAACTCTTAATTACTGGACCTATTAACATTCTGATACAATTAATGTCAATTACTGGAAAAGTTTTCCTACATTTTTGGATCTAATACACTATGTATAGGAGCAAATCTTTTCCTTATTAGCATAGAAAAAATAAATATAAATACTTTGGTTTTATGTAGGTTGGAACCAAAGATGTTTTAAATATCTAGATGGAACATCGAATCCGTGCAAACGTGTCAAAAAATTGTGGCTAACTGTTAGCCACAATTTTTATATAATTACGCACACATTACGCACACATAGACAAAAGATGAATCGCACACATGCTTGATAATGTTGCCTTGTTTTTTTTGTTTTCATTGTAGGGCGATCTAGATATTTAAAACATCAAAGGTTGGAACCTATACTACCTATACTCCGAATTTTAATTCGATTCCTAAATTGACGTAGGCTAATGTCACTTTTCAAAATTATGTTGCCAGCTTTTCAATAATAGTGATTACTCACACGATTACGAACGATGTTTTGATTATTCGATTTTTCTTTACTCGATATGTCTATTATAATGTGTTTTAATAAAATATAATAAAAATCAGATAACAATATACGGAAGTTGTTATTGGCAGCAATATGAAATTTATAATACACAAATAAGATAGTTTTCCTAAAAATGGATAAGAAATGGAGTTATTATAATTGTTATCTTAGTGGTTGTTTTTATTCGACGTTAAATTGCACATTATAATTTTTTAGTCATCCAGTTGCTACAGAAAGGTTAAATTAATCATTACTTACTTGTAATATTCTAATATTCGTGTGCCAATGATTAATCACTTAGTGATTTTTTTTATTGAAACAAATACATTTATTCAAAATAATTATTTAATAATTAGTAACCACGGCTTTATTCTATAAAAAGTACCTAAATATTTTTGATTTTTATATTAAAAATAAAATTTATAATGAAAGAGCCGAGATAGATTTCTGTATTGGCAACCCATGCCAATAAAATAAAATATAAAATGTAAAATATAAAATGTAAAATGTAAAATGTAAAATGTAAAATATAAAATATAAAATATAAAATATAAAATATAAAATATAAAATAAAATATAATATTTTTCTCCTTGCTGCACACACCCTCTCTACTTGATGTTATGTTTGTTTCCTCTCCCGATTTCGTTGCTAAGCCTGGGCAGTGCAGTGCCGAGTCCTTCTCTTATCACGACCTTCTATTTTTGTCATATAACTTAAAACCTCCCAAAAATAAGTCAAGATACATTCTGCAACGTAATTTAAGTGGCATAGATTTAGAACAACTACGCCTAGATGCTGGTAACATGGATTGGAATGCGGTCTTAACTGGAAGAACGATCGACGAACAGGTAGCGATTTTTAATTCACTTTTAATTCAACTTTATGATGCCCATGCTCCTGTTCGTCGCATTCGTGTCCGTCACCCACTAGCTCCCTGGTTAACGGACGATGTTAAAACATTGATAAATAAAAAACTTAATGCAAAATCTAAATTTAAATGTAATCCCAGTGATGACAATCGTATTAAATATAATCAAGTCCGGAACCGCTGCAATACGGTGTGTAGGGACTCACAACGACGCCATATTCATGAATCAGTCCAAGATGGAGACACTTCCAAGGTGTGGAAGTTTTTACGCAATCTAGGAGTTGGGAAATCGCGTGATAGTACCTACCATGCCACATGTTTCTATGACCGATTTAAATAATCTCAATCGCCATTTCTCATCGTCCAGTCCTATTACAGCAGCTACGAAGTCTTCAACGTTAAATAATCTTTCTATGATTCCCACTCCTGATCATCCTCCTTTTGTTCTTAATCAATTTTCGGATCGTGATATTGAGAGTAGCATATCATCTATTCTATCGGATGCCGTCGGGTCTGACTGCATTAGCCGCAAGATGATCCTATATATAATTTTACCCATTATTTCCTCTTTCCTTAATTATTCCATTTCCTCGGCTTCATTTCCTTCTTGTTGGAAAGATTCCCAAGTAATTCCTTTGCCTAAGATATCCAAACCATGCTCTCCCTCTGACTATCGGCCCATTTCCATACTTCCTTTCCTTTCTAAAGTAATGGAACGTCTTGTCCAGCTCCAATTAAATTCCTTCCTCCTTACCTACCAACTATTGAATCCTTTCCAATCTGGCTTTCGGCGCGGCCACAGCACTACAACTGCTTTACTCAAAGTCACCGACGACATCCGTTATGGCATGGAGAACCAGCAACTCACTGTGCTGGCGTTGCTAGACTTTAGCAACGCTTTTAATTGTGTTGACTACGATATTCTCGTAGGGATATTGCGTACTCTTAATATATCTCCGACCGCTATTGATTGGTTTCACAGTTACTTGCATGGACGCCGGCAACGTGTTATAGTTCAAGATGTGTCTTCCACGTGGTCTGCACTGTCTGCCGGCGTACCGCAAGGTGGCGTGTTGTCTCCTCTTCTCTTTGCCATCTTCATCAACTCGATATGTTCCATACTTACTTCGTCCTATCACCTATATGCAGATGACTTACAAATTTATACACAAGCATCACTTGGGAATTTGCCTAATGCGATTTCAGATTTAAACTCTGAACTTGATAAAATTGTTTTATGGCATTTGGACTCAAAGTTAATCCTAAAAAACCCAGGTAATCATTATAGGTAGCTCTAGACTAGTCGCAAAAGTGGATTGGTCAGCGCTGCCAACAATATCTTTCGGGGGAGTTCCAATTCCGTACTCCAAGGTAGTGAAAAATCTAGGAATTCTAATTGATACCAGTCTATCTTGGACACCGCAAATAAATGATGTTAGTAAGAAGTTATTTGCTACGATCGGTAGCCTGCGTAGATTAAGAAACTTCCTTCCTATGGCTACTAGAATTACTCTTGCGACCAGCTTACTCCTGCCGATTCTTGACTATGCTGATATCTGTTATCTCGACCTAAATGAGGAGCAACTGAATAAACTTGAGCGCCTCCAAAATGTATGTATTAGATTCATATTTGGTCTTCGCAAATATGATCATGTTTCCGAATTTCGTTCTAAACTCAAGTGGCTCCCTATTCGCCTTCGCCGGAATGTTCATATTCTTTCTGCTCTGTACTCGGTGCTGTTTAATTCGTCAGCTCCTTCGTATCTCCATAGTAATTTCGAATTTTGTTATTTATCCCATAATCATTTACTTCGTTCCTCAAATACTCTTACTCTTCTCACTCCTTCTCACACTTCCTCTTTCTATCACAAATCCTTCACTCTGACTGCTATTCGTCTATGGAATGCGCTACCACAAACTGTAAGAAAAGCTGAAAACCTGGCTTCTTTTAAAAATTCACTTAAGAATTACTATCTTCTTTCCTAACTTATTTCCTTCTTCTGTCTTCCTTTCCTTGATTTGTTGTTTGAACTTTTGACTTTGCTATGCCATCAATGTGTGTGTGTGTGTTGTAAATTGATTAAACTCCGCTATTTATGCACATCATGTACGCCTGTACCTATTTACTTCTAGTGCTGTCCTTATCTTGTATTGGGTTGCCTGGAAGAAATCGCTTTAAAGCGATAAGGCCGCCCATTGTTTGTGTTACCTTCTTGTGCTTTTGTATGTGTATTGTCTTTTCTTTGGTGTACAAACAATAAAGTGTTAATAAATAAATAAATAAATAATATAACCATAATTTTAGAATTAATTATGTGATATCAGACAGTAAGTACAATAGTTTTCACATTAAGTATTCTTTACAAAAATTTGAAATTTTATTACGATAAAAATCTCTAACAGTTTTCAAAAACTGCATTATAGTTTATAAATTTGCAAAAAATATTAGGTACGCAAGTTTTGCCAAACCCAAAAGGCAAGCCAAGGGCTCAACAATCAACAATTTGGGAACCTCTGGTTTACATTGTCTATCTCCTACAGGGAAAGGGTAACAATGATTTTTATGGACCAACAACATAATTTTATGTACCTATTTATTTACAGCTCAATTTATACGTTCATTTTTCAAAAGCTCACGGAGTTCAAGACTCATTCTAGAATTCACGTAGTCCCTTTTAGAAATTTAATAGCTGCTTTCGTTCGCCTACTTTCTTAGAACTTCGGTATTTTTATAAAGTGACATACCATGGTCTCATAAGCAACATAAATAGGTCGGTATGAATAATACAGGTGTAGTAATTAGGTCGGCACGGTCGTTGACAGCACACGACATGGCGACAGCTGATACACGCCTTTTGGTAATTAATTATAGATTCCTCACTTTCACTTTTATCCAGAACTATATTACCTGAAACGTGTTCCATAGTAACGCTCTGACTTGTTTTGGCAACATTTTGCGTGTTTAGTTGTCTTGATGACAACTTTTAGTTGTGTTTTTGATGACGCTAGTGGACGTATTGAGGTTAATGAACCTAGGTGGAGTGTTGTTACCATGGAGCAAATATAGAGAGGAGACGCCCTAAGCAACTGTGCACTGTAACTCAACTAGGTCCTGACGTCATCACAGTGGGCGTGGCCTTAAGTCACTCTACTGACGGCGCTCACCAAATAAATTTCTACTTGACGTTAGATGGCGACATTTTGTATCAGGGGAAATAAAAATGCATAGGTGCGTAGAGCTAACAATTATTATATCTTGATAATCATACGTACTGAAATTCGTCCTACATTAATTCCTAAAGAATTTTTACCACCAAAATAGTATTTTTCTACTTTTTATAATCATTTTGTAAACAGCGCCATCTATCGACAACTACTTACAACAACAAAAACACGGCCGTATTTAAAATCCATCTAGTGTGAGATAGTTGAACTACGTAGTAAAGTCGATTATCCCGCCCATTTCTTTATCCCCCTCGCCCCGCAAATCGTCACGCGATCTTTCATAGAAAAATGTACATACAACGTCTCCTCTCTATATTTGCTCCATGGTTGTTACCATAATTATTATTATATTTTTGTACAAAGTATTTTACGATAGTGATGTGGCTCAAAGACGCTAATTTAGCGAAAATACTATTTAGGTATACTATAACTATATAGCTCATAAAGTTTTTTGGGTTCACTTAAAAGTTAAAAGTATGTCATTTTTATCTCCAAACATATGTGTTATTTCAACACGTTATATTTTTTGATTTTTCATGGTGCTTTCATTAAGAAGAAAGGCTTATTGTCTGACAATGCTCTAAACATCAAATCCGAATATTCATACCGTTTACAAAATATTTTTCCTTCTATTTTATACGTTACGTACTTAAGTACTACTAAGTACTACGTACTTAATAAAAAGCGTAGGTACATTTACATTCTGTTACGAATACATACTTACGAAGCGTAATCAGCGTGTAAATTTATAACAGCGAATTATAGTTATACTCTGGTGCAGTCGTAGCGTTTCGTATTTTACTACCATACAAAATTTCTTCACCGTGCCTAAACATGAATAACTTTAGTAATTGATTTGTAAGTCGCAGTAGAACGGAAATACGATGAATTGCACGAGGACTTGCCGTTAGCTGTGAGCTGTGACTAAACATTGGGATCGAATTAGCAACAAACCGCAATATTTGTAATGACAAAGCTAACTGTTTAAAATTAAATGTCCATTGTTCTAAATTGTTGGTGTGCGTATCTGACCACAAGCATCTGGAAACCGCACTAGTAACGTCACTATTAGGAAATCCTACTATCCTACTAATATTATAAATGCGAAAGTTTGTAAGGATGTATGTGTGTGTGTTTGTGTGTATGTTTGTTGCTCTTTCACGCAAAAACTACTGAACGGATTTTCATGAAACTTTGCAGTAATATAGCTTAGACATCGGAATAACATAATTTGTTAAAATTTATAGAGATTTTTGAAGGGACTGGTTTCCCGAAGCGAAGCGAGGGCGGATTTACTAGTTATTGATAATTTTCACACAGAATGTGCCCACACACTCAACTCATTGTTTAGTTGCCGTAATACTAAACATAGAAGGTACTTAAAAGTGATTTTCTGAACTTTTTTTACCATCGATGCTTTTTGACGTCGTCATAGTTATTTTTGGAAACCTTAAGGTTCTCTTGGATATGTAAACAGGGCAATTTTTATAAATCTGAATGAAAATTAATTTAAGTAATTATATATAGTAATGTGATAAAGAAAAATAAACAAAGAGTGACGTATAAACGAAACCCTGATTCTTCCTTCATTAAACTACTAGTAAAGCCGCCCTCGCTTCGCTTCGGGGAACTGGTTCCTTCAAAAATCTCTATACATTTTAACAAATTATGTTATTCCGATGTCTAAGTTATATTAGGTACTGCAAAGTTTCATGAAAATTCGTTCAGTAGTTTTTGCGTGAAATAGTAACAAACCCACTTATATTTATAATATTAGTAGGAGTAGGATAGTAGGAAGTAGGATAGGATAGGATTAGTAACGTAAAGTAAACGTCACAAAGGATTTTAATGAGTCACACCATTGAAACAAACGAGATCCCTGAGTCTTAGTTGATAAAACTACGCAGTTTACACGATATTTACTATAAATTATAATAGCAAATAACTGAAGTTCTGATTCCGAATCTATTTAAGTCTTGTTATAATTATAAGTGTCAGTGTTATACCATTGAAATATGTATCGCACGAGATCCCTGAAACCTAAAAGAAAAAACTACGCAGTTGACTCTGCGTTTACAACAAACTAGTGGAAAATTCCCTCGGTACCCGGTCTGGTAAAAGTTTATGATTATTTATTACGAGCGGCCGTAACCTACATCAACATTCAATAGCCGTCAAACATTCGCTCCGAGCGAACTTCGATAAAGCTCGTACGCAACAACGCACGTTAATTTCCATAGCGTGCGTCGTTGCTGACTGTTGAGTACCGTTACTCAAAACTAGATTCGCTAGATGTAATAAAAAAGTTTGTGCATTTTGGTCACACAATTTTTTGTTTAAAATAATTACTGGACAATAAAAAAAATCTAGACATTAAAAAAATCATTTCAAAATGTTTGCTTATTTCAAAAGAAAAATGTACCTATTAGAATTAATTAGAGGCTAAAACTCGATTGTTTTGAGATGTAACTCATGAATTGCATTTTTATAGTTTAAAGTTTTGTTTCAAGATTTAAGTTCATCGAATGCTTGTTTTATTTTAATATTTAAGCAATTCCTAAATATCCTAAAAGGCCAAAAGTCCGGACAAATCCGATTAGTTGGTAACCCTAGTGCTGACTCACGGTTCAAGACCGACCGAACCGTTTGAATGAACGGACCGAATTTAGAATGCATTCGAAATTCGAATTTGCGGATTGCGATGCGCTGGCGTATGTAACAGGCTAACAGGTGATTCAGTGGGAAGCGCGGGAACAGTTACGCCCACATTACAGAAGTTACAAATGATTCGAACAAATTACAAAAATAAATGTGATTTGGCTAAGCAAATAGACATTAGCTTTGTAGATTAAAAATAGTTGCAGAATGTCGGAAATATCACTTTAAGACGCGACTCCCACCTTCCGATAATAGAAAATTTTGAGCTTCACTTTTTGTTATGAATACGTTATTATACTTTTTACATACCTATCTATTGAATTAAGTTTAGTACCCCGAACATAAAATCTTAATGTTCTTAACGTACCTACTGTGTTGGTAAGTGGTTAACATTGATGTTTAATAAGTATAGGAGAAAATCGGCAAGACTGTTTCATAATTTTATTTCATTCTTATTTATTTTTATGTAAGCTGGCCAAATGTTTTTAAAATTCGACGGATTTCGACTAGGGTTGCCACCTTTTTTTGCAAATAAAGTACATTGGTTATTATAGGTGAGAAAAAAAGTACATAGTATCAAAATAAAGTACAATTTATATTTCTTTATTATTATATTTAAAAACATATTTTTTATTGCTTTTTGCAGTTTGTATCAAATTAGGATCTCGACTAAACAATTGCACAGCATCTTTACAATCTATATTTAAATAAAAATTAATAAGTGATTCATTTTTATTACAAAGAAATCAAATCATGCGAAATAAAGTATTTTCGTGTACTTTATTGTTCTCATAAAGTATAGAGTACAATTGCCTGAAATAACGTACAATACTTTATTATAAAGTACGGATGGCAACCCTAATTTCGACGTCGGATCAGTGTTGATGCGTGTTACAGATTACATAAAAATAAACGCGGTTTCGCTAAACAGATACACATCGCATCTCGTTATTAGAAATAATCACCGAATGACGGAAACGTCACCGGTGGAATTCTTGGCTGCTGCAGAATAGCGTTATTTATTTGAATATGGAAATGGAACGTGGTATTTTCAGGGCCAAGATATTTTTATTTCTTTTTGATTTATGACCACTTACATAATATTGTCGTTGATGTCATTTTATTTTTACGCTTCGGTGACGTTTTTGATGGTAAAAATATTCTTTCTTTTCTTTCTTACTTATCATATTTAAAATTAGGTGGCTCGTCTACGTCTAATCGTTAGTTAATTAAGGGCGCATTCAAAAAGAACGCTGGTTACCGGCGCCGATCTGCCAGTAGGTTTGGGCCGTTTGGCTAAAAAATATCGATATATCAAAATATCGATATTTTGATATATCGATATTTAAAAAAATATAAATATATCGATATGTAAAAAATATCGATATATCAAAATATCGATATTTTTTCAGATTTAATATTTATTTATTTAAAGCTCTGCTGTCTGCTCATGGATCGCATCATGTACCTATTTGACCAATCCGATTCCTTAAATTTAGAAAAAGAGTAGGTATGCAGTAGGCTACTTGGGTTTAGTTTCTTTGCTTCAAACACAAACAAAAATTACAGTCTATGACCTACTTGTCTATGACAATGACACTGCTTGTTGGTTTGGTTGGTAAAGTGCCACAAACTAATCTGACCCGGTAAGAGGGGCATAATAATTGCATATTGGGAAAAAATATCGATATATCGAAATATCATTTAATTTAATTTCAGATACATTTGGAAAATATCGATACGATGAAATATGTTTTTCCCATTTGCCCATCCCTGTCCCTATCTGTCAGCACTTATCGGTATAGTCTATGATCCGAATCTAAATCGACATTTATCGGGTTGATAAGAGAATCAAAATAATTTTATAATAAATTTCGTATATTAGAAAATTTATATTAAAAATGGGTAGACAACAAAAATCCTGGACAGAATATAAGTAGGTATTAGTTTATACCACTCTTTAGTATTAAACAAATATTTCTTAGTATTTTAAATGATTTTTTTGTGTTTAATAAATCTGATATTCATTTATTACATATTAATAAATCTTTTTAAATACTAAGAAATATTTATTAAGCACTAAAAAGTGGTCTCTAATAAATTATTTGTTAAATATTAACAAATATTTTTAACTATCAAAAAAGTTTCTATCAGTGTGTTTGATTTTTTTATCAACCCGATGAATGTCGATTTAGATTCGGATCTTAGACTATACCGATAAGCGCTGGCAGATCAGCGCCGGTAACCAGCGTTCTACATGAATGCGCCCTAAGGCATTAATTACTTTTTTTTAATTCAATCAGTCCCTAGACGAGGACAATTTAAATAATAATATAATTATTCTCATTCTTATTCAATCACATGGGTGAAAAGCTGGCATTTTTACGGGATACAATTAACACGAATTCCACATATTTGTAAAAGTGCACAAAGATAGATACTCACAGCTCCAACACGACGCACATGTATTTCCCCCAGTCGTAAGCGTCATACAGCTGGATGAGCCGCGGGTGTCGGAGCCGTCTCATCACGTCCACCTCTCGCTCGACGTTCCGCCGCTCATCCCGCCGGCTCACCGACACCAGCTTCGCTGCCAGCTCCAGGCCGGTGGACTTCTCGCGGCATAGGTACACCGTGCCGAATTTGCCGCTGAAATGTTGGGAGTGTGAATCAGTGGTTGGTACATTCCTGTGTGGTGTAGAGTTGGGACTTGATGATTTTAACCGTAATAAAGAAAGTTAGTGTGATTGAAAATTGCTTAATAATGCACTTTGTTTTAAAGTCTTAAGTATAACATAAGTACATATACTTACAATAATAAAATACCACTCTCCGTATTTTATCGTGCGTTTCTATAGTGCGTTTGATATGCTGATATACAATATTGCACTCTGTCTTTTAGTAAAACTGCATAGCATTATATAGTTTAGGAATTCAACCTCCTCCTCCGAGGGTGTCGGATTCGAATCCGATGATGATAAATACAGAAAAAACCGTTCTTCATGTGTGTATATTTGTTTGGGCTAGTGGTTACTAAGCTAGTAGAGAATACCTACATTAAGCATTTAGCTCGAAATTTGAACTTCATATATTTTGCGATCATAAAAATTGATATAAATAAATGTTTACTAGTAAAAACTCACCGTCCAATCTCTGATATCATATCATAGAAGTTGTTGACATCGGTGTTCCTCTTGATGGTAACATCGCGGTTAGGGAAGGGCGGTTCTATCTCTGTAACAACAAAACAAAACAAAACATTTATTATTCATCACGCTTGGTGCATTTTAGTGGTTCTCTGAAAGAGCAAAATATCTTCCTGCTCGTTCAACGATGTATCGAGTAATATGAGTTAGAAATATAATTTGAAATACATAATAATCTGATGGACTAAAAAAAAAAAAATGGCTATTGGGATGCATCCAGCGATGGATTCATGGAATGTATTTAAGGGATCGCAAATAGCTCAATAAATAACTTTGATATCTATTACGAACTTTGGTTTGAGATTTACTATGATTTATTGCAGATTACAGATGTATTGTAGTAATATAAGCATGTACATATATCTACAGATATAAAAAAAAATCCGTTATTCCGCACGAAGACCCGTGGTCCAACTAGTTGGACAGAGCAGTTGGACCACTGCCCCGCACTCGACTCTACATCGCATATAGGTAAGTACCTATGAGAAAAAAATGGGTGATTGATTATTTATGAGTATAGATATGAGTTTTTATTTTAAGAATTTTTGTTTGTCTGTTTAAAAGAACACATAGTCCACAATCCACAGTCCAGATGTTGTGGTAAGATTCAGTCTTTAGTGTATCAAAAGTTATAATAGATAGTTTTTGCAATTACAATGTTATTACCCGTCATAAATGCGAACGAAATCACACAGACAGCGTTGCAAGACTTGCAAGTAAGAACTAGAATACTATTTCACGGTACTCCGTATTACTTACACGGAAGAATTCTATCTGGCAGCTAACATTTCTAACTCGCAGCAAGAACTTACGTTTTCCTTTTTCGCGCCGCGACAAGAAGTGATTGACATTTAAAAGTTAATTGCGAAGGTTGTGATGGACCGGTCTAGTTAGCGTTGTCTCGCTCAATTCGTTCGAAGCAAACTAGTTTTAGAAAGTGCTAAACCAGTCTTCGATCGTGGTTTAAGCGGTTTTGGAGATTGACGATTTGGGAGTGTTGCGTCGTATTTGTATCTGACTGGCCTGACTGCTGGCACACCGTCAAGAATTTGGAAACCTCACGCAAGTGCAATGTGCTGTAACCTTTATGTGTTGTCTATTGTTCTGTCTGGTGCATCCGTGTCGGCTGTGATGCGGCCATCAACATGCTAGGGTTGACACGTTTCATATTCGTCTTGCCCCTAAAATTAAAGTAGTTTAATGTACATAGGTACCCCTGTAACAGTAGTGTACGTGTGTACGCTCTACATTGTGATGGGAGACTCGTGCCCAGCAGTATGACGGTAATTTAAATACACGATAACCCTAATATCTAACCTAAGCGGTACTTTGATACCAAACTAACCAATACCATAATATCCAGACGTCCTGGTCATCATTGTCATTAGAATCTTTGGATTAATTGCTTTCAGGTAACTCAGTAACCTTAAAATAAATAGGGTTTAGTTACAAGGCATTTCATATAACTTTGTTTTCAAAAAGAAAAATATACCTAACCTAACCTTTTGAGCTTACCTTTTAAGCTTTCTGCGTGTCGATATTTACATAATGTAGCTACAAATATTTAATATTTATTTTTACTACGGACCCAGACAGTTAGCAATGGCAACCCTGATCACAGCGCACGGTAGTCGGCAGATTTGATCTGAATGTGAGAGCCAATCTTGATATAGAAACATGACGAATTTCATCCTAAATGCCAGGACATGCTTCATACAGAGCTCGAACATCGAGGTTATTGTGTTTGTGAATGGAAAATAGATGGTGTGAAATATTTCATTACAAAAGGCTTACCCCACTAATCTAGAGGTAGAGCTATAGATACATATGAATACAATTGACGTGTCTGTGTCGTTGCAAAATAAGTGTTTTTTCCAGTGCATATAATATAATTTTATATTACTACTACCCTGCAGACTTCGTCCTGCAACATAAATTATTAAGTAGACGCCCTCGCTTCGATTCGGGAAACTTGTTGCTCCGCTCCTATTGGACGTAGCGTGATGTTATATTATAGCCTACAGACTTCCTGAATAAATGGACTATTCAACACAAAAATATTTTTTCAATTCGAACCAGTAGTTGCTGAGATCAGCGCGTTCAAAAATCAAGCACGCAAACACTTATATTACTAGTATATTTAAATATGTAGTATAAATAAGCTATCTTACGTAGTAGGGAGAGCCTGTGGGAGAGCCCTGTAATGTTAGATATAAGTTATAATACCACATACAGTTAAAATACCACAAAAAGATATAAAAAAGATAAAAAGATATAGGTAATAACAAAATGCTATATGTATAAACATTTAACCATTTTATACTAACCTGGTATATAGTCAGTAAAATTACTAACAATAACAATGTAACGAATATTTCAAATACTGCTGTCTACTAATCAATTTGCATATCTGTGGCACTTAGTATAAACAATAGTACCTACCTACGTACAGAGAAATAGCGTGATGAAAATTTTATAATATATTATTAGCATAATACTAATAAAATAGCTACATTTTCATAATTAAGTCGTGTGTATTAATGCCAGACAGGAAGGCAATTTTCTTGGACGTGAATAATACGAACATTGGACCGTAAAATTGTCCTTTCCATATGCATTAATATCTTCAGGAGATACATTACCTATAAGTACTTGCTTATTTTTATGCATCTAGTAAAAAAGATCAGTCGAGGCAATTGATCATGTATTGTACTTATACCTAAATTATATGCACGAAAACGGACATCGATAACACGAAGACATCGACATATTGCCGAACGAAAAGGAAATGAGCGTACATGGAGAAGAGTCTAAAGAGTATACTTAGGTAGAGCAATAAGCAAATATCTATTGTCCCTACTCACACAGCTTATGACAGTTAGGAATTAGGAACAACTTAGTCTTAAGATAATGACAAGATGGATGATACTATTTTTGATTCGCATTGCGTGGCGGCTTTTTAACTTTTTATCAATAAAATCTGTTACTTTTCTTGGGCTAATACTTAAGTTTACTGTCAAGTTTTCTCTAATATTTAAGGGTTAACGCTACTTTAGTAATAGTATTTGTTTTATTTAAATTGGTTAAACAATTTCTATATTATGTGGCTATTAAGGGACTTCCCAAAGCTAAGCGAGGGCGGGTTTACTTGTATTGTACTTTTATTTTAATACTAGCTTTTGCCCGCGGTTTCGCCCGCGTGGAATTCTTTTATATCGCGAACCGGGGAAGTGGGGAAGGGGCTACGTCATCAAATATCTTCCTAGGAAAATTCATCGAAATCGGTCAGGCGGTTTAGATTTTCATACAAACTTTCATCCCCTATTTCAAGCCTTTAGGGGTTGATTTTTGAAAAAAAAAGTAGCCTATGTGTGACTCTGGGTCTTCAACTATTTTCATTCCGAATTTCATCCAAATCGGGCCGGTGGTTAAGCCGTGAAAACGTCACAGACAGACAGACAGACTTTCGCATTTATAATATTAGTATGGATTATGCTTTTCTGCAGTTAGTCAAATCTCTCTCTCTACAGGTCGGTTTCCTCAGTGCTGAGGGTCGTGACCACCACTAAGCACTTTCCTAGTTATGTCTCGCCACTTGTTGCGGTTTTCGGCGCCTTTTATAGCATTGTGTAAGGTCGTGCCAAGAGATGTCCGGATTTGATCGGACCAACGTATTGGGCTTCGTCCTCTAGGCCTTTTTCCTTCGATCTTACCGGTAATCATAAGTTTTTCCAGATTATCGTCATTTTTCCTCGCGATATGACCGAAGTACTCAAGGATCTTCTTGAGACAGGTGGTAGCGAGCCTCGTTTGTATGCCTAGTTGTTTAAGGATAGACACGTTGGTCCTATGTGCTGTCCACGGTATTTGCAGCATTTTCCTCCAACACCACATTTCAAAGGCATCTATGCGGTTTCGATCTGCTGATTTAATGGTCCATGTCTCAGCTCCATACAAGAAAATAGAGAATACCAGAGTCCGTACCAACTTCATCTTGGTTTTAATTGATATTGTCCTGTCCTTCCAAATTCTTTGAAGCTGTGACATTGCATTTTTGGCCATACCAATGCGACGACGTATTTCTCCTTCACAAGACCCGTTGTTGCTAATGTTTGAGCCCAGGTATACAAAGTTCTCTACGATTTGCAAATCAAGCAATCCACGAAGATCTAGCTGGTTTGTACGATCCACCACCATAAGTTTTGTCTTCGACTTGTTGATGGACAGTCCTAGGTCCGCACTAGCTATCTCCATTCTTTGCAGAATGGAGTCAGTTAGTCAAATAAATCCTTTAAAAATATTTGTTAGCATGCAATGTTACTAATGTATTTGCGAAACAGAAAAACCCTGCTATGCTATGTGTTAAAATAAATATTTCAATAAAAGCAGCTCCAAAAAATGGACTGATTTATGAAACAAGAAATATTTCAGTAGATATAGTCACAGCTAAGGAAATAGGTTTTTGTAGTCTCACGTGGGCGCAGTATACATATAAAACGAGTAAACATTGAACGCCGTACGTGAATTAAGTGTTGTGTATTTTAGATTCACGACATTAAACCCGTTTGTGAAAAATACACAATAAAAAATTCAAATAAATGAGCTCTAAAAACCGATTTGTACCAGTCTTTGGACAATTACATCGATCTGTCGACTCCTACAAATGCTTACAGTAGACAATAATATAGAATCTGTAGGCTTATAAATTCTTCTTAATGGGTTCTGCAACAGTTTACTTTGGAATTCATTCGAGCTTTGCCAAATTTTGCTATTGGTTCATTAACCTTTTTTTGTGACACTTTTTCGTTTTTTATTGTGTTTGTAATAATTTTTTTAATATGTTGCCCGCTCATTTTTTGGAGCCTTGTGTTAGTACGTTGCAGGTATACTACTATAATATTTTTTTGTTTTTGTATAGAATCTAATTCTACAACAAGTGATCTAACTTTTACTACTGTTACTACAAAGTTCAAAACAACTCTTTCAAAAGAAAAAGAAATATTGGTGGAAATTGTTCTAATTTTTACAGTTTTGTAATGTCACTGCTCCATCTGCGTTTAAATTAGTATTTTATTATGCGACTAACTGCTCGATAATTAACGCACTAGAAGAAATGTGACTTCTATGCATTGCAAATGTTATTTTCTTCTGAGATAATTACGCAAAGAGAGAAAGAAAGAGAAAGAGAAAGAGGAGTAGCAAAGAGATTCGTCGGATTTTTATGTCAATTTGAGCATAGAAGATTTTATTACCACACACGGATATTTAAATTATTTAAGCTATTAAAACTTTAATGTAAACCACTCAGGAATGCTTCGGTAATTCATCTGAGATGCGTCACGAAGCTGCATTTATCTATATGAATGGACCATGGTCTAGGAATGGCGGACATGGCACTGATGCAACATGGCATTGTGGAGGATGAGCGCTACGTTTACCAAACTGACGTTGGATGTCTTCCAAAACGTTTTGCTTTCTAATCCGTAATTTAATTACACGTTCCATTGTTTCTCTTTTATAGGTCAATGTCTGTATGTCATCTTCCAGTTTATTTCTATCTACCTTAGTCACTCGCTTGGTTGTGCTAGTTTCGTTAAGTCAAAGATGTATTTAATTAAGTCACTCGTCGTTTGTACTATTAATTTTATTGTTTGGCACTTTTCCAACTATTGGTCCAATCCCGTATAGTCTCCCACACAAATGAGGAAGCATTGAGCATATTCTATCATGCGGATGCCGTTCAAATTGTTATTGATCTTAGTGGAAAACTTTTTTGGTGGAGGTTATTAAGGTCGTTGATAAGGTTATCAGATATAAACAAGACTATTGTCCTCTCCGGAGGACATAGCGTCCAGGGATGTCTGACTTAAATATTCAAACAATTCGAGACAAAGATTCATAATTAAATACATAATATTTAATTTTGTCACTTCTCTTGTACTTTTTTGGCTTGTAACTACTTAGTTTTTGGCAGCAACTTTCGCATTGTTTACCTTAACTACCTACACATATTTTAGTTAATGCTACGGTTTCTTGTAAATTACATTTGGCTGCCCCGACATCCTATCAGACATCATTATTCAGTACCACAAAGTTTGTTGTACTACATGCTATAAATAGAATGGGAATCTGGAAGGTGTACCGATGGGCATTAATATGGCACTGTTGAAAGCTCTGTCAATCAATACGTGATAGCTTCACGTTTAAATATATTGTGGACGATAAACTATTATAATCCCTGCATTCTCCGATGACGCGAGAGACAAATGATCGTGTTGGAGTGTCACCGAAACGTCGCCCGTCTGCCGCGATCCGAAATAAAGACGAATTCTGTATGTCTGCCAAAATTCGATTATTTTGTTTATTTTTCACACGCGCTTACGAAATTAAAGGGCTCGTTTGAACGCGGTGATGAAACCGGTAAATAAAAGCATCTTTGGCTAAACAAACCGGTGAATTTTGGTTCAGTTGATGATATTTTGTCATCGGATGATATTAATTACGGAAAGATAGCCCTGATTTGAAATTAGGACATGTTTAGATTATATTCACGTAAAGTTTGGAATGATTACTTTGTTAAGGCACAGGCTAAGGGTTATGTCCGTCATTTTATGAATCTTGTCTGCGATAAGATCTAAGAGCTCAAATGTGGATATAAGCACTAGCAAATTTGCTTTTAATTTCATAGCAAGTTCTGAATCTCCCGGTTTCTCCCAGTTCGAATATCTAAAGGTGAAAGGATACATAAATGTTGACGACTGAAATCGTTTTAACGGTTCAGATTACCTACAGTCTATTACAGAATTTTGTGAATTTCCATTACAATTTAGATTCAATTTCGAAAATATTTTCTTCTACTAACAGACAATAAAATATCTTGAAAATAAAAAAAACGTGTTGCATTTGGCTTTCATCTGCCTCAATTCCCGATTGACGCCACAAACATATTCGATGCCAATTTATCATCAACTATCTTCGTGAAAGTAACGTCGCTCTTTACAATTTCGTGGTTGTGTTGTGTCACAATCAATTTACTATAAGTAGGTATTAATTTATGTTTACTGATTTTTTATTTTATTTTCTACTGCCTTAATGACGTCATGGCGAAATCGTGGCGGTCATCATTACTTAAATAAAACATCGAAATTTTTGAGTAGGTTTTCTTTCAAGGTTTAGGAAGTCTAGGAAGATTTAGAATTTAAATGTCCAATTTTTAACTAGGTGGGTACCTACACACATTACGGAAATTTTGATACACGTTTAAAAAAAATTAAATGAGTAGGTACCTATCTTCATTAATATTATATTCCCAATAAAACGCAATTCATTTCTTGATTATATTAATATGATCAATAGTTGAATCTTCTTTTACAAATACTCCCAACTTTTCTATCTGTAACAACCTGTCAACACAAACTATTTCAAATGATTTCAATAGACAGTCATTACAAGAACTCGTTATAGTAATCTTTGTTAATAAATCAGTCCTGTTAATATAGTTATTGCAATGGTAAATTAAATTATAATGAGACACATATTATTCCATTGAATTATTTGAAATTGTATATTGTAATTAGGTTATTTATTTACTCAATTTAAGATTCTTTATAACATTTGTATCCGTATGCATACTTATACATAGATAGGTAGGTATACTATACATTAGTATTTATCTATTTCAGAGAAACGAATCCTGATTATAAATGTTTGTGATCTTACCTCCGACCGGGTCTGTTTCATCCACGTGGATCATTTCGGAAGATCTGAAAATGAAAAATATAAATAAATTAGTACAATAGTAAATAATGGGTACGTACCTAGTACCAACTGAATAATCCAAACCATAATAATGTTAAGTATTAGAAAGTGTTTACTTCTTTATATAAAATTACATAGATACCACCTAAGCACCCATGGTCTGTAGACTTTGATACATTAAGGATCATATATATAAATTTATCGCGTTTTTTTAATATTGTAACTTTAAGCAATCGGGGAGATTATTATTGTTGTAAATTGCCATCTGATGGTAAGTGTTTATCGTCGCCGATGGCCATCACTAACATCAAAGTCGTCACCGAGAAAGAAAGAAGGAAGAAAAAAGTACCTTCTTTTATCTCTCTCCTAAGATAAGATTGGATCTTATCTTTGTATAAAAGTAATTTGTCATTAATGGAAGGTACAGTATTAATTGCCTAAGTCCTATGAGAACGGAGTGACCTTTAAGTAATTGCCTTATCTAGAGTCCCGACCTATTCCTTTAATTAAACGTGCCTCGTATTGGTCATTGGTCATCTCACCATTAATCAGCAGACGGTGACCATTTGTCATGACCACCTTTCCCTCAGTTCTTTAAAAGGAACTAAACGAGATTGATGAATAATCTTAACCCTAATTTTAAAACTGAAGACGCTAATGAATTGGCATTATAAATGGGGTAGGGATGGGGTAGGGTTAAAATTACGAAATTGGAAAATCCCGAAGAGCAGATGCATATTACAATAATTTTAACCACAAAAAAATCGATTTTAATATCCACAAGAAATTGTACGAGACTTGTAGTTAGAGTTACGTGCTTATTAAAATTCAGGGTTTCCATTTATTTTTCTAGAAATCCGTCATTAGATTGGAAGCAATGGAAAAGCCTCAGACGAACGTTCTTTCAAATTAATAGAAAATTGAGTTGCAAATTGTTGCAAATAAATGCATAAAAAATATTAACGTCGAATATAGAACCTCTTCCTTTTTTAGGTCGGAATAAAGAAGAAGGAGCTTTGATCTGTCCCTCGCACTGTGAGAGGAAGGCAAGCCCAGAAATGGAACAATTACGGATGGCGATGAAATGATTGCGACGATGAGTAAATATCATTACAATTACAATGCAAGAATCGCAGAAACGATGATACACTCGTCCGGAATTTTTTTCCACGGTTTACATTTACACGAAAGCGGTTGAAATGAATGACAAACTTGATTCATCGCCGTACGTTTACAAGTTTCCGAACTGTTTATGGAGCTATTACCGTTTAGAAATGGGTTTGCATTTATTGCATGCTACAAAGAAGTACCACAACCACAAGTTGTTACCTACCTCGAACGTGACTTTCATACTTAATTTGGACGCGATCACTCGCGGAATGACTGTTTCAGACTCGGACAGATAACATACTTTAAGTTCTTGTGTTGCTGATATAGATTCGATGAAAATTTTTATTTTTTTAACATATTCGAATAGACGTTTTGAACTGTTGTTTTAGTGATTATCAAGTTTGCGAAAATAAATTACAATAGGTAAGTATTAAGTATTTCGAATGCGGTAGTCGTGCAGTATTTTAATTTTGAAATAACAGCTTTATGTGACATTGCCATCTCACGTTGACCCTGTATTCTAACCAGAGTTTACAAGTCTCGTAACAGATAAACACTGTTAGTCTTTTGATTCATGCGACGAGAATTCAAAAGCAACTTTGTACCTGGCGACGTACAAACGGTATTTTAGTACTTGTGGCTTGTTAGCGGTTTCCAACATACACAATTATCAACGGTGAACAGGTTGAGATGAGTGACCAATAAACCTTACAACTCATGTGTCCTAGTGGCACAATAAGATGTGTCGAACCGGACGAGATGTCGAGCTGTCGACACGTCAAGTTCGCGACAAGTGCCAGTGAACTGAAGTGATGTCAAGATTTGAAGTCGGTACCGGTAGCTCAGAATCAATACTTGCTTTCTCTTTTAGGTATTTCGCTAGCATCGTCTATTTTATACGAATCAATTGCATTTCAGACATACCAAGTTTTACGGAGAAGGCTGAATGCCAGGCCCATCCTATTATCGGCCTCTGTATCATAAAGCGGTATTACAGTTATTTGTTCTTACAGGTCAAAAAGATCAGTGAAATGAAAAAGAAATGAGGGGGATTCAATAAGGAATTTTAATTGAGGAGAAGGAAGGAGGTTGGTAGAAAGCTATAGTTCATGGGCAAGCTTCTTAACTGGACAATTCATTGCCACACCAAGCACTTCTGCAGCTAGGGTAAAAACTTATTTAGGAATGTCCATAGTCTAGTAGGTACAGAATGCCAGGCATGGTACATTAATTCAGTTTGAATCAATTCCAATGAGTCATCGATGCATAGTTCCCTACATAATAATTATAATCGAAGTTCAGAAAACAAGGGATTGTTCCACATGCCATAGCTTTTGTATTGTTTTTACTTTTTACACATTAAGGACCACCGCTACGCATTCCGAAGACTGTGACTCATTTTGATGTTGATGGGAGGCATGTGCTGTTTTCTAATAAAAAATTGCAAATTTAATTTTCGAATCTATGTCAAGTTGATTATAAAAAATCTGCATTATAGCACAGATTAACAAAGAGTTACAGTCATAGGCAAGATTCTGAATTTTTAACATTCTAAAGAGAAAAACAGTTTGGTCTTTTATTTGTAGTCTGTTTGTTTGTACGGGCTAATCTCAGGAACTACTGGTTCGATTTGAACAGTTCTTTTTGCGTTGGTTAATCGATTTATCGAGGAAGGCTTTTAGGCTACATCTATAAATTCACGCTACGATCAATAGGAGCGGAGCAATAAGTTTCCCGAAGCGAAGCGGGGGCATCTACTAGTACTACTTACTTAGGCTGCTGGTGATTGGAGTCATTATTCCAGGCCGACACAATACGGCAAATTGGATATTATCTAAATATTAGTCATATAGTAGCCGTATCTCAAAGTAAATTCCAAGTTTTGTTTTCAGATAATAAAGCATACCTGCTGTCCAAATGAATCTTGCTGAAGTGATCTACCATAGCCAAATAATTCAAGGTCGAATTTGCTTTGTTTCGACATTTAGACAACACTCCAGTTTATAATAAGCCAGTATTCGGGTCATCTATTTAGGTGTCCAACTGTCGCACATAAATGCGACCAGTGTCCAGTGTACACGTTTGTGCATTTTACCGGCATTACGAATGAATGTTATATACCTACCTATTTAAAAATAACGTAAATACTTTAAACGTAAATAAATAGTTTTAAGGACTAACCAACTAACGTTTTAACTAACCCTGCTCATTGGACTGAACACTCGTCCCTGAGTCTTGTTTTGTGTCGGTCACAGTTGTCTCCGGCGGCAACGGAAGGGTTGAAGGATTAGTGTTTAATTGCTATCTGGATTCTATTCAGACAAACGAACAACTAACAATGTTATGATTTTTCCGAACTCTCTGGCACGTATTTAAAATTAGGTTTTTAAATAATTGAAAATCTATTAATAAACGAATTACCTAATTACTTACCTACTTAGGTAATAGTTTCCTTACGAAATATTCCGTGAGTTTCCTTATTGATTCCCTCAAAGGAACATTTTCTTTAACCAAGCTAAATTGTTTATCTTGAACATAAGTACGTACATGTAAGTACTTAAGCGTTTTAAGCGTATAAAATAAATATTGTGCATGCAAGCCAAATATTAATTTGGCAAGCGAGCGTCAAAACCAAACATAAACTCAATGTTTTTACAACAAAGCGGCGCTATTTTTGGAATTTATCCAGAATTCGTTAAAGAAAAAATACAAATAATAGGTCTTTGTCGCCTATTACGTAGGCAGTGCCAATAATGAAGCGTACCCCGTGCCAAACTTCATAAACTATGTTGAAAACTAGAATTTGTGTCATTAACAGATCTTTCAAGATCATGTAAGGAACGCGAAGACAACACAGGCCTTGTTATTCTAAATATGTAGGTTAGAATATAGTCTGTAAGTATTAGGTATTACATACATACTTATTATTAGATAAATAAATAAAATAAGACCGATTATTAGATGTGCGTTATAAAAAAACTATTTTATCGTAGACATTTCTCCAATCATGCAAAAACTTAATCAACTGATTATGACCAATGGATAATAAATAATTAATCATACAAACGACAGCATAATATGTAAATCTATGATAGTGATAAAGGATAAAAGTTGAAAAAATTAAATACTTAATGGATATAATATTTGTTGAGAAAATGAGCTGAATTTAATGAGTTGAGGAACTTTTTACTAATAAAAAGACATCCAGTACAATTACATGAAATATTCCGAAGAAAACTTGCAGACGATTAATATCAGGCGATATCATTTAGCAACGCCCACACAATTGATTCTTGATCTCGAAATCTAATCAAAACAATTCGATCCGACTGCATTGCACGTTAAAAAGTTTACGGTCGGTTCCGGCATAAACTGTTCATAAAGACATAATTATATTATGCAGAATAAAACGAGTACAAGGTCGAACGTCGAGAAATGTATTTTCAATTGACCAATACTTTCGAGTCACGAGCAAATTATGCTTAGAGCGTGAAAATCGACACGAACACGATGGAAGTTATGTGTGCATGTGCACTACTCTTATAGTATTATTTTTATTTAAACCATTTGATTGCACCACGAAGTGTAAATTGCTTGTATCACGTGTAGCTGTCACTATCTGTAGGTAGGTACCTACCTACTTAGGTACATACTGTTACAGTACCTCAGTAGTAACAATGATTTCTGTAGTCTTAAATTTAACTTACATTACAAAAAAACTTTTGTGCGGTAAAATAAAAAATCGTTTAAAATTTTAAATAGGTACATATATTATACTTGTGTTATTTAAGCCATTATAAAAAAATCGGAATAAGCACATTACCTACCTATAAAAAAATAATACATATCTTATCAGTTTTTTTGATGTCAACACTTATTTACTTATTGTAAGTTAAATGGCAAATTCCAGAAAGCGACGCCCAAAACAACACTTACCTATTTTTTATAGAAAATTGAACGTTTTGAGTATTTTGGTCGCATAATGGAACGCACGGAAACTGTGTACCTTTTTAATTATTTATTTATAATCTGTGGTTTTGTCGCAATTTCGCGGGAAGGTCGGGAAGTTAAAGGTTAATTCATTATAATTCTGTGAAATCCATGTGAAATCCAATTTCTTTAAAAGTCCTTAGGACGGATACGGATATTATTTTTCATAATGAGTAGTGATTGAACGAGCAAAAGCCTACGAAAAACTAAAATATTATATATTTTTTAAATTATTCTTTTAAATTGTTACATTGTTACTTATAAACTTATAAAATACCTACGCTAGTTTTAACCGGCTCCAAAGAAGGGCGGAGATGTATTGTGTATTTTTGTATGTGTTATATTTGTTACCGATTTGTAACGATTAAGATATTTTTTTTTAATCCGAAAGCTAGTGATCGTCGAGTGGTCTAATTTAAATTTATTAAATTTAAGCTGTGTTAAATCCATGCGTACCTATGTAGGTATATTGATTTTGACTACGTTGATATTTTTATTTTATTACTGCTCGTTGTTGAAGTCCGTGTATTTTGTTATTTGCCGCCCCTAACACTACTGTATTAGTGTAAGGCAAATTTTCTATAGATCGCCATCTACTTTATTTTCATAATATTTGCTAGTAATCCTAAGAACCTTGGAACGGTCAACTCCACCAATGCCACCAGCAGTAAACAACCAACAATCCTTGTTTATTGTTTCGCGTGTGTGATTACAGATCTTGGTATAGCATGTCAACCGCAACCTGACCCCAAAGCGTGAGGTTTAGCTACCACCACCTGTGTCTCAGTATACTGGATCCGCAGTTTCCGGGCTACTTAAGTAAATTTAGAATATCAAGAAATCGGTCCATGATTTCTCGCGAGCGTTTAGTTTCTTTAGAAACCGCTTATTTATTTTTATTAATAAAAAAATGGATTATTAGAGTTTGGAAGAGTGCCCGCAAGATAAACTTCCAGTAATAGTAGATGGTTCATACCTACGTACCTACATATTTAAAATATTAAAAAAAACATGTATAAGCATTATGGATTAAGTAATTTTAAATAAGTACGTAAGTAAAGATATCATTACGTTGCTGAGAAAATATATAAAAACACATAGATAATATTTTTTCGTTTAAGTCTCGGTGAATGTTGTTAATGATAAAAGAAACTGACTTTAATGAAAAATCGACACAATCATTAATGTTCAGATCTTGAGTACTTATATCAGAATCAAAACATGTCACCAGATACCTGAACACCAGATAGAATATAGACAAATTAATTTGGCGTACAAACCTGAATATTTTCTTTTACAGCAATAGAATACAAATAGTACACATTCCGATAATCGAACAAGACACTCAAAACGACACTTTTTTGTAAAAAAAAAATATTTTGAGTGTTTTGGTCGCTTAGGCCTTAGTGGAATGCACGGAAAGGACAGTGCATATATTATTGCTTATCGTGAAACCCACATTGTATGATACATATTTGTTGTGGAGTGGACATACATTATTTATCGACTATCTTAACAGACACTTATGGCGTTTGCTTCATTATTGATAACGTCTTTTGTTAAGTTGTCTGTATTAATCACCTATTAGTATGATTATAGTAGGTGTACTACGTGTCTCTAGGTATGTAGAATGAGGTTGATAAACACGATTGCTATAATAATAAAAATTCGATCATAAAATCATTTGCTTTATCTATGTTCTAAATCGTTTTATTAATTAACAGTCTATATTTGTCCAACATGAGTATCGGTCCTTCCTGTATTACCGGTGTGTTTTATCAGTTATGTGTCATGTAAAAAAAACGATTTGATTAGATTTAAATCAAAGATATGAGAAGGTTTTCCCATTGGATTTGCGAAATAATCTTTTTCTGGAGTCTTTTCTTAAAGGAATCTTTTCAAGAGCCATTTTAAAAGAATTTTGCTTTGGACAGTTTTTTCTGGATTTTTTATCATTTACTGTTTAAAGATCAGAATGTTGCTAATTCTCAGGAAAACAAGGCCCAATATGACGTCTTGACACCGGTTATTTAAGTTTTTTATATAATTCTATAGTCCCTTTAGCGCTAGAGAAAAATGATTAAATTATAACCAATAAAGGTGTTTTTAGTCCAAGTACACGGCATATCAGTAACCTGAAGAGGTCATGATACTTCGACACTAGATAAAGATATGCTGAGGGCCTGTGGCCTTTTGACATTGTGGTCTAGATTATCGGATGCGGTTATGTCATTGAATATCTGATGACACAGCACAGTTTTATCTCTAAGTCCAATTGGAGTTAAAGAGGTAGAGCCTGAGACATCTTGGCTATTCATGACTGTCTATTGGTTTAATTCAATGGTTGGACAAGGCAATGGCGTCTGATGCCTTCTTTCGTCGTAGGTCTCATACTAACAAGTTTAATCCAGCCGGCAACTTATAAACTAGTTTTAACAGTTGATGAACCTATGAAATTCTCAATAGAAAATCTTCAAGCTGATGCCAACCAAGTATATTATAGACCGTTGACGATAATGTTTTCAACAATAAAACTTACGAGACAATATCTCGATTAATAGACCACTAAAATAACAACGTGTTTATAAATTGTGTAAATAAAGTAACCAGTCATGGAAAACGTGCATTGACCCAAGATTTGTTCAGAGAACTTTCGAGAAAATGAAACACGACAAGACATAACACTCAATTTAAAAGGCAGTTGTTTACGTTTACAACTTTTGTAAAGACTGTGTATGAAAAAAACATTGGACGTACAAACAGAGAACCATTAGCAGTGAGATCGGTTGCAAAACAATTATTTATTCATTAGAGGTCAGGACCCGAATAACGAATAAAGAGCAAATTAAAAATGAAACACGACTGCATAAACAGCCAGCTTCAAAGATGAAAGTAAAAGATGAAACAGAATTTACCTGAATACCTTTTCCGAGAGGTTTCGTTGATGACGTTGGATAAAATGTTATTTATTTAAATGTAAAATATAATATGGACTTTACTGACAGGTTTTTAAGCATAAAAACATCTTTATAGTTGAATTCTGCGAAATACAATAGTTTTTAAAGTAAGTCCGATGCGTCGGGAAATGGGTCATTAAGGTGATGGCTGCGATAAAGTTCGATAAATACGAATTCTCATTACTTTCTTAAAGAATTTCAATAATATTTACGTTATACGAGGATCAAGGCGATTCGGGTTTACACAAAAAGATAAACGATAATATTATTGTGATGAACTTCAACCTCATATGGAATTTAAATAGGTTTCCTGTAAAATTTCTACAAAAATTCACGATTGTTGATCACTTTATACATCGGTAAATACGTCATTTACTACTCATAAGTCAAACTATAATGGATATTTATCAAAAAAGGTAGGAATCAACTCATAAGAACTGAAATGAGAAATTGAAGATAGTTCATCTGGATAAAGAATGAAATAGGATCGCCAATAACGTTGAAAATTGACGGGTCGAAGTCGCCAAACCCTGCACACAGCTTATATCTTTCACAACAAAAAAATAATTGAAGTCCTCCCCTCAACATTCACGTTGACCTACAGATAAAGCAAACCTTAACGCCTGTGGCCCAACGGTAAAGGCACGAGCAATTCGGCGGTAAGGTAGCTTTCACGAGTCAAGGTGAAATTCTTCTCGCTAACTACGTGGGCGCTGCCCCACTGCCGCCGTCTCTCAGTAGCTGATAGCCGGTAATTGATTTAAATGTATTAAATAAAACATGTAGCGATTGATGGGCTATTTAAGCAACAAAACGCTGCGTGGGCGCAAAATAGATAGATATAAAAAACGTGCGAAGCGTATGAGTGGTGGGCACAACATTGTATTGAGTGAATTAGACGGTAGAGATAGCATGCATGGCGTGCATGTACATTTTACTTTTTACATTGTAAAAACAATAAGCGATAATAGTATGAATTTCCCATCATCGATTTCGTACAAAAATTTTGTGAAAAAAAAACAAAAACGAAGAAAAAGTCGAATCCGACGTCAAAATTTTAGCAAAAACGCCTGTGGTATTCTTGGCATTGAATCTGACGTCACCGTAATCAAAATAGCAAGCAAGCGAATCCGCTAGGCTCATAAGTACATAATATTTCAGTTCAAGTATCGCTTGTCATTATAGCATCACCTCTGTTTATTGTTATTTTGATTATGGTTTTATAGCTTTTTCACATACAAACTTTCATCCCTTATTTCAACCCTTTAGGGGTTGATTTATGAAAAAAAGTAGTCTATGTGTGACTCTGGGTCTTCAACTATTTTCATTCCGAATTTCAACCAAATCGAACTGGTGCTTTAGCCGTGAAAACGTCACAGACAGCGACACACAGACCTTCGCATTTGTAATATTAGTATAGATATAAACTTGTTTTATTTGTTGTTGTTAGCAATTATTGTACGGTGGATATTTCTGCGGTTTTTAACGACACCTATCTCAAATAGCCTTCTATTATAGATCTGCCGTTAAGATTCTCACTTACTAGATCTTTACTAGCATCTAGCATCTTGCCTTTGTATTTCAAAACAGAAAATACTTATAGTTCAATGTGCGTTAAATTATGGAAATGCCAATTGTATCCGATGTAGGTAGATATGTAATGTGTAGATGGTTAGATTCTACGGACATCAAAATTTATATATATTAGGTACGTCTACAACCGGACCTGCGTCAGAAATGGCGCCCATACAGGGACATACCATTCGTGCCTTGAGACCATCCTTTGCCCATTGTTTTGGTATAGGTTCAACGTATGTGTCATTCTAGTGACGGCTTACGCAAGGTTACGGACCTATGTTTTAACCTAACAGTCTTATTACATGTGATTGTAAGCCTTAGAGTTGGTTAGACAAGGTTCGCCCGCTTGTTTGTTTGTCAATTCGTAATAACAGATTTTCGTTCACGTAAATTTTGTATACGTGTTTTTGGGTAAATAACATAATACTTATTTCTTGTAACCCACTGCAAATAAATAATTTCGTTTGCTTTGATTTCATTGTAACAGTCGCAACTGAAAAATGGGAAACTGTTATCGTTTGACGTTTAAACTGGTCCCCAAAAGCCGTGAACCGGCTTCCGATAGAGAAATGTGGCAGGTCGTCGACCGACGCTTTCCAAACCAGTTCCTCGATAAAACCTCACGTGGAGTTTCCATACGTTACCGATGTGATAGGCATTCTTTTTGTTGTCTGTGACAACAATGAAGGGCTAGATATGGTATCGTTCCATTTGTGGCGGGAACGCATAAGCGCACAGATAAAAAAGCATATCTTTGTATAATGGGCAAAGCGTTATTTTTCCGTGTTGACGACGTGTCGTGAATCCTTAATGGCCAGTGTGGTTTTGTTAGGCTGTGATAGATGTTGACTGTGAGTTATTAGTTATTACTACAGCATTTAATAATGATTATATATATTTTCTGTACAACATACTTTAGTAAAAATGGAGTCAACCATTTTAGACCATTTTACCATATTTTTAGTTTTAGAAAAATAAGAGAAGCGTTTTACATAATTAGGTACCTACTTATTATTCTAACTGTTCAATAATAATGAAACATTTTCTGCCATAATATATAATTATCTACTGATAGATTTCCCTTTTCTCTATAAATAATCAAATGAACTTAACGCCATCTATTAATTGCATTGAACGTGTTCAGTTATAGGTAAATGATGATAATTTCTGACGAGGATATCGTTAATTTTACTTTGAATTCATCATACGGTAAACTGTTTTATGTGGTTTGTATTTACTACTTAGGTAAGTATTCGACATGCGATCATGCCATTTAAAAAGATTAAAGTTGGGCCATTTTAATAGGCCACATTTGACAACTGTTTGTCTTTGCTTCATAGTGAAGATAACCTGCTGAAAAACATCGATTAAATTGAATAAATCGATAAGGACTTCAAACATCTGTAAATTGAATGCGATTGTTATAAAAAGTATTAATAAGCGCACAGTTCACACAACGACAAAAAAAAATGACAAAAATAATGCGTCAAAATAATGGCGCGAAATGTAATCATGACTTTTTTGTAACATTTCACGTTTCTAGATACTGACTTTTGAGCCAGACGTTATTATATAAATGAATAATTACATATTTTTTGGCCTAAAATGTAATAAAATTAATTTTGTTTGTATTAAAATACATTTTATTTTGTAATCGTGAAATACTTTTTGACGATTAGTTCGACTTCTCGAATTCAACTTATCTACTCATCTGTTTCTTTCGGTACCATCCCTGATATTTAAAAAGAAAAAGAGTGCACTGACGTAACTTTGTAACGACGTCAGTTCCTTACTTTTAAGTGTAAAAAGTTTAACTATATCTAGTATGGAATGTATTAGATACTATGGGGTGCCTCCCTTACAAGGTTACTTCGGAAAATTTTGACGAACTGTCAAATGTGGCCTATTAAAATGGCCCAACTATAACAATCGCGTTTTGATTGCTTAATTTATATAGTAGGTACCTATAGCTGAAACGATTTTGACTTCAAAAAGTTATTACATTCCAAATTCCAATACAGGGAAAACTGAGGTGTAACTGGCCAATGAAATAAAAAAATTAAAGATACAAGGACGTGAGCGTGAGACTGTAAACTTCTACAAATATCGAGGTCGTCTAAGATATATTATATGTTATCACAAAATTTATTGGGTTTTAAGGGGTGTGTATGTTTTTCTACGTTTAGAATCACATTTATCTTAGTGGAGGTCCCAAACCCATTTATTTCACTATTGCACTTAAGCTGATCAACTAAATAAGTTTCGGGCTTCATTGAGGTGCCGTGATGCCGCGTCAGTGTATTTATTAAGGTTTTAAAGATAAATTTTATCACGAGAATGGGATTTGGATCGGGGCAATTATAGAAAGACCCTGCGAAGGCGAAAGTGAAAGATAAAGAAAGGAATTAGTGCTACTATTATTATTGGTTTGGTAAACAAAAAGTTATCACACGTAATTATCAGGTTTTGTAAAGTAAAAATGTGTTTTCAGATTTTTATAAAAACTTCATAAGTAGGTATAAGTAAGTAATTAATGTGCGTAACATATAATAGGTGTAGAATATCAAAAATTGTGCAAAACTGTATGAGTGATACCTACAAGAATAAATGAATTTAAATTAATTTATTTAGATTAGTTTGGAACTTGACGAGAAACGAGATCGTGCGAGTTGCGACTATGTTTCTATGCTTAGTCTTAACGATTATCGTTTTGTTTGAAGCTTGTATTTAAACGAGGCTTTAATCACTTTAATGTTTACTACCTACTCATTGTTTGACTAAAATTTATTTTCGCAAAAGGCTATAATTATTTCAACCCAATAGGACACCCCTCCCCTACCTCTTGAATAAATAAACACAAGTGTCATAATAAAATATATCTAATCCTTTGCTTGTACCTAATATGTAGATATTCTCGAGGACCCTCTACCTACATTCCGTTCGTTAGTTCTATATTTTCTATCTCTAGGTAAATAGAACATGCAATATTTAGGTATATCGCGCAATACCTACATTCAACTCACTGTTTACTAAGGATAAAAAGACCAAATTGACTCCAAACATCAAAAGCTCGGTGTAAATATTTATCAGCTATAAAATTGGAATTTTGTATGAGCTGCTCCTAAATAACTGACGCGATTTACATTAAAGTTTTACGGCTTATTAAATCTTCTACACAGGTTAATATGTATGACTTTTATTGGATGCACATAGATAATGTACTTAAATTTGAATCATTCAATAGAGCATAATGTGTTATTACAGATTATAAAACATTACCAATTTGTAATTCTTTGGAAAGCACATGATAATTATTAAATTAAAATGGGCATGTCAATTTTGGAAATAAAAGGGGCGCTGATTGCTGGATTTGAACAATGGCCTTTGTTTCAGGAGTCGAACCACCGAGCTATCACTGCTTATACATACCTAATTAGATGGAAATTAAACTGAGACTTTATTCACATAACAAGCCATGAATTCAGTAATCCAATCTGCAAATACAAGGGCTAACGGCATCGAAGTGGCCTCCCTAACGGAATTAATTTTTCAGCACATAAAAAATTCGCGACGTCCCAAAATAACTGTCTGGCTGGACGGACCGACCTCGCGTACGATTGACACTAAACCATACTCGATTTAGTCGGTTAACATTTGGATATTATGTACCCGTACCTAAATGAACGTATTATAGCTATTAAGTCGTCATTCTCTGTCAACCTGTCTGTCTGTTCGATTTTCAAAGATTAGGGCATGTAATTTGATTTTCTCCTCGTTTACGTATTCATAACTTAGGCTTTCTTATAATGCGAATGATATGGACAAGCACTGAGATACTATGTACTAAAGGACAACATAGGTAAGTAATTTCCAAAACTCATATCCCGAGGACAAACTTTTAAGTATCATAAAAATTTCTTCTTTGGCTGGCAATCAAATTAGTTCGGTGCAGGTAGGGTGACTATCAATAATAATTATTAGGCTACGGGGTTGTATATTTGTGTGACAAATTGGTTTCAGATTCCTTTTCTTCGTCTGTATGTTATGTTTTGATTGCATATGTCCATGTCTTTCGTAAGAGCATTAACATGTTCCTTTCATTTATATGTATAGGAAGGAATTCTGATGGAATAAAATGAAGTTAACATTGATATAGACTAATAAAATAAAACTATACAAATCTCTATCGTATTGTATCTACTTACTGATCAGATACACAAAAACATAGAAATCAAACCGTTATGGTACGAATGACGACAGTCTTATCTTTAATTAACAGAGCTGCAATGTTAAAAAAAGTGACTGACACTTAGACAAGTCTACATACGTAATTAGATAATTAAAACAATATTATAGATCAAGTAGGTGTACATTAATAAAATAATAATATCTTAAATAAGAAGATAAGAGAGCGTTGGATACAATGTTGTTAAATGTTAATTAAATATTAAGTATCCTTGAGGAGGACCTCATATCGGATATCGGATAGGAATTAATAATGAGTAAGTATGGAGTTTATCAATATAAGTATAATAGGAATTTATTTTCTTAAATAAATAAATATTTAAAAACACTTAAAATATTTTGACGAAAAGAAGCAAAAATTTTTGAACATAGTTGAGCTGGCCCGGCCGGTGTCATTAACGTAGCTACAAAATATTATGCATGTACGAGTATAGTGTAATTCCTAGCGACGGAAATTTTATTGCAAATTTTTGTTTTTACGACTGAAGGATTAGTGCGAAATCTCGTAATTGAGTAGTTAGGCTTTCTATTCGATTTTTTTATCTAAAATTTCTCGTTTTCTAAAAAGATTACTTATGTCAATTCATCACTTAGGTAAGTCGTTTATTTAACTGGTGGATAAATAAAGTGTTTAAAGAGATGAAAAATAATAAAAAACATTTCTATGGAATCTCAAATAAAATCTTTGATAAATAATTACGATTCAAAACGTCTTTATTAATTTCAGGGATTTGTGTACCTATAGCTGATGGTGATTATATACCATAAAAAGGTCCAACCGGCCGTTTATCGCCTAGTTACATCAAAGAAACCATTTACAAATGTGACCTTCGTCTCAAACCACGGTAACCAAACTTGGCAGAAGAACAATGAATGGCAGAAATACACAATGAAGTAGAAATTATATAAGAAACACTAGCGCAGAATGTCGTGAAGTTGTATGAGTGTAAACATATTGTGTTAAATACGAAAGCAGCTTGTAAATGTGTGTTAGATTTGGCAACTGGACAAATCGACAGATGAACAAGTTTATTACACCCTGGAATAAGATCGGCTTGAAGAAGAATTTATAGAATATTGTGTTGAACATATTCGTAGCGGTGTATTATGTTCCAAAATCATAAACTTTCTGTTCATTTGTTCACTCACCCATCTATCCTTTCACACAGATCAGATTGACTGCGGACTAACCGGTAGGTACTGAATTTTGAATCAACGTAATAAAATATAGGCTGTCAAAATTTTGGAGTGTTTGGGGAAGAAGGTAGTAAGCGCAAAGGCGGATGCATTTTGAAAACCAATTTTAACTCCAATCAATAAAAAGTAATTAGCACAATTCGTGAAAGTACCAATTTCATGTGGTTAAATCCTTCGTGAACAAAATATTATTTGCATTTACATTTATCAGGTGTTTATAATATCTAATAATGACTATAATAATTGAAGTTTGTTTCATATTTGTGACTAAATGAAATTTTCTCTTGAGTAGGTAGACCCAGAGATATTATGTATTATAAGTAAGATGGATCGAAATTATATTGATGAAGAAAAAGATCCAGAGGAATTACGAGAGACCCAAAGACTCAAGGAATGAAGAAGAATCAAAGACGATCCTATCTAGTAAAATGTTCTGAGCTTAGTGGGGAAAAACTCTCTCGTTATCCATTTAGCTAGGGTTGCATTTGGAATAGTGTATATTAAATCTTACTTAATATGAATACAAGATTCCTAGGGAACGTTTCTATAAGTTCCACATCATTTATTCATACGAACGCAATGACTAAAGTACTTCTGCTGCCATTTGTTATTCCTTCCTTTCTACACAGACAGGACAATCGTTTGGCCGTTCTAAGTATAAAATAACGTATATTATGTAAATTGTATGTTAATAATTTTCACCGACAGTGTTACCGACTTCAGACAAAGCTAAGTTAAGAGAGAATAATTGCTTGAAATCTTTAACGTTACTCTTTAAGCTTTTTTACGTGATGACACTCTGTCTTGTTTATAAGTCTAGCGTTATTCTTTTGGTTGAGTTTAGTTTCTTTTTTGGCCGGTAATGCATCGTTTGTCAACTCATTCGTTACTTTTTCACTAAAAATGAGCTTAGCCATAGATCCAAAAGAAAAAGGAATTGGATTTCTGGGCGGTATTTAATTGATAGATATCATTATTATTAGGTACTCAATTTCATTATCATTTCATACAAAAAAAATTCGTGGCCAGACCCATTATAATTGCAATTGTTTATTTTATGTAATTACTACTTAAGCAATTATCACTATCTCGTTTTTATCTTGCATTGCAACAATCTTATCGATAAACATTGGATATCAGACAAGTCTGTTACCCGCTTATTAAACACAATATCAACCATAACAATGATCACCGACCAGCCGGCTAGAGAAATATTATAGAATTAAGAACAATAGCGCGCCGTGCGTTTGTTTAAAACAATAGATGTACAGACAAGATAGAAGTGCTATTTTAAACAAAGACATCCTGCGGTCATCGTCAGGTGTTGCAACCGCAGTCTCGTTAAAACTTTATGAATCAAATGAGCCGTCAGTAATAACATTATCTGATACTTTGTTACGCATCGCATTTGGGTTTTGTTTGACTTAAGTTTGGTTGATATTTGGAATTGGCAATAAGGATGATTTATCGATTTTGCATCATTTAGGCGGAATAGGACTGGGGAAATGGCCTTTGACAGGTCGGATTATTAATTATTTTACGACAACTCCTAAGTTGCTAATTTTAGAAAATTTACCATGTATATAAAACAGGGTAGAGTCAGGTACCTACTCCAAAACCAATGCAAGTACCTACTTTTTCTACAGAAGCCGCGTATTGGAGACTCAGTGTTCATTCATTATAAAAAGATTAAAATGTCGTGTCAATAATAAAGAAAATACAAAAAATCCCATAGTTACTTCCATAGTTACTAAAATTCCCATTTATAATCTAATGATCTTGTTCTGTAGTTTAATTCTTTGTATTTATTAATAGCTTATGGAATATCGGCCTAATTTTGCTTGGCAGACGTGTCCATTTACTCGTAACATTCAGAAATGTCTACCATATGTCGATTTTCCCGCCATTTTGCCTTAATGCACCAATTACCTACATATCAACTGGCTAGGTAGATATAAAATGTCTACTGCTATAATATTACGAGGGATTCCCATTCGCGTATTAAATGATTGTAAATTATTTTTCATATCTTTTGCAGACGAAGCATTGAAACATACGTCGTCATCGTAGATGAGGTTTAAAAACATCGTGCGCACAGACAATATTTTGTCTTTTAAAAAGGAAGTGCGGCACTGCTTTGGATATCTATTAATCCCGGCGTCAATTAACACACTCATCTCGGAGTAATATGTTGAGCTGACATGATATATCGCTAGGCAAACGGAACATGCGATCGTTGTGACTTCATCGGCGCCAAATTATTGAGTCACGATTTCGATTGAAGCTATCGGGCAAGTCACAGTGCATGACTGCGATGCAACGAGCGGCGCCGGAACTGGCTGGCTTTCTTAAAACGTTCTCTCATGTCTGCTTCCATGATAGTCTCAAGTCGACCCATAATGGGTACCATGCTAGACTAACGCTCGAAGGTTTTGATTGCCAGCGAGACGAATGATCGATGACTTTAAATTATGTTCTTGGTCTGTCTTTGTCCATAGCACCCACGAGGAAAGCAACATTTTATATCCCCACACTAGTATTTCGAATACTAGACGGATTCAAAGACGTATTTTAGTTATCCATAACTTTAGAAAACTTTTAGAAGCTCTTTGAAGATCAGGCCTTATCTTATTGTTGAAGAGTAATTTATCTGCAAATTTTGTTTGTCTGATCGGTTGAAATCAGTTATCACTGATAACTTATCAGTGACTTTCAGTTTGGTGGTCCGTCAGTAAGTTTGGGTTCATGGAGAAGACATTTCGATTTCCGGTCATACTGGCAAGTACACGAGTTAGTGATGAAATAAAACACGTTAGAAAGTGCGTACCAAGATGAAGGTAATGTAACTTTATCCAGTACCTATGATTACGGAAAGAATTAATGATACGATTGAGACTACGGAGTCAAGTTACGTTTCCTTACTTTACTTTATATTTGGTGTTGTTATAAGCGCTTATAACGGCCCTCAGTCTGGTGCTACGATCTAAAGTAGACAGCCTAAATTGGGGACGGTGGATGTATTCTTTAAAGGGTATGTAGGCTGTCAGTCCCGGTTAACATTACATACCTATCAGTTTTTAAGTCATTGAAAAGCAAAGAAACTTCCAAAACTTTGTTTGGTCTCTAAACCCTCAATTTATCTGAACTGGATCAATATGTTAAGATATGGACATTATAAAGCCAATGTTATGAAACTGAAGTGCTTGTAACCTGACCATGGACTGAATTAGGAAACTTGGAGTACAATGGCGGGTGGTTGTGATGCTTGGAGAAAGGTTTTAGCAATCGTAAAGCTGTGAACCGAACATTAGACTGCGGTTATACTGTGTAGACATCTCATACCAATCTTTTTAATTTCCATTAAATATTTTTTTGTAAGAAATTCTGGAAAAAAATAATAAAATTAATAAATAAAAGAATGGAAAATGATTGAAACTTGAGGGTCTTCTGTATGTGACACTACGTAAAAGGTAAATGAACCTTAATTTATTAAAACAACGGTTTAATTAAATCACAAAGCAGCTAAGCGACCACTTTTTTGGATTTGATTACTTTTGGCTAGTCGTCTTCAAGATTAAATTGTAATAATAATAATAATAATAATAATAATAATAATAATAATAATAATAATAATAACAAACACACAACACACAAACTGACACACACCACTCTCACTCATCACAATGATGTCACACTAACACAATAGAATCAGAATACTTGGCATAAGCCCGTACCTGGTTCTAAATATCCGACCTAGAGTCGAGTAAAAAGAAACATCTTACATAATAATAATACACTTTATTATACACCATAGCAACAAAACAACAGAATAAGACATTTGTACAAAATGTGATACAAGAGGCGGTCTTATCGCTAAAAAGCGATTTCTTCCAGACAACCTTAGGGTAAGAAGTAAAAGACAGTGAGTATAGTAATAGGGGGCAGGGTGTACTGAACTAAAAAGATTTATAACTAATCAAGAATTAAGAAGACATAAAATTAACACTGGATAATAATAATGGATAATAATAAATGTTTATAAAAAAATAATCTGTTAAAAAATAACAGCAACTAAATAATTTTTTAGTAATTTTTGTCGCTTACAATTTACTTTTACTTTTCACATTTTACTTTCAAAGATTAGTATTCATTACGAGTAACTACATCATTTTCACGAATTATTCCCCTGTATACATATTGTAACACACTTAACGTTTTTTGGTATCTAAGTAGGTACGTACCCACCTAATTTGCAGAACAGTGATCTTTTTGGACGCAAGATAATTTGGGTCCTGAATTCTGACTGTTAGTTAGACGTTGACTGAGATACCGTTGATTAAATGATAAGCCTTTACCGGTTTCGCCCGTGCAGTCCAAGGTTAGTGCGATAAAAATCGCAATAAACTCCACAATGGAACGAAATTAAAGTCACTTTTAACAGATGTTGGGTACAAGCGAAACGAAATCTTTAGATAATTATAATGACGTTCGGTGGAAATTTTTGTACTTAATATTTTAGATTAATTTCATATGGTACGACACAATACACATACAAATAATTAATAAGGCAATTTGTATAAATGAGGCTCACTTTTTTCACTATTCTAATATACCTAACTTTATTTTTCCTAAACTATAGTACTAACTACAGTATACCTACATTCATTGCTAATTTTACCCAATAATTATTGATGAAATAAGTTTAATGTATCACATCATAATTGGAACAAAGTTCCTTACGGCAGGCTTGGAGGAGATAGGGATTTTGCTGCGCGACGCGACCGAACTGAAAAAAATGTGATAGTAAAACCGTAAGAAAAAATGCGTGGAATAAAACCGTTAAATGAGACGTGCGCAGGCGCGACAGTCGTAGGTATACCTACACAAGCGAGTAGTGTATAATATCTACCTTTCTCTTTCTCCCTCTTTCTTTTCGTTATTTTGTTATTGTTATTGTGTTTTTGTTATCCTTACTAATATTATAAATGTGAAAGTGTGTTTGTTTGTTTGTTTGTTTGTTTGTTTGTTTGTTTGTTTGTTTGTGACGCTTTCACGTCGCAACAAAGCTATTATATGGTAAGGTTTATGTGTGTGGGGATAGTTAGGAGGGTGGAGAGTGACGTAGGCTACTTTTTACCGCGGAAAAACATCCCATTCCCATGGGAAGATCGATGTTTTGTTAGTTACTAGATATTTATTTTCGGAGTTGCCAATAGCTGGCGTTAACAAAATTCATTTGCAAGTTCTGAATTACGCTATCAAATACTACATGTAATTTACTTAAGTCATAGGCAAATGTAATAGGCTACTTTAGCTCTGCCTCGAGAACTCCCCGCTCCGGCTGTGTTCAGTGTACCGCCCGCCCGCTGGCACTATCCTGTTGGCTGATGTCCGCAAGTTGCTGGACTCGCCGACACCGGTGGTGGGCGCGGGCGACTGGAACTGCAAGCATCCGGGGTGGAATAGCCTAGCTGCCAACAGAAGTGGAAGGCTACTTTTTGATGCCGCTGAACAGCACGGCTACACTGTCGAGTGTGTTGCACACCGTTACCGCGGCTCTGAATAAGAGAGAACGCGTGTGTGCAGTATTCCTCGACATGGAAAAGGCGTTCGACCGTGTTTGGCACGACGGCTTTCTCTACAAGATCTCGCAGCCGTCGGCGCCCCGGAGTGCCGTTAAGTTGATCTCCAGTTTCCTCGAAAATAGAAGCTTCAGAGTAGTGGTTGAAGACGCCGAATCCACCGAGCGTCCGATCGCAGCCGGCGTCCCGCAAGGGAGTTGCCTGTCCCCGGTCTGCTACGCCTGCTACACCGACGACATCCCGGCGGCAGGGGGGGCGTCGCTTGCCCTGTATGCCGATGACGTGGCGTACATCACCACGTCGCTGAATAGAACCCACGCCATTGTCAAGATGCAGCGTGCGCTTGATGCCCTCCCCGAATGGCTCGCCGCGTGGAGACTGTCGGTGAATGTCGGGAAGACGCCGGCTGTGAACATAGGAGGATACCTCAACAGGCGGGACCCTACTCTGGAGCTTCATGGACAAGATATCCAATGGGCCCCACAGCCCAAATACTTGGGCAAAATCGACGGAAGACTCTCGATGAAGCCACAGGTTACGAAAGCCGTCGCGAATTCCAGAAGTGCGATGGCAGAAACCAGTGCTCTCCTCGAGCCTCCCTCTCGGACTGAAGCTCGGGGTCTACAAGACCTACATCAGACCCCGCCTCACGTACGCGGCAACGGCGTGGTACGCGCTCGCCAGCGAACCACAGCGCAAGAGGATGCGCGCAGTTCAGGCGATTGCGCTCCGCCGGCTGACTGGTGCGCCGAGGTACGTCAGGAACGCCGTCATCCAGAGGGACCTTCGAGTCGAGAGCCTGGACGACTTCATCGAGCGATTGGCACGCAACATGTTCGGGCGTGTCGACGCGTCGCGGTTCCCGCATCTGCAGGACCTGGCGCCGCTCCACATCCGTCCACCGGACCGCTGGGCCTTCCCGCGCGACTTGCTGGTTGCGCGGGACGGGCCTAGCACTGACTGATACTGGGGCTTCGTAAGTCGTCGCCCGACGCTGATCGGCTCCTGCTGGGCTTCCCACCAGCGGGATTCACCCGGCAGGGGCTCGATCGCCTGGGCGGCGCGAAGATGAACCCCATCCCGTTTAAGACTCTGTGGCCTGTAAAAAGGTCACCACTCACCGGACTTGACCTATTGGTTAACCACAGATGGACAACCAAGGGCCTTAGGGCCCAACCCAAGGACTGGCCCGTTTTAACGGGCCGCAAGAGACATCCCCAAAGGGGAACTAACTGTCCCGAGGGCTCCACACATCTCAGACAGGGTGGAGTGAAGAGAGCGAGTAGTAGGCTACTTTTTAGCCTAAATTCCTACGGGAGCGGGACCTACGCGGGTGTTACCTACGGGTCCCGAAGCGAAGCGCGGGCGGTTCTCTAGTTTAGTTGATAATTTGAATTACTAATGAATAATTAAATGAATAAAAAATAACACAGTCGTGCCAAGTAGGTATCTACGTACTCTTATATGCTAAGCTAAGCTAAGCTACAACCCACTAATGGCCCACTACTGAGCACGGGTCTCTCCTCATTACTGAGAAGGCCTAGAGCATACTCCACCACGCTGCTCCAATGCGGATTGGTGGAGGGGTTAGTGGCCAACCCAGTGTCGAAAGTTTTCAAGCCGCCCGAAGGCCTCCGACATGGCTTAACGACTGCTATCAATCGATAACAACCGGGACCGACGGCTTTACGTGCCCTCCGAAGCATGGAAGCGCTCAAGAAATTTTGCCACTAGCGGTCACCCATCCGACTACCGACCGCGCCCGCTGTTGCTTAACTTTGTCGATCGCTTAGGATCGACGCAAGCCGCCGGGCTATGAGCGCTTCAGGCGCTCAGAGGTCTCTTATAATATGCATTTATTAAAAAAAACATCAATGAAAATAGGAAAATTTACGTTGTGATCAGAACTGGATCTCTGTGCAAATTTCGAATAGATAATTATTATGTAAATAAGATCCTTGGAATTGGTGATTAGATTAGATATACCTACTGAATGATTACGCAGAATATAATATGCCTTTAGGGCAAAAATGTGAAGTGTGTTAAAATGCCTACTTAATGGTGCCTTAATGGTGCCATACAAAATGCATCCTAATGGTATGTGGTCACCGTTGCCCATGGAAATAACTAGCATAAAAGGCAAAGAGAAAAGGAAGAAGAAAGGAAAAAATACTGTCTCAAGTTTCCAAACGGAACATTGATACTTTGATCAATTTATTTGTTTGAATGCAAAATAAAAAGTCTTAGCTGCACTACGGAGAAGGTGCGGTTATGTACTTAGTCTTGCCATTCATTACATTTGTTCATTTAAAAGTTCAATGCAAAGCGAGTTTGAATACAACCTTTTACTGTAGGCAAACCAAAACTAATGAAGGATATTAGATGCATTTTAATGGCTTTAATAACGATGAAAAGCAATTAGGACAATTACATTTTAATTGCCTTTTAAGTTTCACGAAATTGAATGACGGAAAATTTATTACCTATATTTATCTTTTGTGAATCACTGAATAAAAATCTGTGTTATTTAACTTTTACCTATAGTATTTAACTTTTGTATAAACGAGTGTTGAGATTGAGACGAATACCAAAATATGAAGAATCACTTATATGTCGTTTAATTAATAATGGTCGGTGATGGAAAACTAGTCCTATACTTATTCAATCAGTGCGACCTAATCTGTAGATCGCAAAACATGAGTGCACCTACTCGATATACATATGTATATTTACATGACACCAACCTTGAACAAGTTTCTTAAAGGGTAAAACTCAGATTGCTTGCACGGTGATCATTTTAAAAACACGCTTGAATATTACTTAATAGTTCATTAATTTACAAATTCTAACGCCTAAGAAGTTCTTTTTATTATGGATTTTTAAGACAACAACCTGACATGTGAACCTTATCTAAGTATCGGTAATTTCTACGCAGGCATCGACAACGCGTTGCAGACATATAAAAAAGCGATTAAATAGTTTACTTAGCATATTAAGCGATGTATGTTTACGTAGATAGCATAAGCATTGATCAATATCTCTCTAGAACGTGGTGTTATTCATAATTTCATTAAGAATGTGGACTAAAACATCACGTTAAAGATTATTGACTGTACACTCAAATATGCACCTTTTATTTGTACTCATCTAACTTCGTGACAAAAGCAAAAAATGTATAAAATACCAAAAGAATTAGTAGGTACCTATATTATTATATCGCCTAAGTTCTAAACATTCTCTCATGAACAACATAGGCAGAATCACAGCTTTTTGAAAGGTCTAACAAAGTTACTTGTTCAAGCGAGGTAAGTCAAATTGCCCAATTCCGTGAAGAACTGAAGAAGCCTTTAAGTCCGCGATAATTGCAACTTCGTACGATTCTTTACTGTTACTGCCAGTCTAATGGCTCTACCATCTAATCTCCAAATGCAAAAGGTGGCGCGTTCGCCGGTTATCATACCGTCGGATTCGGGGATGTCTAATTGAAAATCCTTTCAAATACCCATAAGTGGTCGTTGACATTCAAAATAATACAACCACAAACATCACCATAATTTCTTAACTTTAGACTCTTTTTCTGGAGGCATTTCGTGATATCGGTCGATGGAATAATTTTTGTCAGAATAAGAAAATTATATAGGTAGGTAGGTGTAGTCTACAAAGTAAAGTTCAAGTTGGCAGACATCACACACCTTTCAGAATACGAATGCGATGAAGTACGTATACCTACAGTACAGGTTTACCATGTGTTTTGTTTACGACAAAGTAGGTATCTATGTTATTTAGGTACCTACATATTAATTAATTAAATTGTAATCGCGTATGACCTCGAAAAATTTCGTGCACAATTCGAATTTTAGATCCCGGACATTTACTTTTAAACTACTGAGCACACAAGTAAAAGAGTTTTAATTGTCTTATGACTTATTAAAAAAAACTTCTGAAAAAAATATGCACAACGTACATTTAAAATTTTCAAAATAAACAACAAAATACGAAATAATCAATCTCAAAGGCTAAACTTATCACGAAAGTAGGCTTCACCTTCAGAAATATCTAAAACAAGTTTTCGTGTAAGCGACACAACATGCATTTGACTGAATCAATATAATCGCGGACCGAAAGGTAGCCCGGCAACCATGCAAAGATTCCACGTATTCACCGACCAATATTTCCAAATGGAAAAAGTCAACTTTCGAACCTTATACGTCGACTTACCTCTTGCAACTTTAGCGCATCACCCGCGCACCGCGAGTTTTGACTGAAAATCACTGAGCAAGGCAGCACATTCACCGTATAACGCACTGGCACTCAATAATCCGTTTCGTAACTCACTAAACGCACTAAAAACAAAAGGAAATGAGTTGGTGGCGAGGGACCGCGACTGTCGCGCTGAGAGTGTGTTTCGCGACTGATGGTGCGCAGGCGATCGCCAGTAGTTCTAATTTTATCGCGCCAGTAACGAGATATAGCGCTCTTTATTGAGGAACTTTTTGCTTGTTTTACGCGAGAAATTGAGCGGACAGCCGTTAGCCGTTAGGGACCACTTGGATGTCCGGCCGGCACTGGAAGGCACAATGCTTCATGAAAATGCAGTCCATCGATGATTTAAGATTTCTATGGTAACAGCCAATTAACAGGCGGGCCATGTAAGTTCATCAGGTGATGCCGAATTTTCTATAATATCAGTGTTACCCACGATAAGTCGGTCAAGAAACAAGCGAGTACCCAAGTTGTTAACTGGCTTTCTTACCCTGAAACTAAAGAGAGACGACAGCCTATGTGATGGCAAGGGGTCATCGAGCCCAAAGGAGAGCTGTTTGTAAGTCTATCATGAAGTGTTTTGATACACCCTCAGGAACTTATTATAAGCTAAACTACAAACTATTTCGCTAACAAACTACAATAAAATACAACCACCACCCTACTCGTACCACTCAAACGTCAACATACCCCTACATTAGAATTCCCTGTATCGCGGGCGGTATGGCATGAACAACACTTATAGTAAATAATACATCACAGAATTCACAGACACCAATGCCCCGAGAACAAACATATAACTGTCTCGTACGTACATATCGGTTATATCGGTTGGCTACGAACCTGAGACATACAGACAGGTCTGATACCAAATAGAGTACGGGGTTGACAAATGGTAATTATTATCGTAAAGGAGACCAGCAAATTTCTTAAGGACCTTGGGCCTGGAATATGAAAATGCATGAGACATCGCTTTTTAGATCTAGAATATTGTTAACACATTGTGCATATTCCGTTTTTGCCGAAAATGATGGGAATAATGAAATATAGTCGTTTTACGCACCGCGCACACATAGTATCTCATCATAGTATAATGTTTTAATGATATGATGTAACTAGATTTTTAAATATGAAATGGATGTATTAAAATATGCAAGACTATTTGAGGGTATTGAACAAGCTGTTCGCTCCAGGACCAAATCTGATGTTCCATTCTGATGTACCTTTACCTGCAAAATTCTAATTGAAAAATGTCTAATTGTAATTGTAATTCAGGAGACTTCGAGGTAACTTCACAGCTTCAGTCTGGCCGGTGGGAGATATTAAAAGTCTCCGCTAATTGGTACTATAGCACTTCCCTTATCTTAGTAGGCTGCTTCGGATGCAACAATAGAGTCCATCTCTACAAAAATACCCTGCTAAAATTCTTTCACCTACCTACTTAAGTTTTCAACCATTAATCCAAGCTGATAAGAATATTTATAATTATGTTTTTTGTGTCAGTTGTAAAAAAACATGAGTAAGCTAGGGACTTTCATTATATCTCAAAGTTGTCTCTATATTTCTGAAACAATAGGATAAAAAATTGTTACGCGATACCATTTCTGAAGCAAAAAAATATTTACCTATTTAGGTACGAGTTATTCCGAAGTAAGAGTTCAAATTCAAAATCATTTCATATATGTATTATGACAATAAATATTACATTTTCGAGCCTACCACAGTTTCAGAAAGGCACTTTATTATGAATAGAAACGAGGGTAGAAAATACTAGTTTATATGAAAAGTCTAAATACTTACTAGTTAGGTATTAGGTACTTAGAGTAGTTAAACCTGACAATGCAGTGTATATTGATGGGTATGCGACACTTCAACACCTGACAGCTGGAAAGAAATGTAGAGTCGGTATTGTAGAGATGCAGTACGATTAGTGCCGCATTCTTGGGCTCACTTAGTATTCCGTCAGTATCCACTGTATCCTTAATGAGTATTTTCGTGACGTCTCTATCAACTCTACATGAAGCTTCATGCATCGCCAGTACGATTACATCATGGAGTTATTCAGTTACTCCGCCGACCGAGACAAATGTAGTTTAAAATGTAGAGTTTGGTATTGTTAATATGTACGTTAATTTAGTATTCAAGTGTCGCCTCAACGGCTACATCCTTTATGAATACGAATACTTTGACTCTACCTTAACTCGACTTGAACTTAGATGCGCTACCTTTGAGACGATTGAGACTAGACTAGATTGACGGTGAGAATTTAAAATGCTGTTAATACTATCTGCCTTTTCAACATCTACCCAGGACTGACTGGTAGAGAATGCCATCAGGCATTAAGTGTTTGCCCCTGTATACCCTAGAATAAGGTGTTACTAAATAAATAAATAAATAAAATAAATACATATTTGGTTAGAAGCTAAATTGAATTATGCGTCCGTCCTCACCGCTGTAATGAATTTCAAAGCACATCCTTACGGTTTATCTGTAATGAACTAGAGCAGGCGGGAATTTGTGTAGGTTGCAATTAAAACAAATCGTATCGTATTGAACGCGGATGCAATGCAATAGTTAACAAAAATGGAGATGTGCTATCTGATGGTGAGTAGCCACCGCCACCCATTGACAACCGTAGCCTTAAAGGCGTCACTGATGAATCCGAAACTTGCCTAATAAGTCTCCAAGACTTATTTAACAATTATATTTTATCGTTTCAGCCAGATATGGACTGGACTACATCCTAGGAACACGTTTAAATCTATTAGAAATTAATTATGTAACGATTTCTCAGCAATACTACAATTTGTTTAAAATACGGAAAAGCCATATTCAAAGTTGATTGACAGATGCTATTTGGCATTAAGTCCATTGTGTTAATGTTAAGCCAAAAATTCGACAATTAAAATGAGAATGCAAGTAGCCGACCGAACTGCGCGACGCAATAATTGCAATGTTGGTGGCATGATATTGCAGTTTTTTACATTTTAATCGATTATTAAATGGAGAAGGTTGTTCTCTATTTAACATTATTATTATCGCTATCCTTCCTACTAATATTATAAATGCGAAAGTTTGTAGGGATGTGTGTGTTTGTTACTCTTTTACGCAAAAACTACTGAACGGTTTTTCATGAAACCATGCAGTACTATAGCTAAGCTACATCGCAATAACATAATAAGTTAAAATATGCACATTTATATAGATTTTTTATAATTTGGTTATAAAATAACGATAGCTGTCAAGTAAGTCGGAAAAAGGGGCTGGTTTCCCAAAGCGAAGCGTACATACATACATATATTACAATAAACAATTATTATATCTTCACTCATGGAAAATTGCCAACAACAATAGACTGCTATGCAGATCATTCGCTGCTTTTGGCAATCTTAATTATAATCTTACGGGGCTAATAATTGCATAGTAACGCAACTGACCCACTACCGGGCACGGCTCTCCTCTCACAGTGAGAGGGTAAAGGCCACAGTTTACCACGTTGGCCAACTGGAGATATTCGGACCTTTTTCTACGTACCTACCTATACAAATATTTCGAATCATGCCATGAAAAGTGGTCATTGGTAGTCGATTGAGTTTGAAATCGTGAGTACCCGTTTCACGTAATTATTATTGAGTTCGCTATGAAAGTTTAAAATTTTCTATGAAAGTTTAAAATGATATGACCAAGCTGGAAACCAGGAACGCAATAACCCGACACTAGGATTTCCTGTGTCGTAGTTGCCATCACATCACACAAGACAAGGACGTAAACCCAGACTGAGAACAGTTTAAACTCATCATTTAAACCGCCTCGCTAAGAATCGAACCCAGCACCCTCGAACAGCGATGCTGGATCGCCATTGCGCTATCGCGTCATTCGGGTCGTCAATTTATGATTTTTAAATGATTCAGTCTGGTCTGGCTGTTTCATTCAAATCGTATCAGAAGTGAGTCGCGCGTTTTCGACATTACGGAAAATCACCTTCAATGTGACGGAAACAACTGCGCTCCTTATTTTGTAATATGTGATTCACTAACCACAAATTATATTATTTATCGACGGTTTAATGTTTAAGCGTACGCCCTGTAATGTATTTTGAATGTTTTCACCAAAATCGAAATCGAAAAATCGGCGATTTTTAATCAATTTATTGGAAATTGGTTTATTTATAAGTTTTAACCTCTAATTTTGCGAATTAGATCGGTGGGTATGGTTTTAATTTTGCTGAACACCCGTATCTCGGATCGGCCTATACCTGAGTCTCCGAGAATTTGACATTAGCACTCCTCGTTAAAATAGTACATTACGATACGGTGCGTAAAGTTGCCCATTTTTGAACGGCGTGAAGTTAGCGCACGAGCGAAGCGAGTGCGATATACGCCGTTCAAAAATGCAACTTTACGAACGAGTATCGTATATTATTTTATAGCACGAGTGACATAAATCCGCTTTATTGTAGTTATAATAAATAAAAGTTATAATTTGATGCTTTAATTTCATAAAGATTTTTGAGTTGCGATAATGATAATGTAATTTTATTGTGCGAAAGAGAATTACAAAGTGTTCGAAACATGAAGAGACAGATAAAAAAATAACGACAAAGCCTCCTGAAAGGAATTATTACGAAGTTGTTAATGTTTATATTCAAGTTTTGTACAACATAAAACTGTATTTAGGAGAATCTCTAACCTATGTAAATTCTTGCATAACCCGTATTAAGCACTAGTTTAGTATACTGAACCAACAATTTGAGAAGATAAGATAACTAATTATGAAATATTTTTTCGCAGATTTCACCAAACAGTGTCCTTTACCCTTTATGTGTACTTACCCATACTATGTTAAGTAAGTAGGTTTTTTGTTTACTCAATAATATTTCCCATTAAAATATGATAAAGTAACAGTTTTCACCAACAATTTCACACATACGTTCCTACCTACAATACACAAAACATACTTCAACTGAATAAGTTTAAAAAGCAGTAAAGATAAATATGACTAAAGCACAGTATGGATAATTATAAGTGCAGGCTTACATGGTGACTATTTGCTAACCTGTGGTGCGGATTTGACGCGGGTTTGCGTCACTCAATGTCATAAAGTACCCTCATGTTATATATTTTTTAATTTCTACCTTCGCAATTGTCAATAATTTATTTTTGAACGGCGTGAAGTTGGCGTCATTTGCCATGTAAAAATGAACTACTTACGCCACTGAAAACTGTGACTTAAATGCGGGTTTAAGTCACGCTGTGCTATAAACAAATTTATTACGTGTACTCACGGTTCAAGTTAGCTTGTAAGCAACATTTACTTAAGGCATTTTTAATTCTCTCTACTAATCTATAATGACTCTTAATCACAGGGATGGAGAGCTGGCATTAGTATGGGTTGCCATTAGCCTTCTAGTCTATAATAGACTCCGAGGGCATAGGTAGTCCAACACGCTACCCCAGTGCAAATTAATGGAGGGGTTGGTTGGTTGGTGGCGCGTGTAGGTATTTGAAATTAATAATTATTGAATTTACATTATTCAAAATACACATTATGAATATGAAGATGCGACCATAATTTAGCTCGTTAGCTAATAAATATTTATTTATAGTAGGTACTTCGTAGCCTCTATGATTTCAAAGCCCGTTCATAAAAAAAATATCTCATAAAATCTATGAATACTTCACTAGAAACAAAAGTAATTAAAAAAAGTCCACCATAATTAGAAACAGATCCATTCAACGTCTTTGTCCGAAGAGCTTTCAATTTCATATCTTTGTTGCGTTTCGGCCGAAAATTTTAATTTCAATATAAACTTAACGATTCGTTGAACTTGTATTCATTTGGTTTTGGTAAAAATAATAATTATGGAAACCAAAATAAAACACGCTGTACAAGGTGAACACAGGCGTGTCTTACGACGTTGTGGCGCCACTGCGGACATACAGACACACAGGGTCACAAACAACATTGTTATATTGTGAACGTATTTAAAGTGCATAAGGCAATAAAAAAACTAGTGTGTCTCCGTATTGCCGAATACATCAAAAGGGTTGAAAAAAACGATACATAGCGGGCCGAAAACAAAGCTAGTATTCCGATTGAAAATACTAAAATATTAGGTATACGCGCCATCTTTGTTTCCTGCCTCTAGAGTAGGAAAAAATAATTTTTTCGATCGATCGAATCGATACGTTCTATAATATTGTAACGTTTTTCCTAATGCCATTACAAATAGCATTCGATAAATACGACAAAATATTTGGGTGAATCTATTAACCATGTCATTTGATTATGTTATCTTTCTTTTTTTATAGCTTAATTAATTTTTAATTGTTGGATAACTGTCAGGTATATTATTAACAACATTTTAATGTAGCCTGTACTATAATAAACGATCACTAATTGGGTATTCGTTCATACTTAAGCCTGACAATTTAATGTCTTGTTCGTTGGACGTTCTTTATCACTTTTACACAGAATGAAATATCGGTAAAAATAATAATTGTCGTTAGTAACCGTTATAGTTCAAATGTTTAGTCCGGCGATGATTACATTTTAAAATCTGTGTCTACATACTTCCGTTTAAGAGATACATACGGAACTCTAAAAAGAGGTCCCTAATTTTAATTACACACAAGCAATAATGCTATCGCGTGTTGGACGCAGTGCGTGTCAGTGTGTCACAAACATGCGTTAGTCACTCGGCCTTCTAACGTAAAAAGATAAGTCTACGACCTAGCTCGCAGTAATCCGTGTCGAATTAATTATGATTTATAACTACACTCCATGCTCCATGCTCTCTCGGCTCAGTCTCCGGTTCAAGGAGTATCGACGACTTCGATTTGCAAATGGAATGTTGTTACTCATAACCGTAACATATTACTTTCCTATTTATGATAACAAATAATGAATCTATCGGTCCCGGGTTTAATTTCTTTCTAGTCTGTCTTTTTTAATTAAAATAGCAAAGGAGCATGGAGCACTCTTCCGCTGCCGTACCTACATATAGGTATTATGACAACAGAGACGTACCCATATCAAGCCTTAAATCCGGAACGAATGGTTGCACGATGCACCAGTTAGTAGACGGTGTTAGAATTAGAATGTTAGTCCATCGTCTAGTTTTGAATAGCTAATGGTTGAACCTATTAATTTCAAGTTTCTTATGGGTTATCGTGATGTTCTAATTGCTGTAAAAATCAGACTGATTTCATTTAAAAATTGACAATTAATAAAATAATATAGTTGATGTCAATTAAATACGCATTATTTAGATTTTAGAATAACTCAAAAATAATTTGTCACATCGCGTTCCTTGAATGGGAACACTTAACACGCACCAGTTTAGGATATAAAAAGAAAATTAAAATTCGTTTACCCAATAAAGAGTTACAGTATGGTCATTTTGACTAGGCTCATGTGAACTTCGTTTTCCGAGATGTTTGCGCAGGTACAGTAACTGACAAATCAAAACACGGCGGCCATGACAGTGTTTTGTAATGCGCTACTTCGTATTGGCCATGGACGTATTTACGTCCATGGTATTGGCTAACTATCCTACCGCCCGCACTCCCCGCCCCCTACCACCATTTTGGCCTTAAAATCGACATCTGCGCAGCCACTCGTAGCCAACTTCATATCAGCCGAGTTAAAATGACCTTACTGTACTAGTCTTACGAGGTAACACAACAAAATATTGTCGAATTAAGAATCTCCTCCTTTTTTGAAGTCGGTTTAAACATAAGAATGTACGCCATTATAACATTCCAGTAGGTACCTAGGTGTATAAATGCAGTACCTACTGTCTTAAACTTGGATGGTCCCTACCCTTATAATGTACAAGTGTCTTATATAAATGGATGGTAGGATGGTAATACAAAGATCTTCAAGAGGAGGGACCAAGTGCCTCCTTTGGTCAGCAGGGTGTTTTACAATAGGAATCGTTTGGTCTACTTTGGCTTCGACGATAGAATATATAAGTCCGTTTTTTTCGCTACGGACTAAATTGACACATGCAAATGTCAATTTTCGAAATAATGATACCAGTTTTTTAATAGTAGTGTTGTACTACGATACCTACCGGTTTTATGAATCGTAACTTTTTACTTTTATCAGATAATTTCATTTTTATTTGATAACAGACGAATCTTTAAAAAATCATGGTAACTATGGAGTATCACAGATAAAAAATATATTTATTAATATTAACTACGTATTACACTAAGTAAATAGGACAATTATTGACTTGTTGTTGAAGAATACGCAGTAACAAGGTTAAGGTACATTATATAGGTATGCCTGTCGATTATTTTATTTTAAAGACACATTTTTTAATATTACCGAAAAACTATACTAGAGTGTAAATTACGTAAAGTTACGGTAGAGGCACATCACTATTAATGATTCGCAAAAAAGTGGCAACACAGCTAATGTCAATTTAGTCCGTAGCGAAAAAAAACGGACTATAGAGCTCATTTTGAGATGACTCATTTGTGCTTATCTAAACACATCCCTCACTACGCTCGGGATTCTACTCTAGAATCCCTCACTTCGCTCTGGATTCAAAAAAGCGCCCTCGCCGTAAAAATATTACTTTGCTCCCTTGTTATATACAATCTACTATATTTTTATGAGTTTTAGACCTTCTGTCTGATCGTCCAGCCTGTCACAAAATTGAACGGACAATATTCAAATACCCTCTTGTATACGCGGGGAAAAATCGCATTAAATGACAGTAGCGAAAGATACTTTGAGAATTTGAATGATCCTAAGTGATAGGTACCTATGTTTATCAGATAACCGGAACTCGAAATAATTTAATTCGAACTAATTAGGTAGGTACTTATTTTAAATGAATTGAGTCATAGAATTCTAATTCCGTACAAAACTCAACCGCGTCTGCCAAAAATTCAAAATGGCGCTGATTGGCGCTGTATTATTTTCGATCTGGCTGTACCGCCACCGTAATTGTTTCCAAATTCTGATTTAAATTTATCTTCCCATAAATTTCCTTTTGTATTTAATTGATAGTTTGCCAGTATGTACCTACTTGGTTTTCGCTTCCCGAACCTTGATGTTCGAGAGGGAGCTATTTGACTGCAGTAGTGGATATCTACTGTTGTCTAGAGACTCTTTTAATGAGTTAGTGTTAAGCTTTAATTATTAATTTAACTTTAATTATTAAGGAATGTAAACAACAGCTAACCTAAGTAATGAGGGTAAAAGCGTGTGAATTCGCCGCTAGAGGCGCTAGTGGAGAGTGAGGTCTGTCTGTCAGTGCCACAAACTTATCTGACCCGGTAAGAGGGGCGCTACTGTCTTTCTTTGTCTGACAACAGTTTAATATTTGCATTAGTTCCAATTTTGGCCACCGGGTCAGTTATGTTTGTGGCACCGTCACTTCTCAATGGGCGGGCTTTGACAGCTGGACCTCACTCTACAGAGGCGTCAACTGGTGAGCACAAAAACGGCGACCCTCATTCTGTTGATTTCTGTATGATAAGTAGGCACGTACCTACCTACAGATGTTACCGACCTGGTTGTTGCGTCTATACCTACTACTATGTTTCGAATCCATTTATTGCGGAAAGCTATAGGCTATTATAACAACACGCTACGAGCAATAGGAGCGGAGCAACAATTCTCCGAAAATGAAGCGAGAGACTACTTAATAATATGTGTTGCAGGACGACGTCTGACGGGTCAGGGTCCACTAGTTTATAATAACACTAGTAAACCCGCCCTCGCTTCGCTTCGGGTAACCAGTCCCTTCAAAAATGTCTATAAATTTTAACAAATTATGTTATTCCGATGTCTTAGCTATATTACTGCAAAGTTTCATGAAAATCCATTCAGTAGTTTTTGCGTGAAAGAGCAACAAACACACACACACACTCACTCACTCACATACATCCTTACAAACTTTCACATTTATAATATTACCTAGTAGGAAGTAGGATGGTAAAGGAAATAAATTACAGTGCGCCCAGCAGCCAGCTTATCTCTGAAATGGCAAAAATTGGAATTAACGCCGCCATGTTAAAAAGTCATTCATATGTTGTGGTCATTGTGTGCAATGATTGGTCAAATGAATGTCAAATGCATCCGACAGCGCCTCTTTAATTTCAATCTTATGTACATATAAAAAAAAAGTTGGGTTTACTATACCACTACTTTTAAAGTGATTATAGAATAAACAACTTGCCCCCATAAATAGCGTTATCTGTGGGGACTGGTGGGGACATAGTGAGGGCAACATTACCTAATACAATTAAAACGTTGCTATAGCAACGGTTACGACAACAGTAATAACATCGTAAGCGTAACATAAGCAATTTTATGTTTTTACGTGATAACAACAATTTAAAGTAGGCTTATAGTACGTCTGGTAATTAATTACTTTAAATCTGAAGCACGAATAATTATTGTGAACACTGATTTAAAATTTGAAAACAGGTTGTCTTTACCTTTCTTATTACGTATATTGAATATATTAGATCTTGTGGTAGGAAATACGTATTTTAAGTAAGAAAGTACAAACAAGCGGATGACTCTCCCGTTGGTGAGTGGTCAACTGGTCATTGTCGCCAACAGATGAAGCGTCTATTAACTATAAGTTCGATACACTAATTGTGGGCAGATTGCGCTATAAAAACCAGGTATTTGTGGACTTCCAACAGTTACGGATCAAAAGGATCAGTTTGGAACTCCAGCTAGGCAGATATGTGGACAGTTAGGGCCACCAAACTTGACCAAAGTTTGCAAAAATGACCAAGTGTTTGCAATAACAGATAATTTACTTGTCGATGTATTTTTTATATTATTTACTAGAGAACCACCCGCGCTCGCTTCAGGACCCGTAGGTAACAGCCGCGTAGGTCCCGCTCCCGTAGGAATCTCAGCTAAAAAGTAGCCTATAACATTTGCCTATGACTTAAGTAAATTACATGTAGTATTTGATAGCGTGATTAAGAACTTGCAAATGAATTTTACTAACGCCATCTATTAACAACTCCGGAACTAAATATCTAGCAAGTAACAAAACATGGACCTTCCCATGGGAATGAGATGTTTTTCTGCGGTAAAAAGTAGCCTACGTCACTCTCCACCCTCCTAACTATCCCCACACACATAAACCATACCATAAAATAGCCATGTTGCGCCGTGAAAGAGTCACAAACAAACAAACACACTTACACATTTATAATATTAGTAAGGAAGTAAGGATAATTATTCCAGATTTTTATTTACAGCTACCGTCATGGATCTAAATATCATGGATAAGTTACGTCTTCTCAAGATCGACACTGAGTTACGACCGCAAATAAAAATGAAGCCGATGAGTCGCTATTACTTTATTACCGCAACAAATCCTGGAGAACAGTTTTTTGTATTCGCTTCCACGGCCGCTTGGTTAATAAGAAAAACTGGAAAAGACTTCGATCAACCCAATGAAGAAGACGATCCCAATTCAATTATCGCCACAATTTTAGATATCTTACGAGAAAAAGATGTTGCGGTAGAATTCTCCTCGCATAAACTTAAGCAAGGGTTCGGGGAACAAGTTTGTTACATTCTTAACGTATTAGCTGATGAAGCATTAAAAAGTGAAAATTTTGAGTGGCAAAAACCTATAGTTAACATCCCTGACACTGAAGAATCCACCGATGACATCGATCAAGTTGAAGATGAGACAGAAATAACACTTGATAAAGAAGAAGACATGTTTGTTTATTCAGACGAATCCGACGGCGAAGAAGTTGGTAACGCAGATGAAAACGATTCAAATGCTTTAAGTAATAAGGTTCACGATTGGGAAGCTTGGAAATTAGAAATAGAGAGGGTTGCTCCAGCGTTACGGCTGAAGATATCTGCAGACGGACGCGACTGGCGAGCGAGATACACCCAAATGAAAACTTACAGAGACGAACTATTCGAAAGGTTTAAGTCAACGGGTTCCCAGCTTAATAAACTTCATGGGAATGTGAGTTCTGCAATGGATAAAATTGCAGCTAGGGAGAATATTCTGAATGACCAATTCGAGCCTTTGGTCCGTGAATACGGAACACTGTTGGATGAACTGAGTAAAGTTACGAATGAATACAAGGAAGTGAGTGTCGGTGTCACAGAGAGACAAGAAATGTTGAGTGAATTGACGGCTAAAGTGGAGAATATTAAACAGAGAACAGAATCAAGGGGATCTTCTATGAATGATAATTCTCCACTAGTATCTGCTAAGAAAGCAGTTGAAACGTTGAAGAAAGACATACAAGAACTAGATTTTCAAGTTATCATTCTTCTTTGGTTACTCATATCAAAAGAAAATCCAAAGAACAATAATTTCTTTGCTAATGCGGAATCTGCTATGGCCTCTGGAGAAGCTTATTAATATAATTAAGTTTTGTTTTATAATACAGTGAAGTAGAATTCATTAATTATAGTGTTATTAATTAAAAAAATATTTTTACTTTAACTTTTTATTCATTATACGTTTAACATAAATTGACTGACACTGATCATACAATACTTAACAACATCGAAATTATGCAGAAACTCAAAAAATAATAGTAAAAGCACGGTTAAAAAAATATAATTTAACAACTTTTGTTGCCAATAAAGACCACTAGATTGTTTCTTTGGCCAAATTACACAACAATTACACAATTATTACTATAAAATACTGGGTCTTAACAATAAAAATATATTTGTTTTACATTAAACAATAATTTTGAGTATTAAAGCAATCGGAAACTCAGGTTTGTGGAAAAACAAAATAATTATTACCTTTTATTGGATAGTAGTGATATAGTTTTTTACACAGTCATGTATTAGTCCCAAAAAAATCCCATAAAGATCGAGAGACATGTTTCTATCTCTTTCTGTCTACGAAACCTAAACAGCAAAAAATTGTCATGGACATCTTTATACTGTCTCTCTTTCGCCTCCGCACAAATTCGCTTGTCTATTTGCGTGTTTATTATTCTCTATATTTATCTCCCTGTCTCTCTTTGTGTGCGACTTTCCCATTGGTTTAATACTCTACTCACAATGACGAAAAAATATATTCATAGTAAATGTAAAGGTATGTCTACAAAAGGAACATAATATTATTATTATGACACAATTCCATAATAATTAAAAAATTATTACACTTAAAAGTAATGTACAAAATATATTGCAATGTAGCCTTTGCGTATCACTCATTGTTTGAATTGATTTACAAAAAATATAATAATATTTACAATACATTACGTAAAGCTAGCTGGGGATATCAGAATGCGCGTTGACAACGCAAGACAATAATTATGTACTGGAGTACTGGACGTGGATATAAATTAAATAAGTTTTAAAACTTGGAAAAGAGTTTTCAACAATACGAACGATATTAAATTTTAAAATGGGACAGTATGCTAGCGACATCTGTCACGTACCTGCTAAATCACTTAATTTGTATTAATTGTGAGAATAGAAATATTTTATTTTCATCTATCTGTAAAATAAAACATATTTCGGTAGAAAATATAGACCATCATGCTGGCGAAATATGCGTGGGCATACTTACTAAATTAAGGCTAATACAAACACGGCATGTATTTTACGGCATTTAGGTGGTAGGGCCTAGAGCTCACCCGGGGAAGTACCACCGCCCGCCACGGTACTTAGTACCATTCCTACCGTGTAATAATTGTTTTAAGAACAATTGTGTTCCGGATAGGAAGGTGTGGAGCCGGTTACACTTTTTTAAAGGCGACCATCTCAGTCCTCAGGGGTAGCAACGCATCTGTGACCGAATTAGAACGAGACTCATTGAGTCTAGTTCTGGGTCGGTCACAGTTGTCATGGGCGGCAGCGGAAGGTGGTGCTGCATGCTCGTTTGCTATCTTAATTCCATAAAAAAAATGTCGAATCCAATAAAATCGAAATAAAGTACATGACTAAAAGTAGAAAAGGACCAATTAAAATCCACTGCATAATGCATAATAATTAGAATAATTACAAGTCTTAACTTATATTGTGATTTCATATGTGACATTAAATATAAAAATATTCTTTTCACTTTCGCTTCTATTAACATTGTTTATTTGTTGCCAATAAAGGCAGTTGTTTTTCATTAATTAACGAACTAAAAATCAATCATAATTATTATGTAGACATGTACAAAATATGGAAATTAATGTTTCGAGTATTTTCAAGATATTATAGAATTACATAAATAAAAGCTTAAAGTAACATGCCATGAGTTTAATACACAGATTTAAAAAATGAAGTACCTTACAGAAATTTGATTATTTTGTACATAGACTTATAAAAAAAATAAAAGCAGACCTAACATAATTATGGGAGAAAAAAGCATGCCAGTTACAACTACATAGACATTCTGCACACATTGACATTCTCCGTAAAAAAACATTCATGGTCTATTGTTGTCTATGGTTCTCATACAAAAAGTGAGCTTCTTGTAGCTTATCAAAATGGCGAAAGTGCTTCAAACCCATTTTGTCTATGTGTGCGTGAGTGTTGCAACAACAAAAATAAAACGAGATAGACTTTGTACGTGTCATGTTGAGAGAAAGAGATGAAACTATTGCAATGCAATAAAGTTCACTCATGGAATGATCAAATGTTGCAACACACTATTTCAAAGAAATAGTTATTGGCAACAATAATATTTATGTTTATTTTTATCTGTAATAAATAAATTTAAATAGTTTAATCAATTTCATAACATATCATAATTTATAAGATAATTTTTTCTTTGGTTTGGTTGCAAATCACAAGGGCAAAAGAATAAAAATAAATAAGAGAAATATCATTCTCAAGAAAAAAAATCAAAATTGTGAGCCATTCATGCTAACTAATTACATATTATTTTGGAATAATATATTACGGAAATTGTCGTATTAAATATCATGTTAACATTTGGTTTATTTATCTAGGAATGCTATTCGTTGCATTATTTAATCTTTCGTTATACTGGTCATTGTACCATTTTTATGAAATACGCAAACGATTCGAATGTTTTCATGGATGGGGTATTGATGGAAAAAATATTTACACAAAACTCTATCTTTTTGTGTAGTATCTTTATAGGGGAACACCGTTTGTGTAAATAACATTTATCCTCAGGTTTTAAAGGAAAAATTGGGTTGCTTAAGTAATATAAATAAAGCATTGATAGTTATTCCAAGGAGTCAGAAATTTGTATGTACAACTTGAATATTTTTTTAATGGAATCATTGTCAATATTGGTTTACTTTGTGCATTTTATTTCATACACGTCAAAATAAAAATTGATTTTTATAACCGGAATGAGAAACACGTTGTCTTTTCCAGACAAACGCAACATTTTTTTTGGAATACCTACACGAGGAATAACCAAAGGAACTTCGTTTTATTCCGGTGTCAAATTACATCTTTTTTAAAACTTTAACAATATTTTAATATTGGGTTCTTTTTTGCGTTATTGCTCCGTACTGTCGCAAGCAAAACTAGCGTGGGGCCTATTCAAATACAGGCGTTATTTGTTTTTGTTGTGTGTAACGGTATTCGAGTGGGTAAGCAGTATAAGCTACTGTTCACACCGAAGCGAATATCACTACCATTAATTGTTGATTGTCGTCCACTCTAGAAAAAAGCATTTAAATGTGTACTATTCGTAACTGTGGACGCGTCCCATTATTCCACCCGGTAAAGATCTACCACTGACTTAGATGGTATGAAATTTTTTGCAAACATTATATTCAATGTTATTTCAGTTATAATTCGCACATATTCGAAACAAGTTTATGATTGCAATGTAATTTCAATGAAACATATTTAATACCTGAACGGTTTAAATGTTCTAATCGTTGGGTTTCTGGTTCAACAACAAACTCTTGGCCTGGCCGAGGTACAGCGAGTCCGGCTTGGACGGCTCGTCCAGTGTCACGTTGTACTTCCTGTTCAGATCTTCCATAAACTCTTGCTTGAGGAGAGCCAGGCAACTGGAAAAGAGACGGAGAAGTTTTAAATTTTTAACACATTTGTTTTTTTAGATACTTATAGTTTAAATTTGTAAAACTAGTTTTCAGTCCGCAACTTCTTTCTAGTAGTTTGGGCTGTGCGTTGATATGTTAGTCAGTCCGTCAATCGGTCTGTTAGTTATTTTCCTTTATATTACTTAGTAGCATAATGAATATATTTTTCTCCTTCTGTTTGCAAAACATGGGTTATAACAGTAATCATAAATTACTATGTAATCAACAAAGAAGGAAGTTGGATTACTATTGGAAATCATGAGGTAGGGCGTAGACACGTAGTATGTTTAAGTTTATGTGCGTACAACAATTCAATAACAATTGTAAGTTGTAAAGGTTACAACAACCATAGGAACTTTATTCGACGTCAATGTACTTTATTACATCGAAATATTGACATAAATAATTACGCTACTACGGACACAACCCTACTTACATTCGGTAATGCGGGTCGGCGCGAAAAGCAGTGATGTCTGGCGAGGGCGCGTGTGGCGTGTGCACCACGAACGCGCCTGGTAGTACCACCAGACGGTAACCTTGGGCTTTCAGCTCCACGCTGTGGGATACCTGGTGAGGCATAATGTCATGGAGTTGTATTCAGAGATTTGCAATCTGACAAATGTGTGCGTGCGTGTGTAAGTGTGTGTGATTACCTAAATTAAAACACTACCGGTCTTAAAGTTAAGTTGCGGCGTAAAGTTACTCCAAGTTTGTTTTTTTTTTGTCCCATTAAACTCGGAATATATTTACACCACGTTTATTAATAAGACAGTACAAGATCATCCAAAGCAGATACAGTATAATGTAGCTTGCTTACCTTATTCCATCCAAAGCCAGAGAACCTGGTGTCATACTTGGGTACTGTCCGATGCACCACTAAGTACGGCTCGTAGTCCAATTGCCATTCCACCTGGGAATAAGAAATATAATTCAAATTACTGAATCGTTAAAAGAAAACTGTTCACGTTGCAAGTTATCCCTGGAATTCCCAGTTAAATTGGTACGTGCGTGCGTGCGTGCGTGTGTGTGTGGTACTTAGCCCTGCAGCAATTTATTCCCACCGGGTTTTTAAATGTTGTTAACCAAGCAATTAGTAACTGACCCTATTTATTGCTATCCGACTCCTCAAACGCTCCACTACTCCGTACCTCATAGGGCGCAGTAGCAGCCGTCCACCTGGCGTAATCAGTGGCACGATGTCCTCTCGGCCACTCCCGCAGCCGGAAGGGCGCGACGTCCCCCTCGGTGTGTAGCGTCGATAGTCGTGCTAGTAGCGCCGCCTTGTTCCGCGGGACCGACGCGCGGTAACGCTGCGTTTCGAACGCTGGCACTACTAGACACTGTGAACAAACAAGCAACGCTACACATAGCTCCAAGTTAGGTATACGAGTATCTGTGTCGGAGGGGCCATGGACATTGGTCAACATAAAAGACAAGAACACACACCCAGAAAATTGCGAATTGCAATGATCCAAAACGGAAATTTAAATCATTCAAGGTTCTGGTTCACTGGGACTCGAACCCAGGACCCTTTGACCGACAGTTCTGCATGATGGCCATTGCATCACACTTGCTAATTATTTTAAGTAAACAGTGCGCAACTCATACGGATGACCGATTTTTTTTTACAAAAATAGCAAACGAGATTTAGTGCTGCATGCACTAAATCTCCGCTCATGACTACTGTGACCGACACAGAACAAGACGCAAATAGTGACATGTTGGTTAGCAGACGGTACTAGAACATAGTTTATGGTGGACTTTGATAGGGTCTATTACTGATAGTTATTCCTGGTAGTTATTGTTAGTAACACGTTGTAGTTAGTCTCGTCCTTGTTCGGTCACAGATGCATTCCTACTAAAAACTAACCTTTTTCTGCGGGTACGGGTTGATAAGCCGTATGGCCGACCGCAGGTGGTCGTACAGGCCCGCCATGGGCACGAAGTCGCCGTCCATGAGGAACACGTACGGGGTACGCACGTTCTGTAACGCCACGTTACGGAGGTAGTTCACTGGGTAGTGCACCTGGAATAGATCTTAATGTTAAGGGCATTGGGTTGATATTGGAATGCTTGAAAGAAGTATGACCTGCAGCGCTACGTTGCGGAGGTAGTGCACCTGGAACTACCTTATTGTTAACGGCGTTGAGTTAATTTTTGAATGGTCAGGTGTTTATGTTGTTGTGTACGGAATGACACTTTATTGTTAATGTTGTTGAGTCAATATTAGAATGTCTGAACGATGTGTGAAAGCACTGCTCAGAGGTTATCATATAGTTTATATCAGACAAATTATACGTAACTTGCTGAAGAAATAAATATTATTTTCGGTTAAATATCAGCCTTAACTTACTACTCTATGTTTAAAAATTTCTGATAGTTGCCATCATAGACACCTGGAAATTGAATAGGCAATATGACGGGTGAATTAATTTTTATCAATTTAAAAATCACGCATTCAAAAGATAGTGTAAAATATACAAGTAAACGATACATACAGAATCATGTTTAAAAACAAGATGGTAGGCGACATTCGTCCTTGTGCTAAGACTCTCGGGCGAATCACGAATGAAGTTCTCAAGCTTAGTCACTTCGCAGTCTGAGAGGTAGATGGCAGCACTAATCGGACCTGAAAGTATAGACGTAAAAGATGAAAAGGTATTGCAATAACTCAACTAGCAAATAAAAAGGCGAAAATACACCCAATATTTAGTATTTTAGAGTATTTTTTGGTATCTTTTCCTAGGGGCTGTGATTTCATAAGTTTGCATAGCACTTTCGGCTCGAAGGATCAAAGTCAAATATTTCGAAATGTCGTTAAACCTGAATACATAGACATCAATACACACAATGGTAAAAACTTAGAAGCCTTTTCATTCGTAACTTAATTATTATGATAATTTATTTACCTTCCCAATGTTTCACAAGTCTTTCAAGGAACTGTATCCGATCCATAGACAATTGCAGGACGATGGTGACGTCAAAATCGTCCACGTCATGATAGCTAAAATCCATGTAGAAGAGGTGTGTACGCAGCTTTACCCGTTGCGCAGCGCGGAAGGTTAGACATAGGTCTGAGTGGTTTATCTACGGAAATTAGAGTATTAGGTATAGTCTTTGTTACTATGGGGATAAGGAGGTATCCCACGCCCACGCCCACGCCACGGGGGTCGCATCCATTCTTAGTTGAAACTAATCCTTGCTCTTGGTGTCTTGCTGAACAACTTCTATTATCTAGTTTAGTTCATATGGTACTTAGACTGTAATGTAAAAAAAAAATTAAGCAAGTGCTCAGAGAGCCATAAAAAATTTGCTCCCTTGATTTATTTATAACTTGCAACACATTGTTTATGTCTTCAGTACTACTAATGTCTAAGGCAACAGTAGCCACTCGCTACTAGTGGCCAGTGTGACCACATACAAAAAAAACCAAATACCTTATAAGTGACAACTTCTGGCAGTGAACATCTGTGAAGTTTTTCTCGAAGCAAATTACCATCAAAGTTAACATAAGACTGGTGTATATTTCTGAAGTAATCTGCATCTCTTATCCTGATGTGGTATTTACTGGGTGAATTCCAGTGAATTATCTGTAAAAAGAGCAAAATATCAATTACAAAACAATTGTAAAGTAAGAAATTATATGAAAATAATATGTTTTATTGGTGATGTCAACACATTTATTATTCAAATGTACTTGTAATTAATTAAATTCAGATATTTTTTTTTACATATCGGAAATTCGCTAATATCAGGCAAAAAATAGTATGACATATCTCATTTGCACCTTAACATTATTCCGATCTTCTTCGTAACAATTTTTGGCCAGTGTTTTCGTGGACATTTGGACATTGTACTGGCAGCTTATATTAAACACGATGTGAGGGTTGGCCTTAATGATTGCATTGATAACATCCTGGTCAGCAAGCGTGGTCTGTTTGAGCCGTTCAATATTGGAATTGACAGCTTCCAGCCATAGGTTCGTCCAGTCAGTGTTGGTCCGTATCTTCTTCAAGTCTAACAGCATAACACCAGTGTTGTAGCCCCTGCCTAAGGCTGGCCAACGTTTTGTTGTATGGAAGTACCAGTCACTTTCGTTCTCTACTAAGCCAATAAACTGAAATTTGGTATTAATTGTAAATATTAATATAATTTCTCATAAGATTTGTACTCAAAAGATGTGAACATAGGGCCTGCAATAAAAAATCCTACAAGCACCACTCAGTTTCGAATAGTATGTGCTTGTTAGGATTTGATTATCACATATGCCCAGCAGTGAGATAATAGAGTTGTGAAATGAAAAGGTTCCTTTTTATTTCTCTGATTCAAAATAAGATCCAAAATTAAATGTCATAACCACAATAAAAATAACTGCAATATTCTTTTTACTTTAAATAATCTTCATTAAAAAAAAATTGTATCCAACATACCTGTTCATCTGTCATGTTTTTAAACAGCGCCCACAGTTCAGCTACGTCACACAGGAATGTCAAGTCTGAGTCCAGCACAATGACTTGTTTGAGACTCTCCGGTAGGATGCTTGGGAATAGTAACTTGACCATAGCATAGATACCTGAGTAGTGGCTATTTGGGATCCACCTCACTTGCGAAAGGCGATTTTGTGCATTGTAACAAGTGTATTTTACTGGAAAAGTATGTCATTGTTATTAATTATTTTTCTTTTAATATTTGAAATATGACTATCAGGTAACTTTCTTTTAGAAGTGAATAGTCTGAATAACTAAAAAAATCTTTTAATAATAAATGGATAGCAATAAATTTTGATTGCTGTTAACTTTCTTGAGGTTGCCTTTGTCTAGAGCCATTTTCAGAATTTTTACATAAAGAGCATATTTTACAGTTTCATTGTATTGTATTTGTCATAAAATAATTTATCATTATCATTGAAACTAAAAAAATAAACAAAATATCAAGTCCATAGAACAATAGGTATATTTACCACCCATTACTTACCATCAGGCAAATCCCAAGTATCAAAAAGTTCACTTATTGTATGTTGAGATGCAGAATCCACAACCATGTGAAAATGGATGGGATTCTGACGTTGGTGTATAAGAGACTTTATCATTGGAGTGATGATTCTGGTGCATTTGCCCATGCAGACTAGTGCTATGTGAACTGTTTGGCATAAAGTTTTCAAGGCTTCAGACATCTGAAATTGTTTAAGCTGGGTTTAATTATTATAAGCTGTTACATATATACCACCATCATACAGAACATGGATTGATCCTCATAGTTGAGGAGCCGAGAGTTTACTCAAGTATGGTTGTGAGAGGAAAAGAGTTCTCTTGATATCAGTTGATGTAGAACTGGTTTAATAAAAAGTATTTTTCTGTACTATTAAGAGTAACACCTACAATTTGTTTCTTCTTATTGGGTTTAGTCCACTCACACTGAGTGAAACATTTATTGTGCTTTGCAACTCATAGAGGGATGTGAATAATAAGCATTAGATTAAGCAACTTTATTGTGTTAACAATACCATGCACAATATTAGAATAATTCTTGAGACTTACTTCAGGAACATTATAAGTGGATTTAGAGTCTACTGTCATTTGTCTCATCACACTTTGAGACAGTTGCAGCTGTGTTTTGAATACTTTATTCTGTGTTTCCAGCACACTTATACGAGATATCAGCCACCAGTAGTACACCACAGATATAGCTATCCAGATCCCGAACGGCACTCCTAACCAGGGTCGAAGAAATAGGCAGGATATGACATTGTTGAGACGTAAAGTCATTTTCAATAAACCATACTGATTTGTATTGAATTCATATCACATTTTTACACTTAATGTTATTTATGTACTTTATTTTAACACTACAATATTAATGTTATGATTTTTAGCCGAAATCTGGAATACAATAAACATTTTTTCACTGTTGTTCAGAGGAATTGTTAAGGTGTTTTAACAAGCAAAAAGAAACTTAGTAGCGTAAATAATTAAAAGAAAGGGGAACTATTTTAGTACTATTATTATGTAAACGTTAGCCTTATAATTATATTTTGATTCTGATAAACAGGGAGCAATAATTTTATGTGCCTTGCATTGAACATCAAATGCACAAAACAGTGTTTAGTGTTTACATACTTAATTAACAGGTTTGACTACTCCTAGTAAATTGGTATTGTTATTTTGATACAATTATATAAAGAACTCCATGGTAAAACGAGACGAACAATATAACCGGAAATATTGATTTACCGAAAACAAATTACAATTAACAACAGTAACACATCAACATATCAGACGGCACACTGATATTGAGTGAAATTGACGAATGAAATTGATATTGATAATGTCAACTTTGACAACGTCAAACACTGTCAGCTTCACAGATTCACATAATTCTACGTTTATGGCACATATGGATTTATCATTGATCTATATTCCTATCTCTATGGGATTTATAATGAACGGTCCAACCACAAATTGTCAAGTTGTTGCATAGAATACCTTACCTAATACGCAAGCAAACTGAAAATAAAAGATTTTTAAACAATTCTCTAAATACCAAATATTTGGTCCATGGAGAACCGTCTCACATGGAGAATGGTTTAAAAATTGTCCAGTTGTAAGCAAGGAATAATAGCTCAACAAAATCAATAATAACCCTAGAGTCGTTATGGGTACCTACAATTAATTAATAAAAGTTTTGCCCTCTTATATAATGGCGCTACCCTTATTTATCTTCTTTCTATGAACAACTAGTAAATCCGCCCTCGCTTCGCTTCGGGAAACCAGTCCCTTCAAAAATCTCTATAAATTTTAACAAATTATGTTATTCCGATGTCTAAGCTATATTACTGCAAAGTTTCATGAAAATCCGTTCAGTAGTTTTTGCGTGAAAGAGCAACAAACACACACACACACACACACACTCACATACATCCTTACAAACTTTCGCATTTATAATATTAGTAGGAAGTAGGATGTTATTCCGATGTCTAAGCTATATTACTGCAAAGTTTCATGAAAATCTGTTCAGTAGTTTTTGCGTGAAAGAGCAACAAACACACACACACACACACACTCACATACATCCTTACAAACTTTCGCATTTTATAATATTAGTAGGATTAGTAGGATAGTAGGATGTTTAGTACAGACACGGTTCTCTACCTCTACCCTCCTTGGGGGTTGTTTTACTTTAATTAATTTAGCTTTAATAATTGTTTTTGACGTGACAACGTTACGTTTTATAATTCGATATCGGCTGCACGCACGAAAAACATAACGTTTATGTGCCGTTATCTGATATCTGACGTCATGCGGCGTTATCTGACGTCATGCGGCGTTACCTCGCTTTGAGGGTGCTTTGAGGCGTCCCATCTTTGATGACATTATTTGTCAATGTAACTCTGACGTCTATTTAGTTTTGCTTTTTATCGAAATTATTTATAACCAGCCAGGTTTGTTTTGACTTGTTTGTGGCACATTGACATGACATAATATGCACAGACTAGCTAAAGATTAATGTTTCGTTATACGGTATGCAACGACAACGACTAGTCTTTTTGGTAAAATATTTAATAAAGGTTTTTAACTGCAATATAACAGTAAATAAATTATAACTAAGTATTCAAAGATAGTTTAGGATGACTATTAGTGATTATGCTACCATTCCATCAGTATTTTCTTAAGACGTTGTCACGTTCAACTATCGTCAGTAAACCGACTTTACAAACAACCAATTTTTTCGACATAGAATTTACAATAAATACATATATTATTAGGTACACCTCCTCTGAATAAATTAAGAGGTCTGGTTATCTTGGTCGGTCAACGACGCATCCTTAAGTTTAGTATAGATAAGAATTATTCCCTTTCAACAACAGCAGCTACGAATATGTAGTTAGTATAAAATAAAGGGAGGGTATAAGGCCTCTTGTAGACACACGTTTTTTCGGCGTAAAAATCTACGGTTAATTCGCCGTGTGTAGACGCGGTTGTCAGTGTTGTATGGAGTACTATGAGAGCTTGTTGATGGTCGCGGCTGCGTGACGGCACGGCGCGGCGCCGCCGCCGTATGCACCGTGCGTCCCCCTCGGCGTGACGCGTCTACGCACGGCGTGATTTTCATCAGTGTTGTATGGCAGTCTTCGTGAGTGTGTCGATGACGCCGGAAGGAAGTTCTCACGTTTTAGTGACCGGCTAATATACTGTTTTTAATCGACTTCTATTTATTTTTTATTTATTTATACACTTTATTGTTTGTACTTATACCAGAATACATGGGTACATAGAACATAAACAAATAGAAGGGGTAGAGGTATACACACCAAAAAAGAATAGGAAATCAACTAAAACTTAAACATACTATTATGAGCCGTGAAAGACAAGTTACATAAATGACAAAGAAATAGATGCAACTAGAACTTTGTAGTTTTATATAATTGTAAAACTTGTCTTCATCTTCTCTGAGCTGATTCTTGACAAGTGTATGAAATGCGCCAAATTCTTCTCGCTTTTCTAAAATCGGATGTATCCAAAATCTTATTATTCTTTTCTCCTCTTTTTTGTTTTTTCTATAGATATAGTACACGACGATATTTTTTTATAAGTATCCATAGCCAGTACGTCGTAGCTTGGCGCCAGCATAATCCCAAGGAACCTGGAAGGAAGGAAGGCACCTGGCCGTTGTCTCGACCGATAGCTTTGCCGTGCCATGTACATGCTAGCACGTTTTTTTACGGCACGACAACCACACCGTACGGTCAAGAAAACGTGTCGTGTACAAGAGGCCTAAGGGTACTTATTCAAACAATGAATTTTTATTTGAAACTTTATTATTACATTATTTATCTATTAAACACACAAAATAATACAAAAACGTGATGGTGCGTGGCACTCGACAATTTAATATTAAGTTAATACAAAATTTGTTTAAGGCACAGACCCTAACACCTTACCACAATGAAATCGCGGTGGGAAGTCGGAAATAGAAATAAAAATACCCAAATTAGGGTCATGGCACATTTGGGTAGGTTTCCAATCGTTCTAAATTTAAAGAAAAATGTTATTCCAATAAAAATTGACGAAGAATTAAGGAAGAAATTAAGTCTTTAATCTATTAATGATTCATTATGATTTCTGATGACATTGGTATATTTAGTAAAAATAGTAACAGATGCATTTTTTCTGATTACCCTTACCTAATTATAGCCTAAATATAAATTGATTTGTCAAAATTAGTGTCTAGAGTAGTAACATGCATTTTAATTACCAAAAATTATTCAAGTACAAGTTGCATAAGTCATACTTATAAGTACTTAGACGAGCTCGTATTTTAATCATAAAGTAGATATTATTTCATTGAAATTATGATATTTTATCGGAATATTCATACAGTCCCAGAATTCTCGATGCATATAAATAATTACAAAGATACCTAACTTAAAATTCAAAGTGCAATGGTGGGATCGATAAAAATTTCGAAATAAGTAGGTATACAACGTGGTTACCACCATACAACAATAAATTTAATTTTATGTACCTAATGATTACCTAAGCCCATTAAGCCCCCAAAAAAATTTTCAATCAAATACCTCCTTTACTTTAGCCGCAGCAATATTCAACATATCAACACGCTGTATCTATTATTATTGTAATAGCAGAAGATAGTTGCCGCTCTTGTCAAAGGTGAGTGACCGATGTTTGGATAGGCTGTTGTATTTTTCTTGTATTTTTGTGCTATTTAGTTTGTTTGAAAAAAACATTTTTGTAAATAAGATGTTTGGCGTTTTTTACTAAATGTAATATGTTCCTTGCATGAATTAAGGCTCCTGGTTTTATTTATTGTTGAATCGTGGTATCCACCTTCTATATTAAAAAAAAATATATACTGCATATTAAATTATTAAACCACTCGTAACAAAAACATTAATTCGTTATTAATTTCAGTTGGTAACCAACAGAGAAAGCTGTTAAAGCTAAATATTAAACCTAAACTATACTGGCGTATATACCTACTTACTGTTCATGTTCATTAAACAAAAGTTATAAAAATATTCTTAGCTACTAAAATAAAAAAATCCTTACTTTTTACCTGCAAAATTTAAGACATGGCCTATGAGAATGTAGTTTAAATTGAATTGAATGCGACTACGTACTGATATAATTATTGATTTACCTAAAGAGAAACATGTTTATGTATAAGGATAGGTATTATATAAAAAGGGTGCTAGAATGTAAATGTGACTGCTTATTTGTAGAAATCGAACAGTAAATTTTAATGGGTTTGTCTAATTGATTTCCGTTTCACCATCCCACGGTTGCTGACGAGTTGTTGATGTTGCCGGTTGGGGTGGTGGCGGTGGTGGTAGTTGCTGGTCGTACGAGTCGTCGTAAAGGTAATTGTTGGTGTCGGCCACTTTCACTGGCTCCGTCGGCTCTGGACTGTCTTCCGGAACATCCTTCTTATAGGGTATGCTTTCGTCGTCTGAATGTACTTTGATCGATTCGTCTGGGTCGATTGGGCGGGTCCTGGAAAATTAAAGCATAATATTTTTATTAGTTTACCTATTAGTTTACCTATTAGTGTGAGGCGGAATGTTCACAGTAAGTCTTAAGTTATTTACAATGTCTTTAAACGTGTGAGAAGTTTGCTAATTCGTAATTGTCAGGCATGTTGGCCTAAAGATACTTCCTTGAGATACTCCTTACATCAGTCTTTTGCAAAGTGGACGATAACGCCCCTTTACGAGCGCTGAAAGCCTAAAACGGGACGGTAAGGACCCAAAAAAAGTAGATTGTAAGTTTTGGTATAGTAAAAAATATCTTGGGAGCTGAAGAATAATTGACTTCCAAAATTAGCGGCAGACGAAATAAGTTTGAGAACTTCTTCCTGTGTGTTCTAGTGAGTAACGGTGACGAGGATGATGATTGTATATAAGGATACTTACTTAACGGTGAGGAAGTCATTTTCCTCCTTCTCCTCTTCCTTTCTTCGCTTGAGGATGCGCCAGCCGATGCAGATGAGAACGATGATGATGGGCACCATCACCGCGCTGATGATGCCCCAGGTGGCGCCCAGGGTACGAGCCGAGAACTCTTGCTGGCCTGGATTTGGTTTTAAAATCATCAGCATCTACTTACTACTTACTTACGTAATTTCTTGAAAATGTAAAGGTGATAAAGTAGAAAATAGTTTGTGCCTATAAGGATTTGTTACAAAAATAAAAGTTTACAGTTTGTTACAAAAATCTAAGCAGCTTGCCAGTACCTAGTTATTTATTCCCTTTTTATTGTAAACCTAAAAAACTATTTTACTTCTGATGGCATTCTTCACTGAGCGATAAATAGAAGTTATGGTAGGTGTTGTTTGATATAATATACCTAGTGTGTTTGGAAGGAAGTTTCTTTATGTTAAGACTAGCGGACCGCCCGCGGTTTCACCCGCGTGGATCCCGTTCTCGTGGGAATATATGCATGTATTATACATAAAAACCTTCCTCTTGAATCACTCTACCTATTACAAAAAACCGCATCAAAATCCGTTGCGTAATTTTAAAGATTTAAGCATACAGACAAACAGACAAACAAACAGACGGACAAAAATAGCGACTTTGTTTTATACTATGTAGTGATTGAAAAGGAGTCTTCTAAATTATTACTGCGTTTTGCTACCCATGACGAATCGCCTTTAGGATTAGTGTAATTGTGGTCAAGCATTAACTTAAGTATAATAAGTACTAAATGAAATGTAATAATGATTATCAAGAAGTAACGTAAAAATATCCACAACATGCATATTTATGCGTAAAAAATTAGAGGAGTTAAAAGTTGTAAAACCTTTTATTTTTAACACGCACTTGTGTATGAAGCAGATAAGAATTAAATTTATCGCCACAATCAACCGCTTATCGTATTGGGTAAATAAAAATGTAGTATGCCGTAGCCATAACTCACCTGTATGACGATAGTGCGTCCCAGTTCGTTGTACACAAGATAAGAAAGCAAGTAATAAAGATAGATAGGGAAAATCAAAAACACATCACATAACAGAGAAAATTTCTATTCCACATACGTGGTATAAATATTTCTTGCTTTCCTATTTACAAAAGAAAAGTATGATACAGTGAATATAAAAATGACACGTTATTCTACCAAGCTTCGGAACAGAAATTTCCTCTCAAGTGATATTTTAGATCGGTATTAAATACATTTAATATATCTACATTCACATCTTTACACATATTTAATAACAACACAACTACAATGGGAAAATAACAATTAAAATTGAAAAAAGTATTAAATAATTCTAATAATTACAATCTAAGTCTATAAAAGAGGTGCATTCCTACTTTCATGGTGTGCATTTTTACTTCAATCTACGGGTTCTGTTACTTTCAAGATTTACAACAGAAACCTTCTATCTTAAAACAACGTTTTTAATATAAAATTTCAGTGGGTTAGTATTGGTTTCAAGACTCAATATCGACTTATTCTAGACCATAGTTGACTTACTACCGGTAAATATAGGCGATTCAGATGGAGGGTCAATAAGCGTTTCCATAGACTTTCCTTTCTGCGGAGGAAGAGTAAATGTTTTAATTCCGGAGGGAGGTGCGCTTTTAGGAGGCTCTGGCAGTCCGGGGTTGTTAAAAGTACTCCTAGGACTATTGTCTGGAGCTGGGCTGGTCGGTGGGGAATAAATATCAGAATATGTTGGTGAATAAGCTGATGAAATAGGACTATATTGTCCTTCGTACTTAGGAGCAAATGGGTCCTCCGATCCATCTTTAGTAGAATAACCAGAATCGCTAGCGAGGGCATGACGCCCAGTTTGACGAGGTTTACTGAGGTATTGAATGTCTTTAGCGGGTCGGGTCAAAGTGGAATCCTTATTGGATTCCGAATCTGATGGGGAAGTCAGAGAAAGTAAGTCTTCTTCGGATAAGTCCCATAGTTTTTCGGGGAATTCAACGTCAGGAGCGTTTGGTAAAGGCTCATGGGTTCTATAAGTTTTGTCGTAAGCACGGCGTTTTTTCCCCGAAGACTTATCAGACTTGCCAGAATCGCTTTTAGTTGAATCTGTGTACCCTAGGCCAGAACTATCGCCGTCCACTGGTTCTGAGGGAGGAGGTGGTGCAGATCTAGTGATTGGAGATGTCATTGGAGCGGTTTCGTCAGTAGGGGTGCTAGGTAATTTTGGTTTGGTGTTAGAATCCATGCTACGCAAAGTGGATGATTTCATTGTATCTGTAATATTTCCCATTGAAGTTGATCTAAGATTAAGACGAGAGGCGGATTTGGATCGCGGTATATCTTCGAAGCGGAATCCTTCTTTGCCTTCGGATCTCGGTTTGTACCAGCACCAGAACCAGAGCAGGCAAATAAGGAGCCCTAATGGTAGAATAACTGCCACTATGACACCCCACGTCAAAAACAGTGCGCGTTGTGAAAACTCCTGGTTACCTGGATATTAAAACGATGGCGTTAGTCCAATGATTTATGAAGCGATGGTTACCATATTAGAATGAATTAATCGACTAATAAAAATATTACTTACGTAAACATTCAGTGTAACCATAATCTGGAATGTTCCATCGGCCGTTTTCTTCGCAAATACGTCGCTGGTCTCCAATGAGGATGAAGTCTTGGTTGCATTCGAAATTAACCTGTTGTCATAAGATTGAATTGAGAACTGAATTGATACTAGGTACTCGTTTAAACCACGGATTTTTATGGAAAATGAAATAATTTGAAGAATAATCCATTGATTACGTGGTCTGAGGAAAAATAGATTGAGCAACTTACTCGTGTACCTGGTGTGAAGAAGAAGTTGCTCTTTCTTCCGAATCGAGGAGTTTCCAAAATACCGCAACTGATCACCCGGCGTGCGTTTATTTCTTTGATATTCGTCTACACATGAAAGCAAACACTTTAGGTAGTGTCCATAAAACACAATATTAATTACATAATATATTATTATTTCATAAGGTTCGTGATATTGAATGCATATTAATCTTTGCGGAGATCAAAGTTGTACTGCGGTTTTTCCATGCACAGTCCCTTAAGAATACAAGACCTTGAGGCTACAATTACACGAACAATGGCCTGATGAATAGATGGCTCTGAGATGTGGACACACGCAACTACTTACTGATCAATATGCAATTATTACTTTTTGTATAATCTTGGTTTGAAAAGGTTAATGATATGAAAATGAACTAATTAATTACCGATAGGTTTGTTTGTAAATATAAGAGTCAAAAATATGATTAGAACCAAATATGTAAGACTTTTAAAATGAATATTTTTATTCCCATTACAAACTACAAAAAAACCATAGAATATGTGAAAAAACGAGGTACCTATGTAAGGATACTCACTACTAGTGGTCCCATATTACAGAAAAAAATCCTTAATAATTGCTTTTTACAAAAAAAAATAACCGACTTCAATCTTGATAAGTAGAGATAACTCAAAAACTACTCGCCAGATGGCGCTTAATTCAACATGTAAGTGTAAAGTTCTCGTCACTACAAATTAATCAAGCCCAAACACTAGATAACTGCAGTAAATCGTTGAGGAGTTCCCTCGACTATCTTTCGGCTTAATCAGATCGACTCCAGATTTTCATGAGATGGTAGCGCTTTAATGTACTTATGATAACATGAACAAACACACTAGTTGCCCATACAATTTTCGAAAGTTCCCCTCGATTGCTCTGAGATGCCATCATCAGATCCTGGTGTCCTTATCAGGGGACCCCACTGCGCATATCTACTTTACAACAAAAAAAGAATTATCAAAATCGGCCCATAAACGACGAAATAATCGCTGAACGTACATAAAAAAAAAAGCATATATACGGTCGAATTGAGAACCTCCTTCTTTTTTGAAGTCGGTTAAAAAACTTACAATAGACGCATAGTAATTCTTCGTGAACTCTGCCATATCTCTATTCAATGTCAAACCATAGTCGAATCGACATTGATACGAGTCTTGACAAAGTTCCGTAGCTCTCGCTATGTCTTGGGACCTGTTTGCTGGTAAGAAGTCTCTTGGTTCTCTTATAAAGTTCGGTATGAATGAATTATCGTTGAAATATGCAGCCGTTCGACCAAATTCTCTCACGAACATAGCTACACCTATATTTTTCTGCTCTCTATCAGTAAGCTGCCCTGAAATAAAGAAAATTAGCAATATGTATCATTTTATTTTTAAATGAAAATGAATCTCTAGAGTGAAGAATGGATAGGACAAGTAATGAATGGAGATTGTTTTGACAAGAGGTAACTTGGAAGAATCACGAGCAATTAGAAAATGAATAAAAAGTCGCAGTCAAATTTACGATTGGGTATTTAGTTACAACTTACAATGTTGGGCGAAGTCCCTGTGAGCAGATTGGAAGTTGTTCAGATCAATTTGAGCTATAGTTCCATCAGGACGGACGAAATCATCATTCATGTCTAGTGACCAATTACCGAATAATCCTCGAGTTTGGTTCTGGGGAAAAATAAAAGAAAAATAAACTAAATGTGACATTAATTTACCAATATTTCAATCATTGAAAATTTTTAAATATAAAAGTCGTGTGGTAAATAATATCCAGCTTTATCCAGTTTAAAACCGCTATTCGTGTTTTCTCTGTTTGGCCTAATGGTTAGCTGGTAGAGAATGCAACTTGCATTAAGCTCGCCATTTGTACCTTAATATATTAATATATTGTGGTCAATAAAGCTTTAAATAAATAAATAAATAATTTGATAAAATTTCTAAAATATATGTCTTATTCGACTGATTTGAAATTTGAAGTTAAATAAAAAAGAACTTGGTTAAAAAGGGAAATACTTCATCATAAATACAAACGTCATGGAGTTGAAGAAAAAAAATATTCACCATAAATGTCCAAGGCAAGTAAACTCTGGCGGTCATAAACCCTTTATTCTCCACAACTTCTACGCCAGCGCCGGAAGCGAACATAATTATGATTTCCGATTGGTTCAGGATATACATAGGTTGGTACACTGTCACACCTGGAATAATTAAATATGTATAACATTTTGTAGTGATTTTTATACACCCTTGAAAATTTTGTACTAAGGGTGATAAATATGTGACGTCTGATGATGATGTGAGTCTTACCAGGGAAATATTGGACTCTTAGCGCAGGCCTATCGAAAAAGACCCTCCTGTTATCAGCGAACACATCCAATCTGTATCGCCATTGCGCGTGTTCAGGACGAATACGCACCTGAAAAATTCATTTTGGCATACAATTTAAAAGCATTTAGTATATAAGTAGTTCTTGTAAACCATTCATGGGGCTTTTAATGTTATTTTACTGAGTTTTGATTTTCAAGATGAAAAAGATAAAACAATGACCAAATTATACGTAGAATTGAACCCGGATTTTAAAATATTTCACAAAAGTTTACTTTCTGTGTATCTAATGTTACATGTAGGCAATCATAAGGCGCCGTATTTCGCTTACCTCGATAGGGACGGAGTTGTTGGAAGCTGCGACGATTGAAGTAAGTTGAGTGGCGTTGACTGCACCGTAAATGTTCCTTGGAACCTGCTCAAACCGACCCTGTACATCTAGTCGTAGTTGTGGATGGTCCACTCGCGTTAGGACGTATTCACCTGAAAGATTGCATAAAATATGATCAGAAACAACTAACATTCATCAATGTTGGTTAAAATAATCTAGGGTTAAAAATATTGCCACAATTGTATTGAAAAAAAAACGACATACAATCAAAGAGTACATAAATATTTACAATAGCAATATAATAGAAAATGGATGAGGAGAGTGAAATTTTTCGATACCATTTAATTTAATTTTGTGTATTGTGCCACTTTTACTAAGGGTCTTTAAATTATAGACAAAAATAAGCATACCCGTTAATCTTTGGTATTTGAGTTGTAACTGTAAAGAAAAAGTTGAAGAAGAATGGGGATTTTAAAAAAAATGTAGGTTACCTTTGCCATTGAATGTGTATTGAAGATCATCGAAGGTGACAATGTGGGGATCACCGAAGATACCAGCAACTCCCGGAGCCTGGTATGCAACGCAATCTTGGGATGGACGACGTTCGAATCTGAAACGGCAAAGAAATTATTGTAAGAATGTCATTTTCGCAAACTAAAAGAAGTAAAAATCAAAGTATGGATGGATATTTGTTCAGACCTATCAAGAATTTTAATTAATTTAATTAGAATTGTACCTGAAGGTTTCACATCCAACTGCTTGCTCTTCTTGCCATACGCAACATTGATAAAATGGTATCATGTCATGGAACCAGTTGGATAAGGATGGCACCTGTGTACATCATAAAGAAAATTTTGTACAATAATTCGTGAATAGTAAGCTTTCAATATCTATTACTTTCAATTAGCTACAGACCTTATTAGCTTCGTTGTAAGGTGTGAATCCAAAGTCATGAGACCTTGTCGGCCTTGAACCCCACATCTGATCATATGACAACATCAAAAATCCATTCTTATCATAGCAACATTGCTGTCCTGACCCTTCCATACTGAAATAAATAATAGAGGAAAAAATTTCGTAACTGAAGTATCAGCAAGATTTTATTGTCACGTTTAAACGTTATTCTTATGGTGATTTTGACTTACCTAGCTCCACCACTTTTAACGCAATGGATCGCACCCCAATGATACCTACAAGTTGGATTAGTATCTCTGTCACAGTTAGGATCCGGCATGAAGCGACCCTTATCCAGAATGGCGTGTTCCAAAGTGCAGGGGCATACCCATACATGTGAAGCGAAGTTTCTCAAGAAACGATCTGTTCGTAACCAATTGTTGCACATGGCCATAGGCCAGCGCTGACCATGTATCCTTTCCCATTGAGGAGCAAAGTACCAAGCCAGAGGAATTGGACGACTCCATAGTATCCTGTAAAATATGAAAGAATAAATACAATAAAATACAGACAGATATAATTCGTACATCTTACTCCACTCTAAGGTAGTATGTTAAAATAATTATAATATCTTATGAACTCACGGTGAAATAGACACTCCTCTGAAAACTTCGGGAGTAGTAAGGTTGATTTGGATAAAGCCAAACTGCATGTCGTTATGCATGATATTGTTTCTGTTTCGGAAATTCTGTGGGTTAATAATATATTCTCCAGTATTAGCTACACCCACTTCTATCATATCGATATATTCGAGCTGCGGTCTGATTGTAACTTCTTTGTAGCCCCACAAACTTATCTGCAGCTGAACATTTAAGTTTGTAGTCAAGTTAAATCGATCCCAAGTTATTCTAACCTCAGGTGGATACCGTTCATGAACAGAGTTATCAGGGAAGAAGATTTTTTCGGTTGCTGCGGCTGGTGTCTCTGTAAAAAAAAAATAACTTGACCATTATAAAATTTCAAGAAGCAGGAATAATAACATGCGGATATTATTTCAAAGATTTTATTGAAATTACTAATACAACATTTTTAGTACGTTACTTACCGACAAAAAATCTCCCCTTCCATTTGTAAGGCTCATTGTTGATAGCGATTTCAAATCTAGCGTAACCATTATGGTAAAATCTGGGTTGTACGCAGATAGCTCTGTTCATGTCTACAACAGCACCAATGACGGACTCGGTATCAAACCGGCAAGAAATACGATCAGTCGGGTTGAAGCAAGGACCAGTGATGTTCACAATAGTGCCACCTAACATGTTGCCGCTTTCCGGAGCGAACTTAAGTGGAAGATGAGCACCGTCTGAAAATTTTCAATCACAAATAGAAGATTATAGAATAAAAGTACGTAAATAGAGTTTTTAGTAGTACCTAGTAGTAGGTTATGCATATCGGAAGCAAAGTGATGTAACTTTTTATATAGACCCTTGTATATTGAAGTGAATAGAGTCCCAACTTAGTTAAACGGGATCGTGGATCTCAATTTCAACTGTAGCATTTTTAAATCTTATACGAATTTTTTGACTTTCAGTCTTAACTTACCAATATCTTTGTTGCATGTCCCCAACAAAATGTTTTCGTCCAATCTAAATATATGTCGTCCTGGGAACCCGTTAGCCCAACCTCGGCCTGTTAAATCTCTGAGAACTGACGCTTGAGAATATGGTTGGTATTCAAAACTTCGAGTTCCATTGCCAGCATTAAATCCAATCTGAAATAACATTTGAACGTAAGTATGAACAAGACATGGCATGCCATTTACATTTTTCCACTAAACCACAAATTACTTACGTAAGCCGGCACACCACCCTCTCCCGTCGTTGTATCACCACCTGCTTCAGTGTGAGAACTCCAGTTTATTTCGAGGTAGTTGAATATCGCATACGTAAATACTTCATCAGTTGCCAAAACCATTTGGAATGTATTGGTCTGAAAGAATATAATTTCAGCTAAGCGCAAAAAAACCAGAAACGTCTAAAGTTAAGGGAAATAAATAAAAAGCTTACCACAAATAAGGAGTTGTCAATTCCACCAGCGAAGGACATATTTTTCCATGTGATGGTAACAGCGTGTTTAGGGAAGAAAGTCTCTGATCCAATAACTCCCTCTCGAATATCCCAAGTGAGACGCTCTCGCATTTCAACACCAAGCTGATCGGTACGTGTCTGAAAGAACAAAAAAGTACATTATGAAAAAATTAAAATACCAGATATTCAAATTGCGCGTTAGCAATTGTGATGGTAATTTTACGTGAAAATATTTTTATGACTAATGAAGGTTTTGCAACAGTTACTTTATATACATTTTTCCGTATATTTACTCTTTGATAAGTGACGACATACCCGTAAGTCTCTGTCCATTCTAAAGTACACACCAGGCCTCCTCTGGTCAGGATCTTCAGGCCTCTGGCTTCCGATACGGCATTTGCTGAAGAAAATTCCAATAAATGATGGATCGTTGATTTTCGGCCAGTCTCGTATAGGGAAGGACAAGGGATACGTGTAGTGGTCTGGTGGATCACTGAAGTAGATGTAGCCATTCATGGAGAGCTGTAAGAGTAAGATTATTAATTACTACACAATATTATTGACAAATTTATTATATTTCTACCATTATACCTTTCGTATAGGTACCAAATGTGTCAGACTTTTGGACACGACACAATCGAAGCATTTATAAAAAATAAAAATAGAACTTGATATATGAAAAAGTTCAGAATTTGGCCAAGATTGCTTAAATCAGATTACTTACCCTAGTGTAGTTAAATCTAAATCCGAAAAATGGCAACTGGAAGTTGAAATTTTTGTGGATCTGTGGCGTAGACGTGTGGATGTCTCGTTGGTAGTCACCAAAGTTGTCGGTGCCTCCTTGATCGTAGAACCAGTACATGAAGTTACCCCTGATCTGGGCCAGTCTTTGCGGCGTGATGACGTAAGGCTGCGCATTGTTCTGGTAGGTTGTGTCGGGTAACACTCTGCCGTCGATGTGAGCTGGGGAAGAGTTAAGGATTGTTATTAGTCATTGGATATTTCTGACTGTACCAATGTCGTAATCAACATCATCATCCCAATCCATATCTGTCCCATTGTCTCGAATGGGTTTCTTGTCACAATGTGTATAGTGTGTGTAGGCGTATAGGTCATATGAACATGTTGGCTTAGTGCAGATTTGCGAACTTCACACACTGTGAATTATTAAACTGTGAATTATGCAGACATTTTCTCACGAGTTTTCTTTCATTGAAGCAAGCCATAATAGGCACATAATTTCTGGTAATCAGAGGCAACTTTTTTTGGAGGTCTTTGGTGTCTATACCGCCAAGTTTAATTTCGACGATTCTTATGTTATTAAGGCACCATCCACCTTAATCGACCGCAAATGACTACATGTTTCGGGTAGACTACTATGGTCTATGAAACAAAGACACTATGGCCTATACCCTTCATAATGTGAGAAGATATCCGTGCCCAGCAGTGGGACCGGTATGGATCGCATTAATGATGATGAAGTGCTATTACAAAGGACACAATTTTGGTCATCAATTGTTTGTGTTTGACGTTCAACAGCCAAAATCACCCCTTGAGTAACATTGTGGCAAAGTTGTGGATATACACTACCGTTCAAAAGTTTGGAAGCAGTGATATAAAATCAAATTTTTACCGCCTATAGCAGGTGTTGTTTAGATTTGGCCAAAAACAGATGTGCTTCCAAATTTTTGGACGGTAGTGTATGTATAGAAGAGGCTATTGAGGAGCTTAGCATTTCATACAATATCGACGCGAGGTACGATAACATGCTTATCACAGCTTATCGAGTTTATATCGTTCAGTGCAAGTATTCCTGTAAAGGTGATGTCACAAACAAACACCTACCGTAGCCATTGTTTAGTCATTTACACGCATTCTTGTGATTTCTGTGATTCATTACATTTTTCATGTTATTATGTAGGTTTGTCCGGTGCTTCTCAATTAGTTGCAGTTAACTTTATTTAGGTATACTGTGCTTATAGCGCTCGGCGCTATGTGTTAGTATGCTTGTAATACATAGACAAAGACACATAAAAATGACACAATGACATAAAAAGAATTCTTCTCATTGTTCTCAGAAATGTATCAAGCATTGTTAGATCTTCACCATGACATCATAATGACATCTTTATAGACGCGTCTTCTTAGTAGCTATGTACCTTCCTTCTAAACAACGACCATGTTTTGAAGTTCGCATTGCCGAGAACCCAAAAGTAATACCTAATACATATCCTCCTCTTGTTTTACCCGACCTTAAAAAAGGAGGTTTTCAATTCAACTGTATAGTTATTTTGTATGGATGTAATCACATAACTGTTCCGGGTGAAAAATTCCTTATATTCGAAAGCTGGTGCTTGTCGCACATTTCCATTTAAATTTAAGCGACCCTTATGGGTATTTTTTTAATTATCCCTCATATGGTGTTATTTCACTTCAATTACGTCGATGATGTTCTTATTTTATTACTTGAGGATGTTTGTCAGTTTTTCCAGTGTTTTTAAATATTCTCATTATTTGATCTGCAACACATGGATGATATGCCTTCTGTGTTGCATTTTATAGAGATGAGCAAAGTTAAGAGCTTAACAATAATAATTATAATCATTTAGATAACATGAATATTATTCTTTGTATAAAGCTATCCCTCACAGATTATAATACGTAACAAAATTAAAAGAAAAATGTATTTATTTACGCATGATGAGTTAATACTTGAAAGTTCTACCTGATAATAAGTGGTGATAAAGTCTTAGGTGGTAAAGCTCACTTAAACAAGCCTAGGTACTCGCTCTTGACTTGAAGACTCCACCCACCCACAATGTAATCGAGTCTGAGTCTTTCCATATGATTAAAGGGCTTGACAGTGCAATAGAATCTCTCAATATTGAGATTTGAAAAGTATAGACAAACAACAAACAACAACAGACGTAGCCGACATAGTGTGAGCTATCAATGGACCTAAGAGCTATCATCCTGCCTGATGGACCGCCGATCTTAGAAACGTGGTTGATGACGCCAGTGGAGGATCGAGCATTGTGGCACTCTCTGGGAGAGGCCTGTGTACAGCAGTGGATAAAGGCTGACATGACGAAGATGATGCATTACAAAGAACACAAATGCAAAGTAAATAACAAATGGGGAATGATATTTCATGAGGTACATATATGTATTCGTTGATATTACATGCTATATTTCTAAATGTAAAGAATATAATAACTTAATGCAAGTTTAATACTTTCAAGCTGCGCTCTAAATATGATTTTAGTTAATAAAAATATGCTAACAATAATATGTTTAAGTAAGTAACTAACTAGCTAGTTCTTTATTCTCCGCCTGGAGTACTAAGGTTCTTTGATTGTGTATCTAATTGCTTACACAGTTTAAAAAAAAAATCATTTCATCTTGCATTTTTTGCGATGAAAATAATTTCCGAATATAGCTCATTAGCCACTCTACAAAGCCTTAGTAAATTTAAATTTTTTTAAATTAAATTCTTGCTCGCTGTTTCACCCACGTGGGAATCGGAAAGCGGCCAAGCTCTTTTGAAATTGTCCCTGAGGAAGGCTTATCAGTATAAAAAGCTGCCTATCCTACGAGTATGTCGTTTCCAGCGTTAAAATTTGTGATTAAGCGTAAAAGGGCAGTAGACAAGACAGGCAGAGTTCTTTCACATTCATTACATTAGTATGAATGGATATTATATATTATGAAGTAAAACTACATGAAGTCGGTATAGATGTCACCGACTATTCCGATAACAGCCACACCTTGCAGTTGTAGCCCATTTAATTACAAGATATCCAACAAAATTTTATTTCATTAACTTGAAGAGAATTTTCGTTGAAGGTACAACCAACCTCTATGTAATCAATTACTAGCGATAAGGGCTATGTTTTTGTGATAAAACTAGATAAGTGAGCACGTACGGTGTATTTGTGCTCTACCAAGGCAAAACACAATGATTTCATCGTGCAGTTACTCAAAAGACTAATAATATTTTGGGTCAAATCTTGCTTATGTTTGCACAAGCGTCTCCATATTTGGGCAATGATAAAATATTTCAAAAGAACAATATCATGAGGTTTGTGGTTTATGTTTTACAAAACAATACCTTCAACATTTACAAGTAGAGATAACTCAAAAACAACTCGTGAGATGTCGATCAAATTCAGATCAGATTCAAATCGAAAATAATGATAAAAACAGTAAAAAGTTACAAGGGGCCATCCCAACAAGGACGCCCAGGCTAGAATCCTCTAATTTTCATTTCATCAAGTGCATAATTATACAGTTTAATAATTTATTATTAATTTATTCGATGAAGGAGAACATTGTGAGGAAATCTGCACGACGGAGTTTTTTTTTAATTTATCATGGTGTTCGAAATCCGCCAATACAAAAAATCCGTCATGGCGGTAAGCTGTCATCACATGTCACGTTGGTTGATTTGATTGAAATTTGACATATGTTCCTACATTTCTGTCATTTATTAAAGTGACAGTAGACAGTTCGTGATCTATGATATAGGTACATATGATTTTTATTTTTATCAAGTTTCAACATGGCGTCTTGCCAATGACAAATTGGCAAGACGCCATGTTGAAACTTGATAAAAATAAAAAATAAATACAATTTTTGTACCAGAAAAGTATGCATTTATGTAATTTATCTTTATTTTTCCCGAATTCCATGGATTTTTCTCGATTTTTCTAGGTACTGTACATATATTGGGCCGGATTGAAACATCTCCATTAAATCTTGTCTAAAGCTTAAAAAACAATAGGAACTTCGACAATTTCGTTTAAAATTACAGAGCTAATGTTAATGGTGATAATATCATTGTGGCAATGTCAATATTACCTTCTGAAGATCATAATAATTAGGTACTTACGATACTTATACATCAATGGTACTTACTTACGTGGCTTAGTACTTTACAAATAGGTATTTACGTTTATCAATGGCCGTATCATCTAGTACGTTTAATGACTTAACTGACTCATCTCATGAATGAGTCATAAACATAATAGCTCCATCTCACGATATTGAATGATAATTATGAAAGAACTCGTATAAATAAAGAATTTTATCATGGATAACATTCGTAAGAGTTGGTAAAGTTTGACATTCTTTAACTTGTTTTTAATTATTCCACTAACACATGTGACACGCAAAAAAGTACATCTTAATGACATCCAATTAACGAACCCAAAGCCAGCTCTTATAACTGTCTGATAGCAGGTTTGATTCACCGCCAGGTATGTATGTGACACAATGTATGAATAGTGTTTGTGATGTCTCATTTTAGTGTCATTCTTGAACAGATCGTTCAAGAATGACAAAAGTGTGTATCTAAAGAATTCTATTGATGACTATTTACTGCTACATTAATTCCAACGGCGAAGCCGTGATCGCTTGCCCTTTCAAATCTTTTCTACCTAGTCAGTAGGTACTCAAACTTCCGAAGTATGTTGCCCCTTTAATCCATCAATTTAAACATGTTTTTGACTTTTTGATTTTGTTGTGTTTTTCGTCTTCGGATCTCAATTTCGATGTCATACAGAATTACCGATCATAGATCACTTATCATCATGATGATTTTGATCATTTTATAATCTGTCTGGCTGTCTGATCATTAATTTATCAAAGGAACATACAAGAAGAATTAAATTCAACTCACCATATTCGTTGTATGTGTTGTCTGTTGAACCGGGTACAAACATCTGTCTTTCATTTTGAGCTTCATCCGTATTCTGAACCGCTTCTAACTCCACCTCTTGTCCTTCTACTGTATTATCAAAAGCTTGGTATTTCCCACTTTTTACAAGCAGAGGCTCCTTATCAGATATGATTTCCACTGGTGGGCTTTCATTCGTACTCTCTGTTTTTGTTTCTATTACTTCCGCGACTTCTTCTGTTTTAACAGTATTTTCAATATCTGTTGCTACATCTTCATTAATTATTTCGTCTTGTCCAATAACACTAGTACTTAAAGCTAATAGAACTATTAAACCTATTTTTATCACACCCATTGTTTTAACACTTTCACAGTTTTAATCACATTATTTGGGTCCTTTGATCCTGTTATCTCATTGATAATTTTTTTCAGTAACGACAGGTGCCTCCCTATTGTAGTCCGAGACTGGAGTGTGAGTACATTGTGTGCCCAATGATATGGTGTTATCTTCAACAAATATGATAAGATAGCAAATAGGAACGTTAGGTGTGCCAAATTCTTTGTCATAATCCACGATGCCCTACGCTTATGATTCAAAATTATAATATTTATATGAAGGGCTGCTGCTGTTTTTTTGTCAGTAATAATGTATTTTACGGAGATACGTAACAAAACAATGTTTCAAGTCTAATTGTTATATGTGTTAGTTCTTGAATTGTAAATGTTATTACTTAATCACCTAATTTATTACATTGATAATATATTTAACAATTTTTCATTAAATATGCTTACTCAAAAATAATATTTGTTTATTTGAAACCTTATTGAACACTTGTATTATTTGTCATTGATAAAAATATTTGCCTCTCGGTACTTTGACTTTATTCCACGTATAATATATCTGCTACTTACACGTCGGAGATAAGAAGATAATGATGTCTCAATTACTTGGGAATCTCATCGTTAATACGTTGCAGCAAAGTTCAAAATACCTCTTCAAAATTTTATTCCGTTTCAGAACTAAAATTAATGTTAATGAGTAACGCCAATAGCATGTGCAGTTATAACTATACCTAGGTATAGCTCTTCCTTTTCGGAAGTAATCTGCAACATTAGTCATGACATCAGATTTACTTACACAGGAAATTATACTGTTGTGTAATACGTACGTCGCGTCGTAAATATAACCGCAAAAAGTAGCACCCCTTAAATAAGTAATAGGTAAGTTCGATGAATAGATCTAGGCTATCACTACATAGTATAAAACAAAGTCGCTATTTTTGTCCGTCTGTTTGTTTGTCTGTTTGTCTGTATGATTAAATCTTTAAAATTACGCAACGGATTTTGATGCGGTTTTTTTTAATAGGTAGAGTGATTCAAGAGGAAGGTTTTTATGTATAATACATGCATATATTCCCACGAGAACGGGATCCACGCGGGTGAAACCGCGGGCGGTCCGCTAGTACAATATTAAAGATGAAATCTCTTTTCAGCGGCTCCAATTGTTAATTGAAATATTTGTTGTTTTGGAAGTTTTCAGATATAGAGGACATTTATAAGGCGAATTTTGAAAGACACAGATTTACCCAATAGATGTAGCGGTCAATGTAACTTCATTGTATGCGAACAAAACAATAAAAATAAAATGAAGGAAATAAAAAGTGTCATTCGCCTAAGTGTGTCTACCTACAATTAAAAAAAAGAGGAACAAAAAATATACTTTTCGCAAACTTATTATTTCTACTCATAGCGACATCTAGCGATGAATTAAAACAAAGTCTATGAGAGACGACGAGTTGCGTGTGAACAGATTTTGCAAAAAAGTGCGTTATTATAACAATTCATTACTTACACATTACAGCTAGTGAAGAATTGTGCGTGTTAAAATTTACAATACTTATAACAAATAACGAATACAGGTCCTTACAAATAAATAGTCCAATCATTGTATATTATAAACTTATCTTGTATACGTAATTTCTTCTTTAATTAAGGTATTTAATATTAATTTAATATTTAGTTATGCTCTAGGTATTCGACTACTGATTCAAGAATTTATTTAGGCAGAGAACAGTAGCTGTATACACAGAAGTCATGATTTAAGTATATATTTTGTAATAGAAATGACCACTAACTACTACTAATTTCAAGACTAAATTGGTAGTCCATTTCTAAACGATTTAATATTGTTTTTGTTGTTTTCATATTCGCTTATATAATGTACTAGCAATATTTTCATTGTTAGTATTTGTTTTGGTAGAAGCATCAGGCGCGTTCTACATGCTAATGGCTAATGCTTTCTCGTTAATGAATATTAAATTTGTTGATGCTTGTTTGTTGATGCAATATGGTGGTTTATCCTTTAGATTTCGCTCGGGATTTTACTATTACTAGTATGGTAGGTATCTACCACAGAGCTTATTATTATTTCTACTGTCAAATCATTATTTTAACCACGATTTTGTTCTGGTTAGAAAGCTGTAGATTCGGCTAAACTTCATTTAGTTTATAGGCGTACATTTGAATCCTCACGGGTTACCTCAAAGTCAAAGTCAAAGTCAAACATATTTATTGTGGACAACAGGTACAAATTAAAGATGACAGTCATTCACATTAACAGATCGCTGATGTCCTGCCTTACAATGGCATACAATAAAGTAATAAAATATTTTCTAATAAAGCCTAAAGAATACTAATTCACAGAAATAGATAATATTATACATAGCTTTACATATAAACACAAACTTTAAACTTAAAATTACACAACAAGTTGCTAGATAACAATTATGTATATCAATAGAGTCGTGAATAAATAGATATATTAGATCGACGTGTCATCAAGGAATTCCTTTATTGAGTAGTAGCATTTTTTAACAAGCAGTTCGTTTACTTTTTGTTTAAAGCCATCAAGGCTGGATATCATTCGTATGCTCTTTGGCAGTTTATTATAAATAAGAGGAGCCATGCAGAACACGCTTTGCTTAAGTAAATCAGTTTTACAGCTTACAATGTTGATTTTGTCATTATGTCTTGCTCTTGTTTTAAATTCAAATTTATCAATATTAGTTTTTACAAATTTACCTACTTGAGGATTCAAATGACCACTTTCTGATGATGATGATGATTGATGATTCACTTCTGTGAATAAATTAGGACGAGACTTTTACTAACAGTTACTGGTTACTGGACTATACAAACATGTAATAAAAGTAATTATCACTTACAAAACTAAACTTAATCTTCTCATTAACCAACTGTCCTACTTCTTAACTTTATTTTTAACCCTCTTCAAAATTGTCATTGTACTTTTTATGTGTAGGTATATGTTTATCTGTTCTCACTGTATTTTTTGTGTTACCTCATAAGTTTTCACTGAGCGAACCGATTTTGATGTTTTTTTCGATATCTCATCTTATTCTCATCAGTAACTTAAAGTCGGTAATTTTTATAAATACTTAGTTATGAAAAAAGTTGGAGGACAAATTTTACATGTTCTACAATTTTGTCTCTAATAACTTCACCATACAAGTAACCATTTCATTGAAAAATTCAAAGAACCCATTTTTTCAAACTTTTACCTTGCATTTATTTTGCAAATATTAAATCGATGCGAATTTTCACTTTTTACAATTTAATTACATAAGGCACATCCATGAAAATTTTCAGCATTCTGGTAATTAATGCTATATTACCTACCTCTATCTTTCAGCTTAATTTATCGGACTATATTAAATTCTCTAAAATTAGAGCGTGTTTTATTCTTCGATTTTAAGTACGACCACTAAAATATCTGTCACGATAATTATGATAGCCTCGTCAATGGATATTTCTCACTTACAAACCTCGATTAGTTGCAGGTTTGTGTAGGCTTTGATTTATTGTCAAAATTAATGATTTAAACATAAAAGTAAAGTACATATCAATGCTGATGAGTATTGGTTCTCATTTTCCCAGTTGCATGATGAGTCAGTTTTCAAATAATCGAACCAGGACAAGATTAAAAGAGTCTCATTCTAATTCGATCAAGGGTGCGTTAAGTACTACCCTTGAGTAGGTATTTAGATAGTCGTCTGTAGTGAAAGTGTAACATTCTCCACACGTTTCCATCTGGAGCATAATTCGTGCAAAAGCAATCATTATGAAGGTAGAAATGGTAGTAACTACCGTGGCAGGCGGGCGTACGTACTTCGCCTGGTGGCTGGCTAGGCTAGACTTCTAGGCTCTTCTATTGCCAGCTTGAGATTGGATTTAGTAGGTATTGTAGGTCGGCTCAATATGACCTATTGTTCTGATTTTTCCACTTCGTAAAACACTGGCTATGTAAACATCTCCACAAATCTAGAAACATAAACAAAATCTACTTAGGTACTACTTCTTCTTCTAGTATCTCAAGCAATAGTTGTTATCTCTGTAGCGGTATTTGTTTAATTGCTTTTATTGACGTTACTGCAGTCGAGATGTTTTGAATCGCAACAAGGACCGTGTTGAGTGCAAAACAAGCCACACGGCTCTAATTCCACCAATTGCTCTTAATTACACAACTGCTTACAATATAATTGTCATGCTATTTTCCATCGGTAGTTTAATTGAATGCCCTAGAATGGTACTGGTATAAAACTAGCAATGGACACGTATTTTGTGCTTCGCTACAATATTCAGGATTCTAACTTCAATTACAATGTTGAAGCGTTTGGATACTTTATATAAATATCAATTTAATTTCTCATTTAAATGTTTTATAATTTAATACCATTTTTAAATCGCTTACAATATAAGTTTTACAGGATGGTTTTTACCTTATGATTAATTTATTTTAGAAAATTCTCTAACATAACCATAGTACCTATATTTTTTGCAATTAAAAAACATTTATTTTTGTATTTTGAACATAGAGACGTTACATAGAAAGAAACCTTGTCATACATTGTATATTATATGTAGCATTCTTTTTTGAAGCGAAACTTCTATAACGACCTATTCGAGAGGTTACTATGCTTTCGACTATTTTCAATAATTAGGTCTACTGTTGAATGTGGACGATTGGGAATGGAAATCAACGCGGAAAAGTTTGTATCAACGAAATGTTTAAAATATTTTTAGATTTCGAGATTCAGGATTTCGAGTTTCAACTTTGTTGTTAGTGTAGATACAGGAGATTAAAACTATAGCGCAAAACTCTATCTTGACCTATTCCACCTAAGTAGACACGTAATAGTCAACATAAAATAGAAAAAATATTTTACATTGCATACATTAATAAAAAATAAACAATATGAAAGAAATTACGAAGACGTTTTTGTTCTTTGTTAATTTTACGTTACCTAAATTTACTAGAGTAAGTACATTTTTTAAATACTTTTATGTTTTGCAATTCTAGTTTTACCGACAATTTTTATACATTTCATGCTGCAAAAGGTACCTCCTTCAGTTTACCTCACCAATGTAAAGATTATTTTAAAAGTTTTACTTTATTTTCTAAATCCTAATGCAGTTTATGTTCCGAACGCAACGAACGATAAATTTATCACGATCAAGTACATACATAAGTGCGTACGAGTACTGTATAAATAACATCGCCGCAGTAACTCTTCAAGAACCAATAGAACGCCTGCGTTTGAACGTCGAACACGCACTTCGATTTTTGAATTAAACTTTTTAATTTTGCGAAAATGCCTTGCGGAGGTTGCGGTGACAGTGAGTAAATTATTTTTATTATAACAACAATGCCTGTTCTATTTTTATGCCTAATATTATAATGACCCAGTCAAAAACATCCGAAAAATACTAATCGAGACTTAAACGGATTACGTTTTTATTTCCATTATAAATAGGCACACAAAAACTCAAGAGTTTTTGTATTGTTTTGTGGATAAGAAGAATGTGAGCTTTATTGACTTTTATTTTCAGTTCAAATAATAAAGGTAAGTATACCTACAATTTTGTGTAAGTTGTGTGTTCTTTTTGCCCAATGCCCAAATTATGTTAAAACATTAATTATAAGCATTGTACATTTTTCTTTACAATATCCCCGAGGTCTCTAGAAATATTATTTTTATAATACTTACATTATTTATTTCAATTACCTTCTCAGATATAAAAACATCAATGTTTGTTGGTATGTCTTTGTCATACAGGTCATTCAAAAAAATAAAACTAAGTAGGTACCTAGGTATTAAAGCTATTTTTGCATTTTTGCGAAGGTTATAAAAAACTTAAAAATTTCATTCTGTAATTCATGTACCTACTACCAATGTAAATGCTGGCATAATAATTGCTTTTTACAAAAAAAATAACCGACTTCAACCTTGATAAGCAGAGATAACTCAAAAAATACTCGCCAGGTGGCGCTCAATTCAACATGGAAGTGTAAAGTTCTCGTCACTACAAATTAATCAAGCCCAAACACTAGATAACTGCATTAAATCGTTGAGGAGTTCCCTCGACTGTCTTTCGGCTTCATCAGATCGACTCCAGACCTTCATGAAATGGTAGCGCTTTAATGTACTTATGATAACATGAACAAACACACTAGTCGTCCATACAATTTTCGAAAGTTCCCCTCGATTTCTCTGAGATGCCATCATCAGATCTTGGTGTCCTTATCAGGGGACCCCACTGCGCATATCTACTTTACAACAAAAAAAGAATTATCAAAATCGGCCCATAAACGACGAAAAAATAGCTGAACGTACATAAAAAAAAGCATATAGGTATACGGTCAAAGAGAACCTCGTTCTTTTTTGAAGTCGGTTAAAAAAGCAATGAAATACGATTCGAATTCAATATAATGAGATGAATATCGGGCTGTGAATTTCATTAATTGATGATCTTATAAAATTTAAATGTAATCGGTAATTTCTGACTACCGTAAAATTAATGAAATAGGAAAATTGCAGGGCTTTGTGTAAAATTATTAGGTATTATAATTGTGTAAATTGTGTTGAGAATTTTAGAAACACTGGAACACGAATGTCTAGTCCTTGTTAAACGTAATTAATGATTGCGTTAACCTACATTAGAACGATCAAAACTACTCGTATAAATTTACTTAATTAAATACTAGCTGTTGTCAAATTATGCTTCATTAGAACTTAATTTTTTTATGCCTTATATAAGACTGAAGAACATTTTTTGTTTTTCGTCCTGTATGATATTTTTGTCATTTTCCAAGAAGATCTACTTACTTAAATACAAAAGTGATAATTAACGAGGTAAGAGCCCCTGCGTGTTTTAAAACGCGCTGACGACGCGAGTTCAACGCGATACAAACGCACCTATGAAGCGCGTTCGAAACTCGTTTGATGGCCGTACAAAGGGCAAGGGGGCCTCTTGGGTCTTTGTACGGCTATCAAACGAGTTTCGAAATCGCTTCATACGCGCGTATGTATGTATCGCGTTGAACGCACGTTGTCGGCGCGTTAAAAAATACGCCGTATGCTAGGGCTAGTAAATTAACTGATGGATAAATTGTATGACAAGGGTGCAAAGTAATATTTTTTCGGCGAGGGCGTTTTTTGAATCCAGAGCGAAGTGAGGGATTCTAGAGTAGAATCCCGAGCGTAGCGAGGGATTCTTTAGTAGAATCCCGAACGTAGCGAGGGATTCAAAGTACGTCGCCCGAGCCAAAAATATACTTGTACCCGAGTGATACACTCTACTTTTCATCACCCACTATGAGAAAATAATATTTATATAATAGAAAATAATAGAAAATAATACGTAAAAATGCACGAAAACTTAATTTTAATTTGAAAACGAAATCTTAATTTGATTTCTTTTTTTATTATTCAGCTGGCGGGGCCCTCGCGTCGTACCAGACATTCTTTATTCAAACAATATTTGCGTTCGATTTCTTTTTTTTTTTTTTTTTTTATGGAATTAAGATAGCAAACGAGCATGCAGTACCACCCTTCCCCTGCCGCCCATAACAACTGTGACCGACCTAGAACTAGACTCAAAGGGACTAGGATGGTTAGTCCAGTTAGTAGATGGTGTTAGAATATTAGTTGGTTAGTTTGTTAATAAGTGCGAGGACAGGGTATGTTAGTGATAATTAGTCCTGTTAGTTAATGTTAGTAATAGTCCAATTAGTTATTGTTAGTATGAGTCTTGTTCCAATTCGGTCAGAGATGCGTTGCTACCCCTGAGGTCTGAGATGGTCGCCTCTAAAAAGTGAAACCGGCTCCACAAACCTTCCTATCCGGAACACAATTGCTCTTAACCCTTTACTTGACAATGTGCATTCAAATGCACACATTTTTGTAAAAAATCTCAAGTAGAAATCAAACATATTTTTTATTTATCTTTCAAACGTTTGCGTAGTGCAACATCTATATTTTTTGGCAAAAAATACTTCTAAGCACTGGCAACACATGGAAGCTCAGTAGATCGCAAGATAGCGGGACGTGCGTGGACGTCTACGACATATAAGGTAATAATCGACTAAAATCCTATAATTAACTTATGAAAAGAAAAAAAATTAATGCTAAATATAGTACCTAAATATACATTTTTCCGTGTGAATTATATATTTAGTCAATTCATCTTTGTTTTCTTGGTCTAATTTTCGTTACAATTTGCATGTATCTTTAAATGCACATTGCCAACTTAACTATAAACCTACCTCTGTGTGGTGGTGTGCATTTAAATACACATTGCCAGTCTGGATGAAATTGTTTTGTAAAATAACATTCATATTATTTTGATATTTTATATTGTATATGAATTGTTTTATAAACTATATTCGTATATTCGTATTATTTCATATTGTATACTATTTTGTAAATTAAATTTCTATGAAATAATTTATTTCTTTATGAATTTAATTTAATTTTTTGCTTTTGTTCCAAGAATTTTGGCGTTAGTGCCTAAGCCTGGTGCTGGTTCCGATTTAAAAAAAAAAAGTGTCGATTCTTCAGAAGATGAACTACCTACATTATCTACGCAAAATTGTACAAAACAAGATTGAAGATGGTAATATTCACCTAAGCCACCATCACTAGAATCTTCATTTGAAGATTTACATTTATTGTCGGACAGTGATGAAGATAATGTCTATATAAGAACTATGAGCTCTTCAGTGATTGACTCGAATACTAAATCAGGTCATCAAGTATCTTTTTCCAATCCAAATTCGCCGTCCATAAATACTGTCTTCGAATAGCTTTCCAGCTGCGGCAAACAACCCAGTACAGCAAACCGAACACCAAACTCCACTGGCTATAAACAGTGCTACTACATCAGCTGTCATCAATATTCCGCAATTTTCACCATTAGCTAGTCGAAGCTATCTTAACAACGCATCTCCGTCTGGTGGTACTCCATCAAGAAAAAAAACTACAGTGAAATGTAACGTGCGACTTTGTTTAGTAGAGGGTCGTAATTGTTTTAGTGATTATCGTACTTAGTACCATTCCTACCGTGTAATAATTGTTTTAAGAACAATTGTGTGAAGGTGTAGAGCCGATTACAACTTTTTTAAGAGGCGACCATCTCAGTCCTCAGGGGTAGCAACGCATCTGTGACCGAATTAGAACGACGAGACTCATACTAACAGTAACTAACAATCCATGTCCTCACACTTATTAACAAACTAATCAACTAATATTCTAACACCATCTACTAACTGGACTAACCATCCTAGTCCCTTTGAGTCTAGTTCTAGGTCAGTCACAGTTGTTATGGGCGGCAGTGGAAGGGTGGTGCTGCATGCTCGTTTGCTATCTTAATTCCATAAAAAATTGTATTTTTTACATTATGAAGTAGATTTTTTGATTGTTTAAGTTTAATTTTGATCTCCACAATGGTTGTGATTAATATAAGAAAAACGAATTAATTTTTGTTAAACTTTATATAAATATATCATATTTTTGTTTAAAATAATCGCTGCTTTAATTTAACCCCTTACGAGACAATGTGCATTTTAGTGCACACACTTTCTTCATAGTGTAAACTTGATGGAGCTGGCAATGTGCATTTAAAGACACATGCTATATTTCCAAAATTATCAATGTTAGATTTTTTTATATATTTTTTACAAGTATTCAATAACTCCAAAATCCATTATAGACAACAAAAATAACGAATAGTTACTATATTTTTTAGTGCCAAGTATAGGGTTAAAAACAATTATTATGACGGTAGGAATGGTACTGAGTACCTTGGCGGGCGGTGGTCCTACCCCGGGCGAACTCTAGGCTCTACCACCTGAAGTGAAATTAGCGCAAAATACTAAAATGTTCTAAATTCAAAATAGGACGGAAAAGATCTAGATCTTCATTCCCGCCCGCTGAATAGAAAACAGCAACTTTGGAACCCCTTATGTCCGAACCAAGTCGTCTTTTTCGAATAGGTGTGATGAAAAATATATTATCTTGTGTAAACACATGGATGTTTGGGTTTATATATGCACAAATACTTAAAGATAAATGTTTTCAGATACGAAAATGTGTTATTGGAAAATTTTCACTTCGTTTTAATAGCCTACTGAATTATTTATCAGTTTAGACAGATATAATAAACAATGATGTGTTGTCTGAAAGATAAAACACATATCATAGTTATCATAATAAGTATATTCTGAAAAACAAAAACATATTTCCATTAAGCGAAAAACAAAAACATATTTCCATTAACTAACAAAGCGATACTTGGAAAATAATGTGAATATTAATTTCTTTTCTTTTTTATATTGTATGTTAATGAGAGATGTATGTGGAGCGTTCTTGACGGGGCAAATGCTCCATAGGTAATAGTTATCCATAATCATGAATGAAACAGAAACAAAACAAACAAACAAACGCTAACACACTCATACCCCCGCAGTAGGTTACTATGTAGGTACCTGTGTCGCGGGTGGCATGGACTACACATATAACACATTACAATTCATACTCATACACATTACAATTACACTATCATTTTTTGTTAGATGCAGGATTCGAACCCAAAACCCCATTTTGGAGGTTTTGGAGACTCAGTTATAAGTGGATGGTTTGGAGTGAATCCACCGTCCACTTATAACTGAGTCGCCGAGTATATATAATTACCCTACTAAACAAAATCATCGGTGTTCACAGTTTACTTTCAGTTTTAAATTCGGGCCGTCAATCTGCAAAGGGGCGGAAAGTTGTTGTGTGTAGCGTTGCAAGGCGTCCGGATAAAATTGGTCCGGCCTATTGTGTCTGGCCTGTACGGCTTTTGTTAGGCTTTTGTTAGTTAGGTCTTTGTTAGCTTTTGTGAGTCATTGAAACATACTGTTGATACTGTTTTGCAGCCCCCGGTGCAACTTACTATTAAACTGCCATTATGATTTTACGTGTCCAGCTAGTTTTACCCAAATATCCAGCCAAACTGGCTGATCTGTCTGTTAGGCTCGGCAACCCTATTTCTGAGGGATGTAACCAAAACCATTTTTATATCAAACGTGAACGCAATAAAGTGCATTTTCTGTTGTTGCAGGCTGTAAGTGCACGACGAGCCAGTGTTGCTCGTCGTGCAAGTGCGACGCGTCGTGCCAGTGCACGTGCAAACGGTCCACCACCGCTCCTGCTACCACCACTAAGAAATGATGATGACTATTATACAAGTTATACAACAATATCGCAATATGCATGTAGCTTATGAGTATTAGATTATATCATATATCATTATATGTCATAATAATCATTGCACTTTTATGTAATATGGAAGTTTGTTATATTATATTATAAATAAAGGGTTTATATAGAGATGCTTGGTTACTTTATGATACCCGCACCAAAATGCATTTTATGAGAAATTGACCAGCAATCTAATCCGAAAGTGAAGATAAACTTTTCCAATCTTGTTAATTGGTTTATTAAAAAATAACAGGTCTATAGGTACCTATAGAAAACAAAATAGCTAACTATTTCTGAATACTTATAATATTATGGTAATATTTAATTGAGGAGTATTATTTTATTGTAAATCGATTCAAGTGATTTTTCTCTGAAAGCATAATTATATAAAATTAAAATTAATTAGCTTATTAGAAGCCATTTACAGATCATAAAAACAAAATAAATAAAAAAGAATGAACTGCATTAGGTATAGGTAATAATACAAAAGTATATGAAAATCTTCATGTATCGTCGTCGTATTTCCATTGTTTATCAGCCAGTGTTATCGTTCATTAGAACTAATTGCCGTAAAACCTTGATCGCTTCATACAAGTACCTGAAACAAACATAAGTGCTTCATTTTATGACTTGTTCAATATAGTTACATAGTAGTTTTGTTATACCTTTACCTCGCCCTCGAAGATAAAATGACTAATGACTATAGACTGGGCATATAGAAGATAAGATGACTATAGTGTCATTATATTGTTCAAGAGAAGGTACAAAAAAATGCAATTGTAACAATGTGTATATATTCTCAACGTAGTGCAAATATTTGAGACGCGCAGTTTTTGGTAAAACAATTTTCCAGCTATGACGTAACTATTTTTCATTTTTCCTCTAGATATGTCTTATTGAAATGATTATGGTGACACCATGTTGAATAGCGGACGATTATGACGCGATTAATGATAATATATATTGTAACGGAGGAATTATGCCTCTAGTAAAACTACTGTGAGGAGTACGATCAAGAAAGTGCTGAGACGAGATGCGGTGAGGTGAAGTGAGGTGTGGAGTGGGGAGGTGTTTAAGGGGAGAGGGGAGGAGAGATTTGATGAGGAGGTTTTGTTTCAGGTTTACCATCAAAATGATTCTGGCAATAAACTTGGTAATAAAAGTGAAGGTGGAGAGTTCAATGTTGTCAAGTTGGTCATTGAATATAATCGGATCAGAAGACGAAATACGAATGTTTTATTTTACCCTTTTTATAATATAGTAAAGAAGCTTATAAAGTCACTGATTAATAGCAACTTCGACATAGATTTAAATTGTAAACGAAACAGATTTTCGTACTATAGAAGGCTTATTTGGTATTCGTAAACATAAAGCGGGCATTCCGTAACGACGACGATACGAGACTCACCTTTTAGATCAATATTTTGGCAGTCACATCCTGGCACGCAATTGCCAGTCCACGGCAGTCTGGGTTTTATGACACCTGCAATAGTTTATGTTTGTTTGAAGTCGATAACTATAAATAAACAATAGGTTTAACCAAAAAAGCGAAACATAATCACCACTCGATATTCTATTTTAAGGCCTCTGTTCCCCATGGTCCATGGTAAAGAGCTATTGCAGGAAGCAGAATGTACTAAGTATAAAAATTAGTTCATGGATTTTGAAGATTAGCCAGATTAGCAGCCCTAAAGGGAAAATAAAATAATGTAAAATACCAAGTATTTGTAGATAAAGGTTCCGTTTGAGTAGCCCTATAACTATAAACCATTTATCTTTTGGCAGAAGTCGCATTAATTTCCGTTGAACTGTTTTGGATTCGTATAAATACAGAGGATAGATGTATAGACTCACATGTTTCTTCGTGTGTTACTGTCATTTCAAATGTATTATCTGAATATAATAGTAATAAATTGAAGAACAAAACGCCTTCCTACACACAATGGCTCAGTGCACTGTAACGGACATGGCGGCCGCGTAACGTAGTCAATAAAGCCATTGTTGACGCAAAAACTGCTTCAAAAAACATAAGGTCTATGAAAAACTTGACATTGAAGAGTGGTGAAGCGAGACCAGTTAGAAGTGCATTGAAGAGATTAGCAGATGACCAAAAGAATATCGTGAAAATAAATGTAATAAAAAGTATTGTAGTGACGCGTCGCTCTTTTTCAAACGCTCTCGTTCCGACAACACATCGATGATGGATTTACTAATCCTGATGCCTAGTAGAAGAGTCGTAATTGTCTGTATTGGTACCGACAGTAACTTGCCGTAACAGTAGAAAATTGCATAGGATTAGCTTGCATAATAAAAGCCCTTGATAGTACAATGTATCTACATACATAAGTATTATGTTTAAGAACAAATCAACGATCTTGCAGTCATAGATTTACAAAACATCAGGCTTTATGACGCTGTGGTCTTCATGTGTAAGAACAGTTTACGACTCTTCTAGAAACCGCGTGATAGCTGGGTGCTCGGGTAAAAGTCCCTACAAACATAATTATGCAGGCACCTTTTTGATTAAGCTGGTTGTATAGAGAACTCATGAAGAATGGATAAAATTCCTTTCAAAACACTAGTGAACACCCGACCTCAGTTGACTGTCTCATCACCTCGTCCCACGATGACCCACTATTGAGCTCGGGTCTCTTCTCAGAATGAGATAGTTGGGACCTACACGCTGGCCAAGTGCGGATTGGCGGACTTCACCCACCTTTAGTTTTGCGAACTTTCCGACATGCAGGTTTCCTCACAATGTTTTCCTTTACCGTTATAGCAAGCGACATCTTAATGTTTAAAACGCACATACCTAACTCCGAAAAGTCAAAAATGCGTGTCCTGGGATTCGAACCCGAACATCCAGACTAGGCCGTATTCTTAACCACTAGGCTATCACCGCTTCGTTAACTTTTAAAGTTAATTTCTTAGTTGGTAGACAATATTACATGTGTCAGACAAATGTTTATTCTGGATTTGTTACATAAGATCTCTCAGTTGTTAGCCTTTATTACACTTTACAGCTACAACTAACATATACATCAATGGCTACAACGTTTATTGCGCAGAATAGTTATGAGGTAGATAAAGGTAGATAGAGGTGTTTGCATAATTTACTACCAGGTAACACAGGAAGCATCGAGCATCATAATTTTTATAATAATAGTAAAAGTACCTCCCTTTCTTACAAGGTGTGAAATACGAGCAGTTCATAGGCAAACGACTAGATAAATCCTTCAAGGCAACTCAGCGTCAGACCTCCGCGTCTGTTTTTGTGATAACTGTACAGTATAAAAGCCAGTAGTTGCTTCAGTTTCAGCACAGTACCAAAGATATCTTACTCCTATCTCTTCTCCTTTTTCTTCCGATCTTAACAAAATGCCTGCCCCCTGTGAGCCGTGCAAAGGTAAGAACTTTTATCGAAGTCTAAGATGATTCAGTGTTCAGTGTAATGTGCAGAAGTAAAATAAAAATCAAAATCATCATCAAATGCGTAACCTATACTGCGTTCGCATTCGATATAGAATTCGCATTAATGACAACCCATACAAATGCCCGCTTTCCGCCCCTCATTCTCTTGGGTACGTTTGCTTGAGAAAGGGAAAGTCCATCGAAGAAAGGGATAATAAATTTTAAATACATTTATTTTCTAAAATTTTAATTTATAAATTAGATGAATGTAAACATGCATCCTAGGTGTTTAAAGATTATGATGTAACCTGATTTCAGATTCCTGTAAGGATGGCGCCGCTTGCAAAGACAACTGCACCTGCGAGGCTGACTGCTCCGATTGCCCTTCTAGCGGTGGTACGTTTTGAGTTCTCCCGTCTTTTTATTTTAATTGTAACGTCTCGAATTTTCATGTAAGCTTTTTGGATAACATTGTTTTTAATTCACCTAATTTTTTTTAATAAGCCGTCTTCTAAATCGTGTTGATCCTTTCTTCATAGTTTCTCGTTGATAATCCCATTATTAATAAAATCTTGCACAGGTATTTCGTTTATTAAAAATGTAGTCATTTTCCTTCCTTTCCGTACATTCAGTGTTAATAATTCATTCCTTTATTCATAGGTGGTTGCTGTTAAGCCTGATGAGCACAAACTTTATTTTCCTGGCTGCTTCTTCTGAAGATCTCAGTGTGTTTGTGTGAACGAGTTATGCGTAGAATAAAAATTTGAATACGTGCTCAATTTGTCGTTTTATTTTTTTGTGCTAATCATTAACTGTGCTAATAGGATTTAATTGCATCAATTTCCACTCAATAATCTAAATGCAAGCAAACGAATAATGATAATGAACGGTAGAATTCCTTTTTCATACTTAATTATTGAAGTATTTTTTTTATTTTCACATTAAACAATAAACACCCCTCATTATGTTCTTCAATAATATATCAATCCTTTTATTATTCTCAATTACACATTCCTTTGGAATATTAATAGTTTTAATAAATGTTATTTCGCTTGACCACAAATGTTACTTAAGTAATAACTATGTGTATATTAATTCCTAAAATAATAATTACTAGTAAATCCACCCTCGCTTCGCTTCCGAAAACCAGTCCCTTCAAAAATCTCTATAAATTTTAACAAATTATTTTATTCCGATGTCTAAGCTATATTACTGCCAAGTTTCATGAAAATCCATTCAATAGTTTTTGAGTGAAAGAGCATCAAACACACACACACACATACATCCTTACAAACTTTCGCATTTATAATATTAGTAGGATATTAGTAGGATAGGATAATGAAAAATTCAGACATACGACAATGTGTATTACAGATGATAGGAATTTGTTACTTACAAAACAACGCTGGGAAAGCTTTACTTTAAAAAATACATCAATTAAAAAATTATTTACACCAAAATTCTTAAACTTCTAATGTTTACGTTTACCACTTCCTCAAGAATGCCTCCTGAATCTCATCATTGGTAAGGCCTTTTGTCTCTGGCAGAAGGAATATACCCACAAAAGTATCTATAATACCGAAGATTGTGAAGCTGTAAAAAGTCCCGTGAATCCCCAAGTACTTTATCATAAACGGGAATACTCCTAACTGAATAAAGCTGAGGAGCCATACGCATTCTATAAGTATCATGGCGGCTGTGCTCTGGACCTAAAATAGATGATATTATTAATGTTAGAATAATAAATTTAAAGTAACATTATGCAATTACTTATAACAATTCCCGGGGATCAATCATTCATCTATTCAACAAGGGAACATAAGGAACACCCATGAATTCAAGCGAACCATCTAAAAATTAATTTGGTATTTTTCTGAATAAAAGAGGACAAAGTACTTCCTGAAGGTTGACTGGGAGAGAATGTTTTTGGCATTAAGTCCGCCTTTTGTATCTATACAATAGGGTACTTTCCGTAATGAAAATTAAACTATGAAATTTGATAAAAATTAAAATTAATGTAGAAATGTACTTTATTATTCTGATTTTGAGTCATAAAAGCACATAATTATTTTGGTTGTATCTCATCTGGCCCGGTGACTTGGCCCGGCGCCGGGCCACATGGGAAAAAATTGTTTCATCTGGCCCGGTGATATGATTACCGGGCCAAATGACACAAATCGAGTGCCATCGTCCCCGGTAAGGTGAGTAAAGAGGATACGCCTCGTAATTTGTGAAATACTAAATACACGTATCTATGAAAGGGATTGAACTTATAAATCAAACTGCTTAGTATACAATAATCAGTTTTTATTGTGAATGACGCGTATCAACTTTTATCATAAAACTCAACCTGAGATAGACTTCTTACAAATAGAGTTGAACATTTGAACATAATAACCATATGTTTATAATAAAGTAGGTACTTGCGGCAAACAAGAGCCACCTTATTTTAAAACTGAATATTTTACGTATTTTGAAAATACGAATAAAAAACAGGACATAAGGTAAAGGTTTTCTATATTATTTTTTCGAATAAGTATTTTTTTTAGGTTTCCTCAATTAATTTTAAGTTTTATGATAACAAACACAATATTTTCTTTTTTCCATTAACTTAGCGAGAAGTGAAGTGATTTCTAAGGGCGATACAGCGATCAACGAGTGTGTTACGAGTACGTGCATAGTGTTTTGGTGTGTACGTGGCGTAATTGTGTATCGACGATTACAATAAAAGTCTGTGGTACATTTTGGCATTCTCTCGAACCCAGTACTCCTGACACGTAACATTATGTTACATACTTGCTGCTACGGAACCCTTAACGGGCGAATCCGATTCAGACTTAGCCAATTTTTATTATATTACTTGCATTTATTTGATTAAATGTCAATTGTTAATTTTCTTTTTAAAAAGAATGATATTATTTAAAACATTGTTATTATGTTCAAATTTTTGATGTATATTAATGTCAATAATCTATGTCATAATAAGTACTTATTAATAGTTTGGTTTGATTTATGGGATTTTGGCTTCGTTGATTATTATTATTATAAAAATATGGTTATTATGTTCAAATTCAAAAAGATCTATTTGTAAGAAATCTATTTTAGGTTGAGTTCTATGATACAAGTTGATACGCGTCATTCACAATAAAATCTGATTATTGTATACTAAGCAGTTTGATTTATAAGTTTAATTCCTTTCATAAATGCATGTATTTAGTATTTCACAAATTACGAGGCGTATCCTCTTTACTCACCTTACCGGAGACGATGGCACTTGATTTGTGTCATTTGGCCCGGTAATCATATCACCGGGCCAGATGAAACAATTTGTTCCCACGTGGCCCGGCGCCGGGCCAAGTCACCGGGCCAGATGTGATACAACCATTATTTTAATATATAATATTAAAATTTGAAATTTTTAATCTGTATGTCACGTGACCTAAAACACGGGAGGCATTGGTTTGACGCCATAAAGGCAAAAATCAAAAATCAACCAACCAAACTGTCATAATAAATTGTCATCATCAACCGGTCATACATACAGTGCCACAAACATATCTGGCCCGGTGGCCAAAATTGGAACTAATGCAAATTATATAGTTATACTGTTGTCAGAAAAAGACAAAGACAGTAGCGCCCCTCTTACCGAGTCAGATAAGTTTGTGGCACTGTACACATTACCATTATTACGTCATCATAATGGCTGACAAGTACTGACAGCGTTTATTCCGGAAATAAAAAAAGGATTAATATTTTATTTTAAGGCGAAAAAGCGTGTTTATTTTGCCGAAATATATTTTTTGTTGCTTTTTATTACGAAAATCAAGTTTATTTTTCACTACCGAAAGTACCCTATTGTACTCGTATGGTGCATAAAGTTTAAATAAATAAATGAAGAAGTATTTTATTTCCACCTTAACCTGTAAACCATTAGAATTCTCATTAGCCTATAAATTACTTTAGTGCTATTAGGATCAAAAAGACTGCATGCATGGATGCAAAAGACATACCTCAGGTATAAACACTTCAGCCAACAATACGTATGGCAGGTTACCGGCACCTAATTTGATGGCGAAACAGTACACTAAGATGAGGATGACTGTAACCCATGGTGGCAGGACTTTTGTTTGGATTAGCAGACCTATACTGATAAGGCATAACACAACCGTCACGGTGGAGATGATAAGCAGGATCTGAAATAATTGAGATGTCATGTGAGATTTTGTTCGTGGGAATAAGAGGATTACAGAGCTTCAAAGCTCGTTAAAATTGCTACTGAATATACTACACACGCATCGGATATCAGCGTAACGAACGAGAGCTACTTAAGTATAATAATTATGCTATGGTTAATGTTAATGCAGATTGTATTGCCCCTTCAATCAATTGAGTTAAGCAACTACGTGACTTTATCTTTGAAGTACTACGAAGTAAAGAAAACTATTCCTTTCCATCGCAAACAACGATAAATCCATTACTTGGTAGATCTGGAGCTTAATGTACCTTTTTGAAAAATTTTATCAAAATGTCTAACTTACTCGCCTTCCAAAAGCATCGGTAAATATTGCGCTGGCAAGTGTTCCAAAAAGGAGGGTAGTAGCTAACATCACTGAGCATAAATGTGGCGATAAGCTTGGAACAGCCTCAGAAAAAATGTCTCTGGCATACACAACCACTGCTATCAAACCCATCATGATCTGGAAACAACAAGTTTTTCAATCGAATCGCAAGATCATACGACTAGAAGCAACGCAAGTAACCGCAAGTTATGTTCCTGTTGTGGACTAGAGAATCCGTATCTACCTTCTTTTCCACTTTATTTTCTTTCTAGCTAATTAAATACCTTCGTCGTTTCTGATGTCCATGAGTTAAGGTGACTTACCATCAACTGGTTTGTCTGCTTGTTATCTGACTATTTAGTTAACAAATAGTTAATTTACTCTTCCTAAATCCAAACGACAGAGTATGTTAAATCTATGGCTAAAACGGGTCCCATACACGGGTTCATGTCATGAACTTCAAAGTAGGGACATTCGTTGTGGCTGGCGTATGGGACCCGTAATTAAATAACAATTTTTACCTGCGTAGTTATGGCCAATCCTGTTACAAGGAATGCACGACGCGTGGATGGTAAAATAACTGCAACATAATATGAAGAAATATTATATATTATATACCTATTACGGAGCGTTTATAGTATCAAACATCTTTCATGGTAATAAACAAACAAGAAACTAAGAGAATAAAGAGTAGTCCACTATAGCATAACGCATTTGGCAGTTGAGAAGAGATAAACATATATGTACAAGCAGAGTAATCAAAGAAAAACATAAATATTTAACAACGATGGATATTTCATACAATTGATGAATAAGACGGTTAATCATTCTCGTATCAATAATTATATTCATTGGTTTTTATTCTATCTTTTCTAAAATTATCGTGTTCATATTTTCTTCAGACATTGCGTCATTGAGTCACCAAAACTTACATATCAATTTGAAAGGAGATATTTTTTCTTCCTTTTCAGCGATTTCTGAGTCTTTTAATTTTTCTTTTTCAGCTACATCTGTTGTCGTATTTCCATCTGAAATAATATTTTCCGTTAAAGAAACATTCCTTATTTACTAGATTAAACTATGTTAGTTATTTCCTTGGAACAACAATGATATTGTGAAAAAAATACTTCACTGAAAATTAAGCAGGATAAAAACTTTACCGTTTAAAGAAGTTACTTCAACTATGGGGGTAATTTGTGTTTTCAGTCTTGATATTTCCTCAAGAACTATTTTGGATTCTGGTGAAAGTCCTCTGTAGTGAGCATAGGCATCACGGGCTTCCTGAAAATTATATCTGGAGTAGTGACTAATATTGTTAAGAGCATGGATTTAGCATACTAATTCCATGAATTGTATTAGCCATTAAAAGATAGGAAAGTAAATTAAATGTGAAAGTAAATGTGATATCGTTGCATTACTACTCATATTGTTGTTTATTGTTTGTTAATTGGATTTAAAATATGTCGCGCATTGGTTGAATTAATCCATCCATAAGAATTAGTGTCATCAATTTAGTTAACATTAAGTGACAAAGTTCATTCATCAGGCAAGTTTTTGCGTGGAGGCTTACAAATTATGTGTGTACGAAAAAAATGTTTAGAAAGACATCGAGGGAAATCTTGCATGCTTTGAAACCTATTAAATAATATTTCGGGAGTGAATGTAAAATTATAACTTACTGCTTCCTTTTTCATTCTCAACAGCCAAATAGGGCTTTCTTTGACCGTCGCTAGCAATATGAGACCAACGCAGCTGAAGAGCATGTTAGTCCAGATGATATAACGATAGGTTAAGAACCAGCCAAAGAGATAAGATGTCAACGCACCAAGACTGAAGAAGAAGATAGGACCTAGAAAATGATGAGATATTTATAGCACTTAAATAATAGAAGGAGAACATCAGATTTGGGCCTGGAGCGAACAGCTTGTTCAATACTCTCAAATAATCTTGCATATTTTAATACATCCATTTTATATTTAATAATTTAGTTACATCATATCATTAAAACATTATAATTTCAAGCCTATGCTATGTGTGCGCGGTGCGTAAGACGACTATATTTCGTTATTCCCATAATTTTCCGCAAAAACGGAATATGCACAATGTGGTAACAATATCCTCGATCTAAAAAGCGATGCCTCATGTCATGAGACATCGTTTTTTAGATCGAGGATCGCATGTTCATATTCCAGGCCCTTAAGAAAGTTGCTGGTCTCCTTTGTTAATATTCTTAGATTATTACAATTTTTAATAATACTGTGCTACAAAAAGAAAAAGGATAAATAAGGAAAGAATATTGCATGTATGTAATAAGCATGATAATATATAAAATATATAAACGGAATAAAGGAAACAAGAAAGGATTTTACAAAAAGACATCATGTTTAACCCTCTGCAACTGAGGTGGTAGTCTCTCAGACACCGAAAACAAATGAGAGGTTGCCATTTCGTAATGTGGCGTGATGTAGCTCTGTCCCGCTCAGTACCCTCCGCGAATGGTTGAAGGTAGCTGATAGTAGTGCGCCCCCGGCGACACAATGCACAGGTGTGGCGGTACGAGTGATTGGTGTCTGACAGACGTAAGTACAGCAATAAGTATTTGACGACCCGGATGGCGCAATGGTTAACACGCCGGATCGCCGTTCCGAGGGTCCTGGGTTCGATTCCCAGCGAGGCGGCAATTTGAATGATGAGTTTGAATTTCCGTTCTCGGTCTGGGTGTATGTCCTTGTCTTGTGTGTTGTCCATGGTACCCACGACACAGGGAATCCTAGTGTGGGGCTATGAGTGTGAAGCGTTATTTATTTATTATTGATTCTGACAGACGTCACCTCCCAAAAATATTTATATTTCCTTAGTGTCCCGTATTTATAACCTCAGTAAAAGGTGCATATTTATATAGTGTCTGTCAGATGTAACCATAGTATATTTATTGAACAGATTTTAATCTCAAATTTGTTTTAGTTTTATATGTCAAATATAAGAAAATCCAAACGGAACTCCAAAAAAAATGATGTTCAAATAGAACAGTGGCTTGAAAAATTAGAAGAAGAACACGAGTTTAGCGATGTAGACGATTGGGTTGACAATCTTGACTTCGAAATAGAAAATCCGCGTCCAGAAGAATCTAAAGCGCAAGAAGAAGCGAGTGAGAGCGAAGAAGAAGCGAGTGAGAGGGAAGAAGAAGCGAGTGAGAGCGAAGAAAAAGCGAGTGAGAGCGAAGATGATGCAGATAATATGCCGCTCATCTTACTTGCTACCTGCTAGAACATGAAATGAAAAATATTCAAATATAAAAGACATGTTTATATGCCATAATCACTTATTAAAATGTTAATGTACAATAAATAATGACGTATCTCTTAAAAATGTAATTTTAACATAGAGCGCCTATGAAAATTCAACGGGCAAAAAATAATTTTAGCATTTGAATTTAGCAAAACCGAAAATATTCAATATTTTTACTACATTTACTCTAAAACTGAGCAAGATACGTTGTTTTGGCGCCGGGCCTGGGTTAATTTTGTATGGGATTTGGCAGATTTCCTTTGATATTATATTATAAAAATATGTTCAACTTTAAAACTGTTTTGTGCCGAAATGTTTCATCCGATCTCAATGATTTTTTTTATAATAGTTTATCATAATATAAATAAGCAGAAAAAAAGTTACGTTTTTGAAATTTTTTATGTTTTAGAAAAAAAAATCTTGTATTTGTTTAGTTAGTTACAGTAAGTATGAAATTTTGATCTCAATAGAATACGTGATATTTATAGACTTTCAATTTTATTCCTAACAGATTCTTATAATAAAGTATTATATAAAACATAAAACATTTTTAAAATACAAATAACTTAATATTAATAAATATTTCCACAGTATTTTCATTTTAAAACTGACGTCTGACAGACTCCACCTCAGTCGAATCTCTACTACTATTTCACCTCAGTTGCAGAGGGTTAAAAGCATAAAGTAATGAGGTTTTGTGACCTACCACTAGCTAAGAAGCCTCTAATAGATTTTTCGGCGACCTCTGATACAAATATTGGCCCGTATATCAAAGAAGCGCCACTGGAAAACCCACCGATGAATCTGGCCATCATAATGACTACTGCAGATTTTGTTAAATCTATAATAATCCAAGAGAACTAAAAAAATATAGAACTCATTAGTTTCAATTCTATCACATCTTAGGTTACACATAAATCTAAATAATAACTGTGTAATTTAACGATTAATTTTCATGTGGCTGGAGTAGGTACGTACAAGAAAATATTTTGATTTTGCTAAGTATCCATTATTGAGTTTAAAATGATCCGTGCAAGTTGGTCGAAAATCGGTTTGAAAATTCAAAATCATGAAACCAAGTACTTCTCAGTGTTTTTATGTAAAATAATTTTATAATCAACCAATTTATTTATCAATAAGTTTGAAATATCTGTAATATTTAAATTTTTTGTTTGGATTATACTTTATTTGAATTGATTAAAATAAAATTTTACGAATCAAGTAATGTTTACATTCGCACTTACCAGAAAGGGCAGCATTAAAACCAATCCACCTTTACGCCTTCCAAGGAAATCGATGATTTTACCGCAGAGAAATGAACCCAGCATACCACCCAAGGATGGAAGGCTGCCAATCAGAGATACGTGAAGAGGCGACATGGGAGCTGACAGCAACGTGGTATTTCTATCAGTATACAGGCTGGCGGTATATGAAGGCCAGACGTACATCAGTCCAAATAAGAACATACCGTAGGAAGCTGGAAATTTCGTTTTGGTAGATAAATTTATTACTATTATACAAGTCGAAATCTACTCGCCAGATGTCGCTCTTTAAACGGGATCATTCGACTAGCTCCGGCTTGCGAATGAAAAACCATAATAATTGGAACGCTCAGAAAAAGTTATAGACTATAAATGAAATACGTATTATTAAGCTTATTAATAAAAATAAAATAACTTAAAAGCTAATGTCAGATATGTTGCTTAAATTAAAAAAAAGAATTTTCAAAAGCAGTTCACCCATTAGAGTTGTGGGGTAAAATTAATAAAAAAAATTGCAGTAGAATTGAAAGCTATCTCCTTTAATTTAAGCCGGTTTAAAATGCTCAATATTTGATGAATTTGCGCTTTTCATTTCCTTTTACAAACTTCAATAAATTAAATAATATGTTAAGAAACTTAAAAAAAATATGAGGCACTGTTTTACCTGCCACCGCTGTATACAATTGTTGTAATTTACCCATTTTCTGTTCCTCACGAAACACTCACAGCACAACGTATGATTATTAATATAAACTGGCAGTTTAATTATAATATTACGCTCAGGCATATTGTAATCAAAGTTAATGCTGAGTATTATAAAGATAACAGAAGTTACTTTGTCCCAGTTAAGTATACAAAAGGATATTCCTGCGTAGCTAGTGTATCACCAAATATCACGGTAACAGAAGTTGATAAGAGCATCGTTTTGTAATTTGTCTACGATTAAATTGATAACAATCGATTTGTTATGTTTTCGAATGACTCGTGTTTTTAACCCCCACCTAAAACAGGAGTCTTATTTACCTGTCTATCTGTGGCACCGTAACTCTTCAATAAATGAAGCTATTTGAATACGGTTCTTTTAATTGAAAGCCATTACCTATGTGGAGGAAAAGGGGAGTTCTCCCGCCTGGGGACCGCGGTCCGATGTTAAATTCGGACCATTTGTATATATAGTTAGATACTGTAGAATCTTCGATAGCGCGGTTGAGGATACGTCTCCTGATTTGCCAGTTCAGTATGACGCGTATGACGTAGTCTATTGTTTACGGTGGTTTTGAGCTACGTTTGGCAGAAGTGGGGCCAGCAGTTTGAAGAGTATCAGCTCTTTTTCATAATTATGTAACGCATACTCAAATGCGCGCGAACCTTTGTACATTGATCGAATTGTCACAGAGTCTGGGAGTACCACCAATGTGTCAAAAACTTCGTCGTCCGTACACTTGTGGCTTATCGTATTCACGCGGATGTGAGTGAGCGGCCCTTGGTACCTACATAATAAAGGAATGGATTGTGGGTGGCAGCGGAAGGGTGGTGCTGCATGCTCGTTTGCTATCTTATTTCCATAAAAAAAATAACGAAAATATTGCATTGCTTGCCATTTATTTGCGCTCGTTTTTGCTTTGACATCCCGTTCAGAGGTCATGTGACTCCGTTTCTTAACAAGCATTCTATTCTAAAAATGCAACATCGTAGAAAACTGCATTTGTCCTGCCTTCTATTTGGAGTACTAAAACACCAAGCTCCTACGTACTTACATGCTAAGCTCTCATGGGCATCAAGTCATAAGCTAAGTGGGTCCAGAGAGTGCGCAATCCAGCTTCGGACGCAGCGGCATAGAACTCGTGCTTTTAGGGGTAGTTTTAGTTATGCTGCGTCTAAATGCTGGAACAATATACGTCCTCCGATAAGGAACCTGCAAAATCTGTCAAATTTTAAAGGAAAACTAAAAATGTTTCTTCTGGATCATCAGATAAAAGAAGAACCACTAAAGCATGACAGAAGTATTATATAACTATAATTCTTCTATATAGTCTATACATATAATATCTCTTTCGGTATTTATTTAGGAATTTATTTATTTAAACGCGTATAACTTTTCATTAATATTATCTATTTACTTATATGTGATAGTGGGTAATTAATGTTGATGTATTTGTGCTAGTGGGTAATTCATGTTGATGGTAATTCTTGCCGTGGCTTATCACAATTAAATATTAGGAACGGTTGCTGGTGGACCTTCGTGGCATAACCATACGGCACCTGCGGAAGATCAGCGCTGGCGGTCTCCTGACTCCAGCATAATGCTGAGCAGGTTCCATTTTGTAAGAGGTTCACTTTAATTACATTCTTATGTTAAGTTACTTTAGATTAATTTATTATTAACAAGTGTACCTTTTATGACTAAACTTATATTCTATTCTATTCGTCGTCCCTGGTCTAGTGTATCCAAACAACATCTTCTAAATGGAAATATTGTTGCTTATATTTTTCGTTTTTAGAGGTAATAAGGTACCAAGTTTTATAAATAAACATTATGAAGGTAAAGCAGTAAAACAAAGAGTAACAGGAACAAAACTTTTATTAAAGTAGACAGTAGAAGAGGAGAATAGTGACGAAGAAGACTATGGAGAAGGAGATGGGGAAGCAGGTCTCCAGGACACCGCTGATGCGGGAGCCCAGCGATTGGCGCCGTCGATGGTCTCTCCTATCCATAGTTAACAGCAACCTCCTGGAACAGACATTATATCCATTTAACAGTCCCTGTCAGAGTCCAATTGGTCCAATTAGTTTGAAGTCGGTTACACTTTTTAGAGGCCACCATCTCCTCCTCAAGCGTAGCATCTGGAACCGAATTGAAACGAGACTTACTAACAATATCAGCAAATAAACTAGGATGTATTACTAACAACAATTACTAGCAGTAACTAAGTCCCAAATCCTCACACTTATTAAACAAACTAATTAACTAATATTTTAAAACCTTCTGCTACCTGCAGTAACCTAGCAGTCATAGCCTAGTTGTCATATGCGGTAGCGGAAGGGTGGTGCTGCATGTTTGTTTGCTACCTTAATTCCAGAAAAAAGTATGTAAACATCGAATGAGGTCATCGTCGAGAGGGAAACAATAAATAAATATGTAATAAGATATAAAAACCTAAATAAAAAATAATAATTAATGTGCTGATGATGACCTCTTTATCATTTGAAATGTTTATCAACAATATACGCAAGGACTCCTCAGTTATGAGTAGATCCTTGGTTGGGTTTAAACCAATCCTTTTAAAGTATATTAACGCAATTTATTTTATTCTAATTATTTCTATTCCTGATTATATTCTTTTAAACTTGAGGTAACGCAGTACAATAATGTTGGTCTTTCGTCAGATGAACAAAGTGTTATGTTATTTAAAACAATCCATTATATCCCTTTACCGAGCTTACTTCCAGGCCTCCAAAATTACATAATTTTCCTAACTATTCAGTTTTCATATTATTTAAAAAAGACGTGTGGCACTCGGAGACTGCCGCGGTAAAGCTATTGCATATCATTATATATAAATTAACAAAACAAAAAATAATACTGCATTTGTGATAATAATAATAAAATGAATGTATATAGAGTAATAACTCATTTTCTTTCACAATTTTTTCGTGACTTTCTTCATTAATAAATGCACTTTGTTTATTCATATTTAAAACACTTTGTACACAAATTATACGAGTACAGATATTCACTGTTTTACAGTGGGCCAAGAAAGTGGTGTACCAGTTTTCATTTAGTTGCCTAGTTATCAAAAGTTACATCAAAGTTCATAGGCAATATCACTGAAAGAGACGCATAATAATGACGTAAGCCTAATTGTTAAGAATACGTACATCATAACGTCACATTATAGGTGCAAGACATTTTCATCTTTATTAGAAACGGATAATGCATTAATTTGTGCAAAGATTTAAATATTCTGAACAAAAGCATAAGAACTATTTCAGTTGACAAAATAATTATTTTTAAAAAGAAAATTGACATTTGACATTTAAGTCCTACAACGATCTTTTGGCGCGTGAATGATGTGTGGGTGACAGAGACAGTGCCTTACAGTTTGCCTTGCCTGTATGGCACTGTCTCTATCACCCTCAAGTCATTAATATAGTGTCATTATTTTATGTCATGTTATTATTTTGTATGTTTTAAATCTAAATACGCGATAATTCGACTATTATAAATACATGTTGTCGATTCCAACGCCTTATTTAATCCAGATCTACATGTAATTATTCTTAAAACACCGAACCGACGGGGCGAAAATCAAATGTTTGACAGGTAAGATTTGTATGGGAAATTAAAATTTTCATTTTTAGTATTTTCCAAGCAATTTTCATATTTTCTCATCGCTGCAACCTTCCCTGAACTTCCACGAATATTTCAAGACTAAAATTAGCCAAATCGGTTTAGCCGTTATAAAGTAAAAGTTAGTTAACTCAGTTAAAAGTTCTGGTATTTATCGATGTGTGGGTGCATAGACATAGTAACTATGTCTGTGTGTAGGGTGTAATAAATTTTCGTTACGAAATTTTTGCATTCGGTCCCCGCGCCCAAGGCCCGCGATAAAAGCTATGCAATAGCTTAAAAAAATCCGTAATTAAAAAAAAACATTTCACTCACTCACTGCGATGTTCGAAAATTACTTCACGAATAAGGATGGAGAGGCAAGGATTGAAAGTTAGTGCTAAAAGTAATTAAATTACTTTAAGTCATATTTTTTATTTACTTTACATCTAATTACTTTAAGAGAAAATTACGCACGATTCACTTCAGCCATTAAATGTTTCCATTCACCATTTGATTTCTTTAAATCACTGTACGTTCGTTGTCTCCTGACGGAAAACTAACAATGAACTCACGGCCTTTTGTAGTTTTTAAAAGTTTATCCGCTTTATAAAGGGCCTTTTATAGGCACCTATCGTATGCGGAAAAACTGTCGAGGAAGATTGATTTCCAACACGATCACAATAGGAAGGAACGTGAGAGAGTACATAAGCATGGAATGCTATTGCAGTGTCAAAATAATAGGACGATAAAGAAATTAATTCCTGATAAAAGTGTATACTGTATAACAATTGTTTGAAATTGATAAGACTGTAACGGATATGACCTAAATATTACTTTGAGCAGTAATAAGTGATTTATGTGAAGGTGAGCAGGGAAAATATTTGGGAGTATCTTTGCTTTTTTTGTAATATGTACTATTGTATAAGGACTTGCTGGTGCGAAGGTGGGCTGTTTGTCAATATAAATTCTGTGACAGTTACAATTGCTTGTTATTGTTTCTTGTAAGTATACAGTAACACAGTAAATTGCAAATAATTATGTCTTCTCCATATTTTCGTATAGTAAATTAAGTAGGTAGCTTTCTCTGGATAAGAAAACTAAAGTTCTATGTAACTACAAGATAATAAAATGGGCCATAAGCAGTTACCTTGAGCAGAACAGTCGTCGCACCCCTTATCCTTGCAAGAACAGTTGTCCTTGCACTCTCCTTCTTTGCAGGAATCTGGAAAATACAGAAATGCTCTCAAATATTATGTGTAAAAGAATCCCTACTATACATGCTTCATAGTTACATTTCTTGGGCATCAGCTAATTGCGAGTGAAGATTAAGTATTAAATACTCTATCCCAGTTTTCAGTACTAGTCATAAACTAGTAAGTAATAGAAAATGGGAATCAGTGATCATATAAAGACTTAGACTCAAATTATGGGGCACAAAATTAAACCCAAAAAGCTTCTCAATAATACTCGTAATCACTCAACTTTGTAGTTTATAAAAAACATACCTTTGCAGGGCTCGCAGGGTGGCGGCATGTTGACAGATGATGGCTGGCTTGTTATCACTGAAGTACGGCTCAGTCGACGATGACCAATGCTTTATACCGCTAGCGTCCTGCAAAAACTCTACAAAGACATCTAGAGCAAGGTCGAAAAACAACCACTAAACGCAGCAATTTGCCATTGACTGAAAAACCACGAATATTTGGATGGAAGGTATGAAATAGATGATAAAAAATAAATAACGCCAGACACTCCGCACTAGGATACCCTGTGTCAGAGATGCCATGGACTAAAAGCAAGTCATGTACATACACCCAGACGAAGAACAGAAAAACTTAAAACACTGTTTTAATAGTGCTGCAATAAAGGGAAACCATTATCATACGCAACATACATCAAACATAATGCATGAAAGTTATCCAAACCAAACGGATGAAGTCAAATTCGAGGAGGTTTCGATGACGATTAAAGAGTTCCATTGTCCACCTAATGTTTCCATTCCACCGTTAAGACTGCGATATATCCGCGAGAGATCAGTATTAAAATAAAATTTCCTTCTGGGTCACCGAGAATTTATTCAAAGAGAAGTGCTAGCTGTATTAACAGTTTGATAAAAATATTTGGTTGTAGTTTATACCTATTAAGAGATTCTGGATGTTTTGACTTGATTATATTGTAAATGTAGTCAAATCACAAAAATTAAGATTGATCGTAAAGATATGTTATTTTTCCAGCATTTTTAATAGTACATTATGATACAAGTGCGCGAAGTTGGTCATTACAGTCGAGGCGGTATTGCACAGCCCGAGCCGCAAGGCGAGGGCTGTAATAGAGCCAAGACTGTAATGAACAAAGCATACGCGTATCATACGACGTTTTTCAACACACTTGCGAGGAAAAAACAATTAGATAGGTATAAAATAATCAGCAAATTATAAACGAACAAATGTTTGCACAAAATGGCGCGGAGGTTTATTTTAATATTTTTTCGCGCGCCGTATCTTTGGTTGAATAACTATGCGCGCGCAGGATAAGTCCAGAGGCACCGAACACAAGGCCATTCAGCCACAATATATTAAACTAAATAATTATGTATTTCTAATAAGAATTTACGGTAATTAATGATTTAAAATATTGTATTTTTTAAATGCTTTAATAGATAATTAGATGAAGTATAATCTTATCTTATCAGATTTTGACTACAACAAGTTTATTTATTTACAAAATACCTAATAAATCTTTTGGTAACAACCTCTTTACGGATATTAAAAAAAGTGGAATAAGAAAAACACTAGTGCGGCAATGAAAAGTAAAACGCACTAGTGTGTAATAAACCGCATTCCGGGCGTAAGACTAAACAAAAAATTGCAACTTTACGAGCAAGTGTGTTGAAATAGTAGATTGTATGACAAGGGTGCAAAGTAATATTTTTTCGGCGAGGGCGTTTTTTGAATCCAGAGCGAAGTGAGGGATTCTAGAGTAGAATCCCGAGCGTAGCGAGGGATTCTTTAGTAGAATCCCGAACGTAGCGAGGGATTCAAAGTGCGTCGCCCGAGCCAAAAATATACTTGCACCCGAGTGATACACTCTACTTTTCATCACCCACTATGAGAAAATAATATAATTATATATATATATAATAGAAAATAATACGTAAAAATGCACGAAAACTTAATTTTAATTTGAAAACGAAATCTTAATTTGATTTCTTTTTTTATTATTCAGCTGGCGGGGCCCTCGCGTCGTACCAGACATTCTTTATTCAAACAATATTTGCGTTCGATTTCTTTAGCACAAAATACTAAAATGTTCTAAATTCAAAATAGGACGGAAAAGATCTAGCCGGCAGGAAAAGTTGTATGAAAATTCATTCCGGCCCGCTGAATAGAAAACAGCAACTTTGGAACCCCTTATGTCCGAACCAAGTCGTCTTTTTCGAATAGGGGTGATGAAAAAGAAATTGATCTAAGTACCTACATGTTAAAGAGGAAATCGGGTAGAAACTTTCCGCACGATCTGACAAATGTGTCTTCACGGAAAAACCTTCGCCAGTTCGTTTCCTCGAATGTTTTTCTTCACTAACCTTCATCTTCACAGCGGATACATTATTTAAATCAATAAATAATATTATCTGTATCATTCTAATCAGGAAAGTATTTGGAGTCGGAACAATGGCTACACTGCGTAAATTAGGAAAAGGTAAATATTGCTCAGTTTACTAATAATCAATTTTGTTCGATGTGTTCAAAGGAAAACTAGATAATCTTTTTAAAATGAATTGGTATAGTATTGGTAGGATTGCTTCCTAACAGTAAAAGGACAATGGACTTGAAATATGATCTCTCATAGATGTCCTGTTCAATTCTTACCGCTAAATCTAAATGTTTTTCATTTTCTTCCTGAATCATATTTCGTATTCTATCATTTTTCCAGTCAAATCATCAAGTGTTAGTAGATCTAGAATTTTGAAATACTAAGTGACAAAAAAAATTATTCCATAGTTCTCCCTTATTATTCAACTAGCGACCCGCCCCGGCTTCGCACGGGTGCAATGCTGATACTAAATACATTACAGAAAAACTGTGAACGTTGTATATAAAAACATAGCGGCCCGCTCTGGGTTCGCATGGGTATAACATATTACTCGTATATGACCTATGTCACTCGCCCCGGCCGGCCAGTACCGCCGCAAGCGCTACGTCCCGCAATTTTAAATCTATAATATCTTCGAAAATATTCATTTAAATCTTGTGCTGTAAAGGACCATATAGATCTTTAAATCAACAATGTATTTAAGCTATTTAATTGGATAAGGATTAATGCTGTATTGGTTAAAATCGCTTCGAAAATTAGCCATATTATTCGTCGTAAAAAGTAAATGACAAAAAAATGTTATTGTGGGATATTCATAAGAGATAGACATATACCATTGCGGAGTTTTCTGTACACCTTTTCAATGTGTATAAATAATTAGTACATTATTTTGATAAATCTCGTAGGGTTCAGCCTGCGTTTGCAATGTAAGCGGAAAAAAATTGATAATTAACGACATCACATTAGAAACCTCAAAAATAACAGTATTTCTCCACTATTTAATGGATGTTATTATACATATAAACCTTCCTCTTGAATCACTCTATCTAATAAAAAAAGCCGCATCAAAATCCGTTGCGTAGTTTTAAAGATTTAAGGACACAAAGGGACATAGGGACAGAAAAAGCGACTTTGTTTTATACTACGTAGTGATAGTCTGTTTTTCTAAAACCTGTCGGTAATAGTCGTTAAATCTAATTGAATCTCTTCTCTACTTAAGAAAACTTAAAAAAAAACATACTCTTTGAAGACACATAAAAAACAATTTTGAGCACTGTCTCTTAATTTAATTACTACTTAATTACATATTTTTCATCTTATTAGTTGTCTTCCAATTTCAAATAGCAAGTCGTTACAAGAGAGAATCGAATAGTTTTATGGACACAATTCTTGCAGGCGTTCGTCGTAATTATTATGATCGTCTACATCTGTACTAGCTATAAGTGTTATCTTCGTTTCCTTTTCAGAATCATTTACTGCAGAAAAATGTCCACCAAACTGTCCCCAATGCAAAGTGATCTGCCCACCAGACTGTGTTGAGTGTAAAGCGATTTGTCCACCACAATGTCTCTGCAAGTTGCCCTCGAAAAAGGACAAAACTATGAGGTTAATATTTAACGCTGTCGGTATATTGTTAGCTGTAGTAGCGGCCTACATGATTGTCAGTACAGATACGCGATTGTATATAGTGTTTTGGGTCTGTTACTCCATACTCAGGCGATTGATGCTGAAATCTAAAGCACAGGAAAAAAAGAAAACTGCGTGAATGTAACTTGATGTCTTTGTCACCAAATTCATAGACGTACCTAAGAAAAAAAAACATGTGCAAAGCGTTTCGGACATGAGATATAAGATTGTACGATTGTATGTGGCACTCTTAATTAATTCTTTAACCTATTTTTTATGAATGTATCAATTCTTATTTCTATGGTGTCAATAGACTGATCTTTTCGTACCTCTGTATTAATTTATTATATAGTACCTATTAATATATTATGTAGTACCTATTTATAAATAATTATAATCGAGATATTGACTTATTAAAATTTTAAGTACATGTAAGTACTTACTAATTTTAAGATTGTGTTTTTATTATTTCAACCATTTGAATAATTTAATACTTAGATTTTAAAAAGGAATAACTGAACATTAATCCTTCATTTGCAAACAAGCAGGACATGTACGAGTATAGTATTACTGTAGCTAAGTACATGTATTGATCTATTCTGGACATAGAACACATTACCACCACAATACCACAGAGTAAAATTTTATAGATAGTTCACAATATTAAAACTTCATTGTAATACTCTATCGATCATGATTATATTATTTTTATGGGTATTTCTGTGGTGATATTGCCATAATATCCTAAGGAATAAAATATTTTTGTGAAGAGTTAAAAACATAGCATACATAATATTATGTATTTTGTTAGTGATCTGAAATAGTTCAGGAAAATTTCTCATGCAAAGAACCGCATTAATTAATAAGTAATCTTTGTCTAGTGTGAGTGTGCAAAGGGATATCTATAAAGTTTTCCCGCTAGGTGAGACAACATGCCTGGGGGGCGGCTAGCGGTGTAGAAATCTTCAATATCGTAATTCACGTTTTGTGGCGTCACCATGTGACGTTAATGTGGTATTACCACAGTAACAATCTTCAAAACTGAAACTGGAACGAAATTAGGTAAGGGTTCAGTAAGTATTTTATTTACATCGAAAAATTGCGCACGGTGTGCTACTGCATAGTGTTGAAAAGAGTTTTTCATCTAAAATGTCTCTGCTTTAGTTACTCTACATGAAAATTCTCCGCGAATGCATACCGTGAGAAAGGAGAGAAGTGCGTGTTCTTGCGATGCGATTACATCGCACTGTCGAGCCGATCCGGTTTGGCCTGTCCCAGTTTTTGTTGTCAGGGAATGTAATTTAACTTGTATTTAATCTTCATAGTCAACTGTCATGATTAGGAGTGAATGAGGCGTGATTTATAACAGCTTCAAAGATCGTCTCAATATAGAAAAAAATTGGAATGAAATTTTAAAATGTGTGATTTAACTTTCGACGGCGGCCGATAGCTTATAACCGTAAACCGTAACGTGGTTTCGGATATTTAAATTATGTTGAATACGTCATAGGTATTATTTGTTTGCATTGCATTATAATATTTCTTAGCTATGTGTTTTCTACTTCGCGTTTATTCGTAACGATAAAAAACCGATATCTTTAAGAAATATCTGTATTGGCTTCAATTAATAATACATATGTCTAAATATTGAAAAGTGGGTGCATTCCATCACGCTCAGATTTTGTTTGATGATGTTCAGCGACTTTTGGAATGAAAGTGTTTAGCAACTTATGAAACAGTTATGTTAAGCTAATTATGAACGTCTGTAAGTTAAGCTAAAGGGGTATGGGGGATTTTGTATGAACCCCATCCACACCCTACAACAGTCATGGAATGCATGTCAATTTATTAATTGAGACCCAAAAATGCCTAAAGTATATATCTTATATGCAGAAGCAATGGGGTTTATTTATTATAAAAAAAAACCTTTTCGGGAAAAATGCATTTATCTTTAAACAAAAATCCTTTTTTCCACAAACGTGGAAAATGTCGTCTATTAAAATGTTATCTAGCATTTGTGCAGGTGCATTAATCTCGATATGACGCCTTTACCCCAATATACAAGTGCCACAAAGTTATCTGACCGGTGGCCAAAATTGGAACTAATGCAAATGTCATACTGTAGTCAGACAAATACAAAGACAGTAGCGCTTCCCTTACCGGGTTAGATAAGTTTGTGGCACTGTACCACACAATTTATATGTGCGCACAACTTCCCAATGGGATAAGAAAAGAAAGCATTTTTAATGGTTTTTGTGAAATAAAAGTTACTTTATGTCTAAACATTACAAAGATCCCTATATTCTAATAAGTCCGTCCGTCCGTCTGTCACCAGGCTGTATCTCATGAACCGTAATAGTTACACAGTTGAAATTTTCACAATGATGTATTTCTGTTGCCGCTACAACAACAAATACTAAAACACTGAATAAAATAAATATTTAAGTCGAAATATGGCTTCGACGCTTCGGCGATAAATTAGTTACCTTTCGGTCCAAGAGATGGCGTCACTTGTGGCTACAAAAAACTAAAGTAAATATTTAAGTGAGGCTTTCATACAACAGACCAGATTTTTTGGCGTTTTTATACTTAATGGTACGGAACCCTTCGTGCGCGAGTCCAACTCGCACTTGGCCGATTTTTAATGCACTATGAGGAAATGTGTAAGAAAAAATAAACAATATTTCAGAAAACTACATAATAATATAAAATCAATATATGTATTTGAAGTACGTCGCCATAGTAAAAAAATATCTATCCGACATCCGACTAGACACTTAAAATGACACCTAACTCAAAGCTGTTGAAGGGTGGGGACACTTTTTCCCATTGTCCTTTGTGTCCGTGTCACGACACTGACTAATGTTTCGTTGGGTGTTCAGGTGTTTTGCACTTTTGATTCTGTTAAGCGACTTTTGCGGCCGACTGTACATAATTTTTATTGTATTATCGCATCCAGAACTTAAAACACACAAGCAGATACTTCACTTCACCACTATCCATTATTCCACCTTACGTCACCGATGCGTTGTCAGCCAAAAAGGATCCCTTAATACTGCATGTTGGCTCCCGAAGATTATAAAGGAAACGCGTAAATCATTTCAATTCAGTGACCGGGGAGGCCCAAGGCCGCATCGTCTTCATCTTGCAGTTCGACGACTTCAATTTCATGCGATTATAGTCACTAACGACCTTTAGAATTACAGCCTTGGGAGACCATGCGAGTGTCGCACGCAGTCGATACGTATACTTATATATTTTTGAACAGTAAGAAAGATAACTAAGAAACTGGAACTGAGACGCTTAGAAGTGATACGAGATATTCTCTTACCCTATTGTATTAACGGTAGAAAAAAGTTAGATACTTCACAACAAGATACCAGGCTTTGTTCAGTTCGATGAATCGATGGACGAGGCATTCTGCTAGTTTTTCCAATCAATCCATCTAACCCATGGTTCCCAACTTTTATTACAAGGCACCAGTTTCGCTTCTTTCTTATTGTAAGGACCTAAGAGCTTAAAACATAAATATTGTTAGCGTATATAAATTAAATCAAATATTTAATTCCATTTTTATGATAATTTTAACAGATTTATAAACGATATTATTAGTTTGTTTCCCTGAGGTGCTTAATCATTCAAAAATTATTGTAAAGAAACGGTGAAATAAACTCTTATTTTTTTTAAATGAAAACCAAAGTAATTACGAACTTCAAAATAATAAGCAAAGAATTTAATTCTACCACTTTAGTACATAGTATCTCAATGATTCTACCTCATAAAAGATAATTTAATTAATTATTAAGTTAATTTAAGTCCTCAGTCATTGGCAGACTGTATTTTAAGGTCTTGCAGAACATGTCGAAGGCCTCCGCACAGGTTGGGAAACACTGATCAAAATATGTAGGTATGGTGTCATAAAAGAAATCATAAACCGGTCCTTACCTATTTTTTTTTATTCGTTTTACTTATTGCAAAAAGTAATTGAAGCGTCTTCTGAATTAAAGGTGAGCAAATAGAGTAAGTAAGAATATATTTTTCTCTACGAATGTAGTTTTATGCTTTTGTGAAAAAATACATACATAGGTAAGTATGGTTTTTTAAGAACCGACTGCAAAGAAGCAAATATCGTTAATCTTCTATACTTATAATAAACCTGTAGAGAGGTCAATTCTGTAGTACATAAATTATTATCGGGGGGTGATTAGGGATTGATATACTGATGCCAAAATTGCAATCAGTAAAATTTTTGTCTGTCTGTCTGTCTGCATAACCTTTATAGACACAAAAACTACTCGACGAATTTTTAACGAAACTTGGTACAATTATTTTTCATACTCTCGAGCTGGTTATAGTATATAATTATCATCACGCTACAATCAATAGGAGCAAAGCAGTGAAGGGAAATGTTGGGAAAACGGGAGAAGTTACTCCAATTTTTAAGCTTCCGTCGCGTGTGCAACCTGGTTAAAGCTACACAGAAATTATGTATGACGGAAATGTTCTCCTTAAAATTATATAAAAAATATCCCACGACAGATATGTCTATCTTTTATGGTTGACTCACAATAACCCGTGTAACTCCCGATAGCTTAGCAGTTCGAAGCTTTCTGATTATAAAGGAAAACTTTGTGTTGTGACACACTGAATTTTACGCGGGCGAAGCTGCGGGCACACTAGTTCTAAATAAATTCGTTAATTCTTTCTTTTAATGAATAAAGCCTAAGGCACTTCTCACACAACGCTATATGCGTATAACGCTACGATGCGACTCCTGTCAGTCAAGTGTCAGATCCAGAATTTTGGGATTGCGTTGCAGTCGCGTAGCTAATGAATAGCGTAATGTGAGAAGTGCCTTAGTGTCGGTATGCAATAAGTACATAATTTTATATTGTACCGAAATTTTATTTTATAAGTACATAATTTTAAAATGTTCTCATCATTTTCATGATATAGGTAGATAGATACCTATATTAAATATTGTGAAGTGTTGCGTAAAAATTTAAATAAAATAGTCATTAAAAATATATTTATACAAAGCATATTGGAGTACTTACTTACCCACTAATTTCATTTAAAAGCTTACCAAAATCATGTAATAAAAAAGATCTATTTGCAGTGACTTTCATTTATCATTTCGTAGAAGCAAAAGTACAAAATTCAACGGTCAGCTGGTCAGCCATTCTCTCTCTTTCTTTTTCTTGCCAACGACATAATATAGTATAAATGATACTCCTTTTCTCATGTGAATGCGATAGATGACATCCATAGGTCTATTGTCTCCTACGTCTAGTATATGACTAACACTAATCTGAAGAGATTTCCGGCTACAGATATTGAATAATTCTGTACATTGACATCCTTGAGAAGTAAACTTAAAACTTAATATTAAACTATTTTTATCTCCTTGTTAATTTGAAAAAGTATCAAGCGTGGAACACTTTAAATCGTGCTCATAGAAGTCAGTGATCTTGATATAGAAAAACAAAATGCGACTCAAAATTACAAGTTCTTATCATAACAATTTTAGATCATTGAACTCCAGACACCGATGATTATCACAAAAAAACGAACACGTCTATTGTTGTTAAAATGGTTTTTGCGATGCTTTAAGTGTTCATGATGTTGTTATAAATGTAAGATATATCAGATATCTTCCGTAAAAAGTATCATAAAAACTGCCAAGTTCAAGGTTGCCACATTGCAACGTTCAATTTAACAATTTTTTTCAACTAATCTTCCTGATAGCATATAACATATGAATATTAGAATAGAACATAAGTATCCTAATGAACTTAACTATAAATTAATCCTTTACTTTGTTAACTTCGCAATCAGGATGTGGTGTTACAATGAACAGTTTAATCATACAAATTGTCTGTCACAAGTGGCTCTCAACAGATCGCTTTCCAAACCGCACCAATTAGCTCCTTACTCTCTATTCTCTAATTACCAAGCTTTCACGTGAATGTCCGATGTCACAGTTAATATAATGAAGTGCATGTTGATCATTATCATTTCATTTCTATGAAGGTTTTGTGTACGTTTATGGATACTGAGTAGAATAATTATACCCAAATAATATATTTACTATAGTGTTAAGCTGATGAAAATCTGCTGCATTTGCAGTTATACGAACGCAATAAAATACACACAGACATAATTAAAAAAACTTATAAAAAACACTCAGCAACCAACCCTAGAGCTTCGAATAAAGAAAGAAATATAAGTTATTATATATCTACCTAATTTTATTTCTCACCGCAAGACATTTTAATCGTCAGACCAAGAAAGACAAAATTAAATATTTTTATTTTTATAGCTGACACGGCAGCAACGTAATGGTAAGTGGTCACCATCGCTCATGGACATTAATGACACTAAAATTATCAAAGATGTGTTATCAGCCAAAAACGAAAAGCTTTTCAACTTTCTCTTTAGCGTCCAAAATGCGTAAAAAACACTTCAGGACGGTTTTAGACGGAAGGTGATTACTGTCTAGGCGGTGAAAAAATAAGAATATTGGGTTTGCACGCTTCTGACACTTTGGTTTGTCTTTTATGCCCCCACTAATCTGCACTGGAGCAGTGTGGTAAAATAAGCTCTAACACTCCTCAGTTATAACTCAGACCTGAGATCCGTGCCCAGTACTGGGACTTGAAGGATTTAAGCTGAAATATATTATACTTCTAAAGGCATTTTGGGTGCTTAAAATGCTCAAAATGGCTTCACTTTGAAGAATTATGTGCTTACACTTTCACTATAGGTATTTGATCACTTCAGTTCTGTTGATAAATTACTTAAATTATTAGGACTATGGCCTTATTTATCTCTTCAGGAATATTGCCTTACATTTAAGTAATTCTAGTTAGCTAATTTATTGACTAGAAATGTATGACCAAAACTAATATAAACCGGTGAATAACAGTTAGGGCCATTCCTTCTGGCAATAATAAATCAAAAGATAGCTCAGATTGAAGTATCCGGTGTTGTAAAGCAATCACTCAATCCTTGGTAATAACAAAATTGCATGCAGCCGGTGCATTCGGACTGCTTGCTGTGTTAACACCCACAAGTATGCAATACATCAATCTCTTCTCATATATTATTCAGTTTGTAATTTTGTTCACGTATTTTATTGCAAATCAGGTTACTTAGGTGCCTACTACTCTTTTGGAAAACATCTTTGAAGAAGAAAAGGCGAAACTCTACGGCGGTTTTTAAAACCAATGACTAGGTATTTTCACTTCAATTTGAATTAAAGTTTCCCTGGCCTATTTAACCGACTTCAAAAAAGGAGGTTCTCACTTCGACCGTACATTGCTTTTTTATGTGTGTTCAGCGATTTTTTCGTCGTTTATGGGCCGATTATGATAATTCTTTTTTTGGTGTGTGCAGTGGGGTCCGCTGATTAGGACACCAGGATCTGATGAGGCATCCCAGAGAAATCGAGGGGAACTTTCGAAAATTGTATGGACGACTAGTGTGTTTGTTCATGTTATCATAAGTAGGTACATTATAGCGCTACCATTTCATGAAGATCTGGAGCCGATCTGATGAAGCCGAAAGACAGTCGAAGGAACTCCTCAACGATTTACTGCAGTTATCTAGTGTTTGGGCTTGATTAATTTGTAGTGACGAGAACTTTACACTTACATGTTGAATTGAGCGCCATCTAGCGAGTAGTTTTTGAGTTATCTCTGCTTCAAGTCGGTTAATTTTTTTCTGAATAACTTTAGCTAGGATGAGAGAAAAGGCTTATAAACATTGTTGGAACATTGTCTAATTTATCATGTCATGGAACTCATGCACATGGACATGGAAAGTCATGGACATTTTAACGATGTTCATTAATCAGATGCAATAATAGTTCCAGTGCGTCACGGCGTGCCCACCTGCCCACCTCGCCCTCGAAGCCGGGCAGCAGCAGCATCACAACGAACACGCGGAACGTTTCGCCCGCGCGCACCGCGCGCATTATGCGGTTGAATATCGCCTCGCCGATCTGAAATTTATTATTTAACGCAAGTGAGTAGAGCAAGTTGCTCGGGCAAGTGACTCGCACAAGTGACTCGCGCAGTTAATCGAGCAAGTGCTTCGAGCAAGTGCCTCGAGCAAGTAACTCGTGCAAGTAACTTGGACTAGTAACTTGGACAAGTGGCTCGCGCAAGTAACTTGGTTAAGTACCTATCTCGAGCCAATGACTTAGACAAATGACTCGGGCAAGTGACCACGCAAGTAACTCGAGCAAGTAACTTGGGCAAGTGACTCGCGCAAGTAACTTGGGCAAGTACCCATCTCGAGCAAGCGATTCGCGCAAGTAACTTGGATAAGTGACTCGGGCAAGTTATTCGGGCAAGTAACTCGAGCAAGTAACTTGGGCAAGTGACTCGCGCAAGTAACTTGGGCAAGTGACTCGCGCAAGTAACTTGGGCAAGTACCCATCTCGAGCAAGCGATTCGCGCAAGTAACTTGGATAAGTGACTCGGGCAAGTTATTCGGGCAAGTAACTCGAGCAAGTGACTCACACAAGTGAATCGGGCAAGTAACTCGAGCAAGTGACTCGAGTAAGTAACTTGGACAAGTGACTTGAGCAAGTGACTCACGCAAGTAACTCGAGCAACTTAGGCAAATTTTATTTTTTAAATTTTTCTTTTAAGTATTTGAAACGCATTCTATAACCAAAGATACTTTTCAAATAAGAACAAGTTATTTAATTATCTCAGCGTCCATCCATCCATGGAGGATAGAACTAAGGAGAGTCATCTTATATGGGAGAAAAGTTGAAAAAGTGTCCAGTTGTATGCGCTAAATAACAGTTCCAAAATCCTCCACTGGTAGCGCTGGTGGATTCACAGGGTATGGTATGAATGTAGCAATCGTAGATGAATTGAAGTATGCCGAGTTAAAAAATTTAATGTCATTATCGACTAAAGTAGCATGGAGGATATCCTCCATGTAAAGCTCTACGATTGCTACATTCATACCATACCCTGTGAATCCACCAGCGCCACCAGTGGAGGATTTTGGAACTGTTATTTAGCGCATACAACTGGACACTTTTCATATACACAGATGACCCTCCTTAGTTCTATCCTCCATGCATCCATCGCCCCTGGGTGTGCCCTTGTTGAAAGGCATTCCCACAGACAACTCAAGGACAGACAAATATAATTTTGTCGATACTGAACACGAATTGGACCGAGATGAAATGTGGAGTGAAATGATACGTGCTTAGCATTTTCACATGAAGAATTACATTGCACGGCAAAATGAGATATTTTTTTGGTATAAAATTAGCATAGCAGATACATAAAATATTATTATATTTAACTTAACTATTAGTGTAATACTGTCAATTTAACTCCATAGATATAAAGTATCGTAAAGATATCTTTTTATAACCTAAAGAGCTGACGTAAAATAAAACGAGCCACGTACGTGATGGTAAGTGGTCATCGTCGCCTATGAACACGAGTACTACTACTACACACACACTAGGGGAGTCACCACTGCAACACCGGGTCTGAAGGAGAATTCATTTACAGCTTTACTTGAGAATATATTTTTTTGTTTTGCCCATTTAAGATTTAAAACAAAATATTACATAGTACGAATTATGTTGTTTAATTTGATAATTATTATAATTCAGGACATAGGTATTAAAGATAATTTTAACAGTAGAGAGTCACATTTTAATTATGCGACGACATTGATGTATAAATACCATCAATGTTCGACGATTAATGTTTTTAATTCGATGCAAAAAATTATACTTAACAAGTTTTAATTAGATACGCGGGAATATGAATCAACTTTAATCTCATTACATAGGTACCTAGTTGTTTAAAAATAGTACTATTACTTACTAACCCGTCTATCTTGGTCCGTAATTCATTTTGATATAAAGTAGTTGTATGTTTTTTATTCAATCACATTTTGATATAAAGATATTAATGTATATTATATGTTCTTGTATCTATTTCTTCGCCGTATAAATTGTAATTTAATCTAATCTTACTCTTTTGTGAGAGTACTTACTATTCTTATAAAAGATGGTAGAAAATAACCATAATAATTTGGTCAAGTCGTCAATAATACTATTAACTGTTCCCGAGAATTTGTCCGCTTGGGAAGTTTTTCCGCCTAAATCTTGTCCCGGGATAAATCGTAGGTTGTACATATGTTGCCATATAAACTCTTGCATCTTCCAGTGAAAATCGTATAGAAATCTATTCTGCTTCAGAAATTAGTCCGGACATAATGGGAAAACAAGTAAAAAAAATGTCTGTGTTTTAGGATGATGTAAACAGCAATCTTATATGTATTGAAGTCACAGAGAGGCACTTTATTTCTATCTATACGTATTGAGTATCTATAAATGTCTCTGATGAAATGCTTTCCGTGTATATCTGGCCTTATGTTGTTTTCATCAGTTGCGGGCAAACCGGTTGGAGCAATGTTTTTGTTTACGGCCCTCGGATTTTATGTGGAGTTTGGTACCTACGAGTTTGGCCCCGGAGCTGATATGCTTTTTATATTACCCTCATTTTGCAACATGAAAATTATTTTAGTTTCTTTAAATCTTTTTTTTTACATCCAGTAAACAAAAGCTGTGCTAACGAGCAAAAACACGTTCAATTTTAAATTATCATGATTGAAAAGTATTTACCGTGAAAATGCACACTTAGGTAGGTACTACTTAATTATATCAGTGATTCCTTAATTTGAATTTATTACCACTGGCACTGACTATTAATGACATCATTGATTAAGCACTTCCGTGCTTTAGAAGGCACGTTAAACGGTTCTCGGTTCTAGTCCTGGTATCTTTGGACGAAACGAAATCACTAAAAAGTGAAGTTTACATTTTTCCCAGTTGGTATTTATTCCACGAGCCTTTTGTGCTACGAAAATTTTATGCATCAGTTCCAATGTATTTTAGAAAATACCTACCCTTTTTATGACCGTACCAAAATAACAGATGAACTTAATCGTAGGTGCCTAAAGCACACGGACATCAGTAACACCATGGACATCATAGATGCGTTGCCAACCGAGTCAGAAGAAGAAAAGACAAAAACGAGAAACTGAACTTATAATTTGTAGACACAGATACTTTTTCTAACATCATTTCAGCATTAATAAAAATGATTTACTACCATCAGTTATTAAGATTTATTTTACAAAAAGGTAAGTACCTACTTGACTGTACATTAATTCATGCTATACCTACTTAAGTACCTGCATAAGATGTCATACACAATAATTGAATAGCAAAAAATAGATGCGTTGGCTAGAACAGGCACTGAAATAAAAAGAAAATACATTCACAAACAAACAAAAACTTGTGTTTTTTACCGATCTGACTGTATATTAGATACGGTGCCCCTCCAATCATTTTATTATTGCTGCATTGCATCGCTCATACTTTTATACTTGCATATCTATATTTGTGAGCCAGGAGCTTAAAGACAATTTCTTTAGACTTGTGTATTTTTTAAATCGATAAATACTTAAATTAATACAACACGCCGAATGATAGTGTTGTGATTTCAGCTAAAATTTGTTTTAGCGTGTAATTTTATCTCTAATAGCTGGATAGTTTGTAGCAAAAATGACATGTCAGTTATAAAATAAAGTTTAATAAGTTATTTTGAAAATAAATAAAATAACGCTTCACACTCAAAGCCCCACATTAGGATTCCCTGTGTCGTGGGTGCCTTGGACAACACACAAGACAAGGACACACACCCAGACCGAGAACGGAAATTTAAACTCATCATTCAAATTGCCGCCTCGCTGGGAATCGAACCCAGGACCCTCGGAACAGCGATCGGCGTGTTAACCATTGCGCCATTCGGGTCGTCAAAAGGATTAATAGTAGGTATCTACTTACCCGTAAAAGTAAGTGTATGTATATGAAGAATTGATGATGATTATGCTATTGATGACGAGCGAGCGATTGACACGGAGTAGTGAGATCTACGAAGCACAACCCAAAAAGGAGATGAAAAACGTAACAGGTTCAGCGTCCTACCTTGAATTTTCACTCTCACGTCCAAGAAGTTCCAATTCAGGACAAAAATAAGAAACTCAAATTACTTGGAAAAGTATATTCAGCTCCTAGTTCAAAATAAGGCGCCTGATCGGCCGATCCCGCCGGCTCAGTTATTGACCCGCGTCTAGAGGCGGGCGGTGCGCGCGCCATCGCTAGACCGAACCTAGCTCGGCTCGCGACCGCACGCCATGCCTGCGCCCTGCGAGTCTTGTAAGAGTGAGTGTTTACCTTTATAATTTTTATTTTTTATAATTTTTATTTTTTTCTCTTAAAGTTTTTTTAAGTTAAACGTAGAGTGTTATTACTTATTTTGTGCCAGCTTGTTGTTGGTTTTTGTTTCACATGGCGTAGTTGACGATGACGCAGTACTTTCTAGATGCAATCTAATTGTTTTTTTTTTATTAATTAGCGTTTATTCCATATTATACACTGGTTAATCAGTAGTTTTATTTTGCGATCTGAATTGCTGAAAAAGCTTCCTGACTAAGGGCGCATTCATGTAGAACGCTGGTTACCGGCGCTGATCTGCCAGCGCTTATCGGTATAGTCTAAGATCCGAATCTAAATCGACATTCATCGGGTTGATAAGAGAATCAAACACACTAATAGAAACTTTTTTTGATAGTTAAAAATATTTGTTAATATTTAACAAATAATTTATTACAGACCACTTTTTAGTGCTTAATAAATATTTCTTAGTATTTAAAAAGGTTTATTAATATGTAATAAATGAATATCAGATTTATTAAACACAAAAAAATCATTTTAAATACTAAGAAATATTTGTTTAATACTAAAGAGTGGTATAAACTAATACTTAATATTCTGTCCAGGATTTTTGTTGTCTACCCATTTTTAATATATTTTCTAATATATACGAAATTTATTATTTTATAATTTTGATTCTCTTTTCAACCCGATGAATGTCGATTTAGATTCGGATCTTAGACTATACCGATACGTGCTGACAGATAGGGACAGGGATGGGCAAATGGGAAAAACATATCGACATTTATCGTATCGATATTTTCCAAATGTATCGATATATACCACCCAAGAAATTTAATATTGATAGTTCGATATATCGGTATGTTTTGCCCAATGTGCAATTATTTATAAAAATTGCCAAAATATTCGAAATTTTAAAGTACCTAAATACATATCTGGCTGTTATGACATCAGTTTTATTATTAAAAAACATGTTTATGTACCTGTAGCCAAGAAAAAATCAACATACAGTGCCACAAACTTATCTGGTCCGGTTGCCAAAATTGCAACTAATGCAAATGTTATACTGTTGTCAGACAAAGACCAAGACAGTAGCGCCCCTCTTACCGGGTCAGATTAGTTTATTTTTATTTTATATATATTTTTATTTTATAGATATTTTTCTGAAAAAATATCGATATTTTGATATATCAAAATATCGATATATCAAAATATCGATATTTTGATATATCGATATTTTTTACCCAAACCTACTGGCAGATCGGCGCCGGTAACCAGCGTTCTTTTCGAATGCGCCCTAAATGTCAGTATTTTACGTCGATCCTTGACTGTCATAATTTAGATCGTGCAGGTGGACCATACCAAGTTTGATATAGAAAAACACTTAAACAAACAAGCACAAACACATGATATTCTGATTATTTCCATCGTTTAACTACCGTTTAACTACCAAAATGTTTGAATTACAAACAGTCAAGATACAGATCACTCAAAATAATTTAACTAATTTTATTATAAACTCAAATTTTTTCAAAAACATTTTTTATATTTTTCTACTTCTATATATTTTTATTTAGGCTCTTGCTAATAATAACATGATTAGCATCAATGACAAGTTTTTACTGATGATGTCATTGCTTAGTATCTAAAACTTTAGACCACCCAGCTATTTCTAACACGTAGATACCTATAAAAAAAAAGTCATTACATAACAGTAAGTACGTCCGACCCATAGAACTGGTAAAGGTCAAAGTGTGTGTATTTTTTCTTCTTAACTAAAATATAAAATATAAAGGCCATTTAAAAGTCCGCATTAATTAAGGTAGGTACGTTGACATTGTGTAAGTTTCTCTATATACCGGCCGGCGCGGCGCCGCGAATGCTTTCTCATCAGATAATCAGAGAACAAAATTATAGCCGGTCTTTTAGAAAGGTTATTTTTCAGATGTAGACAAAGCAAACTTTTTACAAACTATAATCTACATTTTAATCTTTAGAGGTAAAAAATAGTCAAAGTATCTGCGTTCAGATTATCAGATAGTTAAAGTTGATATAGTGCGTAGGTACTTAAGATAAACCTAGCCGTAAGAAATTAAAAATATTCTAGCTATAAATGAACCTCGTGTATTTTAAACGTTATTAGAAAATAATGAGAAGTCTTGGGTTGCAGTGTAGATGTGATACAACTAAAATTTTGTAAAAAGTAATTTTGGTGAAGGGATTACGATGCGACAAAATACGACGAAATTAAAGAGATGTTATTTCAAGGAAAAGATGACTGTTTGTCTAATAAACATTTATTAACCGACTTCAAAAAAGAAGGAGGCCCTCAATTCAACTGTATTTTATTAATATTTATTAAGTTATTTTTTTTTATATTTGTCAGCTCAGAACTTTCTACTGGGTCAACAGATTTTGATGATTCTTATTTTATTCGAAAGCTGGTCCTTGTCGTGTGGTCCCATATAAATTTGAACGTGTGGATGTAGTTTTTGATTTATCTCTGCTTGTCGATGTTGAAGTCGGTTATTTTTTGGATTAATTTATAACATATTTAATAACAATAGGCCACACTAACAGCCGATATGGCCCACAGTGCGGCTATAAATGTTTAGAGACCAAAATAGACAGCATGTAGTAGCTTTGACATTTAAAGCAGCGATGATAGCCAGGTGGTTTAAACGTTGTATTTTCCGATTCAAGTTTCCTTGGTTCATACCCCATTAATGATGGGGTATCACAGAATCTTGGGCCATCATGCATCTCATAATTATATGCGTATTAAGTTTTAATTATCACATTTATCGGTGAAGCAAAAACGTCGTGAGGCCCTGTGAAACCTTGCACACCCAAGAGTTCTCCATAATGTTTTAAAGGTGTATGACGTCCCGTCCGCCAATTCGCAATTGGTAAGCATGGTGGACTATCGCCGGTATCCCTTACGTTGTGAGGCACGGGTCCTCATTACCAAATAGTGCGAGAATTATGAGTTGGAATAAGATGAGATGATGAAGATTTTTAAAGGAATAATATAATTTGCAGGCACCTGCGGCAGCGGGCCGGCCGCGTGCGGCGCGAACTGCACTTGCGGCCCCAACTGCGCTTGTGGCGATGGGAAACCTTCTGGTAAGAACTGACTATCTTATCTATAATCATGTGATCTGATAAGAATAATTATGATGAGTTTTATATCCCTTCTACTCAGCTTTTTCACCATTATTTTACCATTCATATATTTTAACAGACTTTAAAAACAGGAGGTTTGGTTTTGAGGTTCATGTCTTTGTAAAATATTGGGTTGTTTTGTTCGGAAAGTAATTTCGTTTTTACGGACATAGTTAAGTGTGATTGTTGAACCAAACTTCACTCTTAAGCCGCATAACCTTTATATGTTTTGAGAGCCAATAAAGCAAGGCTTGTGTGTGAAAAAGCTCAATTGAACCTATGCAGTAGTTTTTGGTTGGTTCCCTTTTAAGTATGGCGAGCAATAAGCAGTGTTTTCGTCACTACGTACGTACTTTTTAGTACGTACTTACTTACTTAATACGTACTTTTTAGTATGGAAAAATTAAAAATGTTTAAGTCACAATTTTTATTTCGGATGAACTGATGTGGATATTATAATGCCACTTCCAACATATTCTCCAGAACTGGTGCCTTCGGATTATCATTAAAGGAGATGTTTCAAATCCGGCCCACAATATGTACAGTACCTCGAAAAATCGAGAAAAATCCATGGAATTCGGGAAAAATAAAGATAAATTACCTAAATGCATACTTTTCTGGTACAAAAATTGTTATCTATCATTTAATTTTATCAAGTTTCAACATGGCGTCTTACCAATTTGTCATTGATCACAGATCACGAACTGTCTACTGTCACTTTAATATGACAGAAATGTACGTACATATGTCAAACTTCAATCAAATCAACCAACGTGACATGTGATGACAGCTTACCGCCATGACGGATTTTTGTTTTTGTGTTGCAATTTCAATTGTATATTTTTGTGTTGTACCAAAAAACTAAACCAATTTGAAGTGATTGGATAGTTAAAAACTGTTTGAATTGCGATTCTCCATATTTTAGTATGGTGTACAAAGTGGTGGCCGGGGCTCCATACATTTTGAAACAACTCCTTTGTTCCATTCGTTGCAAAATTTTTTGGACGGTGAAATCTTTACTTGAAGTGAAGAGGGCAAAAATTACCTGTATCAGTTTTTTGTCAGTAAAGACCAGAAAGATGGCACCAGAAAGATGGCAAATTATGCTGAACCAGAATGGCCAATGTAGAATTATGCTGAAATATTTTTACTCATATAAATGTTGCTTTTCATTTTCATGTTAAAAAACGAAATGACTTTCCGAACAACATATTATTTTTATTTATGTCCAGCGTTATCTGCACCATTTGTAAACAGTTTTTGCATCAAGTCAGGATCTCATGATGAAGTCCAAGGCAAAATGGAGGGAAATCCTCAAATTGTATGGGCAGTGTGCATGTACTACCTATGTGTTTCATAAAATTGTTGTTAATGTTGCTGTAAATTGAAGTCAGTAATCTTTTTGTATTAATTTTCACAACTTAACGAAAATTGTCTAAATTTTTCAAAATACACTCGGGCAGGCCTAGCTCCCGATTGAAGAGTTAGGGGGAGTACATGAGTTTGTAGTCCAGTGCGGGATAGCTGCCCCCTTTCCCCTTTAAAATGGAATGAAAAAGAAAAATTTTAAACATTTAATAAAATTAACACTTACGGATACTAGTCTAACCCTTATAAATTACTGATTATAAATTGTAATTTAGACTCTGTTATAATTGTCTGCTTTAATGCTTTAATTTTTTGCTTTGTTTGCTTTCAGGAGGCAAGCCGTGCTGCCAAGGCGGCAAGAAATAATGCCGCAAAAATTAAACTTAAATGTTATTGTAGAATTACCTTTTAAATGGATGTCCTATTAAATTGTAGTATTCATCGCATAAGTATTAATCGAATATTATTATAGCTACGTAACGTAATCTTATATGCGTATATTAGTGAATATTTAAGATTCTATATTTTTAAACTACATACGATGATAATATTGTGTCGTCATGAAAGGAACGAAACTTAGTAATAGATTCATGTAATTCTAATATGTATGTTTAAAATTATCGTAACTTAATATGTACTTTAGAGTAGGCAGTATATAGAGAACTTGCGCTTAATGTCGTTTTATAAGTTTAAGTAATCGTTTTATCACATTCAGTGTTTGAGATTAATGTTTTTCTCGAGGGAGAGTCCCTAGTACATATAATACTCATAGTTTTAAGCATTTATTGACTCATAGAGCACGCACACGCGTTTAATATAATCATGTAGTAAGCGTTTGATTACATTAAAATAAGCAAATATATCGTTGTTTTATTTAAACGCTTAATGAATAAGTTCCCATAAAATATGGGTGTTGGGTGAAAAAGATGTAAGTAATAGTTTTAAATGGTGATTGTTTAATTTGTTTACCCTCTTATTTTCAAGAATCAACAGTGACGTAAGTATTTAACATTTAAGAGTTGAGCTTCCTGTTATATGGCAAGGTGGTGAAACCATTTCCATGTAAAATGTTGCCAAGAAGGGGCAATATTACCAGCACTGTCAAAAAGTTACCAGATTTCATGTAGTCAAGCTTCTAACCCTACAATCCTAAACTCAACAAGTCCTAACTTTACTTAATCACCTTACTCAAAATGTCTAGCTGTCTACATCACACTCTCGTAAATCTTTTGTGACTCATGATTTGGTATAGAAAAACTTACTTAATAAGTATGTATGTAAAATCAAAATAAAGTGGAATGTTTAAAACTATAAATAAAACACACATTCCCAATAAAAGTATTTTTATTTAAGTATACGTCAATTTTTATTTTATTAATTAAACATTTACAACTACGATGGAAGCAAAGATTGGGACCGTTCTTCATAACCTTAATCTACATACATAGGAATTCTATTTTGCATTACAAAAATACTTGCGACGTAATTCTTAGCGAAATAAAATAACAAATGATTATTAAAAATATCGTACGAAATATATTAGTGACTACAGTTTACAAGCCAACGTTAAACTCTATAATGCTTACAACAATAAAAAATCAGTCTGACATTAACGGCCTTATTCCATTTTGGATTCTAAATTCCAAAATGGAATCTGAGAGTTAATGTTGCCACAGAAAAATATCACCCGTTTTCATTTTGGAAATGATGGGTTTCCACGCGACGAAGCCAAATATGCAATACAAAATATCTTATCTCCGTCTACATTCTTATTTTCATTCCATGAAAAAAATAACAAAATCTCTTATCAACAATGAGAAAGACAACACTTTATCATTTAACACTAATATTATGTACTACGGTAAGTGAGTTGTATATATATTTTATTGAAGTTTATTCGAAAAGTTAACTTTTAAGTTTCCGTTAAATATTTCTCTCTATGAGACAAAATTCAATATTTATCAAAATATAACATACAACAGTAGGTAAACTAGTTAATATTGAATAAGATCCATGGGCACAAGCCTTGAATTAAATCTATATAATCATAAACATTTCGTAACACCTTCTAACCGACTGGACATAAACTGACTTTCTTATAGATCATAAATATCTGCATAAGACAACAAGGAAAATAGAGGGAGTACAAAAATATCTGAATATGTAAATATCTATCTTTTTCGCACTGACAACAACGCCGCAGAAAAGAAAGAGACGCCTAAATTACTTAAACTGCGGACATTATGTTGCCACTATTAAAATCTTCAATTCCATTCAAGACATACAAATATCATTCAAATAAGCTCAAAATACTTAGAAAATAAGAAAAACGAAGTAGATATTTCTTAATTCTAGGTACTGTATGTCTTTCTTTCTTGCGGCAATATTCGTTGAGAATCGGATAGATATTTACATTTTAAAAACTCCATCTTTTCTCCACATAATTCTACGCTTATTTGTCAAAATACATCAACACGCTTTCATTAACATTGAAAAATATATTTTTCACTAACGTTAAACTTCGATTACCAGACTATGACAAATGCACTTCGTTTCAATCTCGTCACATACACAAAACGGTATAAAATATTCCCACTTACATTATTTAATCATTATGGCAACCCTTATCAAGTCTAACCTCAAAAGTCCGGCACAATAGTTTACATTTATTATATTATTAAGCCATATTATATTGTTCTGTAAATAATAATCTGAATCACAATAAACACAATCACTGGATAATCACAACTTGTAAAGCGTGAAGAATAATAAATCAATGACGTTCCTTCGGCGGGAAATTTGACAGTTGTCTATGGCACAGGGTCCTCTTCCGTTCCCTCCTCGGAGTCGTACACGGGAGCGCCATTTTTCAGTTGAATCACTGACTTCTTTCTGTGTCTGCGCTCCTTCAGATCTTTCTCGATATTTCTGAAAAAAATTTAATACAACATTTAAAGAATCTTCTTATCTTTCATAATATTAGCCAAACGATTTTATGTTTCGGCAAATAATAGTGATCATAACCGGAATCCTATTAAATATTAGTTTTATGAAATACTTATTATTCGTATGAAAATACATAGATACCTACATCTTATCAGTTACATTGATTGTAAAGATTTATTAAAATAAGTGGATTTAGATAGGAGAGAAATGACTGATGATAAAAAAATTATATTTGGTAATTTCCATGCTCGTTGAACATCTAAACTCCATAAAAAAACTATTCACCTGGCACTGATGAGCGGGTGCATAGCGTTCTTCAGACTGGCGAACAGATACGGATGCTGTCGCTCCTGGCACTCCAGCAACATGCGCGCGTCGGCCAGCGGCGAGACCGGCTCGTCAGCGCAGGCCGGGGCGCACGAGAGCAGTGCGGTTTTTCTGCACAATGCGAGTCTTGTTAGCGATTTTGTTTTGCCTCTTCTTTTGGAAGGAGTAGTATTAGTATACAATATTTTCCTAGGATAGCTCGGTTGGAAAAAAATGGCTCCACGCAGATACAATATTGTATTGCGTTTGTGGAGAGCATGTGACTCAAGACTTCCCATTTGTAAATCGATTTTTCATTTTTTTTTCTTTTTCGTAAGCAATACACCGCGAAATTAAAAAAGATAAACTATTAATATGGTATAGAGTAACTTAAAAGAACACTTAATATCTGTGCCAAATCACTTGTCATCTCACTCTTTAACGATTCCTATCTCTATGCTTTAACGTCACCACTTCGACTTAAACACGTCATCATAAGAATCACTAGCCATCTCACTAGTCAACTTCATCATTCAGCTTCATCATCACTCGTCATCTCCTACTCGTTATCTTACTCATCGACGTCATCACTCGTCATCTCACTCGTCATCATCATCATTCGTGATCTCTCAACTCACTCATCATCTCCGGCGCTGCGGTCACTGGCCGGGCTGTCGGGCGGCGACTCCTTGTCGTCCCGCAGACAGAACTCGGGAAGCGCGCGCGCGCATGCAAACGCGTCCAGCGAACGCGCGCGAACGTAGATGAACGGCCGGATTATGCGCAAGTCGTGGTCTCTGTGGACGAAGTTTTGTCATGAAAATGCCATTCCCTAAAAAGGTCTTAATTTTGAGTGAAAGTCTTTTACGCATGCTCTTTTAATTTAATTTTTTTAATTTAAATAAAATTTTTATTTCCTGTTCTTTTTTAAAGTTAGCATTGTTTTGGAACAAAATTAGAGATATTTTTTTATCTATAAGACTAAAGAATGTCTATATTTTCTAGAATTTGTCAATCATGAGTATAACTTAGTAGGAGTAGTGAGGACAACGAATGTTGAACTCTTTAAAATTCCACCTCAAACATCCAATTCTTCTCCTGGGTCCCTAGATCAGGCGCTTTGCTCCCTGGTTTAGGAGCTGATTACGCCCAAGTTCTCTACTGACCCCAATTTCTTACGCCCAACTCCTCAATGCCGACCAAATTGCTAACGCCCACCTTCCCAATAGAGATCAAACGTTTACGCCCAAACTCAACACTGACCTGATCCGGTAATGCGCCTTGACAGTCCGCAGCGCGCCGGCATACAGCGTGGCGGCGAGGAACCCGGCGGCGGCGCGGTCGAGGCTCTGCGCGAGCGCCGCGACGCCGTAGCCGTAACCTAACCTAACCCAGCTTCTCAATATCAACCTAAATGTTTACGCCCAAACTCAACACTGACCTGATCCGGTAATGCGCCTTGACAGTCCGCAGCGCGCCGGCATACAGCGTGGCGGCGAGGAACCCGGCGGCGGCGCGGTCGAGGCTCTGCGCGAGCGCCGCGACGCCGTAGCCGTAACCTAACCTAACCCAGCTTCTCAATATCAACCTAAATGTTTACGCCCAAACTCAACACTGACCTGATCCGGTAATGCGCCTTGACAGTCCGCAGCGCGCCGGCATACAGCGTGGCGGCGAGGAACCCGGCGGCGGCGCGGTCGAGGCTCTGCGCGAGCGCCGCGACGCTGTAGCCGTGAGCGGCCGCCGCGGCGTACACGCGACGCCGCACCGCGTGGTCTGACCAGCGGTGGAGGGACGATGAGGGCTTGTTGGTGCTGTTGCGGCCTGGAGATTGTGGTTAAGTAAGGTTGTGGTCATTGGCGAAGTATACAAGAAGACTGACATAGTCATACAAAAAGTCTTGCTCCAGAAATTGTTAAAAAATCTGTATTAAATATAGATGGCGCTGATATTCATTATTCAACTATTTTTATTCCATTCTTGTATAGTCTATGGAACCAGCCAGATAGCTTGCTGCCCAATCGAAGTCCGGCAACATTTCTAGTAAATTACTAGAAAATAATGTATTGCCTAAATCAAACACTACATATTCACTTCCATATTTTACTTACGTTGCGTTTCTTCATCATCCAGTTTATCCTGATAAATAAATTTGACGCCAAGTGTCCGGCAGTACGCCATCAAGTGCAGAGGATCCACTTCAGACTTTGCCTCGTGAACAAATAGTGCGCCTGAAATAATACCAAATAAAAAGTTTGTCTTTAGGTAAGTCACATTATTTTGGATCACATAGTAATTTTTCATAACCCATTACTGTGGTCAAAGTTTTACTGAAAATAAAAGGTCATCTTCAAACCGAGGCTGCGCCACCATATTCATAGCTACACACTGTAGATCGCACACAAAGATTAAGACATAGTAAATAGAATCATTTGCACCTTTATTTGAAGAAGTAGCATTTAAAGTATACACTTTCCAAGCAATTAATAATTATTTCTGAAAATTTATGACGCTTATTCACCCAGTCCAACCAACCAACCACCATCTTTCAAATCATTGGCAATCATCACGACACAAGAATGCTTCCTTGTGCTAAAATTTACTATGCACCAGACTTGCAGAATTAGTGAAACATGAGCGAGTAAACAACTACTAATGCTTACCTATGCTAAAATGGATGCCCTTAGCCCTAGCGTAGAACTGATACTGGTGCATGGTATGCAGCAGGGCGATGCAGTCTCTGTGCCCTGACAGGCACACAAGCACCTTGTCGCCTGGTCGCACCATATTGTATTCATGGATTGCCTGAAAGAAACATTTTTTATGGATTAGAAAATTAAAGGAATATAATCGTCATCATATTGTTGGTAACGGATGATAGCAGTCGTTAAGAGCCATGTTGGACGCCGTAGGATAACTAAGGCCTTGCCTTTTCAATGATAACAGACTCGTGCTCAGTAGTAGGCCATTAATGGGTTAAAGCCATCCATGGTCTTCGTGCCCTATCCCGTTCCATTCTTCTCTTATAATATTTGCATATACACTGATTTCTTTACCTTATGTATAATCGCTCATAAAATTAATTCAGATTTATTAAAAGTATATAAATCACAGGGAATAAATATGTACATTGTTCAAAGATTCGAACAAGAAAAGTATCGAAGTAGCTAAGTAGGCCTCGAAAGCAAAATGGGAAAATAAATGGGGTTAATTTTCCATTTTGATTTACGAAAACATGAGCATTTACCTAATTATGTTGTTAGATAGTGCAAAATATCAAAAGCTTCACCTCGACAGTGGCCTTCCAAACGGACTTGGGCGGGCATTGCCACTTGCCCTCGTCGTCGAACGTGAAGTCGGTGAAGGAGGCGTCGCTGCAAGCACTGCTGTCGTCCTGCTCTGTGTCTTCCCAGAACTCCGGCTTGCACGATTGGCACTCTGACTCGCTGTGGATATATCGTTATATGTTATATATCGTTAAGGCTCCAAATACTGGCCGACTGTCGACGACCCCAAGCCAATGGAAGCATGTGCATAGGGCGTTTGGCTTGGCTGGCGTGAGGTCGTACTTTTAGTAGATCACTTGTCATAGATCGGGCTGGTAGACACTCGGCGATCGACGACGGCCGGCGTGTACTTGCAGAGGATGCTCGAAAAATACAACTGTACAAACGATTTAAAGTATTATAGTAATTTTATTGGTTAGATTTTTTACACAACATTTTCGTCTAATAATAGCGGTTTATTAAACAGTGTGTAAGACAAAATCCTACTGAATTTTTGCCTAAGCCAAAAAGTGTCACTTCTGCCGTATCGAAGTTTAGAGGATACTCGAGAGTTTAGATGATATTACATATATGAGATGCTTTTATGGTCCTTTAAAAAACATAAGGGCAATAAAATGACAGAAAATAAATAAATGTAAAAATAAAAATACGGCGTTGTGAAAAAATTGAGTACGTAAAAAAATCATATGCAATGTTTTCAGAAAAATGATAAGGATTTAGTAAAATGAAAGAGTTTAATGCAAGGTGAAGTAAAAATTAAAATTAATTACATGTCATTCTAGAACATGTACGAAACCGGGCAGTTTTTAAGAAAACTAGAAATAAATACTAAATTAGTTACGTCATTCATGACGTTCCTAACAATTAAATAGCTTTGAATTTAGAAGACGAGTGCGAAAGTCAAGCAAACTGCAATTAATTAATAGCGCAAACAATCGAGTTGTGTCAATTGTCAATTATTGGATAAGGTCATCTCCTATTATAGAAAGAAAGTTCTGACATGACGTGATATTCATGTCATTTAAAACAGTTAACTAAAGCAACCTTCTAATTCCAAACTTCAACCAACAGACGAGTGTGAAAATCAAGCGTTTAGTGCAAAATGCAATTAATTAATTAGTAGCGCTTACAATCGAATTGTGTCAACTTTGGATACCCTCAACTATGAATAACCTCACCTCCTATCAAAGAAGGGTTCCTCTTGGGAGGTGCGGTGCGCGTCAGTTCCATAGCCGCTGGAACGTGAACTACTGGAACAGCTAGAAGACGCGTTAGACGAACGGCTGGATCGCTTCGACTCAGTGGATGGTCTGTAACCAGGACGGAAGACTTCAGAACGCAACTTCAATCGACATCAAGGAAAGACAGAAAGGTAATAAGGTAATTTGCTGGAAAGCTGCTATGGAAGTAATTTGTTATTTTATTAGACGTGTGGACCGATATATCAATCTTGTGCGTGATTGCGTGACTGGTTGACTGTGTACTTCGGCTATATTGTCGATGATAATCCGGTTTGTCCGTAAACATAGTTTTGGCTCGTTAAAGTTACGGCATGTTAGGATACTGGTATGATAACTTGTGATCCATAATATATGAATAAGGAGACCGTCAAATGATACACCAAGGGCCCATTCCATAAAACGATCACAACACCTTTTTCTATAGAAGAGTTGATTATGGCGTTGTGATCACTTTGTGGAATGCACTCCTAATGTACCTAATGAATAATTGTTGCCTTTAGAATCGCAGTGAAAAAGCAAAAGTGACAATTTTTGTAACCTTCTAAATAAGCTAACGTTCGAAAGCGCAGAATCTAAAATTCGATAAATAAAATTAATCACGTTATATTAACATCATAACATGAGTTATAACCCATAAAACTGTTTTTAAAATTGTCTCAACAATTTAAAATAAAAAGTGAAGTTACGACAAAATTTTATACTTTGAAACATAAAGCAGTACCACAATATTTTGATGTAGCAATGAAAAATTGCTTTACTGAAATAATATGACCTAACAGAAATATAAATTGAATTATAGCCAACAAACTTGTCAAGATTTCGCCGGTAACACAGACTTTGGCGTAGCTATTTGTTGAAAGTTTATTCACCTTTTGTTACCCAAAACATTTATCAACTTTTTCAACACGCCTTTTTATGGCTTTCAGTATTTGTTCTTTAACAGACTTCGTAAAGTTAATCTTTATAAAGATAGCATTATTTCTGAAGCAAGGGAAATGTAATCATTTGTAGATCGCGTCGAAATTGTTCCAGATTTCTAGAGTATGCTCGCGTTCAGGTCATTTATACACGTGGAATGTGCAACACAACTCATAACAGTTGGCAAACGCAGATGAGAGAGAATCTTTGTACCGACATCAGACATTAAATTACCTTGTACGATCGTTAGCACTGTCTTCTTAAACAAATATTGTTAATTTATTAAATAAGTATTACACGTTCCAGAAGCTAAAGTTCGTCATAACAATATTTCTCATGGAATACGTATTTCCTAGAATAAGTTCTTCCGAATCACAATTATTTTGAATTTATCTCAATCAATTAATTTCAGACATATCATATCACATTTCAGATATTATATTATCAAATAATTTGCTTATATCGTTGTCATAATGTCCCACAGTGTGTGTTTTATAAAAATAATGTTAAAAGTAAACAAAACAAACATATGACATACCGATTCTGTATTTCATCTGGTATCTGGAAAATGACTCTACTGGAGTCCGAGGTCTCTTCGTATCTCTTCTCAGGTCTCGTATGGTCTCCGGAACAAACAGGGACGTCTTCAATGATGTCGGGAACTTCGCTCTTCTCATACTTCTGACACCGTAGCCTACTCTGCAGTTTCCTCATTTTGTTATTTGTTGGATCTGAAGACGTTCTCCATTTAACTACGAGGATCGTAAAATATCAATCTTTTAGTGCGTCGCATACAACCATAAAATTAGAACCAATAAAATCTCGATCTGGTGACCAATTAATCCACAGTGTTATAAATTATATCTGGATGCGGTCAGTTTTAAAGTAGAAGCAATATTTTTTTTATAAACTGCACTCATAGTCAATGCTTTGTTTAACAATGAATCATTCAAATGTACCGATCTAAAACTTTAACAGAATGTTTTGTTCAGTTTCACTAAGAGTTACTTACCAAAGTCCAAATAAGAGTCGGTTTCGGTGAATGTCATGTTAATACCGCTATCTTGGGAGCTAACTGAAGGATTTTGGCACCAAGTCTTCTTGACACAGCAATGTCTGCAGGCTGGATCTGCGCAGCCAACCTCGTCGTCTGATAGCTTGTTTGAACTCAAAGACTTGGGAAGATTAGGTGAATTCTGCTGTGTTGATACTTGTATTATGGTATCGGGGGTTGATGTTTCACTAGAGTTGAACGATATGCTATTTGGCCCTGACGTTTCATGGGAAGGTGTCCCATGAGAGGATTTAGGAGACTGACCGTTAGGAGATCGTTTACAATAACGATCTTCTTCATTAAACTCTGATGGGAGGACTGGGCTAGTTGAACACTTTCTTAAAGACTTTGACGAATTAAGTCTTTTCAGATCCAAGCCTAATTCTGGACCAGAGCCTATCCTTTGTCTGTTTGGCTGGGGCGGAGAACTTCTACGCGAGGAAGATCCAGTATAATCAGGTGATATCATTTCATCTACCTGATTTACCATTTCACGAATTTCATGTTTTACTTCTGAAGCCATCTCTCTTGACATGCCCAATAGATATTCAGCTACATCTATAATTGATATAGAATTCTTATCGCTCTGACTAGAAACTGAGTTTATACTAACATTTGTCTGATCAGGGCTGTCCGTGTTTTCAAGAATATCGTCCACTTTTGATATAACCCCTCGTATTTCAGACTTGATCTCTGTTGCTAATTCTTTTGTCATTTCTTTGACGTATGCATGAAGATCTTCTGAGGTATGCGATGCAATGGATGCTGTCGGAGACGCACGTCCTGTTTGACTGCAGTCAGATATTGAAGTACTGCTCTGGGTACTATATGGATATGCCTTTTCAAGTGAGATCATGGGATCGTCCAATGATTGGAGATCTGTTTGACTGCCGCAATTACAAAAGCTGCTTGCTTTTTCGACTATATTATTGGGACTTGTTTCCTTTAAACCGAGATGTAACTGTGTTTGGGTGCTTAAATGAGCTGGCGGGCTATCTGAACCTAAGCTGTAACATCTAGATCTCACTAACATTGGTTTGGCATTGGGAGTCACTATGCGAAGTGGAGACACAGACTCTCCAACCGCAAATTTCACCGGAGGTGTAGCATCACTAGATGATACACCTTCTTCCTTATGAACTTCTCTTAAACTTGATTCTCTTGAGTAGAATTTCTGTTTCTGTTTAAGTCTAAATATTTGGCAATCGTCAATAGCAGATAAACTGAAATGTCTTGGAGATGATCCCAGAATAGGGGACGACGTTATGGATGATCTTGATGAATGTAGGCTCTTTCTTGCTCCGGTGTATCCAGATGGATCAAATGGCACAATATGCTTAACATTAGTTGATCGTCCTAATAATAGTTCATGTGCTTCCTTTGGCAACATAAACCATCTTAAATAATCTATACGCGGATTGAAACCAACTTCCGGTTCAATTGTACACTTCATAGCCAGCTTCCTTGCTCTGTTAAAGAGATTTCGGGCAGTCTGCAAACACTCTGTATATGTTTGTGGAAATATTCCTGGCCCTGTGAAAACAAAGTTAAGTATTTGTTTAGCAAAGTAAAGATAGGTGATATTAGAGTTTACATCTATGCAGTTGTAAAATATTTACCAGATATTCTTCTTTCGTGAGAAGTAACTTGTCCATCATGAAACCTTAATGAATACAAAGACTTCTTGTCTCGGAGAACAGAGCTAGAGTGGTGCCTCCACTGTCCTGTTTCTGCATTAACTACGTATTGCGGTAATATCTTCCAACCTTCGGTGGCCACCATCTTAAGAGCTTCCAGAATGAACGCTAGTTCATTGTCTGACATGAAGAAGGGAAAAGATACTCTACAGAAGCCAGGTCTCAAATGTTCATTGTGTATTGGTACTTCCGGAGATTTCACATCGCTTAGTTTACGTACTCTCGCAATTTCTTTTTGCCTGTAAATCAAAGTATTTTAGTTAGCTCAAAAGTTATTCAGGATATAAGATAATCGGATCTTCGATGAATGATGCTATTATTTTACATGAATATAAGTAAATACTTGACAACGTTGACGAATATCCCAACTGATGTTAAGTGTCGATGAAGTCTAAGATTCTGTTCTTTGTATGCCACAATTTTATCATTGCGTTCTACTAATAATAAGTACTTACGCTTCAACATCCAGTAACTTTTCATATTCCTTTAGAAGTTGGTCATCTATTCCTAGCAAATCAGACCCATAGCTCAGGGTACTGTTAAGTCCTCCTCTTGCTTGGATCCCGAACACATCGTTCAGGACAGCACACACGAAGTTGTGGTGAAGGAAAGTACCTCGAGTATGCTTCACCATAATGGAAAAGATGGGAAGTCTTCGGGCTGTCACTGATTCGCTTCCTAGTAATATCAGCTCTGGTATGTTCTTTATATGGGATAGAACTTGTCTGAAACAATAGAAGATAGCATTGAGAATAAGCTACTTACAGTTTACAAAAATATTAAGTTCACAAGAATGTTTCGTGGTGAAAAAGACTGCTAGAAAGAAAACACAATATCCTTATCCTTATCCTTACTAATATTATAAATGTGAAAGTGTGTTTGTTTGTGACGCTTTCACGTCGAAACATGGCTATTATATGGTATGGTTTATGTGTGTGGGGATAGTTAGGAGGGTGGAGAGTGACGTAGGCTACTTTTTACCGCGGAAAAACATCTCATTCCCATGGGAAGATCGATGTTTTGTTAGTTGCTAGATATTTATTTCCGGGGTTGTTAATAGATGGCGTTAGTAAAATTCATTTGCAAGTTCTGAATCACGCTATCAAATACTACATGTAATTTGCTTAAAGTCATATGCAAATGTTATAGGCTACTGTTTAGCTGAGATTCCTACGGGAGCGGGACTTACGCGGCTGTTACCTACGGCTCCCGAAGCGAAGCGCGGGCGGTTCCCTAGTAAATACATACTAAAGACATTATTACTTTAGACAATATTAGTCTTGTGTGCTCATGGGCTGGTGGACAAGTGAATAATTGTAGTGATGTATAATAGTTATTTTACATCGTTACTATAGTTTATAATTATTTTATTTGTCATCCTATGGGTACTATTTCAATTTTTCTAAGGGTCAAGAGACTATTATACTCAGTATGATTCGGTCTTATTAAGTCTTCGGTTATTATCCTTGATCATAAAATCGTAAGTACTGAAGAATTATTTTTGAAAGTTCAACATAAATCGGAAGGTCGGCAATAAAATCGAATGAAGTCAAGCAAATTTTATTGCAATCTCAATTCGGAATAAAAATAAATTCAAAGAGTTCAGTGACTTATAACAAGTACGTGACATAGTAGTTATATAACGGAATATGACAAACAAATTCCGCCTCTAACGGATGTCACTGAAAGACGAATGGGACTTTTATAATCTCACTAACCAGGATTCCACTTTAAAAATTTTGGTTGGCGTCGTTTCCGTTTTAATATTCCAATTTCAAATTTTAGTTACCTATGTTATTTTAGTGCATCATTCCAGCTTTGCGCCTTTATGATTAAGGTTCATTGTAGATTGATGGCGAGAATTTAAAATGCCTTAAGTATATTTAACTTACAAGCTAAATTTAACTGTGAGCACAGGTAATGAATTTGTTTTAGCGTAGAGTGGCAATCCCATATCTCATATGCCCAACTCAAGTGTACGTACAAGTCTTCTCTTCATAACAAAGAGACAAAGATAAATGAGTAGCGAGAAAAAACATCAAAATTTCAAGTTAAATCTGAATCACCTGACATAGAACAAAGAAAATTAATCTTTATTAAATATCAACATTTTAAAATACTGTAATGTAATGTTATCAAATAATAAAAAAATTACAAAAAGATTACAATGCAATAACATTTGATAGATAACTCTTATCAATGTGGGGCAAAATTCGTAAACAGACGCCCGGAAGTTATCTCACAGTCATGCATAATTTATCACTAATCACTTGTTCAAACAATCCTGTATGTAAATTTATTCAGATTATTTTGATATCCTTTCTTGTAGGCAATTCATTTCCTTCCAGCTGAACAATAGCATTATTATCTTGAGGGAAAGAATAATGCCTGTGTAATTATGGGTTATTAAATATAATTTACGAATTAAACTGTGTAAGTACCATAGCAACAAGCCTACGTTATCAATTATTACCTACATATTAATTACTTAATTATTTCGGAAACTGCGACTAGTACAAGTATTGTTCTAATTAAGTATTTAAATATTTTCCTTTATATAAGTGTGTTGAAATGTAAATTGTAATGAAATCTATCCTGATTTCATTACCTTCCCTTAGTTTCTCATTTTCTTCAACTTCTCTTCGTTATTATAGCCGATTTCATTCATGATGGCTTTAGTGATTGCTTGATTTATTGATTATATTATTTTTTAGATGATATAATTTTATAGACGCAGATTCAAGGGATTTTTTAAAATTCTTGCTTTTGATTGGAAACATTCGATTAATTCGAACTTTTTAATTTATTATTCTTAAAAAAATACAAACAACAAACGTAATAAGTACAGAATTTTTAAAATTTCACCCGCTGAAGAAGTCAAGCTATTATTAAGATAATGCACAATAAAATACGTTCCTCTTTAATAACTCTGGAGCTTCAGCTAAACGAGAATTTTAAGTGAAAATGAAGCAGCGCGAGCTGATAGCGAGTCGAGACTTCGATGCTAGTCAATTTGCTGAAAATAACTTGCCTTAGTGAGAATAAAGAAGGTACTTTACTCTAGGAAATGATATACAGTCTTCGAATATTCTGATACAATAGCTAAGTAGTACCTATTTTTATCTTTTATTAATTTTCGTCCTATATCATTATGCTCAGCGTGTTTTAGTTAAGTTTATTGCACAGGTAGGTATACCTATAAAAAACATCCAATTGGCCACCCTACGGCAAAAAAAAACATGAATAGATGTCCGATTTTTTTTATACCTCTTTTTACTCGTAATTACAAACCTTTTGGAAGCTTCTTAACTACTGAACCGAATAAAAAAATCTTCAAGCCTAAATAAATTCAAATGACTACAATCTGCTTTTCCGGTTAAGGCTATAAAAAACCAGCCACCATTGCGCACGCTAATAAAATTTAAATTAGGAAGCCGCCGAAAGTACACTTGTAATCTAATTAGGTTTTAGGGAAACAATGCGGGCGATTTGAAAAAGACGTAAATTCAAGGTGCATGTACTAAATATAGAATCGTTTTACTGACAATAATGTTATGTACGCCACATCTAGAGATGGGTAAAATGATAGATTACAGTTACCTATATCGGAAGGTCAAAAAATGCCTCCGCGAACACCTTTCAAGATAAGATAGTAGAGTATTACCGCGCCTTCAGATTTAATCATAATCGTGGTTACAGTCTGCTCATCTCTGGCAACATTGTCTATAAATACTTTGCAACAGCACTAACCAGAAGCAGGTCTATATTCCTGATCTTACAACGAAAGCTGTCAATTTATGTTGCCTTTAATTTTGTTACGCTCTATACTTTTCTAACAATATAAGGGCACAGGACGTACTCCACTGCCCTGGCTAAGTGCAAACTCTTAGGCACGAAGATACTATACGACATTTTATCGAAGTTCTGTTTCGCTGAAGCAAAACATACCCCCCCCCCCTTTTTACTCGACTGCGTCAGAAGGAGGGTTATGTTTTTCGAGTGTATGTATGTATGTATGTTTGTATGTATGTCCATTTATTTGTGAGGCCCCACAGCCCAAACGGTTGAACGGATTTCGACATATGAGGTATCGTTGAATTCGTCAGAACTGTGGAAGTGTCACAGGCTATATGAATTTTCAAAATGGCGCCCTAAAGTGGAAGAAAAAGAGGGGATAATCTTGACTTTTTTCTTATCTTAGCAATATGGGTATCAAATGAAAGATCGTGAAAAGACCTTTTCAAATATATGTATGTCATGTAACGTTTAGGCACACGTTTTAACACAAATTGTCAAAAACCATCCCAAAAATTAGAATTTTTCGGCGAACCCACTAAAGTCTGAAATAAAAATATTATTATAAAAACAAAAAACCCGACTGCTCACAAAAGAACTCAAAAGAAAAAAACAAGTGTCAAAATATCAACATAAAATACTTCATGGTGCTGCAGGCGGGGACAAACAATACTGTTACCTACGGGTAAAAAAAGATTTATCACAAGTACTACGTTTGTCACCGCGTGCGGCAGCATGAAGTATTTTATGTTGATATTTTGTCACTTGTTTTTTTCTTTTGAGTTCTTTTGTAAGCAGTCGGGTTTTTTGTTTCTATAATAATATTTAACGCTCTTTTTAAATATTAGATATGCAAGCAGAATTCGAACCCAGGCTTTAGCAGAATTGTTGTAAGGGTGCAAAAGTAGATACCTTATTTTCTGACAGTCATGCCATATCATGCTTTTCCGACCTTTGAGCCGCTTTGTCCCTTAGAATGTGTCATACACATTGCACATATTGTAAGTGACTAATCCGCGACTTGCTTTAATAACTTGTTAAGTACTATCAATTGTACAGTCACGTATAAACCGCAATAATCTTCCCACGTTGCAGTTGTATTCATTTTCGAAGCACTATTTGTCAATTTCCTGGAATACGGCCAATATGTTGACTAGACAATGTACAACTTGTTTTCTCGGTCAAAATAATTTGCCCGTTTCGACAATTGTAATAAATGAGAACTTAAATTTCTTATGTTTTTCTTCGCATCTTTTCGCGTCTTGTTCCTAAATTAATTTTTTGAAACGAGTAGCGTAACCTACTCCGCAATTACCTACCTACTCTTTGTGCAAATCCCGATTGTCTCAATCGAGACACCGATTGTCACTTTGACGAATCTCCTTGGTCTGTTTTCATAGACCATATTAAAATCACGAAAATATCGGTTTCGGTGTATAAAGAGTTTTTTTTATATTTCCTCACCAAACTAAAACTTTACCCCGAAAAAACTGTCTGAAGTTGGCACTACTAAATTTATCCACCTTTAGCAAGACTGAGTAATTATAGTGCACCCCCAAAAACGGATATAACTGAAGCATTAGTAGGCATAAGACTTCACGAACACGACCGCCTAGCAACGCAAATGTTCAATAAACATCGAATTAACATTACAAAGGAATATTTTTAATGGTCGTTTTGTTATTCAAGCCCTGACGTTGACCTTGACGGATTTATTTGGGTTAATAAATATTTATGTCCTCAATCAACAGGCCTCCTATATTTCTTTTTTTGTTTGGAGCTGGCTCTCAGTTCGTATTTTGATTCAAACACTCTATTACCACAAATTAATTGACAACTACTTCCTTCTATTAAGTCAAATCCAATGAATTTTTGTCGGAGGTAAGGTAATTAAGACCCTTATAAATGCGAGTCTTCTTTAAAGTCCAAAACTAAAAACAGTTTCAATCACAGAGTTCGTTTCGTTTTTTCGAACAAAAAAACTCAATATCTATCAATTCCTCGCACATTAGTAAAACAAAGAAACCAGATAGCCCCAAATTGAAGTGTAATAAACGTGATTGATGAATTTCGATTACGCAAACGGAGCGATGCTGTAATAAACGAGTCGATAACCGCACGAAAATAGCTCACGTTTGTAAAAACTCGCTTGGCGATAAACGACGTCCTTCATTACGAGTTCCAAATAGAAGACAACAAGTTCATTGATTGGATTAGCTGACAAACAGCAGTAGAATTTCATTACTGGAATAAACAGTCTTAAGTAGGTCATTATTAATTGGGTAGTTAAGAATTTTACTAACAAAGAAACAACAATAACGAAACTACAGAAGCTACGTATTTGAGTCCTAAACAAACTTGTGTTTGTGGTAGATACGAGATATCCTGTAAAATAACAAATGAAGAACTATCGTGCGAGGAATTTGGAACAGAAAGGATCCTGTTAATATTCCACAGACATGATACTTTTAGAATGGAAGCTAATTTAAATTTTGACCTAAGACAAGAGATCAAAAACAATAACATAAATATCTTGGCAAGCTGGTAGATGAATACGAGCATAGCCGGCAATGATGAATAAGAGCCTGGAATAAGAGAAAATGAATAAAGCCGGGGATAAAAGTTCCCACTCCCACGATTGAAATAAAACTTAAAGAACAAGACTTCAGAATATCTGAGCACCACTGACAAATAGTTCGATTCAATTTGAAATTTTAATGATGTCATATTCCGTGACAATTTCAAGTATCTAACAATAACCGTTCAAGAAACCCTTGATAGTCGGGTGGACACCCGGAATCCTAATAATAGGACCTCGTTTAACCCTTTGGGAACAGAATCCCAATAAAGGTTAGGTATAAGAAATAACTTCAAGGTAACTGAGAAGAAATGACTTCCTTTATATATCCAATTAACTGAGTTCAGAAGAGCCCAAGAATTCAGAAACCAATTTACGAGTATGGCTTCAATCATTCACTACTTGCGTTCTATTTGTACGCTCTGACGTCTTGCGCTACTGATTTTAATTGCTCTAACGCTAAAAATAGCCTTTTAAATATGGCACAGATTTTATGGCGAAAAAAGAGAGAGGGAGATATGTATGGGACTTTGCCAGTACGTACTTGCGACTAACAAAAGATAACTGTAGTAAACAATAGCCAGTGTCGATATTTACTTATAGGAGTTTTAGTAGCACAGATGAGTTGCAACTTGCAAACCAATAAGGAAATGATGAATCTACAAGTTAATTTAGTCTTGAATATATTGTTCATTACATTAAAGAATAAGTAATTTCATGGAATTAAGAACTAATTTTAGTCTAATAATAACATACCTATCCTATCTATCGCCGAGCAATCGAGCAAAATTTCAAGGTAACATCAGATTATGTATATAGTTCCATCACTCCTATGCAAAAATTTATCGTTATGAAAACCATGTGTGTATGTATTATTATGCAAACCTTGTATGATAGAAACTGTACAATAACAAAAGTGTTTATCACAAACAGATGGACATTAGACCGTGCTAAACCGCATTATCGGTGACATTAAGTAAACCGGTGAAGCAATTCGCACGCTGACCTATTTCCTACTACCTATAACAATAAATAATAAATAAAACGATGCTCAGAGTAGTATTTTGATACAACGCGTTTTTTGTTTCCGTAGTAACACGGCTGACAATAACTTCAGTTGAGTTTAGTACAACACGCCTCTACAGTGCGGTTTATTGAAGCTATCTACATTATATTTAAACTACATCTTCAATATCTTCATACACTAGAGTAAGTTTATAGTACCATTGAAAGACATTCACGTCTATCAAGACATTTAAATGCTCACTTACAATTACTGGTCTCATTCTTGGTTCGCTGGGCCTGTATGACATATCGAAAACTCTATCGAGCTTCAAATCGTATGCATACCTAAATAAGATAGTAAGGCTAGGTTAAATTGAATAAAATAGAAACATTTATCTTCATTGACCCACCGCACCTTGTTTACTACATTTTGACTTTCGTGTTTTAGTACGATTAAGGTTGGTATTTCAATTAGTTTGACACTGTTTTTGTCTTTTCACTCAATACTTTAATATCTTCGTGTAGTGATTTGATGGGAAATTCGCTATAATTATAGCTAGCATGGCACGTAAATGTCAGCTTTTCGCCTATGCGATTAAAGTAGACCGACCAACTCAATCCTCAAGGGTAGCATCTGTGACCGAATTAGGATGAGACTCTTGAAACTTGTTCTAAATCGGTCACAGTAACTTGTTACCTTCGGGCGACAGCGGAAGGGTGGAGTGGCCTGCAGGTTTGCTATCTTGATTTCTTTTCGAAAAAACGAAGTCAATATCGAACGCGAATGCAAAATAGTTCCTAAGACACTTGTTTTGACGATTCGTAATCACATTGCTTACGGTTCGATGGTATTTATTACTTCGGAAACTTACAATACTTTTTTGGACACTTGCCAAACAACGTTCTAGCGTAGTTTATTTTATAGTAAAGTTGTTTGGAAAAAGATTTAGTTGTAGATTTCCTCGTATCATTGATATCTTTTGGAATTTAACTCCTATCAAAGAGAAAAAAGTGTTTACGTTGGTTACATTGGCTACGCGAACGGAGTATAGGATACTAGGAACTAGGTTTATTGGCGTGAAAACACAAATAATCGCGAACAAAGAACAGACTTATATCTGTCACATAAATGTCCGGCCCGGTCAAGCATTTAACCCAGAACTCATTGCTTCACAAGCAGAACCTCTACTAACTAGGATACAGGGTTATCGAATATTCTAATTTGAAAAAGAACTGCTTATTCTTCGTATTACAGTTCCAAATCTAACTCACAACGAGATTATTCCCTAAATAATTTTAAACTTACGAGCTTGTCACATTTTAAATGCACGATTTATGTTTCTGCAATTAAATCCAGTGACACGGAATCACGGTCAAACGAGATCGTTTGGGTAAATGCCGGGAAATTTAGTGTTGGAAAACTATAATTAATATTTCAAATACTACCTTCCATTTTCATTCAAGATAATTATTTATGTTTGTCTCTACACCGTGTTAATATAAAATATTGTAAGCGAATGATTTTTATAATAACACGGATATAATTACACGAATTTTTTATAATTTTAGGAAGCAAATTTTGAAATTTGTATTTGATCTGATTTTATACTTCAAGGTGCAGACACGACATACAACATCTCATATAAAATCACAAGTGTTTCAGCGGTTGTAAACGAATCAGAAAAAAAAATTCGGATACAGAAATCGAAACGCAAATTTCGTCTAATAACAATAACGAAGCGGAGTAGTGATTGACTGGCATAAAACAAATTGATTGAACTCTGATGGATTCATGGAAATGGACACAAATAATTATACACTCCATCGTATCGTGATAACAAACAGCTAGCCAAGCCGTGCAAGTGTTAGTCGATAATTGCAGAATACAGTGCCATAACCTGTAGTCATAATATTCCAATAACACAACTTAGATTCCATCCAACCAGTTTTTTCGAATATAGAACAGATCCGCCTAAAAAAGTGCAAATTCGGCCTTAATCACACATTGACGAGAAAATAGCAGAAAATTCGTAGCACAAAAATTATCGAGTAATTGACACAGCGGACCTATAAATTTAAAAATAAGTAGGTTATGTCAGATATCACATGAAACTGTTGCGCAATAACCCCAGAAATAGATCGGCTCCGAGATGTAAAGCATGTTCGAGAAATGGGACTACTAAACGGAAATGGAACGACAGTAAACTTCTTTCGATTACGGAGAACAAGTTCTGTAATATTGAAGAATTAATTTACAGGTTACAAATCGCCTATATTTATTCCCAATTTATCAAAGTTTTCCTGAAAACAAATAAAGAAATACTATCGGACATTGTGTTGAAACATATTTCATATTTTATTTTGTTTTGAAGATTTTAATTACTTGTGTCTTTAAGGATAGTGGTCCAATTACTTTCTCACTTCAATATTTTAATTAATATAATTCGTTCGATAGCTTTCCCAGCAGCCTTCAGTTTAGCAGGAGAGATCCAAAGATCCGTTTAAACACAATACCTTATTTTCAAATTTGAAACCTTTAGGAGAGAGTAGTTAATAAAATATCTATGCAAATTTCGTAGTAAGGTATTTCCAAAAAATCGAAGTATATCAGATTGGACGCAACAAAAAACAGTGTTATCATAAAGATAACAACTATGATGTAGGTACGGAGCCTCGGCCTAAAAATGGAATGGAAATAACATGATCCAAAATTGTATAATACGAGTAACTAATATTCGTAAAAGTTACCCCTCACAATATATGATGAGCAATGGTTTACGAAGTTGTGCTAGTTTATAAAACTGTGTTCTAAAACTGTGCCCTAAAACTCTACCGCTTTGCTTTGAAATTTGAAGGAAAATTAAATTTACGTATTTTGCATTCTTTTAACATTTTGAATTCATCTCTTATGCAGTCTATTTTCCTACATCTTTCAATAATTATTTATCTTTTTTAAGCTGTAGGATTACAATTCCTACTATTATACTAGGATTACTATTCTGACTGATATTTATCGACCTTCTGTTCTTTACCACCTTGAATGAAGCTAACATGTAAATCACATTCTTGCAGGCAAGGTGGCTTTTAACGACCCATTAAAATATGAGTAAAAATAAAACGAAATGCATTTAGCATTTCAATGTAAACATTCATAAAATTCGTCCAGAAAACAAAAACAAAATCAGTATTTAAAGCGGGCAAAAGTTTCTGTGCTGGTTATTCAGTTATGAGTTATAGGTACATTCAAATTCTTGTCTGCAATATTAAATTATTTTTTAATTTCTACGTCGTAGAGTAGGAAGACTCATTGCAGAAGTAAGAAAGCATGTTTTGATCTTTAGAAAGCTATAATATCTCAGTACACTGAAGATTTTTAATAAATACCATACCTTGATAAAACGAAAGGAATTGAGGGACTTGAAAGACCCAAAAAAATGAGTTCGGATAAGATTTCAAAAGTCGCACAACGTAAAAATTCAGATAATTAAAAATACAGAAGACAAAAGTCAATTTTGTATACATTTAATGAATTTTTGGGTAATGTATGTCAACAAATACGTTGTGAATTATATAGTACGAGCACACCTAGAATTGCATTATGGAATTTAAAATCTATCTCGCATTACCAACAAATAAGATGTTATTTGCAAGACAACGCTTGCTTTGTCTATTTATAAACGTTCCTTTATAAACGACGCGTCGGTCAATCACAGGCTCTGTTTGAGATTTCAATCTAAGAACTATTTAATGTTGAAACAAGAATTCAAGATCATGGAAAATTACTCGTATTACTGGTAATATTATCCTAGTTATGGCTATCTATTTCTTATTTACTGTTCGCATCATATCGGAATCATCCTTTGTTTGGCACCTATTTCTAATACACCCCTAACGGGAGCCAAAATGATCTGTCCTTTGGTTTCTAAATATAATGGATCACTCAGTTTCCTTTAGGGTCCCCGCAGACTGACTGCAGCACCGGCGACTGTGGCGCTTCTTTTTAGAAGCGCGATCCGGCCGACAGCCGCTTCAGCTGAATTCTGCTCACTGTTATTGGAGCTGTTGGCTGTTTTCCGGACCGCGATTCTAAAAAAAAGCGCCACAGCCGCCGGTGGCTGCAGTCAGTTTGCGGGGATCCTTAATCATTACCAGGCTGATTCCTGATGAAGCTATTGTAATTTGTAGTCGAAAAGATTCATTGTTTATTAATCATAACTAATTATACTATTATTTTTAACACACACATACGATTATTTTTAACACGGATACCATAACAACATCTATGTTTGAATAAAGAACGTAAATTTATTATGGTCATGATTAAATTGCGCTGTTTATGAAATGTTTTAATTTATTTTGGTTACATTCTTTGTGTGTCAGTGCAGCGGGCAGCGGTCATTGCACGTCAGGTAGCCTGTTAGTTTGTTTGTTGTCTAATTTAAACTGTATTTATTTTGCGTTCTACTGATCCAGTAAGTTATTCCAGTGAGCGTGTCCGAGAAGCAATACGAATTTCGGTACTATCCTTATCAAGTCTAGCCAACAGTGTTCCTTGTACTTTCCAATGACCTTATATACACCGACATCTTCTAAACGTACTAAAACTTGTTCGCCTTTTTACTATTTCCCACAGGGAATACCCGTCTACGTACTTTATACTTATAAATCTAGCCGAACAATCTTTGTTCCCGGACACTACGTATTTACGAGTACCTACTCGTATGTATTCTATACTATAATGTGGCTGTGTCCGAACACCGCAATGTCACATAGCAACGCGTGTATTCTAGTGACCGGTTGTCGCATGTGACCCATTTCCAATGGCACTGAGCTTCGTTAACCCGATTTCGCTAGCATCTCTGGTATTTCGCATGTGCGTAATGATTTTGTCTCTTCGACAAAAACCGTTTGACTTTCTGACATTGTAAAGCTTTTATGCCGCGTATATCGATGAGTTTTTTTATTTTAAGTGCTTCGTGCCTAATCATAATTTGGTTTTTGATGCATGATAAATCGTATGCGTTCGAACAGAAACCCTTTTTTGTTTTACGTTACTTTTAAATTAAAATTAGAACATGTCGATTAACTATTCCCATAAAATTGGTAATAATTGGATTCGTATTCAAATTTACTCCGAACTCTGAAGCTACAAAATCGCGAAACAACGGATATTTTGTGCCATTTTCCGCCTCAGACGTCCTTGAGGCCCAATACATCGCAGATGCTAATCCGGCGTCCAGCTAAGTTTATTTATCAACACTGTCCCGATATAGGCTCGCGGTAGTTACTTTCAGTAATTATGATTTATTTGCATACGGAAGGCGCCATTGCGTTGCTACCCAATTAGGGTTGTCACTCTTCTCTTTTATTTTTATCTTTGGCTGCTGAAGGTCTATTAGGTACATTGTTATGCGTCAGTGTCGATGTGTAAATGTTCAAGTAATGAAATTAGGTAGTGCGCTATGCACAATTTATTATTTTAATTGTTGGGACCACAGCTTCTTAATCCTATCAAGACTGACTAAACTGTCTCACCTAATAATATTCATTTCTATTCTACATATTTGTTCATGGGGCCAGCACTCATGGTTAGGAGTGAATTAAAGCCCAATTACTGTTCTGTACCCACGTATTCTTGGATGCATTTCTGGTATGTTTTGCGTGTTTTGTATCAATTTGAATAATCTGCCAAAAAATGTGACAACCCTAATTTCGTTGTGCGTCATGGAAGTGCGTGTTATTATCGCGCTATTTTTCGACCGGCAAATCCCCAATGATTTCTCCTGCGAACACCAATGTTTCGTTTATTTTCGCGGTTCATGGCACGCCGGACGCCATCGGTAGTTCAGATTATTTTTGTTATGTTGGCGGTATCGATATCTCAACAGCTGTGAGCAATATCAAGGTTGAAGCTCTCACGCTATGTGATTAGTCAGGTGATTAACCTTTGATTGACCCAGATAAAAATATGTGGGGATTAGATGATTTTTTCAGTAGCCTAGCGTTACATAGTACATATTATCTGGTAATGGTTTCTTAAATTTTGACGAGTACTCACAATGTGATTGTGACTATGATTCATGTACATAAGTGGGTCAAAATATCCACAGGTAGATATTTCGACCCAGACATTTAGACAACGATTGCGAGTAGGTTTACGATTTTAAATTTTTTTAACTTTTAATATCGTCAATACTAAACATTTTAATTCAACGCCATGTGTCAGTTTTGCCGTGCCAATGGTGATCAAAATATCGCTATAACTTTATTTAAAATATTCAAGAAGCTGTTGTCTTATCGAATATCGAAGGAAGGAAGTTTTTTGTCTATTTTTGTCCCGGTTTCCTTCGTAACATTTCCTTATTATTGAGAGCAACGTTATGCAATTTGCTGAAATAGGAGGGCAATATCCTCTACCGATGAAAATTTGTCCAAGGAAATGAGGAAAAATAGGCAGACGCTTGTTTCCACTAGATTTATGGTTTTGTTTATTGCTAGCTGCTTACATAAGAACTGAAAAGAAAATGTTATAAGTGCTTTGTTTTATACATGGGGTTTGTTCAAATTTTTAGTAAATATAAGATCTATAAAGTAAAAACTCTTGTATTTTTGTAGTTTCCGCAATAATTTTATTAGTGTTCATTACAAATTACAGATTTCTGTTAACAAGATATTATTAGGTAGGTCACGCGAACGTTTTTTTTCACCAACAAACATTTCTTATTTTAGCCTACTTAAGCAGAGATGGTTCTTCGAGTCGTATAAAACCTGAATCTTATAAATACTTTTTTAAATTTAGAATCATTGGTTATTTTATTTGTGGTTTTTTATATTTAGGTATTTTGGTTTTGTTATTAGGTGGCTTCCAAGATTCTGTCTTTATAATCTATGGGATTTTATCTAAAGGAGTTACTTATATAGAGTGAACTTAGGTGAAATAATCCAGAAGTATGTTGTGATTATTTAATCAAATTTAAGATAGTAATAAGAACCTTTAACAGGTACAAAACAAAGAACATTGCAATGTGACTAAATTAAATGCAACTGCATTATGTGGGTTAACGTGTAAATTGTAATATTCATTATAACGTACGACATAACACTAAGGGCGTCTGACTCATTTCTTAAAAAATGACCCGCATTTTATAAACGGTTTAATAAAATAAAATAGTTTAAGTACCGGTGTACTTACGAAGTCGATACTTATCTTAGTAGCAATACTATGTAAAAATTATTAAAATAGACACCTATATTTCTCGGACGACATATGCGGCACCAGTCATGACAAGACATAGTATGTACTATTTTACACATTACGAACAGATACCTACCTACTCGTGATAAAAATACCAAAACTTCAAAAAGGTAACAGAAAGACAGAAAAATCTACAGATGGAACTTATACAATCATATATACATATCAATTAATGTTAATTTTGTAAAATAAATGAGCCATAAATCGAAAAGATCATCCCTGGCAAAATCATCATCAATTTATCAACAGACATCATGTTAAAAACGAAGAATACACAATATTACAAATTGAATGTGATATACGACATAAACACACATTTCAGCCGTCAATACTCGTCCGACGCCAAAATACGTAGAATGTGATGTGAGCGCCAAGAAATGTTATCTAGTGACCCTAATCATTTGAATTTCGTATTTCACCACCTAAAGATTGTTATCATTAGCTTAGACACGCTATTGAGTTAACGGTTTGGACAGCCCTACTCTATTTTTAATCTGACAAGTTTATAAGGTTATAAATAGATGTATTTTTGTAGCTTTTTATACACATACTTATTTAGCACGTATAAAACAAATTTTAATTTAAAATGTAACTTGTAGAATCAACGCCCCATAAAGTTTGATTTACGTAGTTAGTAATTTTACCAATAAACGAACAAATAAAGTTAGTATAGGTGTAAAATTTAAAATTATTAGTTTAATATAAAATCATGTCAGTAGACTAATATTTATAACTTGTTTTTGTTACGACCCTATTTCCATAGACAATAGAAGATTACTACGAGTTAACTCCTACCGCAAACTGCGCTAAGGAACTTCGTTAAAAAAATCTAAGGTATGATGTATGTAATAATGCTCTAAATTTGAATATTAATAACATCAAACACGCAGTTATTTCGCTTTCAATACTGCACACTTCCCAGCCACTCAACTGCGTTCCGTTTTGGCAGCCGAGTATTGTTGCCCGAAGCATAAAGCCAAATAGGTCACGAGAATGTCTCAAATAATAGTAGATTGTATGACAAGGGTGCAAAGTAATATTTTTTCGGCGAGGGCGTTTTTTGAATCCAGAGCGAAGTGAGGGATTCTAGAGTAGAATCCCGAGCGTAGCGAGGGATTCTTTAGTAGAATCCCGAACGTAGCGAGGGATTCAAAGTACGTCGCCCGAGCCAAAAATATACTTGCACCCGAGTGATACACTCTACTTTTCATCACCCACTATGAGAAAATAATATATATATATATAATAGAAAATAATAGAAAATAATACGTAAAAATGCACGAAAACTTAATTTTAATTTGAAAACGAAATCTTAATTTGATTTCTTTTTTTATTATTCAGCTATTTAAAACACTATGGCTATATTTTACTATAATAGTCCACTCCCCCATATACATAGTTACTTACTTTTACGGCAAGAAAGATTTCGTCGGGTGCTTCATTAAGAAAAGTCTCCACATTTTTGACTGTGAACACTTTGGATTTTTAGGTTTAAATCCATCAGACATCCTCTTCAGATATGCTATTAATTTCGAATATGTGTCCAGTTTTATATCGTTATTAGAACTGACTGTTGATTTAAGCATTGAGTAGATACTCCAAAGGGTGGAAGGTTTTTTAGTTTTGGCTAAGTTCTGGAAGTACGCCAAAAACACAGTTTCTGAAAAATTCTTGGCGCCTCTTGCATTTCTCCATTCCAAAAAATTATCATAGGCTTTCAAATATTTTTCCCGGGATTTCGCAGGTAATAAACTATTCATCACATTACTCGCTTCAGTTTTTATACTATCAGGAGGATACTTTCACTATCGTTGGAAGAACTCATTTTTTCAAAACAAAACAAAATTTCTAACAATACGTAAAAATGCACGAAAACGCGGGAAATAGTTCGAGCGATCTTAATGATTTCTTTTTTTATTATTCAGCTGGCGGGGCCCTCGCGTCGAACCAGACATTCTTTATTCAAACAATATTTGTGTTCGATTTCTTTAGCGCAAAATACTAAAATGTTCTAAATTCAAAATAGGACGGAAAAGATCTAGCCGGCAGGAAAAATTGTATGAAAATTCATTCCGGCCCGCTGAATAGAAAACAGCAACTTTGGAACCCCTTATGTCCGAACCAAGTCGTCTTTTTCGAATAGGGGTGATGAAAAAGTATTTAAGACTATTTATTTGTACCATTAAGTCGCCAAATTCTGAGAAAGCAACAGAGATCTTGTCTGGTTTATCGCATTGTTCCGTAGGTTTAATATTTTTTTTTTGCATCTGAAATCTATTTTTAATCGCACCCTCTCTAAGCTCAAGTCATCCATCAATAAAAAATCATTAAAAAAATTTTTACATTCAGTAGTAGGGCATATTACCTAATTCATGAGCAGACGGTGGTCACTTCCCATTTTGTCGCCTATTTAACATAAAAAATAAGTTAATTGGTTTTCAAATACACGTCCACATAAACGTTAGTTGCATGCGTTCCATTAAAATTTCGTCTTAATTCCGATTACAACTAGAAACTATTAAAATGTATCGAGAATCGTATTTAGGTTACTTGAGGCAAAAATAGAATAAGCTTGTCAACGCTATTTAATTTACGAAAAGCTGCAAATCATTTTCATACACAAATCCATTTTATTTTTTTGTAATTGTAATATACCAGTAATTTATTATGCTCTGTTATTGCTTTACTTGATTTATGCCATTATTTTGCTGTTTATATTATGTACCTATTATCCCAAATAAATATGAATCTTTTTATTTACTAAACCCCATTTCAATATATCTAGTATAATATGTAGAGAATGGATGACGGCGACCACTTAATACCAGGCGAATTGGATCTTTCTCGATTTGATTCGATAGCTCCTGTTTGATTTGATAGTTCCTGAAAAGTATACCTACTTTAGTGTCACTTACAAACACCGGTCACGGCCAACATCCTTTATAATAAAGTCTAGATTAAGATGTACATATTGTGGTAGAGTCCGAATATATAGGTAATTTACGCATTGAAGTAAAACTCCTAAATAAAGTATCATTTTATGCTTTCCGCAAAGTGCGGGCTTGTGGCTAAGACAATTTAGGTTCATTCCGCGAATGCGAAGTTGAACAAATATCATAAATAATGTTCATGCCATGCCATCATAAACGTCTCTTGACTTGTACCGAAACATCTGCTTGTTTTCAGGCGTTACGTTATCGTTGTAATTGTATCTTTATCTCTTTTTATAATCATAAATGTAAATAAATAATATAATTATGTAAGTGCTAATACACTCATACACCGGCATTAGAATTGCCTTTGTCGCGAGTAGCATGACCACACGAATACGACCCATGACCCGAGGACAAACCTTTATCTACGATATATTTGGCCCGGCCGGGAATCGAACCCAGGACCTGTCACTTCGCCCTGCCCACAACCAACTAAACTAAGAGCTCTTCAAAATCATGACATTAAAAGCTAGTCAGTATGATATTACTTACTTGGTGATATTGTCCTGCCGCTCGGCAATCAACTGCAGTCCCACCGCGTCTCTGAGCTGCATCACAATAGCGGCTCGTACCGCTTCCACGCATCTCACTTCTTCTATCCTTTCTGACAGGACCTGATGACGAAACCATTTCTATAATATTACAAACCTTTATATATTATATTATTATAAATTGCGGTAAATACTTAACGGTCTTTCCATCGCAGAGTGGATCTCCAATGTATAATAAATCTTTGTTTACTTGCAAACTTATCGTCATGGCATTTTGCATGTTTAAGTATTTATATTTACATAAGTACATGTTGTTTTACGATTAATTAACGATTACAACTAATTACATTACTAATTATTGCATACTGACAGCACTTAATGTAATGATAACTTCATACTACAATAGCAATAACTTAATACAACAATATTTAAGTTACTCACATCACCATTTTCGCAATATAACGGAGTATTCTTAAAAACATCTTGTTTAACAACCGTCACAAATGGCCCTTGAATTCCTCCAATGAACTTCTCACAGTTAAAGAAGATGGCGTCCTTCTTCACCATGCCTTCTTCAACGCCGAGGAACGTTGGATTCATGTCTACTGGAGAAGATGGCGCGACGAGCGTGTAGTCCCAAAATGCCCATGCGCCATATTGGTGGAGAAGAAGTGTCGTTGCAACGTCATCTGCTATAACTCCTGTGAGTTTTGACGCCGCGGGGAAAAACCCTATCATGCGTTTCCCCGTTCCTGAGTTCTTCTGCAGTCGAAGTTCCAAATTGTTGAGGTCTATGAAACCGTCTTTGGTTTCTGGAATCTTGATTATCTGGAAAGATAAGGAAGCATTAGTATTCATTTACAATACTTTATTGTGAGCATTGCGATTGTTATGCTAAATAGCTTATGGAAGTGGATGCGCGATTTTAAAAACGGAGAAGGTATTAAGTAACGGCGATATTTGGATAACCTTTTTGGTGCATTACCTTATTTAACAGTAAGTATCTACAAAATGGTTGTTGGTCGGTGGATTGTTCACCAAGAGTATTAATGAATTGAGGTTTTATAACACCATAAAATAATTGGTAACTTGTAGTAAAATTTCAGTTTTTCAGGTCAATCATTTGCATATCACTACATAGTATAAAACAAAGTCGCTATTTTTGTCCGTCTGTTTGTTTGTTTGTCTGTTTGTCTGTTTGTCTGTATGCTTAAATCTTTAAAATTACGCAACGGATTTTGATGCGGTTTTTTGTAATAGGTAGAGTGATTCAAGAGGAAGGTTTTTATGTATAATACATGCGTATATTCCCACGAGAACGGGATCCACGCGGGTGAAACCGCGGGCGGGCCGCTAGTTACCTATAAGTACCAAATAAATCGCAATAGGTACCTATTTCATTAACTATGTAAATCTTCTTCATTGTATATTTGAAGTGATCCATATTTAGGTAGCCAAAAACTTCATTTGGAGCATTAGAATTAGTAAGGTTGATTAAACATGGCTAAAACAAATTCATAGATTAGCTTACAATGCTATTTAGGTTTAGAAGCTCCATTTAACTAAACACAGAGATTTTCACTGAATCTGATAAAGCCAACCCGGATTTGTTTTCCACAAAGTTATTTTCTCTGCGTCGAAATGAGATTAGACTTGATACCCGTATAATCCCCTTAACTAGTTCCCAGTGTCATCTTAAGAAAATCTCTAGCGCTCGCTCACATTCGCGCGAAATGTGAACCTTCATAACTGATTATGGGAAGCTTTTAACAATTTCGTGGTATTCCAAGATGAAGCTTGAGAACTTGTTGCCAATTTGACAACTTGTTGCCATGGTACCACATCAGGGCATGAATAATCTAAGTGCCCGTAGTTTGACCACCAAAAATCACATGGTATCAACAATTCATGTCACGTAACCTTTCTATCGGTATGTAACACGATTATCGCGGTTTTAAGAACTGCTTATTAAAAGTTCTTTGTAACTATAATCTGATCGTAAGACCGTGAATAGACGTGGGCTTGCGCCGAATTTATGCTAATGCCAATTGTAGGAAGGTCAACAACCTGAACTAACGAATATCGATTTTACGTCCGCTCTTGAACGATTATCGCCTACTCAAACCAGCTTATTAGTACAAGTTATTTTGTCGTTGTCCGTCTCTAAATCAGTCAAAGTCGCGGGCCAAACTAGTTTTTTATGTTCCTTATTCATGAAGATTAGGTACCGCAATAAATTGTTACTGTAAATGTTGGAGTTTCAAAATACTGCTGCGTGAAAATATTTGAGTTAGTTAAAATTAAACAGTACAAAATTTAAACATAATGCGCATGAAACTAAAACATCGACATTACAATACGTGGAAAGTCACCAAAACTTTTCCAAAGTAAAGAATTTTGTAAATTAGAATAGGAGCAGTAGGTACCTACATATTTCACTAACCAATAAATAGTACTCTACGATGCTACAATAACGATAGAAGCTGCGTAACACTAATGTATCTACGTCGTCCATATTGAAACGAGGACATGAAAGTCATTTAAAGCTGAATATTTTAAACTTAATCGAAAATTTATGTCGTTCACATCGTACGCTCGCGTCAGCTTGCAGCTATATAAAATAGTTTTCAATATCGATGTTTAAAACATGTTCTATTTTTAAAAGCTTTTATCTAAAGTGCCCAATCAGTCACGTACCTCTACATAAGTAAATGGCTGTACAGATATATAGGTGTACTATGTCAAAAGCCCAGACACAACATTAATAGGCTAAATTATGTTATTTACTTTGCGTTAAATAATGACAGAACAAAACCATGGTAATATAACCTGCTTAACACTTAGCTACTTGGGTTCTTTTAAATCCTACCTAGAAATGTTTTAGGCGCTTCAGTCGCAGTAGCAACGTGCCAGAAGGTAACCTCATAGTACTTACCTATTGATGAAAATAATAATTTAGTTTGCTTTTTGTCAGATTCATAATTTTATTGTTATTAAAAAAACGACTCATCAAAAAGCGCCTCTTTAGTCTTTTGTTGCTATTGTAGCGACAACTTAAACAAATTAATTATTCTGGATGCCCTACATTAATTTTAAGCACCACAACGTTACAATTACAATGTTAAAGACTCGCACGCTATAGTAAAGTATGTCGGTGTGTCGAGTGAAGCAAGTTGCCGGAGATGGTCATAAAGATTACATTTTATAGAGTTTTGGCAAACAATAAGTTTTTTGTGAAGTAATCAGCGACCAGCGCAATATAGTTGCAACTTAAGCTAAGTGATCTACTTCCACTATTCGGGATTTTTTCTTCTGTTTCTTTCTTTCCACTGTTCGGGAGTTCAAACTACAATCCAAATTCAATAGGATTTAACTACACATTAAATTAAAACAAAGAAAGATTTAGGTAGTGAAATTGATGACAAAATTAACTCATTAAAAACTATTTATTAAAAAGCGTTAAAATAAATAAGTAGCAACATGTTTAAAATTTTTAAAATATAATTTTAAGATAACACCTAATAAATACTTGAACGGATAAAAATTTACGCACCTTAACACAATTTCACAGCAATATAATCACCTTAAAAAGAGGTTTTAACGTAGACATTTATGTCGACGAATCTCATAAATTACCCATTCAGTTCTTAAATTTGGAATGAAGCATTAAATAGTCGTAAAACTGAGGTGTGGTTTAAAGAAAAACCGCAATATTCGTGCAAAGAAATTGTGTCAAGGACTTCAAAGGGGCGACATGAAGGAAAATTGCATTTACGAGAAAAGGGGTTTTAACGAAATTGTACAATAAGTGCACAATACAAAGATTAATAATATTTATGTCACGAACATATCGCTGTATTCTGACATCATTGATTACATTGTAAGTGAACCATAACATCAATAAAGGGGAAATTAAGGTGCTATTGGCCACTGTTAAGGAATTTCAATTCAAATTCAGACTTAAAATTTCAATGTCTTTGAAGAAAACGTGATTGAGATTGTGACGTGATTGCGTACACTTTTCAGAGGTATCGTGACAATCTTACAATTCTTATTATATAGCATTGAATGTGTTCCTTGCTTTTACATTATTTTGATATGTACTAGACACATAATAAAAATTACTAACTGGACTATTACTAGCATCGACTAACAGTCCCTGTCCTCACACTTATTAACAAACTTACCAGCTAATAAACTAACACCATCTATGGACTAACTATCCTAGTCTCTAAAATGGGTCTTGTTCTAGATCGGTCACAATTGTCATAAGTAGCAGCGGAAGGATGGTGCTTGATGCTCCTTTGCTACACTTTAATTCCAATAAAAAAAGAATCAGGGCGTCATTAACGTTACAGAATTTTTCAATATGAAATGGAACGGCTTAGCAAGAAGCAAAATGTGATACAAACAAATTCAATATGAGCGGAGAATTGGAGAAAATCTTCAACCCTTACTGCAATGCCATTTCTATATTTGGAAATGCTTTCAAAGTTGGAGTAGAAAACTTGAAAGAACTAAATAAGTTCCAGCTGCAGCTAACTTTTCCTCGTGTGAAGATTTTAAATGTTAACACCCAACTAGTTTACGTAACGTTTTGCTTTTAAAAACTCACTTTCATTAAAAATCAAAGTCAAGGTCAAAGTTAACGCTTTCCTATTCAAATTCAGAATAAAAAAGATAACGCATACGTGTATCAGTGATACCTACATATTTGTGAATAAAAAACATATTTGTGTGCACGAAGGACGAGATTTTCAAAACTTGTCCACAAAAAATGTTAATTGTTTAAGCATGTATAGCGTAGTGCGATTGAGTAATGCACGCGTAATGCTCGTGTCGTGAATGCAGTATTGTTGATAACGAGGAATTCGCCAGACACGCATGGTCAAGGGCAGGGCTAGTATTTTATCGCGGCTATAAACGTCAATATTGCACACTGTGTGGCATATTAGGTAGATATTAAACGTTTATTGGGATTATAATTTTAAAATTTGCTTTCAATACGAAAGCCAAAGCACCACTAATTTATAATAAACTACCTTCATCAATTCAGAGCATTAATGATGTTGAAGTATTTAAAAAAACGTTACAACGTTTGCTTATTGACAAGTGTTATTATACAATAAATGAATACCTAACAGATGGATTAAATTAATGGTTCAATTTTTATGTAATAATGTAATGCTGTGTTTAATGAAATAATAATTAGGATAATTTATTTAATTTAATACTATTTTTATTTTATTAATTATTTGTATAACTAATTGATAATTCGACAACGATGACTACTATAATAATAATAATGACATGATGTATATATTTTTTTTTTGATGTTTCTGAAATATATTTAATGATTTCATTACTTTTATTTTTATTTATGAATTTCATTAGTTTTATTTTTTTTTGTGTGATAATTATTGTATGCCCGCTTGTGGCGGGAATACAGAGTTCATATTCTATCTGTAACATCCAAGAAAATTGTACCTACCTGTATTCCACAATAAAGACTATTGATTGATTGATTGATTGATTGATTGATTAAAGTTAGGAATATTCTATTGCGCTTGAATGATGTCGGCTTTGTCATATCTTCAATAACAGTAACATTGCAAGCAATGAATATAATATAATTAACTATGGTCTAAATCTTCATTATGATAGGTAATAATGATTGCTTGAAACATTCATTTCATGGGAATACTCTTACTGAGAATTTTACGCAAACTACTCGGTATTTTTGGGTCAAAACACCGATACAAGATACTAACATTTATCTGAATAAAAAAATTGTGGTGGGAAACAGGCTCCAGTCATGTTTGAGCCCAAGCCAATGTCATTTATAGTTCAACCAGCTTAAAAATGGTAGCTATGCCATATTTAATTTAATGTGGCATCACGTTAGCGTAATCCATATCAAATGGATGATCAAGACGCTTCCAACGACATTTCATTTGTCGTATTACCTACAATATAAAATTTAGAAGTTTTGCGGGAACAAATAAACATACACACAAAATACATAACTGTTAGAAACATGGAGGTACCGATCTCCTAATACAAGGGAGCAAGGTTGGGTCCTAAATTCCTGATTTCAAATAGAATTTTCGAGGCCAATTCTTTTCTCCCCTTGTCTACCTGCGTACACTAACGGTCAGAAAGCTCAGAAATCATCATTTGGATTTAGGTTTGTGTATAGTCAATAACAATGCACATTACCAACAAACCTGTCTATCATCTACCTTCAATTTACGTAAGTTACAATGATTACACTCATTCCGAGACGTGACCTTACGGAGCTATTACACGCTGCTATCGTGGACGGTAGTTGATGTAACAGTCGCCTGGCTCCATCCTGGCTTAGGATCTGACATACTGACACGTTTAGACTTCATAATATATGATGAAATGTAGTTAAGTAATTTAGTGAGTAATCTTTTACTGGTTGTATCAAACAAAGTAATTGGCTACTCGCTGAGTGCGGTGTTAAAGTACCAAATACAAAAAAGTAAACTACACTATAGTGACGTAAGTGACAAGGTAACCTCTATAAATGGACCCCACGCCCATAGGATATTCACAAGGGAGACATCAGTGCTAAATGAGTTCAACCTCCCGATATGTACTGAATGGCTGTAAATGAGTCTTTAGTGGATAACCATTCCACGTAACTCACAACGTCACCTAGAGTTTATCAAGTTGGAATCGATTTGTCGGCGCAACGAATAACCATACTTTGTATGAGTTGAGCACTAAGCCATTAGACCTCATCAAAATGCCCCACAACACACGGTGCATCAAGCCACTAATGATTTTAAGAACAAAGATTATTCGTACTTAAAACGGAAGGAAGCTCATAAGGAAGCAATTTTATCCCGTAATAAAGTAATCACATCTTATGATTTGCAATTTTCCTGTAATTTTCATGGCACACATGACCTTATGTCTGTTTATTCGCTCGGAGACAAGCCGTAACAGACGTTTTGTAGATAAGACGTAATGCGCAGTATATGCGACTGCACGTATCGCAATAAAAAGCATACAAAGTTAACACGTGAAGCGTTGCCAAGGTCGGTGATTAGTGGCTTGTGTGACTTTATTTAATATTTGAGACATAGACATAGACTGCTAATTGGATTGGCGTTATGAGGATAGGGTTGCACGCTAAGTTATAACGTGAGGAGTTTCTTGGCAAGTAAGAAAGTTATAGTTTTATAGTTTATCGTAGAGGAAAATAAAACTGAAATTGTTACAGTACCTACCATGTTTAGATGTTTGTCACACAGAAATGCCTTTCCGATTATTTATGTTAGTTTGGAGATTCATTTAAGAAATTAATGACCTCTTCACAATATCTTTATATATGAGTTAGTAATACCAATATCAGCACAAGAGAAGAAAATCTCAACCTATAAATTTCAGATAGATTTAAAGGTTACTTACTGAGCAAAAGTAAACTATGATTGATAAAGCTTCCGTAACTTTGATAAGATCAATATATTCTTAATAAGCATCTAATTTGGTGTGTTTACATTGTGTATTCTTTGTCCTTACAGAACCTCCGCAAAGCCTTTCATAAAACTGTTCAACATCACACTTACTTCAGCTCCAACTTCCTTCCACGGCGCGAGTTGTCTCTCCGTTTCCCTGTAGGACACGAAGACCACGGCTCGCTGCGGTCTGAGGGCCCGCAGGAACCTCGGCAAGGAGGCTCCAAGGACCACCAAGTCGTCCACACTCGCACCAACTGCTGCCCGAATTATGTCCTTGGCTTCTGACCTGTTAAAATAAGTTGATCTTTTATCATCTTTATTACAGCTTGAAATCAATGATCGTTATCTGGATGCAGTACCCAAGTCTCTGGATTAATTAAGGCGACATAGAGCAGTGACAGTACACAGCCTTTGCTTGTTGTACAACATATTCTGGGTTGGACGGATAAGTAGGTTGGCAAATCTGCCAACCTAAAATCCAATCCAAGAATACGTAGAGCAAACGATTGTTTGCTCTACAAATTCTTGGATTCAACGAATTAACTATTATTATGGCAGAAGCAAAATATTAAATAGTGGAAGTTGAATTGGAATGAATAAACCTAAAATAATCGTATTGATGTATCTATTACATTAGGGGCCAACTCAAGAATCAAAAGTGATCATGCCATTAGCAGATCTCCGACAAGACATCGACTTCTATCCAACGATAATAACCAGGACCAACATATTGTTTACATGATTTTAATTATAACATAATTTATTATGGTAAAATATTTTTTGTGAGACATTAACAAGGTTATAAAAATTACTGCCATATGCGCCATGTGTACCAGACGCGGTCCTGCTCATTATGGGTGGATATACACACAAGAGTCACTGTCCAAACGACCTTTACATTAGAGGTGATTCGCTCCGATGTTTGGTTCCTACGCCCTTTACAGGTTATGCCCTTGAACATTCAACTCTAATTCGGTGATACTTGAATATTATTAAAATGCTTAACCCAGTGCTAAGTTTGAGTCGTCTTTAACACTGAAAAGGGGTTACAGCTATCCATGCGACTTGTCAGACTTCACAAATATTTAGGAACATGAATATAATATTACTCTTGGGAAGGCAGGTTTTCGCAAGATGTCTTACTGTACCGATGAACGACAATTCATTTTCAACTAGTAAATCCGCCGTCGCTTCGCTTCGGGAAACCAGTCCCTTCAAAAATCTCTATAAATTTTAACAAATGATGTTATTCCGTGTCTAAGCTATATTACTGCAAAGTTTCATGAAAATCCGTTCAGTAGTTTTTGCGTGAAAGAGTAACAAACCCACACACACACTCACTCACATACATCCTTACAAACTTTCGCATTTATAATATTAGTAGAATAGTAGGACTAGTAGGATGTTCACAGAAGAAAAAGAAGAAGTGCAAGGCAACAAAGATGTTACTGCTTTATTCTTCGGTTCTTACTTACACCAAAATAAAGTTAAATCACTCCATATTAAGTAATTATACATTACTAGTAAATCCGCCCTCGCTTCGCTTCGGGAAACCAGTCCCTTCAAAAATCTCTGTAAATTTTAACAAATTATGTTATTCCGATGTCTAAGCTATATTACTGCAAAGTTTCATGAAAGTCCGTTCAGTAGTTTTTAAAGAGTAACAAACCCACACACACTCACATACATCCTTACAAACTTTCGCATTTATAATATTAGGTAGTAGGTTAGTAGGATAGGAAGTAGGAAGTAGGATCTTACCGATAGATATCGCTCTGTCCCGAAGTGATGGATAAAGCTGAGCATTGCGTGGCGTGGGCTGGTAACACATCGCGTATTATGTACTCTTCTATCCATTGCAAAGCCCGTCCCGATCCACTGTAGTCGCAGTAAACAACTGGAACAAGAGAGATATAGGTTAATTGTGTACAAATCAACATAACTTTTTATCGTCGTTGGGTAAATCAAATTCATCCAAACCTGTGTTTTAAAAAAAGAATCTCATTTTCATTTGGGTAAGATGGCGGAGCGCAGGAATCGGTGAACAGGGACTATGACCTGAGATTGTATTACAAAGTACATACATCTGATTAATTCACGCCAAAGATCACTGAAGTAGGTACCCGTTAGGTACAATTGAATTTTGTATTATGTAGTTCAATTGTCAATCTTAAAGTTTGATTCTTTTTCATCATTCCATTTGTTATACTTAACATCTTCATTACGTATATGGAATGAACAACATTTTATTCTCAGCATTTCTACGAACCCAATATCGAATAGGGGCATCTACTTTAAATTAAAAGTATTAAAACTGACTTCAGCATTATATGTATCTTACATGAAATTTCGAATAAAAGAACCCACTTGATCTCTCTATTTATAGACAGCAGTACAACATACGAATTTATAAATTACACCTCACATTTCTGAATATTAATATTGAGTAGGTTCTACAAAGTTTTGCATTACGTTTCATCAGTGACGTCAACGAAAACTGCTCCAATTTTCTCGTTTCTGGTTCAAGCAGTCTTATTAACATTTCGAAGCCGATAGGTCAATTAGAAGTTTTAGCGAAATTAGACAAATTATTGATCTACTTGACCTTAATTATGTATATGGACTGAAATAAATTGACCGAGTTAGTTTTTTCCGATCGATTATATCAGGACTCTTGGAAACAAAATGAAATAAGCCTCTACATAATATTATTAGACTTTTTTAATGAATTTCCCTATTTCACTTTTGGAGTACCTAATTAGACAGGCGTTTAAGTCAAATTAAAAATACGTTGGCCGATGTTTTTATATGAACCGTAAGATACCTATTTCATGCCGGTTTGTTGCTTTAAAAGTTATTTCTTGAATTAAAATATTCCTTATATTTTCATTGGCGAATTAAAAGTGCCATAAAGGCAGCCTAATAAACTAAATACCTACTTATTATGAAATACATCTAATTACCTCAAATATTTCTTTCTTTTGAACACAGAAATCGGTAATATCGCACGTTCTTTTTCGATTGATTCCTTTTATCAGTGTTTAAAGTATTTAAAAAATACCTGGAACACAAGAAATGTCAAATTACTTCAGATGATTAAAAAACACTGTTACATCCCAGGACTAAATCTCCACTGCCCACCAGGTGGGAACTTGGCCGAACATAACTTAAAATTAGATAAAAAGGTACCCACCTCTATTTTAGATTAGACCATGCAACTGAGTCGAGTTATGGACGTAAAAAAATTAAGTGGTGAGTAAGTACCTGTTTCTTTTTTAAATGTGTACAATCCAGTTCCGTTTAAATCATAATAACTGATATTACAGTATGACTACTTTAACTGTTCCGACATGTTATTCACATAACCCAGTTAGCAATGGTGGTAAAGGTCGATGCCCTCCACGCAGGGCGTTCCCTACTTTTCACGAATTATGTAGCTACCTACATCTCTCAGTCACGTCACATGCAACAGTTGTAAATCTTGTAATAACATTTAATTGGACATTTTCATGTTTGGACCTATTAATACGCCGTGACGAAGGACTACTTAACACGCTATTTTTATGCAGATTATTAATTATTGTATGTGGGAATTAAGTTAAACACTTCAAATTATGTTGAAACCCTAGCAACATTTAATTACTTTACACGCATAGTCCCACGCTAAGATTTTCTGTCTCGTGGATTCCATTGACCATATACAAACACAAGAACACACATACTTATTCTGAAAACAAAAATTTAAAACTCATTAACATTTCTTCCTCGCTGAAAATCAAACCTAGGATGTTTCCAGCGGCATTCTGCCACGGTTTATTAAGCCGTAAGAGTGTCATTAAATGATCATTAAGTGCATATAGTATTATGATTGTTGTTGTGTTGTGACCTACATCCATGGAGCCATCCTAGGTCGTTAAATAAGCCATCATTACTGAATGCGTTGCAATAAAGCATTTCAACTGCGAAGGGTAAAAGAAATAGTTCCATTGCCGCCAATAATATTTGAAAGCATTTTATAGCTGCAGTGTGACACCATAATTATAGTCCATTCAATAGTACTCGTATTACCGCGTTGTTATCAATATTATCAAACTCATATGACCCCATATGACACAAACGATTGGCTTTGTGTTACAGTCGTACAAAAGGCGAATTACATAACCATTCTGACGGTAGAGGTATACACTAGAGACTAGAGTATATACACTAGAATAGGTGAGCCATACGGCTGTCTAAGTGGAAACTGTCAACGTTTTGAAAGAGAGAAAATATAATCAACATAGCCGCAATCATCTCTCTCTTGCTATTCGAGTGTCAGGTGGCCTGGCTTCCATGCTCTACTATGTATTATATCTCTATGTTTTGACGATCCTGCGTGGCTGTCAGTAATGAGTTGTTTGTTCATGCAATCTGGGGCAAAAGGAATCCTAGTGAGGGGATATGAGTGTGAAAGATTTTACTGAATTTATCTTTTGAATTCGAGTCAATAAACGGTGTTATGTAAGTATTTACACTACAAGTACGTCCTTCAAGAACAGTGTTAAGTATATTGGCAAGTGGGTTAAACTTTAAACAGAACTAGTTACCTAAGTAGGTTAAACTGTTTAACCCAGGTAAATGTATGCTCGGATAACAGACCACTGAGGTTTTTACAAATTTACACACACACACACACACATACACACACACACACAATATTCAACCAGTACATTATAAAGTACCTATATTTATTTACAAGATATATAGGTACGTTAGGTATACCTATACGATATTAAATCAATTTTGAAGATACCTTAATAGTTTTAGTTTCAAAAAGCTTAAATGGAAAATTATACATAGTCTTCTAATGAAACACCGCGGTGTTTCATTGCCCTGCATACAACTGCCCTTAAATTGCTCTCATTGCTTGCTCGCTGTTCATACCTTAATGGCTAAGATATTCGCTTCAAAATAGTGTAAACGGATTCCTACCTCTCGAATCGGAACACAATTAAAACAATTATTACACGTTAGAAACGGTAATAATTAAGCTGGCGGGAGATAGTTCTACTCCGGGCCAGGTCTAGGCTCTACTACCTATTATAATATATCAATCACTTTATCAGAATGTCTGTCTAATGTATTTGTATTTATATATTGATATTTGTTCTTTTTTGGCGCTCACCAAACACGTGGGCCAATTTTCATAATTCTTACGTCATTCGATTTGTCATAATTTTGGGAGTACAACCACAGGTACAACTAAAAGCATGACATTGTAGGTGGTAGAGCCTAGAGTTCGCCCGGGGTAGGACCACCGCCCGCCAAGGTACTCAGTACCATTCCTACCGTCATAATAATTGTTTTTAAGAGCAATTGTGTTCCGGATAGGAAGGTTTGTGGAGCCGGTTTCACTTTTTTAGAGGCGACCATCTCAGACCTCAGGGGTAGCAACGCATCTGTGACCGAATTGGAACAAGACTCATACTAACAATAACTAATTGGACTATTACTAACATTAACTAACAGGACTAATTATCACTAACATACCCTGTCCTCGCACTTATTAACAAACTAACCAACTAATATTCTAACACCATCTACTAACTGGACTAACCATCCTAGTCCCTTTGAGTCTAGTTCTAGGTCGGTCACAGTTGTTATGGGCGGCAGGGGAAGGGTGGTACTGCATGCTCGTTTGCTATCTTAATTCCATAAAAAAAAAAAAAAAAATATCAAAATTTAGTACAGTGCCACAAACTTATCTGACCCGGTGGCCAAAATTGGAACTCATGCAAATGTTATACTGTTGTCAGACAAAGACAGTAGCGCCCCTCTTACCGGGTCAGATAAGTTTGTGGCACTGTAGGGCGACATCTAGACGCCATATTTCTAAAAAAATCACGACCAACTATACATATAAAGTGGAGTTTCAATGTTCAAGTATTAGAAAATAATGTTGTTGTTGTAGTTTGCAGTACCTGTAGATACATTATAATTGCTAAGCATTCAAGATCTGTCGTGTATTCCCATTAAATTTCATTTATATTTGAGGAGTAGTCTCTACCTAGTAGTAGGAGTAGTCTTGAGGAGCAGTATCTCTACTTGTCAACGTTGAACGGTTTCTTTCTAGGTTTTTTTCTGTAAAAGTTATAAATGTTGTATCGAATTTTCCACCTACTACTACCTAATGCCTACGCTCTTGTTATTCTACTTCTTACATGCCAGAATCAATCAAGTAGCTACATTATATAAATGCTGTACAAACAATGGTCTAGGAATATAATTAGTTCATTGTTTAAGTCCAAATGACTCGGAAGATATAAATGTAGTGCCGTCAGGTAGCCTGTTATGTAAATCAGACTTGTCACGTATGTAAAAGATGTTTTACAGACGAACAGACGAGAAATCAGGTTTGTCACCTGCTCGGCCGTTACCGTCTTAAGTGCTTACGAGTGTGAGGACTTGGACAGGGACTACCAGTGATATTTGTTGTTAGTAATAGACCAGTAGAGATTGTTAGTAAGATTCTCGTTTTATTTGCGTCACAGATACGGTGGCAGTTTTGTACCCATGAGTAGATACTGAGATGGTCGTCTCTTAAAAACGAGTTCATCTGATTGATTCCACTACATAATATTAAAAATCACATGATACGCTTGGAATATACCTACAAAACAATTTTAATTCTAAATTATGACGAAATACATTCTATCCTATTACTATTTGTCAATTGTATTCAAAGTATTTTAATTTTGTCTGTAATCTCGCGGACAAAGCTAAATCGCAAGAAGCTAAGTGTAACATTTCACAACTACCTACTGCCCATGCCTACTGCGCATTAGCGTCGTTGCACAGTCCATTTAAATGGAACGCATAATTTGATGCACTTATCATTATAATTACGCTCGATCAATATGTTTAACATGACATCTAAATATTTTATTGATTAGGACAAGGAAACGTTAGATTATAAATAAAAAACACTAACACTTGTCTTAACCGCTCACTAGGATTTCTTATAGAGATGTGGATTCTGACCAAAAAATACCGATTTGATCGAAATGTGATAAATCGATTCACAGAAAATCGAGGGCGAAAGAATCGATGTATCAAAAATCGATCTTCGATTTTATTCCGCTTCGGTATAATAACCCATCACTAACGTGACAGCTCTGTAGCTAAAGTCCTAAAACGATCTTTTGGCGCGTGGATGACGTATGGGTGACAGAGACAGCGCCTTACAGGGAAGGAAAACTGTAAGGTCCTTGTACGACTATACCTGTTTACGTCCCTGGTAGTTGATCTATTTCAATCAGTTCACAAATGAAGAAAAAGGTGAATTTGAAGAATCTCATCTAAACATTTTATAAAGTGCAGGGAACAAAGCATAGATTTCCCGAAACAAAGGAGCGAAGGATTAATGAACTGACCATTTCACTATATGGTAAATAGAGTTGCCAAATTTTTCGTTATTGTAATCAAATGCAATGATAGTTACAACCTGTTTTATTTGTATGTATGTATTTCATATTGACATAATTATATATCATAGTTAGGTAACAAATACTTTACAACTTCAAGTTGGTAAAAGTATCACGTCTGTAGAACTAGTTTAGTTGCATCAATAGAGCTCCGAAGCTAACAGAAAACCAACATAAGTGACTATTGTGAATGTAAATAGCGTTTGTGCAAGGTCGACAAAGTAAAAAAGTGGCTAAGTACGCGCTGACATGTAGTGGTTCAGTATGATTTTATGTTAATAGTAAACGAAAACCAGTCCTATCTTCTTATGATAATAATTGGTCACCACTTACGTATTGATCATGCGTTGTGTGTCAAGAATTTAAATTAAGTTAACGTAAACACGGACTCGGAAACAATGTATAAACTTTTATCAAAAATATTTAGAATCTATTTATTATGAGGTAGATGCTCACGATATGTATATTGTAAGCCCATACTTCAATCCAGTTGCCCAGTTTAGAGAGAAAGAGGAAAGAAAGATATCATAGGACATAGATATCAGATGACATAGGTACTCAAGATTGTAGCCGGATGTATTACGTCATTTGGCACCTGAATCAAGCGAGACGAGAGTGGTAGCTAGTCAACTGTGCTTTATCCGTACCACCAACTCTTTATCCCCACAAAAAGGGCGGTGTTATAAGTTTGACGTGTCTGTGTATCCGAGTGTCTGTCTATGGCATCGTAGCTAAACTGAAGAGAATTTTCTGACGAGGTTTTAGACCGTTTATTAAGCAACATACCTAATTGCGATAATTAAATCGCGTTTATTAGAGTTTCTTAATGGAACCCTTTGCATACATCAAATCACGCCAACGACACGTGAATTATTGCAAATAAGTGAATAGCGTCAAATATTGCCACATCAAATACTACGAGGCGAGACAATTTACTCATCAAATATTTACTGACTAGTTCATTGATCTATTTCTATACGAATAGTGTTGGTGTACAGAGTTTTAGCTTGTTTGTTTGTTCAGAGTTTGTAGACAAAAAACCTAATTGTAAATACTTAACCTCCATACGTTTCTATAGAAATTCATTTATTATAATTAATTATCAGCCATCGCCAATTAATTATTCATGTATTTTGCAATAGCAAAATAGTAAAATAGAAGCTCGAGTTTATGCCAAGCCATTTTATGCCCCGTGTAGAGACAGCGCATGACATCATGTAATGATTAAATGGCGTGCGGTCATTTAGAATCACCTGTAATTAAATATATCAGGCAATCGTCATTGACATCATTCATTTTCTAAAGCAATACCTATTACATGTCTAAGTAAAATGAAAATGAAATGTATCAACTGATTTGCAAGCTGCAAGAGAAAAAAATTCATCCTATTAATGGCCCACTATTGAGCGCGTGTCTCTCTTTGTCAAAGAGGAGGCCTAGCATAGAGTATACATAACACTCTACCACGTTTCTCCAGTTAGGATTGGTGGATTGGTTCCTAACAGAGCACAATAGTTATCCGAAAACATACAACTACGCTACCTACACACAATTATTAAGTTGACTCAAGTATCAAGACCAATTCATTTTGCGTAAAACTAAATCCTTAAATCTAACCAGAAATCTTAACTAAATACACAAAAATAATAAAAATGTCCTTGACATTATAAAACATAGATAGCTTGGTTTGTATCTTGAGCGAAATGGCCAAATCTGGGGCACAAAGGGTTGCCAACGTAAACTATTTAGATGGATTATTGCGCATAATTTCCAAATAATTAAGATGATAATGTCAGGAAAACAAAAAAACAGCTTCGAGCTACTAGTTGTTCTGTTCTCTGTTGCATGAACGCCTGTTCATGAAAAAATAATGTTAGCGTTACAATTACATGAATTTTGCCACAAGCTCATAGCCCCATAGTCTTCTATGGTGGGTGCTGTTCACAACGAATCTCCAAATATTATAGATAAAAAAATTGAACTCTTATCCTCGGAATATCAGGCTACTAAACATAGAGCCATATGAGACGACACTAAAATAACATTTAAAAAAAGTAAAGACTTTGGTACATTTACGCATTCTTGGAATGTTATGACTTGTGACATTCTGACTACTTATTGTAGTTTGTTCAAAACATAAGAGAATTAACCCTACCAATGCAAAACAAACCTGAAGCAGTTTACTACAACGATACAAAGCTTGAATATCGCTTGATCATAAAATACAAAGTACAGGAACGATGAGGAACAGACATAAAGAATACAACTTTGTTTTAGGTAGACTATCCTACTGTTTAGATTAGACTATTATAGGTAACTACTACGTATTGAAGATTTACTACTACAAATATCTGTCGCTCGGTATGTGTAGACTGCAGTGCATGCATAATAAAGTCTAAGGTATGAATATTTCATGACACATAAAAATGTAACTTACCTACTGGACAAATTGATATAGTATTACCTGTATTACAATATACATACTTATTTATACATAGTGTTACGAAAGAATTAGAGATACATAAAGTAATGAGAGGGTTATAATTGAATACTTTAAGAATCACGTATTTAAATATTCTTGGTTTCTAGAAACCAAATTTCTCACATTTTACTCGACATGTTAAATGTTGCACTTGACTTCGGTGGTTTTTTCAGGTAAGAATATTATTTTATGCGTATGCGAAAATACCTATTCATTATTAATTTAGTGTCTATAAATGTTTAGATGTATGTATTTGACAGATGCAGTGTCAAGGCACATTTTTGTACAATACATTTTTGAACACATTACATTTATTTTCAACATGACGACCCGGATGGCGCAATGGTTAACACGCCGGATCGCTGTTCCGAGGGTCCTGGGTTCGATTCCCAGCAAGGCGGAAATTTGGATGATGAGTTTGAATTTCCGTTCTCGGTCTGGGTGTGTTTCCTTGTCTTGTGTGTTGTCCATGGCACCCACGACACAGGGAATCCTAGTGTGGGGCTATGAGTGTGAAGCGTAAAAAAATTTATTTATTTCTCAAATTCCTTAAAATATCGAGAATTATTCCGCTGTGTTTAAGAGGTTTTATAGAGTACGTTGTAATGACTTTGATGACCAACAATAATTGTAAGTTGACAACCTTGATCTTTCTAAATATGAGGTAAAAATCATCTTAAGCTGATTATCCAAACTCAAACACTGTCAAGTCTAGTCTATATAATTTGATAGTCGATTTTATTTAATCTTACAATGATTACTTCCTTAACATCCTAACATACCATCCTACTTCCTAAATGAACAGATGGACGTAAACTTTCACCAGAATAGCACCTCTTTATGCCTGGCTGCCAACAAGTTGCGGCCATGTGCCTAATGGCACACCCGACTTTTTAGGACCTCTAGGTGTATATCTTGAGCTTGGAGTATATTTTATATAAGTAACAGATGCATGTTAGTTCTCCCCAGAAAGTCATTTTTTTCGTTAATTAAACATACCTCCTAGCGGCCATTTTTCTATAGGCACACCAGGCAAACCATATTGTTCGTTGCCTAATTGTACATAAAAAAAATATTTTAATCAAATACTCGATGCATGTAATAAAAGTGTTACGGTTACGGGATCTTAGACCATAAAGGAAAATCTTACCATGTTACCACCACCGCCTAACCATCGCGGTCTTAAAAATCCTACCTACTAATAAATTCATTAAATACCTATCATTTTATGCAAAAATACTTATTTTTATTAAATATTTTTGTTATAGTTCCCCTAGCTGAAACTTCATAAAATATGTAAATACAAGAGCAGTATGAAGTGCAAATCGTGGCGGATTTGTATGATAAGATAATATAAGTACTTGTTATGTAAACAGCGTGTTCACAGCGATAACAGAACCTGAATATTGGTGCGAGACAGCTGACTATCGCATTTCAATATATCTTTACCTAAAATGTGATAAAAATATTAATAGATCTTCCAAACAGGATTTTTAACACTGTTAAAGTTGTCGTATTCCTTCAACGTAAGGAATTTTCTCACTACTTATAAAGACTAGAATACATTCTACCATGCTGGTTCAGTAATATTATGATAGAGAGGATAATAAAATTATATGTATTAGGTATGTCTATTCAAAAGCCGACAGCTATTTGTAATAAATAACTTAATCGTAAGCGAATTTAATAATTAGCTAGAGTTGAAAATCGCTAGCTATTTACAATTAGTTCAATATTCAAAAAGGACATCAGTAATTAGCCTAAGTTGAAAGTCGTCAGTGATTCCAATTAATTAAATAAATCAGGCACAGGGACTTGCTATAAGTTTCATCTTTAAATAACCTCGATTATCCGGACACAACCGAACCCAAAAAAAGAAAAAAAACCGGTAACCTGGATAAATGAATCTAATTTTTATGCCGGTTTTAATTCATATTTTTTGGGAACACAACACTACTGGCCTGGCTTATTTTCAGTTTTAAATGTATTCTTGGCCAAAGTCAACATGCGAATTTATAAGCAAAATGAAAGAACAGCAAGATTTGTTTTATATTTGTACAAGTGTTGCAACAACCTTGTTGTATCAATAGAGCAAAATTTCCACAAAGTTTCACCACAAGGCATAATTTGTAAACCAGGAAAGTATAACACATTTACTGTTGCGTAATCAAAATAAGTATATACCTTCCTACATCTTGCTTACTTTTATAGAATGGAAGAGAGGTCGGTGATTGGAAGAGTGACCTTTAGTAGCTAAAATTTTTTTAGCACTTCCGTGCTTCGGAGGACACGTAAAACATTTGTTAACATTACGAGATATGTGTGAGGCCTTCGGGTGGCATAAAATCTTTCGACACTTGGGTTGCCCACAATTCCTTCCACCAATCCGCACTGGAGCAGCATGGTAGAGTATTCTCTCCTCACTATGACTTAAGGTGCTGGAGTGAACTGAACGTAAACTTTCCTGGACATAGTTTTCATGATTACCATTTTTTCACCTTTTTAGGTACAGAAAACACAAATATTGAAAACCTGATTGTACCTACCTTTATTAAGTGAGACACAAATATCTACAGTATGTTTTTGTCCTCCAAAACATTAGTTTGTGTTGAGCGCATTACAATACAAAGACAATACAATTAGTAGTAGTTGACATTACCTAAATTCAACCCATTTCACAAATTACAAGACACAACAAAAACATTACACAAGAAAGAAAGGGTAAAATAAATTAATTTTCGTCGACAGCACAGCAAAAAACCTTTGCAGATGATGCGCATGATATAAAAAATTGATAATGGTGATGTAATCTTCGAGCTCACTACTTCTAAAGAAATAATCCATCCTCAGATGGCTTTTGTTCAGTAACTATTTAGAACTCGAGCGGATAATAGAAACGTCAAGTGCAAACCTTAAAACAACTGCAGAATATTCAACAAAATAGACTTCAACTACTAAGAAAATGTGTGGAGGTATGTGATTTAAATCTGTCAGTAGGTAAATCAAAATCCGACAATTAATTGAATGACACCAATACACCACAGTACAAAGAGATCCATAAAATTAATAAGAAAGAGTTTTTACGCAATTAAGTTAAATATTTGAATACGTACAAATATGCTTGAACAAAAATAAAGTGGTGCTGGATGCCCACTACCTTAGTTCCATAAAAAGTACGTCGTGGGGAGCAACTGCCATTTAATAATAATAGATTGTTAAGTTTGAATAAGTCCTTACTTCGGAGCATAAGTATTGACGAAGTACTTAAGTAAGTATTTACCCTATTTATTCATCCATAAAATAAATACGAGCCAAGCAACCAAGCATTCTCTCTTCTAGTCGTGTCTTCATTGCTGAAGGTCGTGCCTGCTCTGGTATTTCTTCACAAAGTTATTCCTTATTTCCCTCCAGTGAGACCGATCCTCAGCATGTCGGATGCACTCTGTGATGGGCATTACGGCTAGCTCTTTGATTTGATCCGAGTCAAGCATTAGGAACCAGGTATTCTAAATACGTGCAAATTCAGATACAGAAAATAAATACTCCTCCGATATGTTACATGTTTACTCAAGTATGAATAATTGAATATCAGTAACTTTCGCAAGGTCGACGCATAATAAACAGTGGATACCTACCTACTTTACTAAGTTTGTCTGATTACGAACTAGCGAATTGCGTTAAGTATTGTAACCGTTGTACGTGCGATATCAGCTTATGGAAAATTGTAATGAATATGCACGGCTATCTAATTATTATGTAGATACAATACAATATAGTACAAATTGCGTAATGTTGTTATATAGAATTCATGCATTGTGTTGCATACTAGTAAGGTACAGCAATGTAGATACAGATTGCAGGCACACGTCACGTTGATGTTTTGACCAAGTAGCAGACACGTCTATACAGTTAAGATTTATGTAACTAGGCCGAAATATCTGAATATAAATAATATATGTTGGTACCTATATAGTGAGGTTCGTATGCATGAATAAATAATTTGATCATAGTCCACAGACTGCATTTTTTGTCAATATATCACATCTATTAGCCTAAGAAAAATACACTATGAAAAGAGGTCTTTAGTACTCTTTAGGGTTATTTTATATGGTGTTTGTAATACCTGTTAAAATGATTTTGGTAAATCAACCACTAGTTTTACGTTAAGAAATGAAAGTTAGTCAAAAATACCTACTTCCATGCGGACCAAGGAAAACTTACAAAGCTTAGGCACTTCTCACACTACGGTATTTATTAGCTACGCCACTGCAACGCAATCCAAAATTTGCTGTATCTGTATCTGACACTTTTCACTGACAGAAGACGCATCGTAGCCTAGACGCGTCGCTTTCATACATTGACGAGATCTGAGTCGCTTAGAAATAGTGTTGTGTGAGAAGTGCCTTAATCGTACGATATATTTTTTGCGCCGTAATTTTGCGCAATACAATAGCCAACTCAACGAAACAGCTGGTTAATCAATTACCGATTCATTTCAAGCCACTTGTTTATATTAGATAAGCGTGAGTCAGATATCAAAAACAATGTGACATAATTTGCACGCTGTTTCTGATATTTGTTTTATTTAAAACTATAATTAAACTAGTAAATCCGCCCACGCTTCGCTTCGGGAAACCAGTCCCTTCAAAAATCTATAAATTTTAACAAATTATGTTATTCCGATGTCTAAGCTATATTACTGCAAAGTTTCATGAAAATCCGTTCAGTAGTTTTTGCGTGAAAGAGCAACAAACACACACACACACACATACATCCTTACAAACTTTCGCATTTATAATATTAGTAGGATGTTGGTGTATGGGTGCGTACAGATTATGTAACATGTTATATAACTTCTGTTTTATAACACGTCCACACTATCTAACATTGTTGTCTAATAATGAAACATATAACAAGACCGTACACATTAAAGTAAAATTGTAATATGACAGTGTTATATAACAAGGCACAAGTAGGTAACTCGTGCGCAAAAGTTATATAACGTTGTTGCACAAACTAATAACATGTTATATAACTTGTTTTTGTAACACAATCATATCGTCCACATTTATAAAATATGTTATTTAACTTTGTTTTATTACATGTTTTGTTATATAGTCTGTACGCACCATATTGTTTACCGTTTAATTCAGAAATTATCTAATCGTAATTAAAAGATAACATAAGTACTTAATTACTAAGTGTAAAAAAAATAATTACTGTTTTGTATTTTGCAAAGATATGATTTAAATTATCGTCAAATGACGTGAAATGATATACCTACTTAGATATTATTATTGTATCTCTAATAACATTACTCTTTCGATAGCGCAGTTGCATTGGGTTCAATAGCTTAAGTAGCAGAATATATCATAAAAAATTAGTATTGAAGTTCCTCATAATAACCATATTGGTGTCAATTCTGACGTGTCTTTCTCGTTGAACAAAATCCTCTAACTCCCTTGACTGCACTTTTATACCGAACGAAGCCCAACAGAACCGCATTCAGTTTAGGGCATTGATTAGGTACACGAAGTTCTTCAAAGAACGAAGGCGAAAAAAAGTGTTAATACCTACGTTGTTGGAGATTTTCTTTTATTTTTACTCCGCTCCGAAGTCAGAACTCGTTTCGTAGTGTCACGCAACCTTGAACCGCCGGCATTTATGCCAAACACGTGGCGCGCTCTCTCTAAGCCCAACTTGTTTGTTGTCACAGGATTCCACGAAAATTCGTAGGTATTTTATGCCTCTGTTGTGCCTAACCTAGCCAACATATTTTCCATTGTTTAGTTCATATTTACGACTTGCTAAACTATATAAATAAACGTCAAGAATACGTCGCGCAAATAGACCCATTATATTGGTGTGAATACTTATTTTATTTGCGTTGGACGTCCCAATTCTCGAGCTTTGTTTCCACTTCCCGATTCACCTAGGTGTAGGTAATTATAACGTATGTACATAGTTATCTAGGTACCTACCATTGTCAATTTTTTGTTAGCGAAAAGTATCACCTAAAAGTACCTACGCCAGTAATCACGGCCAGTAATATTTATGGTAAGTAAGTCCAAAAAATATAAACAACATAATTATAGGTGCCTACACGTGTCACAGCTCCTTTCCAAAAGTAGATAGATATTATTTGCATCTATAGTTGTATTGACTTCAATATCTTTTATTATAATTTCCCATTTTAGGTAGGTACTGTTGATTATATTACTACTATATACTTACTACCCCTTCTATACTACCTACCCAGATATCGATACTTGGACAAATAAAACACCACTATAAATCTTCGCACCCAATGTCTCCAAAGATTAGTCTACAACACTATCTTCTCTGGGAAGGAAGCTGAGCTCTGATGCAGCAGTCAGTTGACATGACAATAGTCCAGATAATGAGGCCAACATCCAACATCTACCACGAACATCGTCTGCATCTCGAATGTAATCTCCGTTCCACGTAATGGAATTGTCTCATCTCATCACTGATGGGTTGGCACGCTGCCAAGTGCCAAGTAGCTGGTTAGGCATTGTCTTCGAGCTGGCATGTTTAACTACGATGCAAATACCGAAGAATGTAGAATCGAAGATCATTTTTAAACCAGTAGGTAAGCCCTCGGCTCACTTAGGAAAATTTATGTCTAAGAAATTACACTTTTTATTACCTATCGTTTTGTATAACAAATGTTAAAAAAATACTAAACGTTACCCAAATTTTACTGTTATGTGAAGCAAATAAAAAACTCATTCAAATCGAATTAGCAGTTTTTGAAATCAGCGCAAAATAGACGCATAGACAAACAGGCAGAAATTCTAAAAATCATTATAAGGATATTAATGAATTATATTGTCTACCAAGCACCGCTTTACAGATTTCGATCAGTGGCAGGTTTTCTATAATATTATATGATTGGAAGATAACAAAGATAAAATCATTCATGACTATGCCGCAATCGCCCTAGACCTACAAATCCGTTCGTTGGCAACAAAGTTGAATGAAACAAACAAACAGGTTATCTGCAGTCGTATACGTATAAATAGATGTGTAGGTACAGCGTAACAAATACGCTAAACCAGATCCATTAGTTTATCGTCCATAAACTTAATTAAAACCCTATGGAATAATAAGTAAAAGTAAAAGTAAAAGTAAAAGTAAAAGTGGTCATGTAAACCAGCAGCCGTGGCTCCTAGCCGTTCCATGGCACAGGCTGAGGGTAGTCCTTTTTCGTCGGGTAACATGGTAGGTACCCACATATGAATATTATTTTTCTTTTGTTTGTTTTGTCGTGTAATAATGAATTGTTATTGCATATTGTTGATACTTACTTTTACAATCTCGTACCATGCTTATCTCAGAGGAAATAAATGTTTCTTTCTTTTTTTCTTTCTTTCTAAAATACATTTTTCATCAATCCAACCATTTTATCGTGATGACATGACATCTATTTTCCCGAAAGGTAACGACAGATCGCTTAAGGCACTTCTCACATTACGCTATTTATTATGTATCTGATGTATGATGATGTCTGTATGTTATTTATGTATCTGACACTCTTGACTGTCAGAAATGTCAGATACATACAAATTTTGGATTGCGTTGCAGTCGCGTAGCTCATAAATAGCGTTGTTTGAGAAGTGCCTAAGCGGTTTAAGCGGTTAATCCTTAAACAATCCCATTGCAGTAACGATGCTTCTTTGCAAAGATGTTATAACTGTAAAATAAAATTCAATCCATACGAATAAAAACTTGTTTTGAATTAAATTGGGTATGCTACACTCCAAATACGAGTAAGAAAGTCTCCAGCGGACACAGTCAAAAGCCTAACTTAATTTAGGGCAAAGAAGTTTAACTAGGAATTTCCAATGCACGACGAATGGAACTTCTTTGTAGCCAAAAAATACCTATGACTTTGTAATCGTTGTACGTTTTTAAAAACTAATTTTGAAATTTTTTATTGAATTCACTATACAGACATTTCTAAGTTCAAAATATTTCCTGACAGCGTTGAGGCAATTTTCCATAGAATTAAAAACACCACTCGTATCCTGACTCATGCAAGTTTACGTCATCTTGAATCTGGGGTGAAACGGTGGTATAGAGGGAAATAACATTTCTAAACAGTAAAACCAAACCAACGCCCTTTTAAAGTGATTAAAGGAGTGTCCAACACTAATGATTTACAGTTAATCTACAGCACTAATTAACGAACGTAGCAAACATTTTTAATTACTCAAATAATGTACTTAACATATATCTAAAATACATTTGAGATCAACGCCCATAAAGCATTCCGAAATTAGAAATGACATCATAATTTTTTTGCATAGGTACTTGATACGCCGAGCATATGGAATTGCCAGTCCCTGGCAAAACCAAACTTATTACCTTTACTCACAGTTCAATTCAGCTTGTGAACAAAATTTACTAAGAGCATTTTGAGTTCTCGCCGTCAATCTGAAATGTACCTTAATCGCATAGGCGGAAAACTAGCATTTGTATTCCATACAATTACGAATTTTAAATTGAACGCAAATGGAGTAGATAATATCTTCGCAGACGGCGAATTTGTGGTTGGCGCAAAAACGCCACACGGTCGCGGCATCACGCCGTAATTTCTTGCTATTCAAATAACCGGTACCCATTCTGTACCGAGTGTTCGCAGGTCTACTTATCAGCTTTCAAAAACAACACTTACAATTGACATGGCTAATGGTAATAAATTAAGCAAGATCAGGCGAGGACAGGAACTTGATAAGGTTTTACCTACATGGAATTACGATAGCAAACGAGCAGCACCACCTTTCCGCTGCTATCCATAAGAACTAAAACCGACCTAGAATTAGTTGGTTAGTTCCTTAGAGTAAGTATGAGGACAATGGTAAGGACTGTTTGTCTTTCAACAACAAGGACCCTTTCTATCCTGCTACCCTTGAGGACTGATGTTCACCTCTACAAAAGTACATATAACCGGATTCCGAGGGCTTCACATCCACGATCCAAGTATTGTCCGAAATGTAAGTAACGTCCGAAAACATCTTGAGTAGGTACTTCCGAAATACTGGGGCATGTTAAACCGTCAGAGTCAAGCTTTATCATTTGAGCTAAGCCCGAGGCTTAACTTCTTTTATAATTTATAAATATAGCCAAGAAACAAGCAGACGAACAACCTGCTGGTAAAGTCACCGTCACCCATAGGATAAATCGACACTCGAAATGTCAAAACATTATTAACCCAAAAAGAAGCAACCCATTATTACGAGACTAAAACCAAAACAATGTTCCAGGTTTATTAAATTATTTTAGATTGTTATAGAGTTAACGTAACATGCAGTCAAAATTTTGCGATCACGAGAGGCTTTGCCAAGGTATAATCTTATCGACCTTACTTTGCATTGGTTATCACATGCTTTAAACTGTCAATATCCGTTACCTTGACAAACAACATTTAAAAGATAAACCAATAAAATTCTATATCTAATGATTATGTGGATAGAACTGATAACTAGTTCTTGTATACAAAGAACAACTTAGTGCTTGACAACAATCCTACCGTGGTCAGAGGCAATAAGACCAAAATGGAGCGTGTTTACTTGTCACTTACAAAGTCACCACTTTTACTTATAAGCACCCAAAAATACCCTTTTATCTTAAAGTTTCCCATATATACTTACCTAACGATACCACATCTATTTCTTAAAGGAATTAATAAAAGAAGCATTCATTATACGTTATAGAACACGGTAATATAGAACGCGTAATACGTTATAGTATATGTATAACTACAGAAGTGCGTATGCTATGCTAGAAAAAAATGTACTGTAACTTCGATCAACAATACCATCTAGTTAGAGTATAGCACAAACTAGCCATGGTGGAACTAAATGTGCGCAATATTAATTAAATGTATTGTTATTTAAGTCTTAATTAGACAGACTATTAAGTAGTCTATATACATATTATCACGGACTCGTTACGAAGCTGTTATTGGTACACGAATAACCAATAACAAACCGATCGTGGCTAGCGCGGAATACTACGATTAAATCATAATATTCTAAGAAGAGAACTTAATAATGCGGTAACAGAGTAGGTACTTACATGAATTGCGATATCAATCTACGATCGAAACATTTTATTGAGACGTTTGCTTTGTATTAACGCAATTATAAAATGGAATTTGAAATCCATTGGAGTGATGTTTCTTGTGTAGGTAAATCCACCGTGAAGCAAGAGATAATAAAAATACCAAAGCGAACGACAATATTCCTAAGATCCCGAGTCAACACTAAGGCAAGGCTAATGCGAATAAATCCTGTGTAGAAAAATTGGAAATAGAACGTAATGTAGGAAAGTAGGTAGGTACCTACTTTACATAATACTCAAAGCACGAAAACGTTCTTTGTAAAAGAATAATCAACACACTTTATTCAAATTTGATGAAAAAATGTACTATTCGTGTCGTTTTATTCAGAAAAACATCTACTTATAAATCGTTGTGGTTATGAAGAAGTCTTCTTAAGTATTCTTTATAGCAAACACGTTAGAAATGCTGCAAAGAATATCGAATTAAATTTTTTTTGTTCGTAAAGTTTTCGTTTTCTGAGCTGATCACAAAAACTTACAGTTGCTATGCTTCGAGATCTTTTTATATAACGTAGAAGGCAACGTTCAAGTTCCTTTTCATTTCCTTATGGGTCATCCAACTCAACAAGTAATACGCTCCAAGCACTTCTTAAGATACTTTTAACACAAAGGTAAACGATTCAGTATTTACATGTTCGAGTTTGCCGAAGCAAATTCACATTTTTAACGTGGCTCCAAGAAGCTTCCAACGACTAATGTCAACAGCCACTTGACTCTGGCTACTCAATGCTCTCTTGAGGCTCTCAAACTGTCTCGAATGTCAAGGAACTTTGAAGAGAATAGTTGACTTTGTCTCCCTGTGTTACAACCGGTCTAAAAATAGTTTTATTTGGCATTCTTTACAATCTATTCTTGAGATAATTATCTAAGCTAACAAATTTTTAATGAGCAGTTAGTTAGCCTCTCTGTCATGCAACTTATCTAAAATAGCTTTAGGTGCTTGGTATGCTTTAGAATTTATCCTCAAAGTATCTAAGTTGAAATTCGTTTGGTACCAAACAATGCCTTATTCAGACATTACGCAATAACTGCGCATTGCCTCTTCCCTGAAATACTGAATCCCATTGAGTTTCAGGAGGACCCTATTGATCCACGTTTGCGGGAGTAGGCTACTACGCTACGTTCAGGGTCATCTTTGTTTGACACCTCTCTTCCTCACACTTGTAACGCTATCCTTTTTACCCGCCCTTGGCAAAGACCGTTGAATCCGGAAATTACTAGGGTCTTGGGATTCCGAATAGAGTACGGAATGTACGAATGTACGCACAACGTTTCATTAAACAGACCGAACTTTTGTAAATAAAGCCTTCCCTAGCGTGAGCCTTTGTTTTCGTCACACAAATACCTCTTACAAGCTTTTGTGATTATTCTGTGTGGGACATTTATCTTGAAACTGGAATTATATTGCTCAAACTATATCGTAATGTTAAGTTTAACCTTCAACTGACGTTTATTTTCTGAAATCTTTTACTGTCTTGATCATTGGGAAACTGCGGTTGGGTAATAAATACATTATTGTTGAGTCACAGTACTCAATCTATCGAACACATTTAGTTATGTTCAGTTGGTGTACGAGATAAGATGGTTACCAGGTCAATAAACATCAGCCACGTTAAAAAGAGGACAATGTGTCTGCCACTTAAAATTATACATTATTCAGATTATGACACCCACAGCTTGCCAAGCGTCTCTCTCGACACATGTAAAAAACTCTGTAGATACATATAATATTACTTTATGTTATCGACGTCATTCGTGTGATGATATTTGAGACAAGAAGCAAGTTCAACTTGGAAACTTGACTTCGATATTAGCTTTAAAATGTTGAACCATTAAGGTTAATTATGATTGTAAATGGTTAATAATTGTAATAAACAAAAAAGTTATATAGTTTATCAACTTCCATTTATTTCTACTTTACAAGGATTCTGTAGAACATGTAAAAATAAATTGTTTCATTACATTACGATTTCTTCATGTGAAAAGTGAACTGTAACACCAAAATCATCATAATCATAATGATATCCACAAAGAAAAAATGCAAAGACAACCAAGTATCAAATTAGCATCTGAAACGTTAAAAAATTCCATCGTTGATTTCAGAAAAAGATTCTTAAGTTTAACGAAAATAGCAATCGCACGACTTTGACAAATTTAAGTAACGCAGTATTAAAACTAGATCCGCCGATATTAACAAAATATACGCAAGTGATAAATTCTTACGTCAAATTACGTCGCTGGAGAACTGCCAGACGCGCCGTCTCGCGATAATAATCCTCATTTTATCGATTATGTACCCGGTTTATTTCCCCTAGAATAAGATACAAACACTGATAAAACGTCAGTTTCTCACAATAAAGTTCACTCCTCTCAATCGAATTAATTAAATGGACTTTTTAGAAAGTCATCAAGCAAATTTATCTACGGCATCATCCATTCGACCGCCAAAGTATTCAGTCAGTCACCTCAGCGAATATGACTCAGGACTACGCAATACTATCACAAAAAATGCTCTTGACCATGCAAAACTATTGTAACATTTTAAATTTACAATTCCTAATTTGATTTGCTGGTAATTTAATTTTGCAACATTACTATTTTTATTCATATTACTTAAATTACACAATCGAATGTTTTAACTTGTGTTGTGAAAGAATAAAATAATTTACCGTCGACTGTTACCAACACATTGACGATAGATAATAACAAATGAAATAGTTAACAGTGCATTATGCAGATGCAGACAAACAATTGTTTCACACACGATGACAATGCAATACATTCAACTACAGATGCGTAATAGAATATTACAAGCTATTCTATTATAATTCTAATCATTCGGATCATTCTAACGTAATGCTACCTACATCTTTGAGTGTTTCAAGAAGATGGATAAAATGGCAGAAATCGCATGGAAAAATAATAACATATATTTTCTTTGTAATTGGGGTTACAAACTGTTTATTATTTAAATAGCCGACGATCGAGCAGACAAGCTACCTAATTGAAAGTATTCACCAGCATCCATCTACTTATATCAGTAACAGCTAAGGCATCACCAATACGTTGGTAGAGAAATAAAGTAGGAGGAAGAGACATAGACACTAAATTATACTTTTTTGATGAAGCAGAACTTTAGTCCTCTCATACGGTTAACTAACAACATGACGAAGGGATACAATGATTGGCTGCAGTCCATCTGGCGCCATGTTTTGGTGATTTTCCGCTTTAATACATCTACTTTATAATCTCTTTTGACAAACTGCACAAACAGGGCAGTGTTCCGAGCTCTGAGTTGGCCATCTCTCAAGCCATCTATGTGCTACAATGTATCAGCGTTCCTTCCTTCCTTCTTAATTTAATAAGACTAACTGTCGATGTAATCCCAATTATCATAATTAATATCCGTTGACAAAAGAAGAATGAGTTTAATTTCATGACAACTTCTGATGACGAGCAATTCCAATTGGTTTGATCAAGGATAGACTTAAACTGACAATGTCTTGTTCAAAGTTATGTTTGTTATAAACTTCAGTTATGTTTGTTATAAAAATGATAGTATAACTTAGCTTAATGCTGCAAAGGTAATAAAGGTTGACTGGCAGAGAATGCTTTTAGCATTAAGTCCGCCTTTTGCTCGTATACATTGTATGGTGCAAAGAAGCTTAAATAAATAAATAAATAAATATTAGAGTAATAATAGAGTAGGTACTATTGCTATAAAGAGTCTCATTCAGCATTTGATACAAGCAAGTCGCAACCAAAGCAAATTGAAATAAAAGAAATATTATGTTATAGAAAAATAACGTTAATAACGGAAGTTCAATTAAATTGAAATTATAATTACCGATAATAATTTTATTTAATTAAAAGTAAACAAGTTTAATGAAAAAAATGTCACCCGAAACGATAATCGTAATTCAGTGGGAAAACAGCCGTGGGTAATGGCTAGCAAACCGTAAACATTGGCCTCGAATTTCTTGCATTTCTGCCTCATACATTCCGCGGCTTAATACGCATTTGAATCGTTGAGCGATCACATTTCATGCTAGCTAAACAAAAGTGGCCCGGAGAGAATACCTTGCGGGACTCCAACTTAGGTACCTATGTCATGAACTTTATAGTACTTGGCTGTATGATGAATAATGACAAAACTGCTAGTTTTAACTGGAACGCTGCCGTGTAATATCTTCACAATTTACTTTTATGTAAATTCATTTTTTCTTTCATCGGTATAAGATAATATTTTAAAGTAACTACATAAGTAATTATAAAAACTTAATGTATTAAAAGTTTGCTTCAGATTGCGTTGGATACGATTCAAATTAAACATTTTCTGAGTAATATGATAGTAACAATAATTACTCTCAAAGTATCTAACAAGTTTCCGTGAATTTACTATTGTACCTATTACTTATAATTATTAGTAAGTAGTTCAAAAGTTTTTTCCTACATCAATAATTGCAAACAAATATGGAAAAACAAGTAACCACACATTAAGTACAAAACTACTATAATACTTCTTTGAAGGGATAAGGATAACTACAGAAAACGCATTGTTTTGAAAGCAGATACAAACGAGGTCAGCTGAAATGAGTCAGAGGAGAAAAACAATGTTGGCATACAATTTTATTATGACAGGATTATGCATTGTTATTACTTTATTAGTTATTACCAATTAATCACACAATAGCTTTGTTTATCTGCTTGGGTCAATGCGGCAGCACTGAACAGTAACACACGCCTTAATCTATTCATTATAATCTTTAACGTTAATTGAATTACGTTATTCGAGCTATCTAACTGACTAATTAGTTTTCTTTGACGCAAATAGTTTATCTAAGTATTATAGGTACAAGTTCCGGTGGAAAAGTGTGATATCTTTTATAGATACTTGAATAATAGTAGTCTATGTGTGTAATTTACGTTTATAATTTAATGATAATAATTACCTATGTTATTTTGTCCCTCATTGTTAGAGCAGGCGCCTTACATTCTTAACTTAAACACGTCAAACTAAGTCAGTTGTTCACATTCCCTCTTGAATGATTTATTTGCCTTGTAGCGACACGTGTATCAGGGGTGGAAAAATACCACACATGTCTCCTGATACCTTACGCGGGAATGACCGGAATATTATGTACAAATACAAATACAAATATTCTTTATTGTGCACTAGAAGGACATTACAAAATAAATAAAATGGAAAGAAGTTTCACAAAAGGCGGCCTTATCGCTAAGCAGCGATCTCTTCCAGACAACCTTTGGGTAGGAGAATAAAGTAGCACAAATCGGTAGGGTGCACAACTGTTGGACTGAAAGATAAATAGATAACAAAATAAATATATAGAGACGATAATACATAATTTAAACTTATTTTATACCTACTAAAACATTTTAATAGTTGATCTAGGAAATTGGTCAATCGATCCGACGTGGTTTGTGTTTTGATGTTATCCGCTCTAAAATACCGGAAGTCTAATATTATTGAACAACAATAAAGGATTTCATTCCAATCCCGACTACTAACACAAATGCCCTAAATTCATACTGCATAGGTATTTTATGTAACATCAACTACAATCAATAGTGCGGTTACGTCATTGTTGCACCAAATGAGCGGCATCAATTCGAATACTTTTATGAAGGACTATTCAATGCTTCTACTTTATTCTGGAAACGTGCCTCGTTAAAGAGAAGGAAAAGAAAAGAAGAGCTTGTCGGTAGGTGGACAATTTTAATGTTACTGTTAGTGTTAAAAAATTGTTGCGTGTTTCGGTGCTTCAAAAGGCACATCAAAAGGTCCTGATTATTGATAGCAGTCCTTAGATGTTGGAGCCCTTGTGGTTGCATTAAACCCATCGATACTTGAGTTAGCCCAGTGATCCTCACATTTTTCTGGCTAAGAGCCATACAAATGCCCTCTATACCTACCTAAACAGACTGTGCAGTCAGGGTTGCCGCTATCTGAGAGGGCTCTACTACTACTAGGACTCAAAGACAAGGAAAGATCTTCGCTGATTAATGAAGTTGAAGCCAAAGAAAAGATAGATTTCGAAATATAACTCGAAACCAAGTGTACACAAGGGCGTATAAGTACAATATCGGCCGGTGTACACAGACAAGAATACAAAATGGCGACCGTATTCGCTAATAAGACACAGAAGCGCATATGTCCGACATGTGCTTTGCAATTTGCAAGTAAACAAAACCGTAAATCGAAGATAACCGACTCACGTGTAACCCACGACGGTATAATTAATAATTTAATATACGTTTGAAACAGTTTTACAGCTGTCGTTATGTACGTCTTGTTTGCGGTAAACATGTTGCATGATGGAAGCTTCCTACCACCCATTCTAACCTAGAGAATTATCAAGTGTTAAAAGATATGAAATGGAAATGTTTCTACAATCCCCTGTTATACTAAAATTACCCAGTTGTTTGTATATTGCCTGCTCTAAGCATACTTAAAGCGTGAGATCAGGTTGGGAGAGACGTAACTCGTAACTCTCCTAACATCATCTTTTCTTTACATATTTTTCTTCTTCTCTCCTCTCCTTAGCAATTTTCACTACTTTCCATTGTTTGAAGTGTATGTAAAATAATGTATATCCATTTAACTCGTAGTAAGACAGTTAGTTAAGAGTAACCAAAGACATCCAAATGAATATTTTATATGATAGGTATCAATCCTAGTAGATACTTAATACCTAAAGTTATTTATTTTATACACATTTATTACAAATACATATATTTTAGTTTATAAATTAATAATTTATTCATAACTTAGCTGCAGTTTCACCCAATTAGATTCTAGCAAAGATATTAGACAGGAACGATCAATTTGACTCAAAAATATATGGAGTTTTACCCTAAAATCTAGAAATCGTTGGAAAATTACACCACATGTTGTTACAACACCCACGAATGAATTATAAAGATTAGCTTCTTGCAGCACTCATAAATCTCATAATTATTAGGTTTAAGACAAAATAAATCCGATTGAAGAAGATTTAATAAAGATCGCGGCAAAGGCTCTTTGAATAATCGTATTACATAGGTCAAAGGGCATTAGACCCCCGTAATACGATGTTCTGGAATTCGATTAGTTGCGAATTGCGATTCAATCATAGATGGATTATGGATCTTCTTTGTTCTACATAATATTTCTTATTGAATATAATACGTGATATTAGGTATCATCTTATTGTGTAGAATATTCATTTATCTGATTAAACCATATTCCAAAAATTAAAAAATCTACCGGACTGATGAATAATAATGAATCACTTGGTTCAGAACAAAAAACGTGACAAAATTGCAGCAGCTGGAAGTTCTTCATATTGTGCCCATAGTTATATAGGTAAAATCTGCCATCGTTTGCTGAGCCAACTTCTAGATTATAACGTTTATTAGTTTTCTGATCTAGAAATCCATCAACTATTAAGAACTGAGAAGACTGTTAAGAATAATAATGTCACGCGACATATCCACGTAAATAGTAAAATCAACAAAACGAATATAACACGGCAACCATCAACAAAGACTCAGCTTCTAAATGTGTTAACAAAGCCTAAAATGTAAAATTAGCATGTTCCTAATGCGTCATAGTCGCAAATATTTTCTATGATACCATAATTAGTGACGCAAGTGTGCGATAAGACAATTTTCAGATGAATTGGAAAATTATACAGTAGATGACTAAGATGCACTTTTAGCCATGATCCATTATGTAAACAGTTGATGCCACGATTTGGGCAATAATAATGCAATAATTCTTGAGTCCAATTTAAACTGAACTTCACTATCACTATCATGCATGATGCACCTAGTGATCATTCTCCGAAAATTGAAAATTTTATGGGCAATTTGGGTACTCTCTTTACCTATTTATCTTCAAACGACTTGTAACTGTGTTAATGGTGTACAGTCGACATTGACCACTAAAGCACTGATTTGTTAAGCATTAACATCAAAGACATTACCGATACATTGTCAGCCAAAAAGCAAACCACATTCACCAGCGACGGAATCACGTGAAATATCTCATAATAGCTACGTTAAGTATTTATTTTATTTAAATGTGTTGTTTCGATCTATGTCATATCAATCAATCAACAGTACAGCTACAGTATGTATGTAGGCGATCATGTTTTTTCGAAGTGGTGTTATCGTGATCATCATTGTGATCATAAACATTTTGAGTTTAACATAATATATTCACTATTTTGTGTTTTTTCGCACTGTTATAAAATTTCACTTCTTATCTGAGCTATAAAGTTTATGACTGTTGTAAGACTCGGCCAGTATCGTGTTTTTCTTTTTATTACATCAAAACTTTGAGGGGAAACCAACTGGACATGTCCTTACGTAATCAAGTCAGGCTAGTTCCGTATTATTTCAACACATTTGATAGTACAGGACTTTCAAAATGCCTAGTCCTACGGCAAGCTAGAGAAACGTCACTTCTGAACATAGGGTCAGCTATTAAACATGAATAATTAGTCGATTAAACGTGATCATCTTCTATCCTTCAGTTGTTCATAGCCCGACAGCTTGTGCCAATAGCAGACCTATCAACCATTATCGAGCTCTTCAGAGCCGACATACATATATGTAGATGCAACTCGTATAGTAGATCGGCGTTCTCCCGTCGGTGATGAACTAATGACATTCGAGACGATTCTAATTGCAGCAGACATAAAGCTCTTTCTAGTAAGCGTAACCGGATTTTCTGCCGAAACCCAATCGTAAATCGTCTTAATCCATATTAGGGGAAGATTGAACTCGGCGATGAGACGATGATAAACCCAGAATTGTGACATGGGACGACGATTTCTTGATATTTTGGCTCATTTTTACCAAATAGTACTAGAAAGCGGTACAACTTATACCTAGTAGTTACACAGTTCTTTTTTTATTGAATTAAGGTAGCAAACGAGCATGCAGCACCAGCACCACCCTTCCGCCTGCCGCCCATGGCAATTGTGACCGACTTAGAACAAGACCCAATTTAGGGACTAGGGTGGTTAGTCCAATTAATAGATGGTGTTAGAATGTTAGTTGGTTAGTTTGTTAATAAGTGTGAGAACAGGGACTGTTAGTGATAGTTAGTCCTGTTAGTTAATAGGTATTAGTATTGTCCAGTTAGTAATGATTAGTGTGAGACTTTTTCCAATTCAGTCACAGATGCGTTGCTACCCCTGAGGACTGAGATGGTCGCCTCTAAAAAAGGTGAACCGGCTCCACACCTTCCTATCCGGAACACGATTGCTCTTAAAAACAATTATTATGACGGTAGGAATGGTACTGAGTACCTTGGCGGGCGGTGGTACTACCCCGGGCGAACTTTAGGCTCTACCTTCATTAAAAGTTGCAAGTAGGGAGCATACCTTAGCTAGAAAAAATAGCAAAGTATCTTCGGGCTTATGCCGAAATAACATTTACATTCTGTCAAGACATGGCCCTTCTCATATTTTGCTTTCATGTTTAATTAATAGGTATCGTGAAAATAATTGTAATTGATTGCTTATGTCTAGGTGCGACTGTAATTCCCACCCAGCTTAGACTTTTGCAATGTTACGACACACGTCTAGGACATTATTTTTCTGGATTAGATGGAAATTTTCGTCGTGTGGCCTAGTCGTGCCATAATCGACCCGTAATAAACCACACAGAAAATGGGTTGACGCACATGCGTAGCAGTTTTATTGTAGAAACACTAAACACAATTATTGTTTGCAGTAAAAACTGCGCAAACTTTCACAGAACAGCTATTAAAAATCTCTTTGAAAACAATTATAAAGAACAAACAATTTGGTTCAACAGCGAAAATATTTGTAGGAATGTTCTTGTATTAAACTGGTCCTATACTGAGCTTTGTTTGACGTTTGGCACAACACTTCGTCACGTTACTTTTCGCTGTAAACATTCCTGACCCCATTCTTCTAATGCAATTCTTGGAACCTGTCAAATATGTGGGTCACTTTGTTAAGAGTGACATTGAAGAGCTTCATCATTGTTCAGGTGACGAAGCATCATGACGGATAACAAGATAACTAGAAGAGAAGATGAAAAGAGGAGAGGAATGACAAGAGAAAGTAAAATAGTAAATATTTCCTACAATGTGCTAAAAAGATCTTATTTATTTTCCATGGTTTTAGCTAATCATTAAGATTAAAACTTTATAAAGAGTATAGATGTACAGTTCGTATACCCTCCTAGTCCATCAGATCTGATGAAAGATACTAACAAATCGTTTAATCGTGATCAGAGTAAAGGAATTGGCGAAGAAAAGAAAATTTAAGTCGGTAATAGTCAACGTTGCAATGTTCATTGAGTAGTTATCTATCTCAGCCATTCACGTGTACTTAGAAAGAGACAGTGACATGTAATAGTAGTGACTGCAGCCGCAGTATTTGAAGGTTGAAGATGTCGTCAATATGTCGTCAAGGGTATAAATGCCAAGAATATGCTATTAAAAACCGCTATGCTATTTAGAGTCGTCTAAAAACTAATGCTGTTCGTTTAAGGAGGTTACTCAGGGTTAATTAAAGTGTTCGATCATCGATGCTATAAGTTATATAACACGTGTTAGAAAAACAATAAGGTGCCGTGCATTGATATATTTAGGGATAATTATAATCATTAATCTTTAACAGCATTACCTACTATGCAGTGTAATGAAACAGATAAAGTCGTAAATTTTAATGCCAAATGCTGCTCCGCTTACCGACGGGCGCACAGAAAATCAGCGGGCCCTGAGTGCGACCCTTTTTTATCATGTTGGCACTTCTGCAGCTGCAACTTTGAACGAAACCAAATAAATAAACAACTCAACTCACAATTTATTCTAAATGTTGTAGAAGTGCTTTATGATGAAATAAATGTTTCTATGTCTACGTCTATAAGTTAATTATGTTTCATTAAATCTTCAACTTTATTTTTTTACATTTCTCATTTCAAACTATCATTTGAATTTGGTTCGCAAATAATATTACTTAATATTTACGATACTCTTCTTACGTTGTCAGGTTTGATTTTATAATCGTCGAGTGATTTGTATGGACTCATAAACAGAGGAGCCGGAGTCTAAATCAAACATGTTCTTCTGATTTTCAAAAATAAAGTGCTAGAATTATCATTCTCGTAACATCATTAGAAAAGAGTTCTCCATAATGTTCTCAAATGTCTATCAATTCCCAATGTCCGCTGTCAATGGTATGAGATTCAATTATTTTAATTTCAATTATTAGAGTGAGGTTTAAGTTTTTAACTAATGATTTGTATATCATTGTCATTGGTTACAACATTTCTCACAATATTTCATGTTGTAGTCCATAAGCTCGCCAAACGCAAATTGGCACTCAACGGATTGACCGAAAATCCAGTCAAGTGTATACGGTTCCGTAGTTGTAAGTTGGCTAACTATTGCCTAACCATTATTAGGCTTAATTATAGCAGCTTTCATTTTATTTTCCCATTTTATTTGTGACACAAAATTAAAAATATTTATTGTCTTGCCATTTGAACTTCTCTGAGCTAAGAAGAACAGACGTAGAGTACCTATCAAGTTTCTCGCGCTGTTAGATACATTAGGTATAGGTAAGAGTTCGTAGTCAACCTACGGAACCCAAAAAGGCAACTGACCATGAAATCCGAGGATTGGCCTGCTCTCGATAAACGCTCACCTTGCTACATTTCCTCATGTCTGATACATTGGCAGAAATTTAAAGGATAACAAAGACAACGATTAGATTTAATTATTTTCCTTGTACCGCTAACGCATGCCAACTCGTAAAAAAGAATGGTCTAGAGCGCTAACTAGTATTCTAGTCTAGGTAATATAAACTGCTAATGAATAACTATTATACAATACTTATTGATTAAATTGTTGTTATACCTACTCGTAGAACCATAATTTTTTTATTAACAATGATTTTATGTATACATATGTATGTATCACCACGTAAGTAAATTAGTACCTACATTGTATTGATTAAATTGTTGGTATACAAATATTTTTTTGTTTTACCATAATTTTACGTTCATAGCTGAAAAAGTCTGACGAACCATTTCACGATTAGAGGTGATCGTCACTCGCTGTGCTAAAAAAATATTAAAGCAATTAATACCAACGATACAAGAATAATTAGAAGATAATCGTATATTACAATCAATAGAAGCACAAACAAAAATTTATAATTTATATCAACTCAAACTTTAATGATATAACGGCCGAGTCTAACGTACCATTAAAAATCAAGATCTTCACTTCTTTAAAAGAATGGTAACTGTAATTACGCTCAAATAACACTTCTATTCCAACGTAATCGATCAAAAGTCCTACATTAACTGATGATTTACAAAAAAATCACTCGAGACTTTCCAGGAACCTTTTAAATATTGCCTGGAAGATATTTCTGCCGCATTATTACGGCGCAGCTGCACTGCGACTAAGGAACTCACGGAGTCGTTACTTAGAATGTGGACACGTTTCCAAGAAACCAAAGAACCTTTTGCTTAAAGCCCCACAGAACCGCTTAGTCTTGTGTCCATTGCTGAACAGCCAACGGATGTAACGGCTTCAAATTGAAAGCCTATAAGTGCAACGCTTACGCTTACAAATAATACAATAATATAACAATACGCTTGAAAATAATAGTCGTTTTATAGAATGTTCGGAAATTCGACCATTAGTATCATTATCGAAAATTTGTGGAAAGTGTGTTTAAAAAGCTACCAAACAAAGAAAAAGAAACCTGATGACAAACACAGAAAAAAATGTAACATTATCTATTTTTCTCAGCTTCAGCCTATTTGTGTAAGTGTTTGACTACTTGCTGAAAGTACCAGTAGAATTCAAAAAGTTTTTTGGAGTCTATAATCCAATTTCTGAGGATAGTTATAGGTTAAGTTCACGCTATGATAGAAAAGATTGTGTAAAAGTTTCAGCGCGGTCAGGCGAATTGAAGGGAGTTGGGGTTATTTAGAAATAATACCATTTCTTTAAATATTTAGGCAGGCGAAAGCGTGGGCACAGCTAGACGCTAATAATTTCAGGACATACGCTTACTAACAATTAACCTTCTTATAATTTAAGAATTCTAAATATTTTATTTATGCAATAGATGTAGCATATCAACAATAGGTAACTACATAACAACTTGTTTAGGACAAAAGCGAGGTGTGAATCAAATCAATTTTGATACATCCTCTCGAAATCGAAGGCAGAGCACGAGCGATGACTAAAGGAAGTAACACATATCCAGAAATAAATTTAATACTTTAAACAAATAACTGTATTATTTATAGATTTAGTATTGTGTTTGTTACTGAAATATTTTGCCGATGAACTCATGCTAAATAAACTTGTTATTCATTATGAATTAAATGTTCCGTTATAAACATAATTTAAAGTAAAATCGAATTTAAAAGCAAATGTAATTTGACTCACTTGAGAAAGTTTACCAATAAGTATCTATCTACTATTAGAATAATAAAATTTTGTCATGTTAATTACTATTATAATCTTGAGAACGTACCTGTTAATGAACTTTAAAATATTAACTGGATACAAGACTTAGATATTAATGCACTAATTGAGATAGATTGCTGGCAATTTAATAAAGCTTTTTCTGTCATCCACGAGAATACTGAAGACATAATTATGGATACAGTAAATAAGTACCAACATAGTAATAATGGATATCTCTTTTAGTTTCATTCAGGATGAAAGGGTAATGAATTATTTATCATCATGAATGATGTATAAATTCATTAATGAATCGCGCCCATGTATGTTTCATGAGCCTTTCTTGCAGTGGATTCGGTTCAAGAAATTGATCAACAGGTTATTATAGTCACTGAACAACAGGTCGGTAAGCGTTTTATAATAGTCTATAACTCCTTTGATAAGATGTTCAGATTGAAGGTTTTCTTCTTATATTAGTAAAGTTTAATCGTCTAGAATGAAACTTTAACGCTATTTTTTATATTCCTAATTGTAGAAATAGTTATTTAGGACACCTTTAAAATCTATTTGAGCGTCATCATACAGTTTTTACCTGATTGGCGAGCTGCTTAAATTACCTTTGAACTTAAATGTTTTTGACATGTTTTAGTTACAATATCGCAGAACATGTTAACAAAAACGTTTACCGCTTCCTTGGCAATCAGTCAGTCACATCTTAGATGTAAAGCGTTATTAAAAATTAATCGGTACCTACTTGCATTGGTTTTATGTCTAATCGAATAAGCTTGCACCTAACTGTTCAAAAATAGAATAATTAAATAGTTATAAGGTATGCCTTAAATTTTGTAATAATATTTCATCCCACCTGTGGGATAGTATTAAATAAACTGTGACAATGAAGATACTAATAAAAACACTCAGAGATTAACAAATCGAAAGAAATAATAAGGTTAATAAGGCTAAAATTTACTTTTTTACCCATTCATTTAAATTCCCAAATGGAACTAACACGATATTATGTTCCATTAAAATTGACGTCAACAAGTTCTGTAAGTGAAATAAAATCTCCGTGTAACCTTCACTGGAGATATTTTAAGCATTGTATAACTGATACGCAAATAATATTTATTTTCATTCGTATACATTGGCTCGCTAAATTATCATAATCTCGCCTTGGTGTTTATCCTTGTCATTCGTCTTATTTTTCGTTGTGAGTTCATTGTGAACCAGTGTCTAGATCTAGCTTGAGCAAGGTGACCAATATTAGGTTTAAATTTCAATGAATGTCTATTTGCGATTGTATTACTGCTATTATTTTCTTTCGTGCAATATTTTGATGACCAATCTTGCTTTTGATCGCCGATTGATTTGTATGCCAACATCGTATTAATATCAATACACAAATAACATTTATTTCTTACTTAACAAATTTTTATTTGTTTGAGATTTTACCAAGTACTCATATCGACATGTATCCTAAACTTAAAATTAGTTGTCCTATTTCGTCAATTCCAGAATAGTTTTCCTGTTTACGCAAACCAACAAGAAAAATATAAAAATATGTCACAGCTTAAAATATTCCCAAAAATATGAGAAGATTTAAAATTTTAAAGAACCAAATGACACAGTGACTATCTATTGAAATAAAATACAAAACAGTATGTACTTATTACAAATAATCTCATCTTTTTTTATAAAGAGATTGATCACATACCTTCTTCCAGATATAATTTAACAAAAAGAAAGATGGTTATTGTTGTTAAAAAAATAATTTCAATTCTAGACTACGTCTAAATTGTTTTACTAATTCATCATGTAGCCGTACATTTCAATAAAACAAAACTTGTAGACAAAGTTTTGGCAATGCCTCGCGTCGCTGGCTTAATATCTGTGAATTTCTCGAGCGAAAACTTTGAATACCTATAAACTCAAAACTATAGACATCATACAATTAAACAAACCACCTTCAAAGTGAAAACTTTCAAAGTTGCATTCAGGCTGAAGAGTGTCATCAAACTTAGTTTCTCTTGTTATGTATACCTACGCAAATAGCTAAAGACCTACACTCACGTGACACACTAACCCTGAAAATAGCTTACGCCGGGCAACATAGTAAAACGCAAATGTGCGAGCATTTAAACCTTTAGTCGCTATCGTAAAATGAAGAAAATCGATTCAAATAAACATCTACGTTAAATAACAGGGATAACGCACACACCTCCCAAGCAATGATAATGCCAATTAAATTGTAACATTAACAACCTAAGTAATAATTTTATATAGCTCTATTCTCCTCATCTCTTTTCCGTCAACTCAACTCAACTGTAATCACATGCGGAACGTAGTGAAGAGTGTTAATATGTAACCACATTGGCTGTGCACATTGGTTTATACTATGCATACTCATTATTTAATAATTATTTATTATAGTGTTATTTATAATCTTGTCGAATTAACATATTTTGTACAAGCTTTGGTTTTCATGTATTTTCCCCAACATCAATGATTGTTGGCCCACTCTAAGATCTTCCACCGTAGCGACGTAGTACACAAGATAGGCATTAATTACCCATCATAATATCTCATACAGGCGTTTCCTTCAACCAGATAGGACTAATGAATAATGTTGCGAACGGCACGGTTACAATTTAAACAACTACTATACAAAAACTTCCATTAATCATACTTTGGCGCGGAGTTCGCTAAACTTTGGGCGTCATACTGTCTATGCTCGCTCGTCAACTCTAATAATAAATTACTGTTTTTTGCCAACGAAAAAGTAGCCGTAATTAAACACAACCAATTGTGAACTGATTGTGAACAATTGTTTCGCAGAATTGTGCGTGAGGTCAAAGCAACGTTAGGTTGACCTCGATGAAGATAGATAAAATCTATAAAAGCCAAGATCAGCGTCAACTAAGTTGAATTTATTCGGAAATCACAATAAACTTATTACCGAGAAGACGTTGCTAATTGTTACTCAATACATACTTATCAATTGACGTAAGCACAGTTTCAATTCTTCTTATAGAATATTTTGGGTTATTATTACTTTTTACACGTGCTTAGTCTCCATTCCTGATTGATATTAAACTTGTTTATTTTTAAGTGGTTCCACAATATTTGTTATAAGGAGCACTTAAAATGAAGTCTCTGTCTGACTAGGATAATTTAAATTCAACGCAGGCAGTCGCTCGATTTTCCAGACTGTGTGCGTTTTAGTCATTTACGAATTAATCGCTAGATTATGTTTGACCGCATGTATGTGTTTGAAAATTATTATAAAAATTATTATAATTTCAAAGGGGTCATTAAAACCAAGAATGATTAGTTACGTGAAATAATATATCATAAAACTTGTTTCGTTTACCTACAAGCTACAACGGATAATAACAAGCCGCCAATGATCATTCAATACACGCCGACAACACAATTCCGTTCCAATCTTATCTCGTTGTTGGAACTCGTAAAGCATTAATTAGAGGAGTTTTTTATTATTGTATTAACACAACACACAGTTTGTTACTTATCGGAATTTCAAATAACTTTAATACTTATAGGAAGAATAGTACAAGCATCATTACCAAGGAATCCAATGAGAGAAGAGAGATTTATAGGTAACTGTGGAAGTTTGATTTGAGTGATTGTTGATTCCCAACATCGTTTTCTATACTTAAAATATTTGGGTAAGTCTTATTTATTCCTGATATAGGTTTAAAAACAAACAATTTTCATTTTAGTTGCTATTTTATATATTTACAACTATTTACAAAGTAGTTTCTAGGTGTTTTTCTTTTACTAATTCACATTATAATTGATTGTAGTTCTTCTTAAGCTAGGTCCCTAGATTGGGTAAAATCTTCAAGTTTTCCTGGTAGATATATTATACTAAGGAATATTCCAGAACGAAATACGGAAATATGACTCACGTCACGTCACGACTAGGAATATTAAATAAAAATTTAAAACCTTAGCGACTACACCGAAAATAACTTCTAAAGACAGCATTTCACCAACATATTTAGACATTAGCCTCATTAAATTTGTCAACATACTTCAATCTCATATTTCTGGTTGGCAACAATCTTTTGCAACTGAATTTAAATTAACTCGTTCATTTACCTCTGTTCTAGTTGTCCTAACATCATCAAGTTGTCTTTTAAAATCTATATTAAATTTGTACGTGTCCTCTAAATGGTTAAAGCTTTTGTTTCCGTTCGCACGTTGAAAAGTAGAAAATGTTATAAATGTTACAAATTGTTGGCTCATAAAGTGAGAGAAATTTTGAATTTGAGAAGAAAAAAAGCATACATAAAAGATCTTTAGTCCAAAACACGATACTCCAGAAAAAACACCTTTCGAATAAGATTAGTAGGTACTTAATTGAGGGGATACTTACAGTAAATAGGTATCTACCCGCAATGATTCGTATTTTAACTAACCCAGTTAGAAATACATAGATAAATCATTGTTATATGTTAGGTCTTACAGTATAACACACTTTAATAACTACTAGTTAGCATAAATTAACTGAGGCTAAAAATAATCACAGGTTGCCACACAAAATAGACGGAACCTCTTAACAATTCTGTCCGTCAATTATTTCAAGTAGCTGAGGGTACCTGCTAGTTTGTTACAATCAGTTTTCCTGTTTCTGTTATGTTCATAGTTCATATGCTTCCCGTTTTTTAAATTATATTTTGGTCTATCTATCTACCTAGTTCTTAATTCAGATACTAATGAAATAAAATTTACACAGTATTATCCGTATAATACTCTTGTTATTATGAAAGCGAATTATTTATGAACTTTTCGCGCGCTTGTGATTTAATTTATTACTCTTTACGTATAACATACTGATTATAGTACCTATTAGATAGAAAAATTGTTGCATATCATTAAAAAAACTCGGAAAAGTTTAAACAGAACTTTAATATAGCGTTTACACATTATAATGACATTATATCATTCCAAACATTTTATTACTTACAGCTCATTCCCACGGCATACGTCTTTCACGATTCGTCAAAAAACACGATACGTCTTGACGGATGGACGTTCACATTGAATACGGAATCGTGTTTTTTCACGATTCGTCAAAATATCGGGCGATTTCCGCATTGAAGTTCACATTTATTTCGTGATTTAGCTCAGTTCAGATTGGTTCAGAAACATTCACGATTCGTGATTTCTAAAAGACGTACCCGTCATAATCATAAAACATTCACGATTCGTGATTTGTAAAAGACGTATCCGTATTCGTCTTTTTTCACGATTCGTCAAGCGTGTGAACATGCGTATTTAAAAAGCATTGCCGCCGTCAAAAAAAATAACGAATCGTGAAAAAAGACGATTCGTGAAAAAAGACGATTCGTCGTCGTGTGAATGAGCCGTAATTCTCAATAGCGAATGCAACGATATTGCAATTCCTTTGTTTTTATAGGAGCGCCGGCAAAATGTCATTGAAATTATTGCTGACAATGTGGAGCCCGTCATTTCCTTGTGCCTTTGTAATTGTAATTGCATTCTCGATGTAACATAATCCGCGTTAGATAATTAATCAATGTTTTTTACATCGAGAGATATAACTACAATATGGGTTTTGTTTTATTATAATTGGAATTAGCAGGACAGAAGTTACTAACGTTGGTGGAAATCATTCGAGAAATACCAACACTCTCCTTTATAATTAGGGTTGCTTCTTACATGTGGAATGTGGAATGGACGTAAATAAGTTTCCATTGCAAACTAGGTAGGTAGGTAGGTAGAATTTTTTGTTAAATCAATTCATGGCTAAAATATGTATTCCAATTTAAAATAATAATAATAATAATAATCTTTATTTCAAGCAACAGGGCTCATTTTACAATAAAATGTCCCGTAAAACAAATAAAAAGTTGTTTAAATACAAATTTAATATTGTCACATATTCTATATCCGCAATCGACAAGTAACCAGTAAATGGATTAAAATAAAACTCGTTCTCATTCTGCTAACTCACCACTGCATTTTTTTAAACTGTGTAAATTAATTACCTGCAACAAAAAACATAATATTCTCATTACACATTGTTACATATTGTCACATTCAATTCGTTGAATTACATATTGAAAATCACTTGTCATGCATGGTCGTGAGTCTTTGTCTCGTCGGAGCGGAGATTCTATTAAACGCAGTAGGTGGTAGTCAGTCATTAGCGACATCTAGCAATAGATTCCTTATTCCTGTGGAAGCTGGAAGTGTATATCTGTCTTATTGCGGTGGATCTGTTTGGTTTTAAAACGAATTACTTATTTATACGTTTATAAAAATGTCGGTTTACTAACTAAATTGGTCTCGTTTTACGGAAAGTATTAAAAAAGTTAAAGTTAAGTATTTAAAAACTGAATAATTTGAGTAAATAATTTAGTATTCGGTATTTGTGTTAAGAAAATCTTTTTCTGTTGTGTTTTCTTTGTTTTACACCACAATATTTATGAGCTGAAATTATAAATAATACATAAATCATTATGAGTATAATTAACGTACAGTAAAACAAATTGTTGTCATATTACTGTAATTATAACTAAATTGTTCCAATATTTAAACCGAATTGTCGTATTTCTCACAAAACGACAACACTAGTCTTCTCGACATAGGTGCGCCCTTACATTTTTATAGTTACGTATAGTAGGGAGTAGGGACATCATTTTCCTACAACTGAACTTGAATCGCTTCTCACATTATATATCCTGTAGTTAAGCATAGTCTATCCGGTGACCAAGTGCGGGTTACAAGACCTCACACGCCCTTGATAACATTATTAATAAAATTTATTTATTTACCAGTCTTAGGTAATTCTCTTAATATGCACATAACTTAAAATATTGTGATAAATCCCTCCAAAAATATTTCCATATAAAATGTTGCTGAGACAAGGCGTTATTTCTTACAGAAAGTTATCAGATCTTACATAGAGCGATACCAATTGAGTTTGGGCTTGTAGAGTTAGAAAAGTTTCTAACTCTATCAAAATCAACTAGCCTTACATAATCAACAACTCTTATTTTTTTGTATTTCTACTGTGTAAATAGGCTCGTCTTGGCAGGGGCACTCCCATGCCGCCAGATCCATACCGGACTTTTAGTTTTAGAGACATATAGACAATACTACATCATCATCATCATCCTCATCGTCAACACAAATGTCTCTCCCCTTTTGATACTTCCCTAGTATTTTGCCCCTTTGTTCAGACAACTTTAGCGACTACCATACTACCATAACATAATGCTGCTCTTATCGATATCAAAAGTCAATGGTTATTGCAAACAGCAGATAATTCGAGTTTAATTGATTGAGGAACGCTCCAAAACTGATACGAAGGTCGAGGTGACGCCAACCACGTTTGATAACGTTAGACCGACTAACAAATACCAGATTTGCCAACTGCTGAATATTTCTACTGGTCAGTGTCAATTCGTTTGCCTGGGTCGTACTTACAGCCAATTAAAAAAGTCTTGTTTTGAAATATGAAATATTTGTTTACTTTAATCGATTCTGTAAATATCAAATTGTAATTTTAATAAAACCTGCATTATTAGGACTATTAAGTCATCATATTATTATACCACTACCTTTTTCCCGCGGCATCGTCAACAAACAACACACTTCGGCAACAAAAATCTGTTCAGCTCTATAAGTATGGAGATAATATAAGTACCTACTCTATCTGTAGTACAAGACTTGGCCTCAAGTCAGCACGCGTCTTACTGTCTGTCAAACACATTATACGTTCATTTACATTAAATGCAGCTATATGGCGTGTAATTGGCGTTATTTTCTTAGTTCCCATTATCCTTGCATAAATAGCAACCAGTTTTTACCTTGTTCTGTGTGTCATAACAATTACAGTCATATTTTATTTTAATTTCTAATACACCGCTGTAGTAGTCGGCCATCCGGTTAGTAAGTTTTCTGTAATAGTGTTTATCTATATTTCCTTTATGTCTGTTGAATATAACCTTGATAATTTCTTTATTATAATAAGAAGTGGTCATGATGAATCCTGACTGATTTCCAGATTTAAAAATGAGTTCTCGGCATTGTGATATTATGTACTAAAGTACGTTCTCGGGTCATTTGATGTTCTCGAATATCATTTTTAGGGTTCCGTACCCAAAGGGTAAAACGGGACCCCATTACTGAGACTTCGCTGTCTGTCCGTCCGTCCGTCCGTCCGTCTGTCACCAGGCTGTATCTCATGAACCGTAATAGTTACACTGTTGAAATTTTCACAGAATGATGTATTTCTGTTGCCCCTACAACAACAAATACTAAAAAACAGAATAAAATAAATATTTAAGTGGGCGCCCATACTATTGACGCCTACGCGACGTTTAGTTACCTTTCGGTCCAAGAGATGGCGTTGTGCGTAATATGTGGCTACAATAAAACAATTAAATATTTAAGTGAGGCTTTCACACAACAGACCTGAATTTTTTGGCATTTTTGTACATAATGGTACGGAACCCTTGGTGGGCGAGTGCGACTCACACTTGGCCAGTTTTTTTGGTGTCCTTGCCACTTGCTATAGCGGAGATTTGCAGGGGTGTGTGTATGTGTGTGCTGTTTTATAAGTGTTTTATTAATTATTTACTGATTACTGATAATAATGAAATAATGACGACCTGAATGGCGCAATGGTTAACATGTTGGATCGCTATTTCGAGGGTCCGATTCCCAACGAGGCGGAAATTTGAATGATGAGTTTATTTATTATGAGCGTCATTTATTAAAAAAAATACGTCAGTTGTAGTATTGCAGTCTACCCTCTTTTATGTTTACCAATAAATACATTGTTGTTGTTTAGATTTTCTTGTCTATTTTAAAGCCCGTATATTATGGCCATTTACAATTTGGCAACTTACTTTGTTGTTTATTCGAATATTACAGTAAATAACGCTGAGATTGTGGAATAACAAAATAATACTGCAAACTATTTTGTTTCATCGTACTTGAATCGTAAAGGAAAGTTTAGAATAGAATCCCAAATATTTTGAGTAATTTTACGGTTATTGCTAAACTATTTCCGTTCCACTTAGATTTATGCTTAGAACTTGTTTTCTGTACATTTATGCTAGCGAGCAATTGTAAACATGACTACGGTGTGCACATAAATGCATCGTGCATACTTACCTATACATAATGATAAGTTATAAATTAAATAATGTTACTCATTGTGACTAGTATGAAAACTATTTTCAATAATATCGCAATTTATATAAGAATGGATTTTGTTATATTCCAAATGTAAGGTAACTATCGTATGGATACTGGAACTAAGGGATGAAATTGAAAATTGGTTAAAAGCAGCTGTTGCACAGCCCACGCTGCGTGCAAGAGCTAGTTTTAATTATTTCCGACAATCAAGCCTTCCTTAGCCGCTACATGTAATCGTATACTCCTGACCTTATGCAGAGGAGTAAACCTTTGACGCTTCTCAAGCCGTCCCCTTGAGATTTGACAGGTGAACCTCGACATAGTAATTCGATATTAAACTTGGTAACTTGGTAACAGCAGCTGGCTTATGTCTGCCTAGTACTCTGCGCAAGGTCGACGCATAGATAATCTGTATTCGATCTCTCTGCGTACGTTTCTTTTATATCGCTGTTCATTATCTGCGTTTGTTTATTTAAATTTGAATGTTCATTCCAACACTTAATGTTGATAAGATTGTTTTTTTAACTCATGAATTGTTTAATTCGATAATTGTTTAAAGTGGATTCATTAATATTAGAAAATATTACATTTTTTATTAAATTTAGGCAAAATAGAGAGTTATCCGCTAGGTTAGAAGAATTAATATATACAATTTAATTTATCCCCTCAAGGGTTTAAAATGTTTATGAGCATAAAAACCATTGATGTATATGATAAAAACAGTTTTTGCGCGGGCGATGTTGCGGGCACCAATTGTTATCTTGATATTATAATAAACTATTTCGTCCACATTAAATAAGCGCATCTCAAAATCAAAAGATTAAAAGATCCTGACAATAAAGCTGTTCGCAAACAAAGGAGAAAAGTTGTGTATAAATGTTTTTCTTCAAACAATTTTCTTGGTAACAATCCAAATAAGATAGCTCTATAATAGTCTGCGAAGTTGTTTCAACCCCCAACTTCTGCTATCTAAATTTCAAACTATTTTCAAATATTATTTGCGCCTTGTCTCGAGTCAACTCTTTGTTGTATTTATTTGCTATTTTAAATTAAATTTAAATAATTTAATATTCATTTTATTTCATTCTTTATAAGCATCTATTCATAAATTATTCATTTGAATTAATTCTTTAGAATTTTCCACTCTGCTCGAAAAAAATGAATTTAAATAGGGTTTCGTTGCTCATATTCAGGGATGCCGTCTTCGCAACTACATGGGCGGTGTCCTACGTGAGCCGTGAGCGACGAAAACGACGCGATGCGACGCCCCGACGTTGCGATTTTGACGTAAGCGATCAAATCAACGGTATCCCTACTTGTATCCTGTCTGTGTGACAGTCTGCGACAACACGCGACGTAGTCATTGTCGCGTGTAGCATCGTGTCGTGTTGCGTAGCGTCGCGTCGTATTCGTCGCTCACGTATAGGACACCCCGTTAGTGAATGATTGCAGCAAAATGTGATGTTTGATACAAGTAAATGTATCAAACCACTTATTGTGGACTTACCCCCATTTCTGGTTTTTGTTCCGCCTAAGACTCAGCTATCTAACTAAACTTAACAGCAACTTGAAAAACGCTTTCAAATGTGGGATGTTTGAGTCACGTGTATATTATGTAAAGAAACTCCTTGTTAATGGGACGTGCGACTCAGACCCGTGAAATCTCATTATGATGAGATCATGAAAACCTTGGATTTAATGGATATTCCCCGTCTCCCAAACCCTCCCTCATAATAAGGGTCGGATGTAATACGGGCTATAATGCGCAATGCGCCTATGGCTGCCATAATTTGGATGAAGTAAAAGCTATTACCTACATCTTACTTCGTTACAATTTTATATACTCCTAAAATCCTTTACCTTATCTTATAAAAGCATTGATAGTCTCGTAGTTGGAATTCCAAAAAGAGAACGTCTGGGATTCAAATCCTATACGCATTATCTAACTTCTTCAAACAATATGTGCGTTATAGAAATACCACACTTTATCTACCACACACCTACTTCAGTGAAGGAAAACATCGTGAAAAAACCTGCACATCTAAGAATTCTTCATAATTTTCTCCAAAGTTTGAGGAATCTACCAATATGCACTTGACTAGCGTGGCCTGTTATGGCCTGCGTCTCTAGCATTGTGAGAAGGAACCAAGCAAAGAATGTCTCTAGTCCGTCTGTGTGTCTAGTGGGTACACTGTACATAATAGATCGCTACTGATAAGTTTCCATGATCTCTACATCGGTTGTGAGCAAATGCAAACATCGTGAGTGTTTGTATGCAGTATGCAGTTGATGGCGGTTGAATTACAAATCAGCCGTCCTCAATGTCACGGCGTGATGTGTCATAGTGAACCGCGCTCGTCTACGACGCGAATTGATCGCGATAATTATGGATGAAGTGGTCCTTCCACTTGAACAGTGCATCGTGAATTTTGCACAATTTTGATCAACAGCGAAACAACTACCTCATCTAACGAATACCTATCTGATCTGCTATTGACCAAGTTTTATAGGTTTTGTCATCATAAAAACGTATGTATGTTGTCTTGTACGTTTCAGTATCATACGGAGCATGCTCCACGCCGCATGGAGAATATTGTAATAGCCACAATTAGACCTGGCTGGGTGAGACCCGGGATATTTCACTTCTCTTTCCAGGTTAATACCAACTGAAATAGGGTTCGTCAATAATTTTTCTATCGATTTTAAGAATCATCTCTATAATTTCTTTCAAAACAATAACTACCCGCGCATCTTTGATATTGCGTGTTCCTAAACCGAACTTTTAACCTAAACCAGACCAACATCTATATGGAAAGCACTGATAGAACAAAATATACCTACCCTACTAGAAATTCAAATGAGGAAAAACAAAACACACCCATTTGAAGGAATGATATCATCGGCGTTTCCCGAAAAATATGCGTGTTCAGAGACTATTATTTTATGTTCATTCGAGGTGGAATCGGTAAAACATTTCTTCCTAAAGCAGTACACTACGTTCGAAGTTTTTTTTTTAGGATGTTTACAAAAGATCAGGGACTCTACTTTTGAATCGCACTTCTAGCATATTTAGCGTGCGGTTGTTTCGAGTGAATTTCATTAGAAATATCAAAGTTATCTCAAGGTCTGTCAAAAGTAGAAACAAGCGCTCATAGGTAGACAAGCGATTCAATAATAGAGCCCCGTCTGGGGTACCTCATAGGTCGCAATTGCCCGTGGATATCGATAACACCAAAAATATCACCGACGTGTTGCGGGCCAAAGTAGATGTTTACACGAATGCGTGAGAGACTACATAACTTAAACAATAATATTGCATGTAATGAGCAACTACCAAAATTATAGCAATTATTAAGTTAAGACCACAGTACCTACAGAGCGAAACCTTTTCGGAAATTGGACGTCAATCTTCAAGTATCTTTATGGAATCGATATGTAGAACGTGTATACCAGACTGAACAGTTATTTTCCTGTCGCCGAAATTATAACGGATTTTCTGACCGACACAAAATTTATCAGAAAAATTTCCGCATTTTGTCGATCAAATTAACATCAAGTTTCAGTTGGTTCCAATCAATTGCGTACCTACTGCCAGTTTACCAGCAACATAGCAACAACCAACCATACCAACAACCTATGTTTCCCTAGTATCTACATATTAGTTCAATATTAAAAATGAATATTAAATATGCTATATTAAATAAGCTATAGGTTTATTTCAATTCGTAGTTATTTTATGCTGGTATAGGTCGGAGCAAAAAAACTTCACGGACTTAAGTACATTATGAAGAGTCTTGGTCCTTCATCATTTCGGATCGAAAGAATGTTCATACTAATTCGCAGTTGGCGAAAATTATGAAATATGACATTAACCCACTCTAATAAGAGACTGAGCCCAGAAGTGGGACATTGTTATGATAATGAAGTAGCTAGATGTTATCAAATATCGTTTAACATAACATGCAACTAAGGTTTACATTGCAAATATTGCAATCTATTTACTTTGAATTGCAAATTACTCGATGCCACATTAGTGCAAATTAATCCATAACCATATGAATGACAACAACAATGACCAGTGATCATACTTCATAATGACCATGGTATGACAGGATTGACAGGGCATGTGTAAAAATGATGTATCTGGCTTTATACTATTGTCTTCGTAGGAACTATTTTCTACGTTGACGACGCGAACGGCGCAATGGTTAACACGCCGGATCGCCGTTCCAACGATCCTGGGTTCGATTCCCGGCGAGGTGGAAATTGGAGTAATGAGTTTAAATTTCCGTTCTCGGTCTAGGAATGTATCCTTGCCTGGTGAGTTGTCCATGGCACCCACGACACATAGAATCCTATGGTGGGGCTATGAGTGTGAAGCGTTATGTATTGATTTATCTCTACAATAAAGTCCCTAATCGCTGTCTGTACATGGAAGATGTAATGATCAGATAACGAGAGAAAATATTACAAAGATTTTCAACTGCTCTACTTAATTTTAAAAGAGTTGTATCAGAACATAAAAAAAAATATTTATTCCATGTTAATCTCTTCTACCTTATCTAGGTAAAACCTACGCGGAATTCTGAATAAATTATTTATATATTTATGACTTAACCTACGCCTAAATTGCCTAACTGTCCTGGAGGCGCAGTTAAATTTCAATAACTTATTCACGACTACTTTTTGCATATTGACCTTACATTCTTATTTGGGTAGAATGCAGCTTGCGGTTTCTTTCATCTAAGCTCTAAGAATATACTTATCTATACATAAAAGATCGGGGCCGTTCATATACCTCCATAATATTATTATCTGAAAATGAAACTTGTAATACTATTTTATGCAATTAAATTAGATGCAGGAAGCGATTGGTACTTTTAATGACTGCTTTTTTTGCATGCAAGGTCTGACATTTGGAGCCTCACCTTGTCACTTGATTTTAGCATGCTTAATGCCCATTGTCTCGCATTGTATGAATTCGATCGTTACTCATCGATTGACGAATACCGCATGGCATGACACGTGCCTGATATAGATTCGTGTGTATTGTGTGCAGAAATACACAACTGAACACACATTATTTTATTGTTTTAATGTGGTTGTAGTTTTGTTTACAAAGTGAAACTACGACAGAAAAAGGGTTGACAGGGTTGAACCGTAACAACGTACTTTAGTACATAGTATCTCAATGGTAACAACATAATATTATACCTCGTTTGAAGGAATTTTTTCTTTCTTACTTTGCTCTTCTTTCTTTCCTGGCTATCGAACGTCAAGTCCTTAAGAGATATTTCTATCAAGTCATTGACTAACAACATAAAAATATACGGTTCGTTAGCGCAAACATTCCCCTAGGATTTATGAGGCTATTCCTTATTCATTGAAGGCTCTGTAGGTAATAGACTATGTATTCATGTGTCGCCCCCTGTAAGCAATCTGTACAAAGTACGAATGTAGGTCAATAACCTGCTGGTATATTTCATCGGAATATACGTATTTCTGTATGCATAGATTTTGTTTTGTCATACAACAGGTAGGTATAGCATGTCTATGTATGTTTTAGGTTTAAAGACTGTAGTTGCACACCAGCGCACATTTATTTGATTAAATGAGGTTTATAGTAGGTAATAAATAAATCAACTTTCACATATTCGCACCACACCCCTACCTGCAGAATGTTGGGCTACAAATACTCAAATTAATTGAATTTATGAAATTGACCGGTCACAATCAACCAAGTCTTTTCGTGATGAATGTGTAAGTTTCGGGGTCTAGTGCGACGGGTGAGAATGGGAATAGGAGCCAACGGGAAAAACCCGTCTTTTCGTGATGTGTTCATCGATCTAATATTGATGTGGTTCATCTTCTATAGGTCAGTTGTCGGGTATTAACATAAGAATCAACCCGGTTTATTTGTTTGTAGTGCTCGTTTGAGTGAGTAACAAATCAAACGAGGTAATTCATGGATGGAAGGTAAGTGGTAAAACGATAACCAGCAATTCTCTCGTTCTCAGCAGATAGAGAGGGAAGGGGCCATTCGTAAGCTTTGCCACACATTAAGAGAGAGGGGGTCCACAAAATGTGACATTGTGTGACAAGGGGCTGGGGTGGTCAAAAACTTTGTGACGTCACATAGAAAACCGAAAATATTAAAATGCAAAGTTATCGGTAGGTAATTAATTTTAAATATGGCCAGCATAGTCTATATCCGTGAAGTTAAAAAGTGTAAGTGCTTTAATTAAATTATTTCTAAAAATTAAAATTAAAAAAACATGCGACATCACATAAGGAGATGTTCCACGAATGCTACCGGTCACAGAGACAAAGAAGGGGTTAAAGGATCCTAAAATTTTTGTAACATAAAATATAAATAACCCCAAGAAAATGAAGTACCTACTAGCTCTCAAGCACCCTGCCGGAATACAACGAATCGTTTGACACAAATGGTTTGCGCCACTAAATGATAGGTTTACACATAAAACATCATTAGTGTGGCTTCCGCGTCCATTCCGCACTGCATCGAATTAATAATGATGACATTTATAATGAAACATGAGCCTCACATCCTACGGCACAAATAAAACACTTGAGCGTGTTATTTTTACCAACGTAATAATAATAGATTAGCTGGTGTTGAACCGTATGTTATCTTGTTTCCTTGCTTATACGGCTTAGACGTACATAATTGTATTAGTTACGCTATATTTTATCGTATATGGAGATATCCTTTATTTATTGTGCATTAGATTAATTTGTGTAGCGTGTTATGTTATTTTCTGGACTTATATGGTCGGCTCGAAGGACCAATTTTTTATTGTTCGTTAAATCATTGCATGAAACATTGAGGCATTTTATAATAACCTTAACCTAAAATTATTATTGAATACAATTGGGTGCATGAAGAGAACGAGAATAATTAAGAAAAATATGGATGGATTTTATGAAATCGGTTTGTATTATTTTGAAGGAGCATCGTAGGTAAAACTTCCAGATAATATGGCATAACCCAAGAAAAGGACATATCAAGGCGATAAACAGATATATTGGCCGTTAAACTAATCAATACTATAATTAAAAAAAATTGGTTGCCTGTAGTCGGTATACGGGCGAAAGTTTTACGTGACAACGACTTTGAGTGGTAAAATAATTTTAATGTGAATATTCATTCGTATAGTAGGAAGAAGGATGAAATAATAGTAACAATTTAAAACATTTATTTATACAAAGAATTATATTTAAAACATTGTAACACCATCCGCCATCTAGCGCTGCTAACCGTTAGACCATCCATTAGTCACAACTAAGTGAGGTAAGAAACGAGATTACTTACTCTACTTCTTCAGAGATGGCGCTGTACCATTTTCTGAAACACGCCAACGTGTGTACGCCGTAGTTACCATAAGTAATGTTAAGGATTATCGTTTTGTAGTGCCTTTCACTTTTTATGTCTGTCTCTCTCGCTCTTAGGCGGGCTAACCATGCCCGAGTGGAAGGGACGCGTGCCTCTCACTCGCTCTCATTGTAAGCGTATAACGTGAGCGGCGTAGCGTGACACAGTTTCTTGAAGTGCCACCCGGTAATCCAATTTATAAGACGTTATCACGTCAAAACCATAAAATTTTACACGGTGATGCATACCTCCTAACAAATCATTGGACTAAAACGGAGGCTGGAGATCTTCGAGAAAGTTTACTAGAATAAAATATCTAGGTAAATCGCATCAATATAACGATCAAAGAATCCGTTCGCATCAAAACAAGCATTAACTTTCTTTTCATTGCATTTGGAGCGAAACGAGGAAAACGGTGATCCGACCAACTAAATCAACTAAAATATCAGCTCGAATCCCACAAGAGTTATTGACATCGGTGCAGCTTCGTAAAAAACTCGTCCAGGATTCTTACCCCGGCCCGTCGGGACGGCCTTCGAAACCAGTTTTTTCGAGCGAATGCCTTTCTTTACGAATTTCGAATGAGGAAAAGGATGGTAAATATTTTTGATACGAATTCAGGAATTTTTTTAGTAATCACGGAACTCTTATTTTTACAATAAAGTTTTATTGGTTTTAGTGGCCAATTGTAAGCGTAGAATAACTTCAAAAACAATATGAGATAAAAATGTACGTCTTCCTCCAGGAAACTAACTACCTATCCAATACTTAAAAAAGACCGTTTTTCCACATTTTATACCGATTTTTGTATTTTCATTGTAAATATTTACATTACATCCTCTATTATTGACAATTTATTACTCAATTATCTTACGAGTAGTTTCCTGCTCTACGTAATGTAGATGTCTCCAATGTTTTTTTAACGAGTGGACAATTATACTAAAATATCGAAGTCAGCTCCAAGATGTATTTTTTCTTACCACAGAAAGTATTTGATACCTTCAAAACCTCCTGTTTAATAAAAGGTCATGAATTTAAATTAACACCAACATTCTGAAGTCATATAGGTAGGCAATAAAATTACAAAAACAAATTGATTACTCACATAAAGCCAAACTGCGAGTGGGCAAGGCAACATTACGCAACAGATAACTCAACATATGAACGCTGTAACAGTACGGCACAGTACGGCGGGCGCCTGTTTCTATTATCTGTGCCAATACCGAAGTAAGTAATCGCGCCAAATGAGACGCAGGGGACGCCAGGAATTAATGTATATTTTGTCGTGTTATTTTCGCACGCACTGCCCTCATGACATCGATTCCTGGATAAACATGGACGGTATACATTATGCATGCTGTCCACACAATAGACTGGTGCGAAAATTAATTTACCTACTGATGAAAGTAGTTTTAAGACGTAGAATCTTCTGTAGTTTTGACAATATAAAACCAGTATAGAGAGTAGGTACCTTTTCACCTACTCTAAGTTTTGGGAGGTAGACATAGATACACTCTTTAACCGTAAATATTATGTCGTTGATATAAAAAATCACCCAAAGATCTTACCGGTAAACTTATAATAAAACTATAACTGGGTCAATGATTCATTATTTTTTGGAGATTTTAATGTAGGTATGTCATCCATTTATGAGCCCTTATGAACCCTCATACAGGTAGATACATCATCCGAAATTATTGAACAGATTAGATGATTTAGTCTTAGTTATTTCACTATCTTATTTTCAGAAATTCCTGTACTACGACTACTAATAAATTTCCTGAAGAAAAATGTTGAATACAAATTGAAATCGCAGATGTAGAGTTCTATACCTAGAGACATTGTTGCCCCTGGGCGCAAAGAGCAATCGTAAGGCTCTCTACTCTTTTTATGTCCTAAAAACTGAGCCGGTTAATTGAATAAATTTTGCGATCTTGATTATTCAGTTAAGAGTTCACTTCAGAGTTGGTATAAAGGACTACCAGATAATGTTGATACTGCTGAAATAGCTGCGTGTAGGAGGAGCGTGTGCTTGCTATAGGTATTTATAAAATAAAATTGATTGTCGGAAGACCGGGCTTTGCTGGATGTTTACGTAGTTAAATCACGTAGATACAATTCAAATCGTACAAAGCATATAAATGGCGGTAATTACCAAATTTGACAAAATATGAACACACGATCATGTTTAAAATTGGGCCCCAGGTAGAATTACAAATAATAAAATGTTTATTTCTGAACGTGCAGGTGGTAACATCGCATACTAATGTCACATAGGTTTCTACAAATAAATAATATTTTTTAGAAGTGGATGAAACTAATTTTTATGAGTAAAGCTGTGATTGACCCAACAAAATGTTGTAATCTTAACTCTTAAAAATTATTACATTTATTATGGTTGTAGATAGAGACATGTATTCAGGCACTGACGAACGTTAAATATTTATACCTCAATCAATAGCTCGACGCAGCCAGGACTCGAAACCTAGACCTTCAACTGTCCGAGTAAACGGCTAAACGGAGTACGGTCCTCAGCATGAATATGAGGTTGGCAAATAGATGACAGCGAAGTAACTTAACACCTAGTCTATTGACACAATGCTCACTCATAGCAAGCAAATACGGAATATTTCCTTTTTCCAGAATGAAAAGCATTCGCATTTAATACAGGAAGAACAAAATGCCATTAAAGCAGTCTGCCCTTCATTTCTCATTCCATACCACTTGAACCTCAATGTTGAAATATGTGCCGATTCGGTAAAATTATACCGACCTTGAAAACAACAATAGCTCGATTTGTACCGACGCACGTAACCTCAGCTGAATACGCGACAAGTTGAACATTTCCGCAAAACTAAAATAAACTTCCTAATTTATAGTTATGATTAAATAAATAGCCAGCGAAGTCGATGCGTAGGTATCGTGATGTGCGAATTGATTTATTTTATTTTTGTTTACATTGATGTAGGTAGGTACTTTATCAGAATAATATAAGTAGATACATTTTTATTATACTTATTTCATGTGGACCTGTGCCATTATGTTCTTTACTGAAAAAAAACTATGATGGGAATATTGATCATATTTTCTCTATTAAAATAAAAAAAAATCATTATTTACTGTTATCAAAAATATATTCTATTTTATTTATTAGCCAAATAGTAGTGTATTAAAAAATATTCACCTTTTCTACGTCCGAAGGGTCCGCAAAACGAGTTCCCCTTCCCAATAACACTGTCGTCTATATATTTGATGAGCTTCGCAATATCCTCGGACCGGTGTTCCTGGGACAAGCTCGGCCATCTCGAAGGCAGGTCTTCTTGCATGGATTCAGATTTACCCTTAGTGCCTCTGGATTTCTTCAGCACACTTGTCATCATACCGTCACATTACACAACATAAGTCTAGGTTACCACCAATAAAAAAAATAAAAAATACCACTTGAAAAAAATCACTGGCCCGTATGAATTTGTTATCGGTCGCGCGGAATAAAATTATTACACGGTCACGGGGAAATAATAACGCGGGATTCACGTCGGCTCTCGAGTGAGTGATTTGCGTGAGTCGAGTGAGTGAACGCGCTCAGTGAAGTGGCGCCGCGCGGCGTACGATATCGAACCTAACGTAGCCGGTTGTGTGTGTGCCTGTGCTACGGTTTACGTATCGTACGTCTCTACGGTTCTACGGTGTCGCCGTAACGACGCACATCGCCGCATTTCAGTGTTGCCCGTTTCCAAAAAATCTACCATTTGGTAGGTTTTTTCACAAACAAACTGTGTGAACTAAGTCTACTGTTTAGTGTCTAAAATACATTTTCATTAATCTAAGCCTAAGCAATATAGTGTCGAATAAGTTTTCTAAATACATTAAACTAGATAATTTATAAGCACATGTAACAATCATCATACGATCGTGTTAAGCAACGTCGACGCCGTCGATAATGAGACTATTCCGGCGCAATCGAAGCATTTTTAAATTAGCAGACTTGAGTCCCTGAAAAACACTCATTGCAACAAGAAACAAATAAAAACAATAATAATTATGACATAATACCATAGAGATAATACACTGTCGAGTACCAGCACTATTCCCATGACAACGCATTCTGTTTGATCTTTGATGTTGCGATTTTGAGCTCTTTTATTACTTTTGTTATTCGAGTACGAGTATTCCGCGATATTTACTTGCTACCTATCTATCCAAGGACGTAACATACTACAATCTATTCAAGGACGTAAGCCAACATGATGAAACTACAGATCTCTAACGAACAAGACCGAAAAGAAGCTCAGAACAGGGAGAGACGTCGACAATGCGAGCTAGAGAGAAGATCACGGATTTTCAATGCAAGGAACAGGAAAATTGGTGTAAGTTCAGTCTATTTTCCTGGGAGTAAGTAGCAAACAAGCATGGAGCACCAACCTTCCGCTGCCGCCCATAGCAACTATGACTAACCTAGAACAAGTTACAAAACTCACTTTAGGGAGTAGGATGATCACTGGGTCACTCCAGTTAGTAGATAGTGCGGGTTATTTAATGTCTAAATCCAGAGCAATATGTAGAATTTATGGATTCGCGGGAGGACTAAAATTGTCCTCAGCCGATACACTTTTTTTAATAATAAGTACTAGTTGATGTTTGACTTCAATCCCGCCTGATGGCATGTGGTACATGATTTTGTATAGTAAAATGCAGTAACTTATAGAAGCCTGTTTTTACCTCTTGATTTGAAGATACAAGTGAGATTTCAAGAAGCCTAAACTACCTTATCCCCTTAAAAGTCTTTGGACAGAACAGCATCGACCAAACGTTAGGTTGCGAACCAACTGATAATTTACTTGTTTTGTGAGTGGATGGACCGATAAATTATTATTATTATTATTATTTCTTTATTGTACACCAAGAACAGTATATTACATACAGGAAAAAAAAACAACAGCAGAGTACAAAAGGCGGTCTTATCGCTAACTAGCGATCTCTTCCAGACAACCTTATGGTATGGAAGGAGAGATAGCGTAAATCTACCTAGGATTTCATTTATCGCAAACCGCTTGGTTTGAGTGATTGCATTTTATACAATAACTAGTGGACCCGGCAGACGTCGTCCTGCAACTTATCCTACTATCCTATCCTACTAATCCTTCCTACTAATATTATAAATGCGAAAGTTTGTAAGGATGTATGTGTGTGTGTGTGTGTTTGTTGCTCTTTCACGCAAAAACTACTGAATGGATTTTCATGAAACGTTGCAGTAATATAGCGTAGACATCGAAATAACATAATTTGTTAAAATTTATAGAGATTTTTGAAGGGACTGGTTCCCCGAAGCGAAGCGAGGGCGGGTTTACTAGTAACAAAAAGAATTTTTCCAATCGGCCCAGTAGTTCCTGAGCGCGTTCAAATTCAAACGAAGAAACTTTATATTTATTAGTATAAAGGTATAGATAGTATAGATTATTTATGATTAGACCTTATGACTTATGATCCTATAGCCTAGATGGTAGTGGCCTTGCCTGCGAATCGAAGTGTCCTAGGTTCGAATCCCAGCTAGTCCGATATTTATGTTAGTTTCTTACGTCATAGGTGTTGTGATGTTTTATTTGTGTTGTCCATTACCATTACACCCACAACACGGAAATCTACTGCGGACGTATGAATCTGTTAACGTTTTATTTTTATCTACCTACTCTATTTCGTTCTTTGCCGCGCTTCATGTTCTCATTTTATAATACCAACATAAAAATCTTTAAAAATATAGACAATACAATAACATCCATCTGATAAAAACTGGTTAAGAACATCAGTGACACCCAAAACATCAGCGTTGCGTTGTACCAGAAAAGAAAACAGTAGAAGGACGAAAAGTTAGATCTCTTATTTTATCTTATCGTGATACGAACTATTCGACCCTCGTTTCGATTCAGGTCGATCTTCCATTCCTGGAGCGTCAAGTGGCAGAGAAGCGCGCCGAGCGAGAGGAGCAGGAACGGAAGAACTTGGCGTTTGCCACCCAGATGATCAAGGACAGCAACTTGGCTGTCGTGCTGGAAGCTAGAGAACGTGAGGTAATTTAAATTGTAGATACTTGTACCCTAACCCTAAAAAAGATTTTTAAATATGTCGGAGGCACTCGTCAGGATGGTGGTATAATGCTCCGATTATCAGGTTGTAAGGTGAAAAATAAAACACAGTGGGCATTCAATACTTTTCTTCATGATTTAAATTAGGTTTCAGGTTACACAGTTCGATTTAATTTGATTAAAGCTTTTAGGTTAAGTTAAAACGTGGCACAACTGAAATACACTTAGAGAAACGTTATGCCGTCGGGCATAGGTACAACGCAGTATAGGATTTTATTCCAAAGTACACTAGTTAACTTAATGCGACCGTTCAGCTCGACGTCTGCTCGAGAAGTCCCCGCTCTTCGTAAGTGGCTGCACAGGTGCCCTCTGTTGGGTTCCCCCTCTCCGATATCCCATCGAGTGACGTTTACAATTCGCACAGAGTTGCCATTTAAATTAGTTTCCGGATTTACGTTTTATTCAAAGTTTAAGGGACGATTCACACATATCAGTGAAGTCACCGTTCCGTCACAGTTCCATCAAATCTTTCATACATTCATACACTGATATATCTGAATCGACCCTAATGATTTATTTAGTTTGATTTTAATCTAATTTTATTTCCGATTCCGACAAATATTTTTTTTCTTTATGGAATTAAGATAGCAAACGAGCATGCAGCACCACCTTCCGCTACCGCCCATGACAACTGTGACCGACCCAGAACTAGACCCAATGAGTCTCATTCTAATTCGGTCACAGATGCGTTGCTACCCCTGAGGACTGAGATAGTCGCCTCTAAAAAAGTGTAACCGGCTCCACACCTTCCTATCCGGAACACGATTGTTCTTAAAACAATTATTACACGGTATGAATGGTACTAGGTACCGTGGCGGGCGGTGGTACTTCCCCGGGTGAGCTCTAGGCCCTACCACCTATACCTATAGCTATATATGTATATAGGTATAGGTATAGCTGCAGCATATTGAACTCAATTGTGTGTGAAGTCTGCCAATCCCTATTTAGCCAGCGTGGTAGACTATGGCCTTAACCTTATCTTTCAGAAAGCCCAGCGGTGCCATACCCAGCAGTGGACAGTTATGGGTAGCAATTACATAAATTATGATGGTGATTACTTAAGTACTTACATTTTTTATGGAATTAAGATAGCAAAAAACATGCAGCATCCTTCCGCTTTATACCATTGTTAGATAATAATGCTTAAGTAACTAATAGAGAATGCAATAAGCGTTCTCTCGCCATTCGTTCCCCGATACCTATGCCGTGATCCAAAGCACAGTTCATGACTGATCTACCTAGGAGCGGCGTCGCATCGAGACGGAGATAGACGCGTACCGGCAGCGCTACCAGCGGCGTAAAGAATACAATAAGCGTTCTCTCACCATTTGTACCCTAACATGCAGCTGCTATGGTCCAAAGCACAGTTCATGACCAATGTTCCCAGGAGCGGCGTCGTATCGAAGCGGAGATAGACGCGTACCGGCAGCGCTACCAGCGGCCGGAGGACCGGCGCGAGCGCGACCTCAACGACCCGGACTATCTGAAGATGCAGCTGCCGCCGCGGGCGTCCGATGATGCTCCCGTTGGGATGTCCAGTGCACAGAAGTTAGTCGCTTTGCTTTGCTTTTATTTATTTATTTATTTTATTTATTTATAATTTTACTTTAATTAATACGCTAGCACCAGTTACATTAATTAAATAACAATCCAGCTATACTTCACGCTCACATAACTTCAAGCATACTGTCAATATTTCCTTCCATTCATCCGCAAACAAATCACTCTCAGGGTAGGTCTCCAGGAGAGTGTTTAGAGCGGAAAGAACACGGGGAACGGGCGAGCAGGCTCTCGCTTCGGTCCGACAGGGCGGCAGAGCGAACAGGTTGCGACTGCGACAATCACGCCAACGGGGCTTGTAGGGAAAATAAAGGCGGCAGAGCTCACTAAAAATATCAGGGGCATCTATCCTTCCCTTCAATATCTTACAGGCTACAAGGCTTTTAGACGTTGGTTCACTTTTTTAGTTATACTCCTGCAATTATCTAGGGTTTTCAGTGTCCCTTTTACAGTAGGTAGGTAATAGTTGGTCTGTGCTTTATTGTATTGTATTTACCTATGCAAAAATATCAGGTATGGTGTAGGATTAGCCATATTTCAATAGAAAAACATATTCCCTAAATCTAGTTTCCTTGCAATTTCACGCAAAAAAACATACGTGGTAGTTGCACGCTTCTTCCCCCCCCCCCCATCCCCTCTCCCACGTGAGATTCATCTTGAAAAATACTCTAAATGACAACGCACACTGAAAAAACACGATTCCTATTCAGTCATCCAAGGTTTTGTTGACGAAAAATATATTTGATCAGGTTCGAAGGAGAAGACCTGAACTATGAAGAGCGGAAGAAGATAATGGCCGCGCAGAAGAACGCGTGGCTGGAGCAGCAAGTGCAGGAACGTAAGGCTGCTGAGGAGGAGCGGAAGAAGGCGGAGGCTGCTTACATGGTATGCAGAACTTACCGACCGAGATAATTACTTGCATAAGTACCAATAACATATTTGTATTTTAATACAGTTTTCAAAATTAACGTTTCATAGCGACTACGGGTTGCAAAATGCTAGCAGTGGCCTGGTTGTTATGACACCATGACGACCACCCTGAGTGACACTCTATTTACGCCACTGTCCAAGTATGCTCGGTTTGCAAACCGATGCTCACCCATTTTCTCTAAATGACTATAAGTATGACTACAGGATATTCGAATGGTCCTCCCACAGATGGCAGTGAAGGCCCGCGACGCACGCGCCAGCGAGTTAGACCAGTTGGAGCGCGAGTGCCGCTACCGGCTGGGGCAGGCTAATCTGCGGTACAACGAGGCCTTGGTTAGTTCACTGGAATATCGTATCTTAACTAGTTTATGGCTTCTGATCAATGGGGGATTCTTATTCCAACTCTTAGTTGGGGAGGGGAGTAAGAGTCATGAATTCCTGATTTAGAGAGGGGGAGCAAGTCAGGTTTTCGAATCCGTAGGTAGCTCGGGACCAGAATACGAGCTTCGGTATCCCCTGCCTGTCGTAAGAGGCGACTAAAAGGGGGCTTTCGGGGTTGCGGGCGGCTAGAGTGGGAGCTCGAACCGTCCATCAGCAACCCCGGGAAGGACGACGGTATGTGTGGCCGCACACCGTTGTACGGAAGGCTAGCGATGGGGCATTTAGTCTCTCGCGGGCAGAGCCCCAAGGGCGCCGCGCTCGGAGGACTCCGGTTGTGTTCCTTTGGAGATCCCGGAGTTCTCCACAAGCGCTGAGGTAGGCCACCGGGGGGGGTTTTAGTGGGTAAAAATCCCACATAACCCTGTGTCGCTCCCACGGCACCGGGTACCTTTTGAAGGTTTCCCCCTCGATAACAAAAAAAAAAGGTACTTTTTCCAAGCTTAAAAAATGCGTGGCCCAATAGAGGGGAAATTACTGCTTTGTTCCTTGAAATATTATAAAAATTTACATCATACATCCTTCCTTTAAATCCCTAAACAAAACTTCGATACCACTGCAGGCAGCGGAGAAGAAGCAGCTGGAGCAGATAATGAAGGATCAGGAGGAAGCAGACAACACGGCGGAGATGTACAACAACCTGACGTCCGACATGCTCACCGAGAACCCCGATGTCGCCAAGAGCGCGCTCGGGAAGAACAGGTAAGCGTACTTATACCGTTTTATAGTGAAAAAGACCATTGCTGATGACCCGCACTACATATTGGTTATATCTGCGTTCGTCTGACTCGTTATAATTATCTGACGTCTCGAATATGACTTCATTTCTTTTCATTTCATTTATTTATTTACTTTCGAAAAGGGTTTGTAATAAATACTATGTAAATTTAAATTCATCTTATTTCTTTTCATTTCAGTTCATGAACGGTCAATCAGCCTGGATTAAACTTGAACTTATTATGCACGTTAAAGTTAATGACCCCTTAAGCCGCCTTAAGGAAGCCCTAATCGTTTGCAAATTTAATAGGTGACTGACACTGAAATATTTTTCAGAGCTATTGGATTTATGTACAAAGGCATGAACCAAGAGGAGCTGAAGAAGTTCTACGCAGCGCAGAAGGAACAGATGGCTGCTGCTAAGGTGAGTGGTGGAGATTTCACTGGAGAAACCTACTTAACTTTTTTGAATTCGAATTTACTTGGGAAACTTAATTTCTATTCCTATGGAGAATACGGCCATTGCACAGAACATTTGAGTCAAAATAAAATTGGTTGGACCCGTTTGATATTTTACAAAGAGTCCTAACAGCATTAATTTGAAGTATTAATACCTATGTAGAAGACAGAAGAAAAATTACGTCAACATCAGAAGGTGTGACATATGTTTGTTTATGATGTAGGCAAAGCGAGAGGCAGAAGAGAAGATGGAAGCAGAATGGCAGGCGCTGGCCAAGTCCATCCAGAACGAAGTGGCTCGCCAGGATATACAGGACCAGAGGAAAAGAAGGTAACTAGGTTCTTATTTCTAGAAGAAAGACTTGAACAACTAAGTTTTTTGAATATAATTATATATATCTATTGAATATTAGTGGCAAAGTTGAAGACCTTTTTTCATTAGTCTTATAAAATCTAAATCTAATGCCTACTTTGCTTTACGGAGCAACATTAATTTTTTAAATAATTTATGTATAAGTATTTTTCGTTCCGATACTTTTTAGGTATCGATACTTTTGATACTGGTATCGAGTAAAATATCGATACGTACTTTTTAAATATTGCATATCCCATAATATAAATAATACCTATATCGCAGAGAGATCGCCCGGCAGCTGATGGAAGAGAACCAGCTGATAGCGCTGCAGCAGAAGGAGAAGGAGAAGTACTACCGCGAGGTGGTCAACAACAACGTGCCCACCGACGACTACTACTCGCAGTTCAATACCACCACCAGATAAACGCCTACATACCTACTTACCATGTAATCATCGGGAGGCCTACTACGAAAAACGAACGTTGACATACGTTACGTCGACGTTCGTACTTTTGATTTCTTGCCTCAAAAGTGATCTCGATTAATGAACACATTTTTGTACAGTACCCGGCAAGAAATAATGCACATCGGTATTCACAAAGAGATAATCGGTTAGTTTCGCCTTTGTAGAGCGTTGTCCTTACTACACAATTCTTACCGCTGACTTGTCACTTTTCTTTCGAATTCGGCAGAAGACAGTCGCGTTCACTCAGAAATAAATATAAAGAGTTGTTAAAACCTCCAATGGAACATCAATATCCTACTAATATTATAAATGCGAAAGTTTGTAAGGATGTATGTGAGTGAGTGAGTGAGTGAGTGTGTGTGTGTGTGTTTGTTGCTCTTTCACGCAAAAACTACTGAACGGATTTTCATGAAACTTTGCAGTAATATAGCTTAGACATCGGAATAACATAATTTGTTAAAATTTATAGAGATTTTTGAAGGGACTGGTTTCCCGAAGCGAAGCGAGGGGGGATTTACTAGTTGCCTATAAATGTACTTGATAGGGTGCTTTATCCAGCTCTTAATAGATAGTGCACATTTAGTGCAATGTGCGAGAGAGACAACGCTCTACATAGCCGTAATTAACCGATTAAGTATCTCTTTTTGGATACCGATGTGCATTATTTCTTGCCGGGTACTGTATTGGAGAATGCTGCTGATGTGAGCAAAGGAAGTAGGTGTCGAGTGCGTCTACGAGAGCAATATTTCATTATAAAGGATTGACGACCGTGCGATCCGTCATCCATTAATTAAGTACGTTAGTTTTTCGTAGTAAGCCTCCAGGGTCGCCGTGAGTATGAGCGCCCGCGTGCTTTAATACCGTTCTGTGACGTCTCTAACATTGCTTTCCTATGAAAACGTTACTTGTAATGGCTACGTGGTCATTTCACTAGCCGCCCACCATAGAGTGCCGCCCGCGTGCGGTGCAAGCCTTGCACGCCCACTTGCGGCAGGGCTGCGTATTATCGGTGTCGATATTCATATTCGTCGTATTGATAATTTTGAAAAGCTACAGCTGTTTTCAAAATTCTATCTATAATCCCCAGTATGTTGTCTATAACCATAGAGAATATTTGGTCTATGCTATAAGCCTATCCAAAAGCATAAAATACTATAGATCAACGTCCAAAAGTAAAAGTCCAAAAGTGAGCATCAATGTTATTGCTTATTATCTCATTTAATTGAAGTAAATATTCGTATGTAAACTTATGTGCAATATTTTTAACTAAATTATTTTTAAATGTTATATTTTGCCATAGCAAGTTCTGCACGGTTGTATAGTTTTAATAAAATTAAGATATTTCGACTGTCTATTTTATTGTCATTTGCAATCATATTTATGGTATTGTCAAAAACAAATTATTTATTAGACGCTTAATAATGTGTGATATAAATAAAAGAGTGGAAGTGAGATAAACAGTTTATTTTGAAAATAAATTGTGTTTACAATTTACATATTACAAATAGTTGCCGATTGGCATAATATACCAATGTTTTTTGCAAATTTCATTTGCAGAAATTAAATATAGATATTATTTGGCACTGTGTCATTGAAAGTTTTGAGATCAAATATCACTACAGCACTAGATACAAAATTGTTACTCACTATGTAGGGAAAATCAGCATATTATATATCTACCCGTACAGTGTTGCCATATCACACATATTTTTGCCCTGCTTTGTGACTCAACGGAAATAACTCCTCATGAATATCGGATGACAATGGCAAAGATATTAATAAAATTAATGAGGTAATGGTTAAAAAAATAATGAGGCACTTTGATCTACAATTTAATGTTTTATACGGCTTTATTGCCGACATACCTAAACAATTTCTTATGTACAGTTCAAAAATAATTATAGATAATAGAAAACAATACCTAATAAAACCAAGATGACCATACATTTTATTCTCATGTATTCAGTCATTACTTCTACATAAGACCATTTTGTGACGATTAGCCGACTAGTAAAAAAATCGAATACAAAGCAATAAATAACAATAATAATTAACAAAAAATATCTTTAATAAAATACTATATTTTTTTTTAATAATAAAATGGTATAAAAATGGCTAGTTTCAATCGGTTCATTCCCATTAGTCCCACTGAATAGTCCTACCGTAGGACTAATGGGACTTTTTTTTCCGGTTCATTCCCATTAGTCCCACTGAACAGTCCTACCGTAGGACTAATGAGACTTTTTTTCCCACTAGTTCCACTTTTAAATGTTCTATCGAATAGTGGAACTAGTGAGAACATTTTTTCTCAGTAGTTCTACTACATTTTATTTTAGCCAAAAATAACATTTTACTTCAAAATCAGTTGTAACTTTCTGGGGGCACCTCATGATTAATAACATCATCATTCATTCATCATTTCAACCCATCACGGCCCACTATTGAGCACGGGTCTCCTCTCAAGATGAGAAGGTTAAGACCATTAGTCCACCACGCTGGCCAAGTGCGGATTGGCACACCTTACATACCTTTGAGATTTGCGAACTCTCCGACATACAGGTTTCCTCACGATGTTTTCCTTCACCAAAAAGCGAGTGTCATTTAAATGCGATGATTTACGTAATTTTTTTCTTTCGTCTTTTTTCTTTAGATTTAATATAACGTTGATAGCTTAGTGGTTAAGAATTCGGACTCCTACTCCTCAGACCTCCTCAGACTTTGCGGAGTTATAAATGTGCGTTTTAAGCATTTAAATGACACTCGCTTTTTGGTGAAGGAAAACATCGTGAGGAAACCTGTATGTCGGAGAGTTCGCAAATCTCAAAGGTATGTAAGGTGCGCCAATCCGCACTTGGCCAGCGTGGTGGACTAATGGTCTTAACCTTCTCATCTTGAGAGAAGACCCGTGCTCAATAGTGGGCCGTGATGGGTTGAAATGATGAATGAATGATGATGTTATTAATCATGAGGTGCCCCCAGAAAGTTACAACTGATTTTGAAGTAAAATGTTATTTTTGGCTAAAATAAAATGTAGTAGAACTACTGAGAAAAAATGTTCTCACTAGTTCCACTATTCGATAGAACATTTAAAAGTGGAACTAGTGGGAAAAAAGTCTCATTAGTCCTACGGTAGGACTGTTCAGTGGGACTAATGGGAATGAACCGGAAAAAAAAGTCCCATTAGTCCTACGGTAGGACTGTTCAGTGGGACTAATGGGAATGAACCGTTTCAATCGAGGTCTATTTAACTAAATTAAAAACAATTATAAAATAATACAGTCAATATATTTTTACATAAAGAAAGGGAATCTATCATTCTAAAACTAATATACTAGCTTTCCCCCTACTGCTTCACCTGCATAGATTTTTTTACGTTTATCCCCCTTTTTATCCTTGTAAGGAAGGAATTCTCAAAAAATCCTCTATATTCCCAAAGGAACATGTATGCCTAATTTTGGCTGTGCGTTGTGTGTCACTCAATAATGGCAGAGTTTTATATAGTAGAATAGAAGAAAAAGATTGGCATCCATTTTCCACAAATCCATCTATGTTTTAAATCATTCATAACTCCAAAATTTGAAGGTTAAGTACCTGAACCTTCTTACCCAAGTTTTTAACATTCACTGTTCAATGAAATGTTAATGATGTCCTGTGTTTATGGGTTCCTTTATTTACATAAATTCCCCTATGTAGATCCATCACCTAAAATAGAAACAATTTACTTAATTTTACAAAAGCCAGATATGATGTAAGTATATGAATAGCTTCCTCCCTAGTATTACTTGTTTGTTGTGGTAATAAATAATCAGTATTGTTTCACCTAAAAACTACATCATTATAACAGTGGGCCTCCATGATCCATAACTCGCATTTTATATTACAATAGTATTTTATACTGTACACACAGTATTTAAATAGTACCATATAATTATGTATTTTGAATTAGCAATGCATTGATACTTTTGATGTTACTCATTCGAAATCTGCACATCAGTGTTTTAAATGATAGTGACCATTAACTGAGTAAAGTGCCCTTTAATTAGCTGGTAAAGACAAGAAATTGGCCTTGAACTTCTGCAAAACCATAGGTTCTCAAACTTATTTCGTCTACCGCCCACTTTGAAAGTCAATATTTTTAACACCCATAAAAATCACTTCTTTTAGTCCCTTACCGCTTCAAAGCCTTCAGGACCTTATCACGCACTTTGAGAAACACAGCCCAAAACCAATTCTCTTACCTTTCCTACATATGCCGAGGCGAAGTGATCTCCAAATCGTTGATCTGCGGATCAGTATAAGCCTCAGTGCCGGGGCGACCTGAGATCAGACCTTTGGCCTTGAGGTTCATGATGGAGTCGGCTATGATCCGCGCGGTCCGCCGGACGTAGCCGCCGCTCGTCAGCATCACTACCGGCACGCGGTGCTTCTTGCATATCTCGAATACGAACTCGTCGCGTTTTATTATGCCCTGTGAAACAAAGTGTAAGGTGTGATTTTGATAAAGTATTTACCGATTATAATATGCTCTGTATATAGTTCTACAAATTTAATACAATATTGTTATAATGAAGGTATTTTTACCCAAACAGAAAACACTACAGGGTCAAGACTGGTGATGAGAGGAGAACAGAGACAAGGTAGAGCAAGGTGAGGCGATGTGTGGCAAAGAAAAAAATAAGTAATAGGTAGGTATTTTTAGTGTAGAATACTTACAGAATACTTAGATACTAGAATACTTACAGCATCACTGATACTCATGTGCCCCAGAGGGTCACTATCCAATATGTCGGTGCCGGCATTATACACTAAGATATCTGGTTTAAACTCATCCAATGCTGCTTTTAAATTCCTATAACAAATAATCAAAATCATATAAAGATCATTATTTTTGTCATCAATGTCATTATCATAAACGTAATTGCATATTTTATAAGATGAGCTGAGGAGTTTTATTCGCTATTTTTCTGCTCCATTAAAAATTATTATTAAGTACCTTTGCGCAGTGACGATAGAATCACAAAAGCTTAGCTATATATTTTTTTTCTTGTTGTCTTAACGTTTTTCACCAGCAACTTGAATGAGAAAAAGTGTCTACTTTACCAACTACTACGTTGCATTTCTAATCGGGTGGTTGCATAGTCATGCTTACCGCCAGCGCAGTTGACCCGCGACGATGAACCGCGCTATGTTACATATGCGCGGTAAATAGGCTTTTCACTATAAAACAAGAGACTTGTCTCGCACGCCGCGCCGGTCAACCGCGCTGGCGGTAAGCTTGACTATGCAACCAGCCTTCGTCTATCATTAACTTACTTTTTCAACTTGACCATATACTCAAGGTCCTCAACCCGATGGCCCAGCTCGATCTTGCGCCGGATGGCCCGCTTGGCCTCCTGGTCCCGCGGGTAGATGTGCCGGTTGTACATGTCCATTATGTACACTTCCGGTACGCCCAGGAAGTCGCGTTGGTAGCCGTTGCCCTTTGTATATAAAAAATTTCAGGTTTATCAAGACTTGAGTATTAAAGCCAACCATCCTATTTTAAAGAATTTACAATAATTAATTTAATTTTTTTTTAGTGGAAGCTGTACACAGTCAAGTATTTTAATTCTTATCCTGATTTATTATAAAAACTTATTCACAAAGTATATGCGAGTGTTTCGCAAATATGAATATTAGAAATTATTGTATTAATAACAAGAAAAACTATAACTCAAAATTCACTTGTGCATGCACATTTATATTGTATAAATGTCTAAATAGTACCTGATGCGCATCCAAATCCACAATCATAGCATTCTGTACATCAGTATGTTCCATAAGGTTCCGGATGAGCAATGTTATGTCTGCGTATGGACAGAACCCTCCGCCCCTGTTAGCACTACAATGGTGGAAGCCTCCACCCACATTAATAGCCCAACCTCGCTCCAATGCTAACTTACCAGCTAGCACAGAGCCCCCTGTTTGTAACCTATAAAATATGATTGTAGTCAAAATTAACTTTAAATAAGAAAAAAAGTGTAGAAGATATATTTTTCAATATCAAAAACTCATTACTATAGTACGCGACAGGTCGACATGGCTTTCGGGGTATGATGTGAGACGCAGAGGAAGGGACATCCCGCATGCCGCACGTCACTCGCGCGCGCCTTAGTAATAGTAATGCGCGAGCCTATATCGACCGCGTTTATCGATTTTAATTTCACTCACATTTTTGTTTGTTGTTATGTTTTAAAATAACTTCGGTAGCTTTAGATTTTATCATAGAAGTCGGAGATACTAGTGACGAAGAGTCACAAAGTGATTCATTGATATCGATCGTGAAGTCATTTGATATTGATTGCGATGAATTAAATATTATAATTCAATAACAACATAGTTGTAAATCTTCTTACTAGCTCATTCCTTATCTACATGAAAATTATTTAAATATTTCTTTACCTGTCTATCAATAATGTAGTCATAAGTGCTAGTACCACAATAGCCTAAACTGAATAAATCTGATTCATTTTCATTTAACTTATAATAAATTTTATTTAATTGATGTTACTCTTATTTTGTTGAGTGAGAAAAATATCGATATAAACTATATCGATATAAGCCACATCACTCGAAAAGTGCCATGTCAATCTGTCGCGTACTATACAATCCATACACATCTATAATAACCCTAGTTGCCAGCAATTCACTTATGCATTGCTGGCAACTCTCCAACATTCTAAAAAAACACGCTAAAGCACTACTAAACTCAAAAAAATTATGTGCAAATGTGTATTGACAAAATACCGTTACAACTTGACAAAATACATTGATGTATATTTGTGAATTTTAATTTGGTGTTTGATTTAATTTGGGTGGTAGAAACCTGAAATATCTACAATTGGAACCTTAAGCTATTATATCAGTCATTCTTCCACAGGCCAGAGGCAATTGAATTGGACACAAACATGGGTGAATTCACAAATTTTGTATTATTAGATTTGAAAGCTCAAATAATAAATTTTATTATTTATTAAGTGGTTAAGGATAATCTATTTATTGTTGCCAATAGCATACATACCTCATTGGCTTAAGATATGCATGCTGTACAAGTATATTAGGCAGACAAGCAACTATAGGAATCTCTGCAATCATTGCCACTTTGGTACTCCACTGTGAACGTCAAAATATTAGTTATGATTTACATAACACTGTATTAGTAATATGCTAGTATTATCATCTTTATTATGTAAGGAAAAACTTACTTTCAGTGATTGCAAGTACTTCTTTGTGTGTACCACCAATAAATCATTTTGCTTAGCTTCAACTGGCTTAACAAGATGTTCAGCTTTGATAAAGTCAGCATCTTTCAGGTACTGTTGGAAAACATACATTTTTTATAAGAAATACTAAAATTCATTATGCAAATACAAGCAAGTAGGTCGATAGTAAACTTCTTAGTATATACATGCAATTAAAAGGACGAAACAAAAATGGTATTTGGTTTAATTATTATTGTACCTGAATAATGTTGCGCCACTTCTTCGCGTCAAATACATGAAATTTCTCAAATCCCATGAACGACACATTATATTTGTCGTCGTAAACCAACGGCCACTGATCATCTCTGATATCAATATACAAGCTGGATAAAAAAGACAATTTTAATATTGATAACTTAGAAACGATAAGTAAGGTACTTCTTACATATTTATTACGTTGGATTTGATGTATTACATACCCAGTCATTATTATGTAGAGACTGAATAAAGGTGGTAGAAAATTTTGTTTTATATAGATTACGTTCACATTTTATGAAATTGAATTGAAACAATAATTTCATTTAGCCGACAAATATAAACAGAAAATTGATGATGACACCGGAATAAAAATATGCAAATATGTCATCTGCTCATCTGTCAACTCAACTGTCAACGTGAAATGTGTATGTGTCACTGTCATGTCACAGACGAGGTACAAATGTGTTAAAGGGTTGCCGTCAAGAAAAACACCAGAATTTACCTAAAATCTAATGTTTATCCTATTATTAACAAAGTGTTTAATAATGGCGAAAAATATGAAATAAGTATTAAATTGAAAAACGACAAATTGTAGAACAACTTCCAAGCCAGAATGTAAGAATTTTGGCTCATAATCATATCTTTATATCGTGTTTATCGTTACACAAAATCAGATTTAAAAAAAATGTCGCTAGGCAACGCCTTTGACATACATTCCCGCGAAATGTAAACAATTCAATGCATGTGTTATCACGACTTGATTTTGCAGAATTTATGGAAATGATTTAAAATGAATATGTATTTAGACCTTAATAATGGAAAACCCTTCTGTAGAATCATTACAAACAGAAGTAGATTTCTACAGGGTAAGTAAAAAAGCGAATAAAATAAAATTGTAAGAATTAATCTCGTAAAACATCCACGTTTTTACGTATAAAAATATAAAACTAAGACGTTTGATGAGAGTAATTAAGTGAAAATCACATCATATAGGTACTTATTATCTATTTTTGCGGGTATTGCTGATTCCAAACCATTTCACGAAATTAAGAACCTACAATAAGACATTTTCCCAATTTAACTTGCTATAGTTAAACAACTTTCCTATGAGTGAAATCGGACTCAAGTTTAAGTTATTTACTTACCACAAATATATTTTCTTTTAGCAAAATCAAATAGTAGTGGAACAAGAAATAAGAACACTGATCGCTGACAATCAGAAGTTGTCCCAGCAAGTCGGTTCGCTCTTGAAGGAGAAGCTGCAGCATTCGCAACAAGCTTTAGAGAACGATCAGACCAAACAATTAGAGGAACTGAAGAAACAGGTGTCCTTGTTGACTAAGGTAATACGCGCGTTTGCAAGGCATGCTATTTTTATGTTAGGTACTACTGGAAGTAAGTTTATGTACTTAGGTATAATTAAGTACTTACCTTCTAGCCCGGCACTAGAGTCGATTCTATTTATATGATCCTATATGATGAGATACCTAATGAAATGAGCCCAATATGTTCGATGCAATAGTTGAAACAGGTACATTTTTCCAGGAACGCGATTCGCTGCATGTCCTGTGGCAGACGTCGCAAAAGGCTATAGACGCCCTCGAAACAGAGTTAAAAACGTACCAGTGTTATGATAACAGGACAGAGAAACGGGTAAGTATAATAACTAGGAATGGTTTTTTCGTGCAAGTTAAAATTATAATTATGTAGGTAGGTAGATACTCATATTTATCGCATAAGAAGACTGAAATCAGGGCTGCCGCTAGCGGGCACCAGCGCCAGCGTGCAAAACCATTTTGTACCAATCGTCTTTTCAATACACAGATTTACTTTTATTCCGCCCCACCGAGGTACCTTCATTTGCCGCCCCCCTAACTGAAATGCATAGGTTGAAATGTAAATCTGATTCACATTTGAAATATACTAAGTAATATTCATTACAGAATCAAATTAATGATAAACATAGTTTAGAATTAAAACTCGAAACATCTCTTGGCGACTACGTCCAATTAGAATCTGAATACAAAAAGTTACAAGCCGACTACCATGCACTCGAAACCGAACTTAGAAGTAAAGAGAAGGAAATATTGACGTATAAAGAACGAGGAAAAGATCTAGAGAAGGAAGTTTTAGAAGTGAAGAAGTGTTTAGACGAACACAAAGTTAGTCTTGCGATAGAGATGAAGAATAGCGAAGACTTAAGCAATCAGTTGGGAATGTGTAGAAAGGAATATCTTGGTACTGTTAAACGGGAGGCGGAAGCTAAATCGAAGGTCAGTATTTTATAATCGTGTTACTTAGATATTGGACATGAGTTTGAAAGATAGCCTAAATCATGTCGTTCGAGTTTCTTGCCGCTTCTTCCAAGATCATTCAAGGCAGCGATTTGTAAAAGCGATGGCGTCGCTTGACTTTTGAAGTGTTTGTTTAAACCAAAATCGAATAAATTTCATTTTAATTCTTCAAAACTCATAAGCGCATGTTTTTACCACGATGTTTAGATATTCAAGTTAGACCATTGTTTTTATTAGGGTTCCGTATCCAAAGGGTAAAACGGGACCCTATTACTGAGACTTCGCTGTCCGTCCGTCCGTCCGTCTGTCACCAGGCTGTATCTCATGAACCGTAATAGCTACACAGTTGAAATTTTCACAGATGATGTATTTCTGTTGCCGCTACAACAACAAATATATATAACAATTTTATACAGTGCAGACGTCGTCAAGAACATTAAACACTGTAAATACCACTTATACGCCGACGACCTCCAACTTTATATTTCATTCAAGTCGTCTGAAACCCAGGCAGCGGTCGATAAGCTAAACGAGGATTTACAATGTATTCTTGACTGGTCCCACAAAAACACGCTTGTTCTAAACCCCCTAAAATCCAAATATTTAATTATTGGTTCGAAAAAACAGGTCCTAAAAGTTTCCACGTATGACCCGAAAATAATGATTGGGAGCAGCAAAATCGAGAGGGTTCTCGAGGCACGCAATCTAGGAGTGCTGTTAGATGAATCCCTGCGTTTTGAAAAACACATTGTGAACGTCGTTCGTAATTGCTTTTACCGTCTCCGGATCTTATACAAAATTAGAGAGTACATAGGTCAAGACTTGCGTATAAAACTTTGTGAGACACTAGTACTCTCTAAGCTAAACTATGCTGATGCTGTGATTGGGCCACGGTTACTTATGCGTTCGCAGAATCTAGTTCAGCGTGTTCAGAACGCTTGCGCCAGGTATTGTTTTAATATACCACCGAGGGCGCACGTCAGCCCGTATCTAAATGGTGCTGGCATCTTAAAAATGGTCAATCGTAGGCAGCTGCATTTTGCGTCCTTATTGTTTGGTGTGATAAAGGACAAATGTCCGCCGTATCTTTTTGAAAAGCTCTCATGGTACAAGAGCACCTTGCAGCAAACAAGGTCACATTGTAGCAATCGGCTTGCATATCCAGTTGCATGTTCCGCAGCATTTCGCGGCAGCTACAAATACAGCGCCACCAAATGCTGGAACAATATCCCGCCCCCTATCCGTAGCCTTAAAAGTATAAAAAGTTTTAAAGCCGCATACAAGTCTTACTTGTTAAAGTTACAAAAGGCATCCTAGACAAATACACACGCAAACACACACGCACACACAAACTCACTCACACACACACACACGCACATACGCACACACACACACACACACACACACACAAACACACACACACACAAGCTTATAGGTACAAAATCTCGCACAGGCACCTAGACGTTTTAAACACATAAGTACATAGCCAGCTAAATATGTTTCACTTCACTATATTGCTCCCTCTAAATGTATACTATAGTTATAAACATAGTTATTAAGTAACCTTAATCTATTAGTTAAGTAGTATGCCAGACACCACAAGTTCGAACTATTCGAAATTAAGGGTCGCCCTGAAAACCAGCGGTCGTGGTTTTTCTTCATTTCCACGACCTCATGCTGAGTGCGATCCTTTTTCGTCTGCGAAATGACTGTGGCATCCAGTTTTTGGATTCTTTATTTTATTATTGTTTTTTTTTTCATTTTTCATTTTGTATAATTTTTTTTTTCTCTCTTGTAATAATTTTATTTTTCTTGTATTTTGTATTGTCACGGTGTTTTTAAGACGAAATAAATGATTTCTATTCTATTCTATTCTATTCTAAATACTAAAAAACAGAATAAAATAAATATTTAAGTGGGCGCTCATACATTTGAGGAAAGTTTAGTTATATTTCGGTCCAAGAGATGGCGTTGTGCGTAATATGTGGCTACAATAAAACAAATAAGTGAGGCTTTCATACAACAGACCAGATTTTTTTGGGGTTTTAATACATAATGGTACGGAACCCTTCGTGCGCGAGTCCGAATCGCACTTGGCCGATTTTTCATATAGACCTTTAACTCCGTGCTATTGTGATATCCAATTTTTACAACTTCTGTTTTTTGTTGTTTCAAAACTATGAAGTAGATAGATCATAAAATTATTTTTTATTTTCCTTTCATTTGTAAAAACGCAGGTGGGAGAAGCATTGCAGTTATTCGATTTGGTGTCCGCTCAAAAAAACGAAGCTGTCAAGAAAATTTCCGAGTTAAGTGGTAAGTTTTGATGGTACCTACTGAAATAAGATGTACCGACGGCTCAATTTTCTACTGCCAATGACTATTTATTTTTATTGTTATTGTCAATTTAAATAAGTACCTACCTACTTATATGCAATATGGTGACAAGTCTTCCCTAATTTTCAATGTGCGAGTTCATATTAAAAGGGCTTAAGGCTTTAAGTCGTCAGGTCGTCACGAAGTTACGTACCAACATGTAGGTACCTCAGCTTTTCAACAATTTGAACCCAATATTTTTTAATTCAATATTTTATTTAATCGTGAGTACCCGCATGAACTTCCAGCTGAATTAGCAACGACGAAGCAAACACTATCTTCTCTCAAACGCGAAGCTGAAGAAGAATTCCGAAGCGAGTTGGATGGGCTGAGAGAGAAGTACAACGAGAAGGTAACCGACATGTTGGAACATGTTCGCAACCTGGACGCTGAGATCGTTGAGAAGGGATTGCTGTTGAATAAAGCTTTGAGGTGATCAGACCTACTTAATTTTATATTCAGAAGTGTTTGGACTAATAAGATTTTGAGAGCCCTAATATAGCATAGTAGCCCTATGTAGCCTTGCTATTATTATAGTAGTAGGCAGTAGGAATCGAACCTGGCACCCCTCATTTGCAGGCAGACAGCAGGTGACAGATAAATGGTTGTTCTCGAATCACATATAGATAGCAATACATACTTACCTAATAAGAAAGTTAAGTGCCAATAGTTGTTAGATCACGCACTTCATATGAAAATGAAAGGTAGTCAGTAAATAATTTGAACTCGAGACCATTTTATATAGAATTTCCTACACTTATAGGCTTTAATAAACTCATATTCTTAATTATCCTTACCACTTCCAGGGAAAACAAAATCCTTCAATCCCTGATCGATAACTACGAGAAGCAACAGAACGAACAGGCGAGCACTGTTGACCCGCGGCTGGCGTTAGCTGAACAGAGGTTGGAGGCTATGTTCCAGGAATTAGTGAGTCATTTTATATTTATGTAGGTACTTTACTTTTGTACCTTTAGATTTGGTACCTAAAGATAAAACAGTGCTCGTAGCCCGACGACTAAAGCCGATCCTACGTGGTAAAAAATTTCTTAGGTAGGTATCTAGTTTGCCACTAGACTTCTTACAATTTGTTTTCATAAATTTTGGGTAAAATTCACGAGATGAAATTGTAATCTATAATCATGGTTGGTTACATTTTTCCTATCTCTGTTTCTAAGTTAGCGGACGCACTATGCATAGATATACAGTAGGTACCTACCTAACAATTATAACCGACTAGCAGTGAGGTGAAATCATCAAGCATTATTTACGTTCCAGTTCAATTTAAAATATTTGATTGTGTCTTGTTTATTATCACTATCAGGTGTCGTCGGAACGTCGCAACATACAGCTGGTGTGCGAGAAGCAATGCCTGGCGTTCGACATCACGAGGATCCAAGATGCTCACTCGAGAGAAGTGAAGCGACGCGACTGGGAGGAGCAGCTATTGCGGACCCAGTGTGATGAACTCAAGTAAACGCACATTTTACTATTGTTCACCGATTTAGTATTCTTCACCAATTTAAAAAAGAAGGGTCTCAATCAGAGGTTTTTTTCGTGTTTTACCTCAAACTCCTCTATCGATTCACCCGGTTATTTCTCTATTTATTCGAAAGGCTTGTCGTCTGGTCTCATATAAAGAGCGACATCTGGCGAGTAGTTTTAAGTAATGTTGAAGAATGTTATTTCTGCGACAATGGGTATGGGTATGGGACTGATTAGCCCCTGACACTGGGCATTATAGATACTTTTATGTAAATGCTGGCTGGGTTTTGGACAGTTACAAAACGAACCCGACTCTGTTTCTAAACTACAGCACACCATATTTGGGTGAAGACTGAAAACCCTGAGAAATTATGACGGAATTAATTAATGGCTTGGAACTTTTCTAAATTTTATCTCTTTAGTTTACACTATGGAAGTAATGTTTTCTCTAGACAAAGTTAATTATATTTTCCAGATTACAAGTCTCCCACCTGCAGAAATCACTAGACGAAACACATAAAATGATCACCAAATTGCAAAACATGCTGACTTCGAGGAAGGAAATAAACGAGAAGTAGGTTATTTACTTATAATTTAAAAAATTATGAAGAAGTTATCATAAATATCCATCATGAATAATGCTAGAGTAATATATACAGGGATGTTTTAATATAAACAAACATATTGCTATTATTTTCTAGAATGGTTTCTACGAAAGAGGAGGAGTTGATAGAACTGAATAAACACTTGGAAAATCAAATGGAGCTCAATAAAAAGTAAGATTTCCACTATTCCAAATTAATCCAACTTGTAAATCGTCAATAATTTATTAATACCATACATTTTTTTTTCAATAGATGGAAGGAATCATATTTGGACATGACAGAAAAACTAAAGAAGAGACTCGAAAGTTTGCAAAAAGAAAACCAGGAGTTGAGGGTGCAACTGAAATTACCTTACGTAGGATCACCAACACATGATGATTCTAACACAAGTAGTTGACAATCACTTTAAATATAAATGTTGATAGGCCCAAATGATAGTGCAATATTAATGTAAAAATAAAGTTTTTAATTACATAACATTCTTTTATTTACAATATTTCTGTTTATGCAAATACACATATTCACATCTCAATAGGGATCTGTTTCTAAAAAACAATTTTATCAAAGTTCTTAGAACACTTTTCATGGTAATAATTTTTTTATGAGTTTGATATAACTTAAAACATTATTACATATGAAATCAGATTGTTGTTGTTAAATCATATTTGCCATCGAATCGAATCTTGCGCATTATATTTGGATCTAATAAAACAAGGACATTATAGGATTATAATGGCATAGCCTTCTACACCATGTCTGTCTTATACAAAAAGTTGTTAATATTGATTAACCTATCATCATATCATTATTATATTATTATTTTTATAAAAGGATAAATAACTTAATACCAAATCATTATCTCCAGTAAGGAACAAATTATAAAAATTAATACATTAATTATATAATATATTTACATCTGTTAGGTGTATCTAAATATTTACAGAATCAGTAAAATTATCAGTAAAATTTTGATTATCATTAATACATTAAGCTGAAACACACTCCGCAAACATACTTGGGAACCAATACAATGTTTCCTTGGGGTCTTGTGTGTCGACCCACGCTAGCCCTTCCTTGATCATGTGGTTCAGTGCATTCTGAGCTCTGGTTTCATTCCACCTGGAAATTGGAATATTCAATAATGTTTTTTTAGGAAAACCAAAATCAACTTCAATTGAGTTAAAATTATTTTACTATTAAAAGCAAGTTTTTCCTCAAATTGAAATGGGGTCAAAAATATACCATAATAATATCATGTCAACCATAATAATATGAGGTTCAGTAGTTTCATTTCCATGTTGTCTACCAGTCACTCAATCACTCAGTAACAGAAGAGTTGTTTATATAGTGATTGAGTTTGTTCAATATTCAACCTGGTAAAAGCATGAGGCTAATCATGACATTATGCAAATATTGACTTACCCCAAGTCACCAGTAAGTATACTGATAGACACCCAAGCTGTGCCCAGAGTGCTGGCTTTCTGTAACACCTGGGTCTGGTCCAAGTTCAACTCACCAGGTATTGACTGCACCAGCCATTTACCTTTGCCTATTGGCACCACTGTGAACCTGAAAATAAAAGAGAATTTTATATGTATACCTAATAGATGTTGCCTGTGGGTTAAGTTAACCAACAGAAGTATTTTTGAGTGACTTTCAAACAAACACGCAGTCCTTATTTTACCTTATTCTATATTGTCACTGAGTCAATTCTGTCAGTAACAATCCAATTCTCTGCTGTTGTAACCGGTAAACCATTAAGGACAGTCTTTTCATTGGTATTAACTTCATTCATTTTTTTGATTAATTGAATTATAAATCTCACCCATTCCCAAATATTTTAAGCTTCTTAACAGCAGCTAGGAGATCTTCGTGAGTGATATCCTGATGCTTCTTAGCTTTTCCTCGGGCTGCCACCAGTCTATTGCGAAGCTCTTCCAGGGTAATCAGTCCTCCATTTTTGTAATTAGTGGCTAAACACACTTCCACTATCTGGACACCTAGCTCATAGTAGAAATCTCCAATACCTGGAATAAAACGAGGAATATTTAAAATCAAACTAAACTTTTAGCGGGGTTAAATCACATTACATGTTTCATTAAATAAATACACCATTGTACACATAAATCAAGCAACCATAACTATATCCTTTTAATGTGTCATTTCTCAGTTAGTTCTAAGTAAGAGCAAAAATATCAGCACCATCACCACAGACACCAATAATCAGGGAGAGATCAGGCTAAACAGAACTGCATAATATAACCACTTTTATTCAAAACGAACCTAAAACGGACCAAAATCCTTTTCCAGAGGCTAATGGGTCCACCCCAATCGCAGCACACATCTCTTGAAACTGCCGCCTAAACTGAGCATTTTTCTTTATTTCGCTTTTGTGTTTCGTTGCAAATTCTTCCAGGTTCTCTCTGAACACCTCCAGCTGTTTGGACATCTGCTGGAATTGATTCTCCTGGATTTCTGAACCTTTTTCTCTGTACTTCTCTTGTTCTAACTTCTGCTTTTGTATAGCCCCTACGCCGGCACGTCGACGCATTTTAAATTATTGTATTTATATCACACGAAAAATATGTTAAATTACGATGGTATTTAATTAATTTTAATTGTTTTCAATCATAAATTCATAAAACTTGCACATAAAATTATTTATTTGGTTTCATCATGGTTTCATCAATGAATGAAACTGACTGAACTGAAGCCAGTGTTGCCAACTATAATTTCGAAATTCCGTTAAACCTGTTGGTAATTCCGTCAAAAATCCGTCAAATTTTTTTTTGTGTCCGTCAAAAAATCCGTTTAATAAAAAATACTTTTTATAATTGCGAAAGTTTGTAAGGATGTATTTGTATATGTGTTTGTTACACTTTCACGCAAAAACTATTGAACGGATTTTCAAGAAACTTTGCAGTAAAATAGCTTAGACCTCGGAATAACGTAATAAGTTAAAATTTATAGAGATTTTTTTATCATTTGGTCATACTACAATTATAACTGTAAAGTTGAAACCAGTAAAAACAAAATCCACCTTCTGAGAGCTATCTTCTACTTAGTGGCTGGCTCCCTGAAGCGAAACGAGAGCGGGTTTAATAATTAATATATTTAAAAAAGTTTTAAAGAAACAATCCCAATCGTCATCAGACAGAAAACATAAAAATAACTTTATAACAAAAAATCACAATCATCATCATCGCTTCCAGTTGATGTTACTATACTCGCTATGGGAGCAGCTGTTAAGGTGGAAGGCTGATTTTAATTTTATGTTTAGCATTGATCCTATCATAGCAATAAGAGGTAAATCAAAAGGGTTGTCTGGAAGAGATCGCTACTCTAGCGATAAGACCGCCCGTTGTGTATTGTCAATGTTATTTTCTCGCCTCTTCATCTTTGTTTATTTTTCTGTATTGGTGTGCACAATAAAGTATATTGTATTGTATTGTATTGTATCAAAAGTGTAACATGTCTTGCCATTTCTTTTTAATGCAGAACGAATTTTGATTTTACTCCATTTAATACACTAAAAACTCTTTCTACCTCCGCGTTTGAACAAGGTAGCAATAACATTGTAAAAGCAAAATCACAATATTATAAGTGTTGGAATGGATTAATGTTTGTCGCACCTTCAGATTTCTTACCTCTGACCAAAATTCTACAGTTCGTTACTAGAACACTAGAACTAAATTCTTGATTTTTTTCAACTATTTTTCCCGTCAAAAAATCCGTTAACCGTTAAAATGTATTTTCTCCCGTTAATACCTGGCCCTAATCCGTTAAATCTAACGAGAAATCCGTTAAGTTGGCAACACTGACTGAAGCTGAAGGAAGTAACGAACTGACCGCTGACGGACGGACAGACTGACAGCCAGTGTTGCCAACTATAATTTTCGAATTCCGTTAAGCGTGTTGGTAAATTCCGTCAAAAATCCGTCAATAGTTTTTTTATGTCCGTCAAAAAATCCGTTGAATAAAAAATACATTTTAAGCCACATCAAAATTATTATTAATTACACAACAAGAATCATTGGATAAAAATAAGTTTTAAAGAAACAATCCCAGTCGCTACCAGACACAAAAAACATAAAAACAACTTTATAACAGAAACGTCAGAAACTCACAATCATCATCACTTGCTATATATATACTTGCTATATATATACTTGCTATGGGAGCTGTGGAGGTGGACGTGGACGGCTGATTAGATTAGCATTGTCCCTACTCTAGCGATAACAACATCACCTCCTAGAAAGCATCCTTTGAAACTAGCAATGGAAATGATTGAAATGGTCGACAGAGTCGACACGAATACTGCAATAATTATTACAATTTAATTAAGTTTTTGTGAATTGGAATTAGGGCTTCAATGTAATGGGGGCTGTAAGTACCTAGACCTACCTATATTATGTAATCACTCCTTTGTGGGTCTAGCCGTCTAGCTCAAATTCGAATACAAAAAGCGTTACCTACTACCCCTGAGAATTGAAATTCTGGCATCTAAAAAAAGTTTAACAGACTGGCTCCACACATTACTAAACACTATAAATGACTAGTTGACCCGGCAGACGTCGGCCTGCAACTATATGTTAACTATTATTAAATAGGCGCCCTCGCTTCGCTTCTTTAAACTTGTTGCTCCGCTCCTATTAGTCGTAGCGTGATGTCATTTAGTTTAGCATTATAGCCTTCCTCAATAAATAGGCTATTCAACACAAAAATATTTTTTCAATTCGAACCAGTAGTTCCGGAGATTGCGCGTCCAAACATACTTACTCTTCCGCTTTATAATATTTAGTATACCAGATTAAAACACTGTTGGAATGGTATCTACTGCCTTCTTACGCATCGTGGTAAAACTACCTTGAGCTAACTTTTCGAAAATTTATTAGATTGATGACTTTAGTACCTACATAATATCTCAATGGCTGTACCACCTATACTACTGCGCAGTCATTTAAGGTACCTAAATCCATGGAGTTTCATCTCATCCATATCAAGACATTAAACTGTAAATAACTTTTTACAAAAAAATAACCGACTCCAAAGTAGATAATCGCTATCAAAGTAGATAGATAGCTCAAAAACCACTCGCTAGATGTCGCTTCAATTTATAAGGTACCACATGATAAGCACTACCTTTCGAACAAAAAAAGAATCATAAAAATTTACCACCCAGTCAAAAGTAAGCATCAATTAAATTCACATTATTGAGAATAACTCAAAAACTGACCACCAGAATGATGTCGCTCAGCCCACACGGCACGACCACACGACCACGACAGTCATTATCTTTCGAATGGCGAAAGAATTATCGAAATCGGTTCACTCAGTAGGTACCAAGTCATGATTTATCACACATAAGACAAAAAAACATTCAACGAATTGAGAACCACCTCCCTTTTTGAAGTCGGTTAAATCATTTAAGTAATTTAATTTTTATTTGTATTTTTTTTTGCGTACAGACCTATATTATAGCTGGAAAGAGGCATAGGATAATTCTGACGTCATAACGAAGAGTGCAATAACTAGGTTTTGATTACTTTCGAGATAATCGCGGTTAAAAGTTTAATTTTTGTTTTGTGTGTCTCTTCATTACTATAAAAGCTGTTGGTTTAAAACTTTTACTATACGACAGATAAAATACATAATTCTTAATTTTATGTAGTATATAATATTTGTATATAACTTTATATATATACTTTAAACGCAATTTTATATATGTCATTGGTACATATGAATTGTTTTGATATAGCATTCCTAATCATAACTGCAATAACTACACTACTTATTGCAGTTTTTGTTAGTAAACTGACGTATTATTGACATATTGCTCTTTTGTGTAGCACAAAATACAGTTTCTTCCAACCATAAGTGCAATAACTGTCCTAGTTATTGAGATTTTCCATAGTAAAATATTTTAATTAGATATAAGGCAGAGATGGTTAATTGTAAGAACATAATAATTTATACCAAAATATATTAAAACAATAATATTTGGTATGAAAATATTTATTTATAAAGTACAATTATATGAAATTGTAAAAATCTAAATAAATTTTATCAATGAAATCACTACATAGCGTTTTCTTACTTACATTCTACATTCAACAATTAATAAAATCACAACTTAGAAACTGTAGTTGGTAATTCGCATGTCATATCAATAGAAAAAACGCTTTTAACAATCAACAAACTTTTCTTCTTTTTTTATCTATTTTCTTATATAAAAACAGTAAAATCATGTATCCCTAAAAAATCGAGATAATTAGATATAATCCACGTTACGTTTGTATTGGGACATTGTTTGCGAAGATCACTGTGGTGTCAATTCACCACAAATTCAATAAGTTTTTCGGATAAATGCCAGGATTCTGCTGCCTTTGTGGCAAAACGAAATTATCAGTATTGACACCGCCATCTGAACCATTGCATTTCTGTTTCGTGGCAAACCAAAAGAATCGCGACATTTTCTAGCCAACAACCAAACCTACAATAGTTATTTCCAAGTGATTTCATTTGGGACAGAAATTATTGAAGAACCAGGATTTAATCCAATTTTGAAGGTATTTTTGTTTTTAAGCACAATTCAGAAGTAACTTTTATAATTATTTCTGAAGGAAAATAAGATAAAACATTATAATATATTGGTAGAGAATGACACCAGGCAAAGTAGCAAAATAGCATAAATACCTACATATTTAAATAAATAAATTTCCTGACATGTTGTTTCATAGGTAAATGGGATTAAAATGATTGGATAATGACTTTGCGTTTTATTCTGTAGATGCATGGAAAATTCACCATCGAATTGGATCATTGCCGCCTCTCGGAGATACACAACATATTTTTTACAAATACACCTCATGGACAACATGGCGAAACAACTTAATTGACGTCTAGAGATTAATACAACTATGAAAAAAGCGATTCTTCCAGACATGCAATAACGACTTAATGATCATCATGCATTGGTTAGGATATTCAAGACTGCTTTGGAGCGCATGTCAAATGATGACTACAAAGTCTTTTTCAGAGTGGAAAAACGAGCAGTTGGAATAAACGAACACACATTTATCTCTCCAACTTAAAATTATCCACATTAAAATAAAAGGGTTTGATGTTGTCAATTTCATTATTTCATAATGAAGGATTTAACATTATCAATTTGTATTAAATTTTTCAAATAGTAGGTATAATCTGGTCTATCATTGACTGTTTGGCGGAACGAAGTTCGCCAGGCCCGTTAGTAAGTAGTAAGATTAGTAGTACATTTAGTAAGCTAGACATTTTACGTAACAAATTTCCTTATGATAAATGCAATAACTCTTTAAATGTTGCGCTTATAACTAGTAAATGTATTAAAAATTTATAAAACGTACTAGTCATAAGTGCAGTAACTGAGACTTATTGCCGTTATTTTAAGTAGGTAATACGACAAAATATCAAAGCTATCCAAGTCATAAGTCAAGATATTTCGGTTATGATTTGCTGCTTAAAAACCGTAATATTAGATATTGCAGTTATGATAACCAACAAAACCAAAACTAATGAAGATACAAAAAAGACGTCTAAGAAGAAAATATAGAGCTCATTTTCCTTATTATGGATATGTTATTAACTCAATTTGCTCAAAAACACGAGTTATTGCACTCTTCGTTAGGACGGCAGAATTATAGTAAGTGATTACCGTTTCTGCGTCGCCAATGGACATCGTGCCAACAGAAAATCAAGAGGAAAAATAGAAAACAATAACTTCACTCAAATAACTCAATACAAATGAAATCAATGTGCTCTTTCAAAATAAAAATGCAGTTTCTTTGTGATTGATTGCATCCCTGGTGGGGATCGAACCCACGACCTTTGGATTAGAAGTCCAACGCGCTATCCTCTGCGCCACAGGGACATGTATGTGAAGATGGAAATATTGCATGAGTATTGATACCTAGTACATTTCTTGATATAACTGTATACAGATACATAATACATACGAATAAATGTTCGGATACACAGACACAATAATCGTATTGTTGTTTACGCAAAAAATAATTTATTTTTATAAATAACATAGTTTTAGTTTTTATAGCTACGATTTAATAATAATAGATTATTCTAATTCTTCACAAAATGACTGAAGTTGAATATTTTGAATTATTTTAATGAGTTTTCATTTTGTGTATAGCCTGTGTAAATCTGTAGCAATAGTAACCGGATGTGTCAACAAATGGACAAACAATTTTATAACGTCAATCAAAATCTGGGAAGTTTAAAATTTTATGTGAGAAAGTTATTATTTATTTGCATTTATATAAATGATGTAATTGATTTCTATAAATATCGAAATGGAATGCGATGAAACGAAAGTAAACTTATGTTCGGAGGATAAAACCGAAGTTGAGAAAAATGATTCTGCCCACAACTTTCAGAAGTTTATTTACGATTTATTTGATAAAAATGGTATTCTCAATGACCTGCGAGCGTATTTGCGGGGACATATTGTAAACGTTCTAAAAAGTGCTCAAACAGGTACAGCTGTTAGGCTACAGCTATTTCCTCTTTTTTGTACCTACTGATAATTATGTTTTTGATAAACATTCGTCAAGGTTTTACTATCAATCTTGTCTATATCACTCTTAGGCCAGTAAACCTATAATATCTGATTGAATTATGCTTTGTAAGTAAGTCTTGCATAGTAGATCTTTTATCAAGATATAAATATTAAAATTTGCCAATTTTTCAGGAGATCCCCCTCTATGCCAGAAGAATTTCACACAACGCTTAGAACTTGTATCACAGGCCTTAAATATACTGATAGCTGAATATTTACTTCAACTGGTATGTTAATATATCTTTCTAGCTTTAAACTATTGTTATAATACATAATATATGGTATAAGATTAAGATTTCTAATGTCCGTATTAAAGATATTCTGCCATTGCTTAGGTTAAGATACATAAATAAGGGGCAATAAGAGTGGGGCACTCCCATACACTTGCTTGTGGTTCGGTCAACCTTTTAATTATGCTATTAAATAAGGCCTATTTTGCTGAAATCTATTCGTAATTTTTTTCCATAAAAGTTTTTCTTTTCTTTCCAGGACTTTACATATACTCTGTCAGTGTTTGTATCAGAGATACCGTTATCAAATATGGTATTTGACTTTTCCAAAGCAATCCTAAAAGATAGCTCAATTGTGCCTAATTTGAGGTTCAAGGATAGTGATATCTGGTCCGTACTAAATTATTTAGGTAAATAATTGTCTTTTTTACAACATGTACATGAGATATTTCATATCATCACCTCATTGAGTCATGCATTAGAGTGTGTATTGTTCATGAGGAATCCTAGAGGAGGGTTATGAGTATATAATGTTATTATGATAAACCATGCATAGTTAAATGTAACTTACAAAGTACCCAGTTTAAAACACAGTTACTACCAGAAAACTTAAGAAAGGTAAAAATCGTCAATATAGTCAGAGTTTATGTTGTAATGAACTATAATTTTCCTTGAAATAAGTATTTAATTTAGATAAGCGTAATAAAATTACATTTCTTAATTTTTTTTTCAGGAGTAAAATGTGATTCTGAACACGCGTCAAACATAGTTGAAATGTATAAAAATGAAGAACGAGTCCCATTGTTGCTGTGTATACTCAAATGTATACCAATGTATCATAAAGAAACTATAGACATCGATGGAGGTAAACATTTAAATTTTGGTATTAATTAATGACCCACTATATGGCATAAGTGCTCGTTGTTACTAATGAAGCCTAGAGTAAACACCACCCTGAGGTTCCAGTGTGGATTGGAGATGATAAAATTTAGTTTTTATTCTCATACTATTACTGTATTTTGTTGCACAGAAATCCCTGACTGTCACTGACACTATCTTCTATGATACCTAGCTAACACAATCGTCTTAAGCCTCGTTTGGCCATATAAACCTATTCAACCAAGGGTTGAAAGCCATATTCTTTAGCAAGCAAGCAGGCAGCGTCACCCTTCTACTGTCACAATTAATTATTTTGGCAGGAATTATACTTAATACTGTGGCGGGCAATGGTACTTCCCCAGGTGAACTCTAGGCTCTTACCGCCTATAGAATATTATACATAAGTGAAGGAGGCCACAAAATTTCTTGTTTCTTTGTTCATCTCGTTAATTAAAAAAATGTAAAATTTTTTAGAAATCTCCTCCCGCGACAGCCTGACGTCGAGTGCGAATAGCATTGACGCAGTAGACAGGAAAGCCAAGGTTCATAGACGCGCATCGTGTTCTGGTAACTGCAAGCATTACAACTTCTGCAAGGCATGCCAGAATAGGATTGCTAGGTTGAAGGAGAAATACAGGGAAAGGAAGAAGGATGTCCATAAGGTAGGGAATATATTGTTTATTTGTATAAATATAATGTATTCATTCAAAAATAATGTTACTTTTATTCAAACTGAGTGAATGGTTAACTTAAAATGTATATAGATTGCTTTGGTTTCTATTAACTGTGAATTAAACACTTAATTTTAATGTAGGCAATGTATAAAAGTATTACCTAACTAGACAATACAATAAAAGACATTTACTAAATATACTTAATATAAGAAGATGGTTATAATTATTATTCACAGGAAACTAGGCAGTCTAGTGACAGTCCACTTAACGTGGAGAGTTTTATGAAGAATGTTAACTTTATGGAAAAAAGAATAATAGATGAGGTTAACTTTTCAAATATTTTATCATATTGTGACATGTCATGTTTAATTCGTTTGGTTTCGTTTTGTGATATTCCATGTTAGTTGAAGTTATGTACCGATGGGTCTTCATAATATCAGATATTATTATTTTATTTATATTATATACTTATATTTATATTATCAGATATTTATATTTGATACCTAAGTATGTATGTATATCACGTCAACTGTCGTTTCACGAGGCTCCACCAATAGCTATACTTTTGTATTTTCATAACATGTCGTTTACCCTCTTCATTAACCATTTCAATATGTAGAAACAATTAAGTACTATTATTGTGAACAAGAACTGAAAGAAAAAAACTCTTCATCATCAGTATAATATATCAAATTGTTGTACGGTCGATGGTCTTAATAAGAGTACAAGTTTCAATCACTTCGTTGCACAGAGATGGAGAGAGCGAGCTGAGCGAGCACACTAAACATATACACACTACACAGTCACATAAATGCAACACACTCCAATACATGCCATACGCATATAGGTACAGCATACAGAATACAGAGAGAGTGAGAGAAAGCATACATTCATACACAGCACACACACATAAACAGCAAACAGAGAGAGAAAACACATATACATACAGTCAAATATACAATACACTCTCATACTTGGCACACACACATATATTATACAGCTTACAGAGAGAGCAGCTGCACAGAGAGAGCACACAGTCATTACTCAACACAAAGGCAGAGAAAGTGCACACTCAAACACAGAACATAATTTATTATACAGACAGAAAAAGCTACACACTCATACACACTAATGCACAGCCCATGAAGCAAATATAGAGAGGAGACGGCCTAAGCAACTGTGCACTGTGACTCAACTAGGTCCTGACGTCATCACAGTAGGCGTGGCCTTAAGTCAGTCTACCGTTGGCGCCCGTCCTGTGCACAGCGTTATGGACGTTCACATTTTTAAAGAAAAGGATGAAGTGCTGTCTACTCGACATTAGATGGCGACACATTCTTATATTTTGAGTACGTCCCTGTTATATCCTAGATTTAGTGATATCTAGTGTGAGATAGTTAAACTACATAGTAAAATCGATATAGAACGAAGCGAGTAGTTTTTCTATTGACCGTTAGATGGAAAATAAAGAAGTGGGCGGGATCTAACACCCCCTCGCCCCGCAGTGTCACGCGTTTTATCTTAGTGAAATCTACATACAAGGTGTCCTCTCTATATTTTCTTCATGGCACAGCCCACACCGCTGTAAATATAACCCGCACACCGCCAGCAGATGTTCTCGCAACTACAGTCGGTGTACGAGGCGGAGGTGGAGCTGGTGCGGCGGGAGGAGCAGGCGCGCGTGCGCCGCTCCCTCGCTAGCCACGCGCTGCAGCTACAGCGGCGGGAGCACGAGGTGGGTTGGTAGAGATGTCGACGGGACCTGTGTACTGGGGGTTCCGCAGCTTAGGGGCTTTACTTGAATTGTCTCGTTAGAAACAAATGTATTACTTCTGCTCACAGTTAAACTTAGCTTATAGACAAATTTTACTTAAGGTATTTTAAATTTTTGCCGCATATTGACAAATTTTAATCACATGGACGAAAAGCTGGAATTTGTGTGTGTTACCTCATAATTTTATAAATATTTTTTATTTCGAAGCTGATGCCTGTAGTCTAGTCCCATATAAATAAAAGCGACACCTGACGAATATTTTTTGAGTTGTTCCAACTTATCGACTACTTTTTTAGTAAAAAGTTATTTTTAGAGACATATGTACATGCTCAAACACTCGTAATAAAATAATAACCATGTTTATCAGATAGAGGAGTCGCTAAAAAGCAAAGAAGCAGAGCTGCAGTGTACTGCTCAGCACAAGAAGCAATTTTTGTGGGGCGTGGCGCGCTCGCTTCGAGAACAACATGCGCAGGTAGAACAGGCGATGGCTGCGCTTGAGGATCAGCGGGTGGCATTGGAAGAGAAGGTTGGTGATGCTTAACAATAACATTTTATTGTACACTACTTTATTGTACTTCCTTCTGAGGTATTCCCAGAGCGCTTTGACATGGGGCTCTTCAAGAAAGGTGTAAAAAGAGTTCTTCTTCAGGGCCGGCGTTGCACTGGTGATTCTCCTGGTGTTGCTCGTGTCTATAGGCGACGATGACCACTTACCATTAGGTGGCTCGTCTGCTTTTACTTCTGCCCTTCAGGCTATATATATAAAAAAACACACATAATAATAAGAATTTTACGATTGAAAGTAGTTTCTGGCTTTAAAGCAGGACATGCTTACGTCATGGCGCTGTGTCAGTGGTTGATGGTTTTTAACGCCTGCATAATACTAATAGCTTCCCCCCGCGGCTTCGAGAAATTCGTTTATATCGCGAATCGGGGAAAGAAGGAGGTTGCTCCCTTGCGTGGTAACTCCCCAAGTAACATACATATCATTTCAGCTTAAGGTAGGTAATACAGACGCATCCACTTATGCAAATCTTTGAGGGTTGATTAAAAAGAAAAGTAGCGTATATGTGATCCTGGGACTTGTACTATGTTCTTTTTGAATTTCATCCAAATCGATGATGTCTCTTCAGAATTTTGGAGATCATTACACAATCCATAAGCCTCATCTGAAAAACAGAATCCATTTTAATAACATTATTGTATGTATAATTGTATATTACAGGAGAACAATCTAAAAACCCAATTATCACAAGCGGAAGAAACGTTAAGAATGAAAGGAGAGGAAATGCGAGTTCAAATATCGAAGGAACTAGCAATATTGGAAGGCCATCTTGAATCTATGAAGAGGGAACGAGACAGCCTCAACAAGGAGCGCTCTGACCTTGAAAATCTCAAGTCTCTGTGTGACAGCAAAACCAGGCTAATTGAGGCCCGCGGCGAGAGGGAGACGGAAGATTTGAAGCAACATTATGATACATTGAAAGATGAAATAGCTGTTTTGAAAAAGTATATTGAATCTACTAAGGCTAAGGCAGCGCCAAAGTGTGTTGTTGAAAGAAGTTAGTTTAATCTTTTCTTTTATCTTCAATTTTGTACGAATCAGGGGCGCCGTAACCGGGCGTGCAAGGCGTGCGGCGCACGCGGGCGGCACCCTTGGGGGGGGGCGGCAAATTCAGGGCAAATGGACCCAGGGGGGGCGACAAAAATATAAATCTGTACGAGATTTATGCTGAACCAGGGGGAGGGGGTGCAAATCGGGCTCTTGCACGCGGGCGCCGACACCGCCCCTGGTACGAATTTTTTAAAATTAAAGTTCTCTTTATCTAATTTTATATAGTGAAATAACATAAACATTTCATCATGAACGACATAAGTGTTCAAAGTCAAGTACCGCGCTCAGATTACGCGTCATCGCTCGCGACGCTCGGGTCATAGGGGCTGCAGACGTTTCGGCCGCGCGGGTCACAAAGGGTTAAAATATACATACATATACATAAATATATCCCTAACTTTGACAAAATGTTGTTTCACAAGCTCTATGGAAATTTATAAATCTATCGGAATAGAGAATATTAGAAATATTTTGACTTAATATTATATACAATTTACATTTTGCAGGTACAATCACAGAATTTATTGAAGTACCCTCAAGTGCGAATGTTTTGAACAACACAAGTTGTCCTGAGAGAGTTGCCAGAAACGACGGTAGCGACAGGGAAGTGCGTCCGCCCAACCAACTGGTCAATGACTTGAAGAAACAGAAGAACGTCAACTTCAGTCAGGTATGTAGAGTGGGGTAATTTATTTAAGCCATATATTAATCAACCGAACAAATTACTGTCGGACTAAGATTCTCCTGTCACGGGCCGTCCCTCCCGTTTGCCGCCGCCTCGGAAGACCCCCACGCGTGCAGTGCACGCCTTGCACGTCCGCTTGCGGCGGCCGTGCATAGACAACGCAAATTACAACTCGCGCATATTTTTATCTTAGCTACCTACCTACCAACACACGCATTCTATCTTAGCCGGATTTATATTGCTATGCATGCATGTTGCGCAAATGTAGTTTTGAGGGATTAAATGGTGGCAGGAAGCGGGGAGTGCGGGCGGTAGGATAAAGATGCGAATATAATTGAGAATGTACCTAATATTCCCAAAAGTCACTCACATAGCTCCCAACATCATATATTAAAAACCTACATTTAATTTTAATTAAGTACTACTTCCATACAAGTTTCATAGGAAAATTAAATAATTTTTCTTAATAAAACTTTCTTGTTAAATATTAATATTGTATTTTGTATTCAGCCAAACCTAGATGAAATCTACGGCGAACTAAGTCGTGAGCGGAGTCGTTGTTCAGTATTGAGCGAGGAGGAGGCGGTCCGCGCGAGCGAGATAGAGCGCGAGCGAGAGCGAGACACCATACAGCGACTGCTTGAGGAGAATGAGAGTCTCAAGGATTATGCGCGACAGGTATATAATATGCAGTATTTTTTTTATTTGTTTGTTTGTAACTTTTGTTTTATATTATAACTGTATATTTTGACGAACATAACGCTGATTTAGATGTCGCTCGTATGCGATTTATGTCCGACATTAGCGATTGCGCTATTTGTATAACTCTATAGTTTAGTTGGACTGTTGTCAAAGCAAGTTTCATTCAAATCCGTCCGATAGTTTCGAAAATTAGCGGGCGCATACAGGCAAACAGATAAACATACTAGCTTTTTTTAAATACGTGAGCTATTATTAGGTACTGTTTCTCAATCCCCGTCAATTATTTTTTGTAAATATATTCAATTTACGAACGCCACTTTTCCCAGTTTTATTACGAGTATAAACTAAGTATATAAAAACGAATAATTATGTTGTGTGTACAGCAACGCTCGCACATCTCAGCGCTGTGGAGCGAGCGCGCACACGTCCGCCCGCGCACTGCGCCCGCGCCGTTCGCGCCGCCCGCCGCTAACTACTTCACTGTGCACCGGTGAGACAACGATAGAATAACATAATGGGTCCCCGAGACGATCAAGCGCACTGGACAAGTCTCACGTGAATGACGGATCACTTGACGAGGGACTTGACACCTATTGAAGGTGCCATCAAGTCCCGTCAAGTGCGTGTTAGTCTTGCGCGTAATAGTTCGCAATTGAGATCGAACGACTTAGTTCGCTGCTCCGAAACGAACTAGTTCGCTCTGTTCGTTCGTTAGTTCGTGTTTACTGTTTAGTATTTCGTTCCCCGCTCTTCGCAGCAGGAGCTGTTTTCAAAACGGGCGAACTATCTGCCTTGAACTGAATGTATTTCGTTCGCTCGTTCGTTTTGATATTGTTCCTGCTGCCACGTGATTATTGAATACAATACAAACATCTCTACAATCAACAATGGACAAAAAATTATATTTATTAATCTATGAATCATAATATTCATAATTTTAGCCGATTTAATTTTATCTATATGTCGGAGACACTAGTCAGGATGGTGGTATAATGCTCCGATCATCAGGTTGTAAGGTGTAAAATAAAACACAGTGGGCGTTCAAATGTCTTGTTAATGATTTGAATTAGGTTTCAGGTTACACAGTTCGATTTAAATTGATTAAAGCTTTTAGGTTATGTTAAAACGTGGTACGACTGAAATACACTTAGAGAAACGTTACGCCGTCGGGCATAGGTACAACGCAGTATAGGATTTTTATTACAAAGTACACTAGTTAACTTAATGCGACCGTTCAGTTCGACGTCTCTCGATAAGTTAGAAAAGTAGACTAGATTGAGTGGCCTTTTATAACACATGTCCAAACAGAAAACACATAGGTGGCTCTACTGTGCTCAACTGAAAGTCAGTATAACAACTAGATTAATTTCTGCACACGGAAATAAAATAGAATAAAACTTTTATTTACTTTGATTTTAATCTAATTTAATTTCCGTCTCCGACACGGCCATTCTGACAACGTCACACGTCCTCGTGTGATGGCTTTTGATTTAGGTTACAACAAAGCTCTAATTTTATTTTATTCAGCAAAAGCTACTAATTTTAAACGAGACTACTAATTTAATTTGAACAACAAGTTTTTAGATTACTTAAAATTTATTTGATTGAACGCCAAGTATTTTGTTTTAATTCTGTTTTTTTTTAATTTTTTTTAACCCTAACTAACTACACTCCCGCCGCGCCGTTTCCGGTGTCGCTATGGAGAAGAAGACGGCTAAACAAACTCCATAACATGACAACTGTTTAGAGCATGTTTAGAGCAAAATTACCAAATTTATTATTAACGCGGGTTTGTTTTTAACTTTTAACGCAATACGTCGTCGTACAATCGTCGTAAAACTGGATGACTCGATCAGCTGTGGTGCCGGAATTTACCTGTAACAATAAACACAAACGAAAGTATCTCTTATAGCTCGGCCCTTCCTGACCTAAGTGGGCAGGGAATAAAAACAACTTTATCAAAGTCATTTTGTGTAAATATCGATTGGTGATTACTCTGTAAGTGCGATTTTTTTTTTTAATTGCGATTGATGATTTGTTAGAAGTGTGATTATTTCATTTTTGTTTTGTTAATTTTTTTTTTCTTTTACTTTTTTTTACTTTTTACTTTTTACTTTGTAGTTTTTAGTTTTTAGTTTTTTTTAGTTTTACTTTTTACTTTTTAGTTCCGCTTAAGTAGCGTCATCGCTTAACCAGCGGCATCACTTAACCAGCGGCATCGCTTAACCAGCGGCATCACTTAACCAGCGGCATCACTTAACCAGCGGCATCGCTTAACCAGCGGCATCACTTAACCAGCGGCATCGCTTAACCAGCGGCATCACTTAACCAGCGGCATCGCTTAACCAGCGGCATCACTTAACCAGCGGCATCGCTTAACCAGCGGATTTTTTTTTTTTTTTTTATTTCGATTTTTTTTTGTTGTTTCTCCAAATCAACTCTCCGTAAAAGGGAAATAAACAATGTCTACATTACACTTTTCGTAGTCTGTCTAGTGAGTACCTACTGTCTAGTCTGGGACTGAATGTTTTTAAAGAGTAATTATTACCCATGACCCAAAAGTGATTTTGAATACTCAAGTTGGCCTTTTAAGAGAAGTTGGCTAAGCTGTTATTTTCTCAAAATCCTGTATACGGTGGATGTGTTTTCACATTAAAGTAACATAACCGTTCAAATACAATTTCAAAAGCTCCATTCGATAAGTTGACCGAAAACTAAATCTCTCAAAAATAGACTTTTATCAAGTGAACTACGTCTCGAAAAGAAAAGTTTTAATTTACTACTTCTTTAAGCTATCACAAAATAAATATGAACGATACAGATCACCTGCTTCGCTGCGTCCGATCTGCGGCTGCCAGTTGCCAGAGCTTCCTCCTTCAATGTCACACGAATGAACTCCAGGAAGCCCACGAGTGCAGGCACGCAGCCGTCGATTCGGCTCCAGACAACACATGTGTAACCTGCGTGTGCTGCTGCCGCCTGTGCATCCTCGAAAACTTATCAAAAACGCCGTTTCACTTTTACCCTGTTTCATGCTACCACAACTGGGTGATGTCACCCTTGGTCCCAGACAGGTACCAGACAAGGTCTTGGTCTCCAGTTCCTTATAACCTAGAATCGCTTCCTAAACGCAGCTTAAATCCGATGTAAACAGTTACGTCGACTTTATTTATTTCGAAAATGTAGTGACTAAAGCGGGAAGAATCCAACTAATTCTTTTCAGCGGTTAGCGGCGCACCAAATAACCAAAAACCAAAATAACTGTCACGAAAGGAATGAACACGGGTTATAAAAGTCACCGCACTGTACACCTGATCTCATTATCAATTAAAAATGTACCAACACGGAATGCATAACAAAATGCCTGACCTCAAACGTTTATCTCTCTTTTTCGACCAGACTACAAAATCTAATCTACCCCCTTTATCTTTAAGAATTTTATGAACGCAGATTAATTATTATTGTACTTCGGAACATAATAATTTCACTTTAAAATGACTCGAGTTACGTTACATTTCGATTCGCAAATTCACTTTTTATATCACAACACTTCAAATGATACTTGGCCCTTGAGCATCTTAGCAATCCAACCACAAATCTACCCACATTAAATTTCAACAAAGTGATCGCATAATAATAGTGTGTTCCGATGTTATAATACTTGGTTAAATTACACTAAAATCAAAGGTTGTAACTTTCCCTTCATAATAAAAACAGAGGTCATAATAAAAACGATTTCTTTTGTTTTTTTCAGCGATTAACATCAAAATAAGATTACAATGAGGAGCGACTTGTTTTAATTACGGAGCTACGTTAAATGATTTTATCACCGGAAATCGATGTCTTTATTTTCACTCACGTTTATCAAACAAACTACACACACACAACATAGTTTACACAAAAATTAAAATTTAAGCAATTAAATTGTATCACCTCAGACGTAATGGAATAAAAATAATGCCATACCCATACTCGCTGTGTTACTTAGCTTTACCAAAATTCGACGCCACATTCCATCCATGCCATGTGAGATGTAATGGTACATGGCAACTCACTTGCCACTTATGGATCCAGTTGTCACCTGAAAATTGCTACCTGAAAAGTGTAACTTGAAACCCACAGTGAGTTCTTTATCCCAACTTCTGATGTCGGAGACACTAGTCAGGATGGTGGTATAATGCTCCGATCATCAGGTTGTAAGGTGTAAAATAAAACACAGTGGGCGTTCAAATGTCTTGTTAATGATTTGAATTAGGTTTCAGGTTACACAGTTCGATTTAAATTGATTAAAGCTTTTAGGTTATGTTAAAACGTGGTACGACTGAAATACACTTAGAGAAACGTTACGCCGTCGGGCATAGGTACAACGCAGTATAGGATTTTTATTACAAAGTACACTAGTTAACTTAATGCGACCGTTCAGTTCGACGTCTCTCGATAAGTTAGAAAAGTAGACTAGATTGAGTGGCCTTTTATAACACATGTCCAAACAGAAAACACATAGGTGGCTCTACTGTGCTCAACTGAAAGTCAGTATAACAACTAGATTAATTTCTGCACACGGAAATAAAATAGAATAAAACTTTTATTTACTTTGATTTTAATCTAATTTAATTTCCGTCTCCGACATATAAATTAATACATGAAGCAAGAACTTTGGACCCCCTTTCACGAAAATTGCGAGGACGGAGGAGTATGAAATTTGGCATACTTATAGTTTAGGTATATGTAGGAGAAGTGCGAACGGATAATATTTTTCAATAATAATGCTTAGTACCGTCACCCACCTCACTCATTCGTCACGAGTCACGAACGAGTGAACTGTTAAGCGGGAAATGTGGGGATCTAGTTCGCGTAGTTCGCCTGTGGGAGTCGTTCTTGCGAACTAGTTCGTTCGCGAACTACACAAGACTAGTGCGTGTGCCTTAGTCGCATGCAGCCCTGTGCCCATGAAAGTTGTGGTCGCAAAAACAAAAATGGTTTCTAACGCAGATATGGCATTCCTTGCTATAACTCTAGCGGTATCTATTAAGGAAAAAAAACAAGAAAGAGGCGATGGGGTATTTTTATTTTTTTATAGGTTTATTTTTGTCAGCATACTCCTTACTTTTAATTTTCCAAAGTACCTACAGGATAATCCCTGTAAAGGGATATTAGCAATAGCACAAAATCGCGCTCGGTAATTATGTCAGCGCTTGTTGCCAAGGCCACGTCTCGGTAGTTTTCGTCATCCGCCATGTCCGCCATCTTCGAAGTTTTGGCGGCTAATGAAAAAAGCTTGTCAAGTCCTGTCAAGTCGCATCAAGCGTAGGTGCATCAAGCGGCGTCAATCAAAATTTCTGTCAATTCTGGTCAAGCCGTAGATCGCTTGAAGGAATGCGTCAAGTCAACGCCGTAAACGATCAATATTCGCTTCAAGCACGTAGACTTGTCAAGCGCACTTGATCGTCTCGGGGACCCATAACACTATACTACTGCGCACATTACCACGACGCGGCACCGGACCAACTAAACCGAAAGCATTTAATTATGATCTATATGTCTTAGTTATTGCGTTTGTATACTTGAAAGTCGTGCTGCTCGCCATCCACTCCTGATCATCTCGGAAACACCAAGTATAGAATCGAAATTCATCCTTAATTACCAAGATATAAATCATTAAGATCATAATTGACTGTTTTCGTTGAGTCGGTCCGGTAATGCGTCGTTATAATGTGCGGCGCAGTCCTTACGACGACCCGGCATCGGACCAACTAAAACGAAAGCATCTAATTATGATCTTTAGGTGTGTACTTAATTATGACTCGAATTGCACAATGGTTAACAGGCCGGATCGCTGTTCCTACGGGGGCCGGATGCAGGGGGTTTCTAGACGGGTCAATGGACGCGATTGGTAGAAGTTAAACGCATGCCTAGCAACGTAGCTTAGCTTTGGTGGAAAGGCAACCTTAGTGCTTAAACCTAAGGCTACTTGTCGCTGTTGCAGTCTGTCTTTTTGTTTGTTAAAAGTTATAAATTATTTGAAATAATTAAAAATCCAAGTACATATTCCCAGCATCAACCCAAGCAGTAGCGCGAACACGTTTGGTTGGCGCAAGGGTGCAGGGGAAGAACTCAGTTTGTTCCCGTCGGCGCCTCCGCCCCTCTTGCCGGGGGATCCTGTGCCCTTTCTGGGGATCCTGCGGGACAGGCATGCTGATAACCGAAGGTAATACTTGGTAGCATTTGTACCTAATTGCTTTAACAGGAAGAGCCTACAGAGTTCACCGCCCACCATGGCTCTCAGTACCATTTCTACCGCCAGATGGAAAGGTGTGGAGTCATTTACACTGTTTTAGGGGCGACCATTTTAGTACTCAAGGATCTGTGACCGAATTAGAACAACTCTTTACTTATTGAGACTTGTTCTGCGTCGGTCATGGTTGCCATGGGCGGCAGCGCAATGGTGATGATACCGGCTCGTTTGTTAATATAATTCCATAAAAAGCGCGGCAATACAGATTATACAGATGAGATTAAGTACTAAGCAAGGTTCATGAAAATGTCAACTTACTAATAAAATAAATACTTTGTACTGCAAAAGAGACTTCTGCTTCTACTTTTCTTGTTTCATTTTGGTTTCTTGTGCTTTATGTGTTTAACAATGTGTTAAGAAATAAACATTATATTGCAGACACCTGATAAACCAGTGGCGCGCGCTGAGACGGCGCTCGTCTCCACTGGCGAGGATCGCCAGAACGCGCCCCGCCGTGCCCATACAGCGGGAGACGGGCTCCCGAGGGGTCACATGTAAACTGCTTTTATTTACTTATAACTTTACTTCACTTATGTTTTTATTGTATTTCATTTTACTAAGATATGAGTCGAATTTTGTTCGTTTGTAAGTACGTGGGGTGGAGATATTGGCGTAAAAAATAACACTTTATTGTTCATCATCATCGTCGCAACTTATAACTGTCCCGATACTGGGTTTAGGGTTCCTGCCACAATACAGACCATAGTCTATTAAGTACGGATTTGTGGACTTCATGATCCTTTCAGAGCATTATGGAGAATTCTCAGGTGTACAAAATTTCCTCACAATGTTTTCCTTCACCGAAGATATACACCATCACCTACGAGATTATTATACTACAGTATATTAGTATTCAAGTCTCTAAGAGCTGGGACTATAAAATGTTAAACAAAACATTTTCCGAAGGCATTAATATAAATGTGTTTACTGCCAGCGCCGGTGGAGTCATGTACAGTGGAACCCACACGTGTCGCTGGTGGGCCAGAGACGAGCGATCATCTTACAAGTAATATACGGTAAGCTAGCTTTATTTTACAGAGTTCAGTGTTACAAAGTCACTTTATGCTAGACAAGAAAAGTTTCTACAAACTTGGCTTCATGTTAAAATAAATCAATGACAAAACATTATTTTAAATGTAATTTTTTATGATAATAGGCGACAAAGGTATAGACGAGCCACTCGATAGCAAGTGGTCAACGCCGCCTTTTAAACTCAGCAATGCCAAAGGTATCTAAGGCCAATCCCCAGACATGTTGTGATATTGCTTTGTTAAATAATAAATAATTGTCTGGTTTCCAGCCAAGAAGCAGCTCGAAGCAATGACCAGGGGCCGTCAGCGGCGTCCAGGGTGACAGCGCGAGAGAAAAGCCCAAAAACAGTTCTCAAGGAAGCCAAGGAGAATTTAAGAAAGTGAGTAAACTTACTCTGTTGTAGTAATTAGTCTGCTTGCGGATCTTGCTCGAGTCCAGATATGGGCAGACAAATTGTGACTCATAAATTAGGCTTTATCCGCATAATTCTAGTAAAAACTAATTGCTGTGTCAGTAGATTGTAGGTTTCTTACAAGGCCTGATTCTACTAGATTACATATATAATATTTAAAAAAAGATCATACTACCACTTACCATCATACCATAAGGTGGGATTGAAGTCAAATGTTAACTTAATGTTTAACTAAAAGTAATATGGTGGAAAGGATCCACAAAAGCAAGAGCCACCCCTGAGTTGCAAGGCATTTGCCGTCGATATTCAATATCTAATCATACCACTGGCAACTCAGGGAATACTATTGTGGGGTTGTCAGTAAGCGAGGATCTTGAGTTTCGCATAATCTACAATACTAATATTATAGACTAAGATCCCAGAGCCGTAAGACACAACTTATTTTCTAAAGCATGTAACTTTCGGTTTACAGTAGTCTCTTGTGTACTTTTTAATACCTGAATGTTTGTGGAGCTTGCCCGGTGACACCTGCGCAGGTACCAGGTGAGAAAGGTGACTAAAAATCAGAGTAACTTAACTTAAATTTATATGACTGATTTTTATATATGCTTTGTAGAATATTACTCTGAAGTCATATAAAAAAAATCTTACCAAAAAAAAAGTTACCTTACTTGCATGCGCATAGTGCTCTCGCGCTCATACTCATGGTTGAGTAATTTTTGTCTTTAGGGGATGTTTGGTCATTGCAATTTGTCTGACTGATTAAATATAACATTGTAATAGTTATTTTAATAAAATATAAAAAAATCAGACATTTAAAAATAAATTAAGTTCATTTATAGAGCTTTAAAGCGTCTGATAAAAGTTTTGGCCCATGGAAAGCGTCTGATTTTTTTTATATGACTTCAGAGTAATATTCTACAAAGCATATATAAAAATCAGTCATATAAATTTAAGTTACTCTGATTTTTAGTCACCTTTCTCACCTGGTACCTGCGCAGGTGTCACCGGGCAAGCTCCACAAACATTCAGGTATAAAGTACACAAGAGACTACTGTAAACCGAAAGTTACATGCTTTAGAAAATAAGTTGTGTCTTACGGCTCTGGGATCTTGGACTATTATGCTTGTTCATTGTAACATAGTTCAGTCTTGTTATTGTCTGTTGCAGTAAAAATAGTGTCAAACAAAAAGCACCCTTACAAAAACGAGAAAAGAGCCCCAATTCGATGCTTCGTGAGGCAAAACTTCGGCTCAGAAAATTGGAAATAGAAGCGGAAGCGGTGGAAAAATCTTACCTAGACTTTAGAAAGAGACAGGCCGAGTTGAAAGAAGAGAGGAAAAGTTTATCCATGCTTGAAGATCGTCTTAGTGCAGATGTTATCAAGAATTTGGGTGAGTATTTTAATTATGACAAGGATTTTATTATACAACTGCAAAATAACTATAATTTTACTAAATGATTGCATTGCAGATGTAACTAGGAGTAGATCTTCTCACAATTTTCGTAACGATAATATAACAGACGTCCCTAATCCATCCAAAGATGTAATGGATGTAACATCAGATTTCGATAAATATCTTCGCGATTATCAAACTAAATTCGACATCGGTGAAACACATTTTAAGAACAAGAATACCGCAAGAGAAAAGGCTAAACCGATTCCTATAGCTTATTCTGAAATGAGTCCCAAAAAGGATAAAAGAAAAAATATTGATTACTTGGAAACTCCTATGATGGAGTTCAGAAAATTGTATCATGCTGAAAAGGAAAGAAAATTATCTCAACTTCGGCCAAATATAAACGTTAAAACTGGTGTTGCAAAAATACACGACCGTAATAAATTAAAGATCAATAAAAAAGATGAACAACAAACATCCGAAAATATTAATTCACAAGATCAACACGAAGTAACAAACTCCAAAGAAATTGAAAACATTAATTACGATGAAACAAATGAAGATGAAAATATAAGCAATGATATGGAAGAAGCTCAGAAACTTGATAACTTCGAGATAAAATTAGAAACTGAAGAAAATTCGAAGGAGGAAGATTTAAAACAACAATACAGGAATTTGGAAACACTTAGAAACATAAAAATGAATAAAGCAGCAGAATTGCAAATACTGAAAGATAATATTAATAAGATTTACAATTTTAAACCTCCTACCTTTAGTATAACGCCTGTAGAAGAATCCATCGACGATGTGCCAATGAGAACAAATTCACCAGAAAAACCAGTGACTAACAATAACCCACAAGATAATGAAGAGAAAAATGTTTTGAGAGTAGAAGTCGAAAGTTCATACGAGGTGAACAAAGTAAAAATGTCAGATTCTCAGGAAGGCGAATTAGTTTTTGTTGTACAAAGTTCGGTTACCACGAAAGGATCTGACGAATCTGAGGAAGAAGCGATCGAAAGAGTACCACTGTCCGTTGAAATTAGTCCTAAAGAAAAAACAGGAGGAAATGATTGGAATAGCAATAAAACAGAAACACCGAAGTCTAGACGAAGCGATTCACCTGAAAAGGCAGCTCAGTTGACTAGAAACGACGTGTTGGACGCAATATTCCATGCAGACCACAATAAGGACGTATCTAGTGTCGATATGCATCTAGAACTGTCTATGGACAATGTGAAAGAAGATTCAAGTGACCACGACAAAGACCCCTATGCCGATTATCCGGACGATTTCTCCGCCGACGTCGATAACTACAACAGCCCTTCAGAATTCGGCAACAACTCCCCCATATCGCTACCTAAATCCGACAACGATAATTTCTGGGACAACTAAATCAATCGTAATAAAACACCGCTTTTGAACCAGTCATAATTTATTTTTCTAATGTTCATGTGAATTAAAACGTTATTAAAAAACAATTGTATTATTTATATTTAACATTTTTTTTGCTTTTGAATATAAAAGTACAAACATTCATTAACATACCATTAGTGCGACAATCAATTTCAATTCGTCACCAGTACACAAAACTATAAATGCTATAACGCAGTGACCGTTTTTGTACGTGTCCTTACAAATCTATAACCCTTTAGAATTTTAAGGTAAGGGCTAGTTCTCACTGTTTGGTGACTACAGTCGTTTAAAGTGTCGTGATTCATATAATTTATGTCTGCTTTATATGGCATCAACATGACATCGCAACGATAACTATTGGCGACGTATATTTGTATGAAAGTGCACCTTTATCCACATGGACGACATTTTATGGTGCAAATCAAAATGCGTCGACGTTAATGCGAATATTACAGACTCAACGCATTGACTAATCCACAATCTTTCTCTCCTATATTTAATTTAAAGCACCGAAATATTTTTTGTGTTTACGACAAAAGAGCCATTTTTGCGTTGCGATGTCGTCATTCGCACATGTGAACAGACAATGTTTTGGCTTTTAGCACGACACGATGACAATTACGACATTTTGACTCTAGTTAAAGGAAACAAAAAGTCGACCAAAAAATATCAGGACACTTGAGAACAAATCTAACTTAACAAAATGCACCTAAATAAACAGTCCACTGTTTAAACTAACGCTACAATGATAACGATATTGAAACAATACATGTTACTCTCCACAACAATTATATTTTATGCATTCTTAACTTCATATATTTTGAGTTCAATATTGATTATCAATATCGCTTTCAGTAGGTACAGTTTACTGAATATACAACACTCATTCTATATACTACGGGTACAGAAATATAAAAATGAGATTATCCTACCTTGTGATTATTTATCGATTAATCGAGAGCTGTGTTGTATGTGATTCACATCGCAGTCATGAGACAGCAACATTTTAAAAGATACAGACTACTTTTAAAAAATACGCTCCGAAAATTTTAACATAATTTTGTCTGCTCTTAATCGGATAAAGTCTCGCTATGTTTCCTTGTTCCTCATATAGTTTTGTTTTTACTGGCCATATTAAGGAAACTACATTAACTGATATATGGTTGCAAAACGTTCAAAAAGTGACTACGTTGTGGATGTGGACACACCTTATGAAATTCCTCAGTTTACATTTGAAGTTACATTGAGGCTTCAACATATCAACTTATAATAATATGATCTAGACACCAGTTAAATTCGCAATAAAGACATCAAAATATAAAATCAACGTGAATTCATATAATTATATTATACAAGCCCTTTGTTATAATTATAAATCATACATGTTTTCGTTCTTTAGGAACTTCGTTATCAAAATTTTTTAAGCAAGTTCAGCCGACATTCCCAAAGCACTTGTTATAAAATTTATTAAAAATATTTTTATTATAGCTACATACTTAATTTTACGCTTCTACCGCAGATTTATTTCAAAAAATATCAGACCAATCCCCACTGACGCATTTACCATTAGAAATTGAAGTTATATTATTGAGATAAATAAATAGTACTTCAAATAAGTCCCTAATAGTTACAATAAAACGAGCACAACTAAACTGTTTTAAATATTATGATAATTTTCGGTAAGGTTTCTCCAAAAACTGAGGCGTAACTAATGCAAAATTGTTTAGCTTTCTCTTTACGTCAGTGGGCACTGAGCCTTATTACTTTCATACACAATTGTTATATAGAAAAGTTCTATTAACGACCTTAGGCCGTTAACAATAAAAAAAAACATTCGTTTGTCCCAAGACCCGAAATGTACAACGTTATAGGTATATATGTATCTATAGTAAATGAACAGTTTCTAACGGGTTCTGTATATGAAAACTAGCGTAAACTATTTTACACATCTAGGTAATCGTTATGTTAACATTTCTATACATTGAGATTATTTTATAGAAATGTTATAAAATAATTTCTCCTAGCTGTTATTCGATCGTGTATATTATTACACATTACTGGGTGAAAATATTTGTATTTCAGTTAGTCTAAATTATACAAGATTTTGCTATAACTATCTAATATTATTTGTTGTGTTAAAATGGTCTGTACAAATATAATATTGGCAGCTAATTCAATGTCTTTGCAGATGCATGCCCATTTTGTCGGCTCTCAACTATTACATTATAGATTTAATCCTAAATGTCATAAAAAATCATTTAATAAAAATATTGTTGATAGATATGAAATTATTTTATAATAAACAGATGTCTAAATTATTTTGAAAATAGATCGATTAATTTAAGATTAAAAATCAGGCCTAATTAGGAGTATGAATTAAAGTTATTAAAACGTCATACATTTACAGTCCCGACTCGATAGTGTTAAAGCCGTCGTCAATATGTATTCCTTCCGCCCACCCAGTAGACAGGCACACCACAAATACATTATAAAAGTGAACACCAAAATCGTGACTCATTGTATCCAATGGTCTAATGTGGTTCAATATTACCTAATACCACGACAATATTATGGTTCCTCGGACATGCTTACTACTTTGCGTCCCAATTATAACTGAGCTCTACCTGATATAATGAATCTTAGTCCTAATTGGAAGTACTAACTTGAAGTAGGACTAGTTAAAATTGTCTTATAAACATGTCCACATTAAAATTCCATCTAACATGCCTATCTATATCCTATTTATCTTCCAATAATTTAGTTTAGAGGCACTGAGTGGATTATATGCTGCTATCGAAATATTTTTATGTTATTACAGACTTCAAAATAGTCCGTCTATAACGCAACAATGTCTTCAGAATACATCTAGACAGTAGAACCCCGGCTAGTATTTCGACTACAACTGAAATTATATACAAATAACAATGGTCTGTACATTTAAGCCGGGTCTCCTGATAGTTAGCACATACCCTGTCGCATCAAAATCCAAAACTAATATTATGTCCGACATTCTTCGTAGCAAGCGACGACCTTGGTGAGTTGGGCCCGGTTACTCGGAGCCAGTTTGAAACCTGCAGGACATATTAGAATAGTATAATTGTAGCTTTATGCAAAATACGCAATTTTATACCAAGTTGAAAAAGGACCAAATTATTTATGCCACATATTATTTTATGTGATGTTATTGAATCTTGTACTTTAAATTTCAATTATTTATGTTATGCATTATCGTTTGTCGCAATCGTAAGAATTTGTATTCAAATGTTAAGGATTTACATAATTTTTTTGCGAAATATTTAAACAGCTCTCAGCTGTTCATACAAAAAAGTTTATGGTATGTGTAAGTCAACATGTACTTTTGTAATATAATGTTTATAAAAATAGTTCTTCCTAATTTATTCCAACCTACTGCGGCGTGAGAGCGCGGGGACTGTCCGACATCGACACGGACATAGACACTGACGTCACGCTCTCCCATCAGTAAACCAAACTACACCGACCTGCAACAGCACCGTCCGATCGTCCGTGCGGCCCTCCCTGTTGGGCGTGCTGCAGCGCGGCGGCGGGCGGGCGCGGGGACTGTCCGACATGGACATAGACACTGAGGTCACGCTCTCCCATCAGTAAACCAAACTACACCGACCTGCAACGGCACCGTCCGATCGTCCGTGCGGCCCTCCCTGTTGGGCGTGCTGCAGCGCGGCGGCGGGCGGGCGCGGGGACTGTCCGACATGGACATAGACACTGACGTCACGCTCTCCCATCAGTAAACCAAACTACACCGACCTGCAACGGCACCGTCCGATCGTCCGTGCGGCCCTCCCTGTTGGGCGTGCTGCAGCGCGGCGGCGGGCGGGCGCGGGGACTGTCCGACATGGACATAGACACTGACGTCACGCTCTCCCATCAGTAAACCAAACTACACCGACCTGCAACGGCACCGTCCGATCGTCCGTGCGGCCCTCCCTGTTGGGCGTGCTGCAGCGCGGCGGCGGGCGAGCGCGCGGCGTGCAGGCCCGGGGACTGTCCGACATCGACACCGACATCGACATCGACACTGACGTCACGCTCTCGTCTAGATTCGCCTGTTGCCATCTGGAAAACAATATTAACCAGTATAGTAAATTCTATATGCACTTCTTTCGCGTTCGATTTGGATTTAGTTGAAATTACATAGCACTCAAATACTAGCTTTCTTATGCGATTAAGGTAAGTATACTTCAGAGTGACGGCGGGAACTAAACATGATCTTTGTAAATTTTGCTTACAAACTCAATTTAACTGTGAGCGTGGGTAATAAGTTTGATTTTAGCGGCGAATGGCAATTTCATAATGCTCGGTGACTCGATTATAAACAGTATCTCCATAAATATGTATGCGTCGTCAAGAATATGGAATTTGCAACTTCCCGCTTTAAAACAAAATTACTGATGCTCACAATTCAATTTAGCTTAAATTTTTATTATCGCCGCCAATCTTCATTGTACCCTTATCACAGAGACAGAAAGCTGGCATTCGTGTGAGACGTAATTAATACGAAATCCAAATCGAAATCCAAGAGTTGATAAAATGAATGATGTGATTAAAATTAAAAATTGCATTATAAGCGCACTGTATAAATCCCTCCTCTCCTTTACCCTCCTCACCTTAGCTTGTGTCCCCACATCTTAGTATATCATTCTTCGGCCTATCCATTCTTCTTTTAATTGTACCTTTGGTTTCAATAACGAAAAAAAGAAAACATAATGTACTAAGCAAATAAATGATAACGAATGACTAGCTGAAGCGTGATGGTCTACATGGTTTTTGTTATTACCGGTCCACATTAGATGGTCACTTTATGGCAACGTCATCGCCAGCTAGGAACATCCGCATCACCCGCAGCGCCACAGACGCGTTGTCGACCGGGAAGGATCCGGGGAATCTGCTCGATAACTAGCTATTACAACACTATTCTATCTAATAATTAAAATAGAGCAAGGTCACGAATCTGTTTTCTATCTTTCTTGGCCGACAACGTATCGATGACGCCATTAATAATACAATCGATGGTTATGAGTGGCGGTGATCATTTCAAACTAGTGACCAAAGTCTACATGCCTCAGTTATTTTCTACATGCCTAAAGCAGACAGCTTTTATAACACAAATGTATCAAACTATTACAACATTACGCAATCAAAAATTTTAAAAATTAACAGACTTAGGTCCCATGTAATTATATACTCCACAGTTGCTCACCGATTTGTACAAAAGAAGAGAGCAGAAAGGAAAGCAAATACGGTATAACACTACACATAATATTATACCTTTCGTTCGCTAGTTAACATAGCTGCTGGTAACAAACCTGTCTCTCTCCGCGGGCGGGTACAGCGCCACCGTGTGTCGCCAGCGGAACACGTTGGGGAACGTCTCGGCCGCCACCGAACAGTCGGCGATCGCCTCGAACACCAGCCGGTCCATCTTGCTTGGCTCCTCACTGGAATGCAATAAAATTGTTAATAGATGCCAAACTTCGCTACTAGATGGCGCCAATAGATTTTGAGACAACGTGTAGTGTTACACTTTTATCATAAATGCTTTTGAAATGTCAATAGACCGGTTCTTTACAACTTCAACTCTGTCTCAAGTCCATCTTCCTCACACTGTAGAGGTATGGTGCTGTACAATGGATGAAATTATGGCGTCAGAACTCACTGGGCTCTGTACCACCAAGCATCTAGTGTTTTTGTGACCACATACAGAAATGACTTTTAACAAAAAATAACCGACTTTAAAATTAGAAAGTAGAGATAACTCAAAAATTACCAATCTGACATTACTATGGTGCCAACTTCGGACTATATAATACTCTATCCAGTAAAGCAAATAGCAAATATATCCGTTTTTAATTTTATTTTTTTATTCAAGCGAATTAACATCCCATCAAGATACATAATCCATACTATACCCTACCACACCATAACTATGTATAAGACAACCATATTTATATGGTCGAATTGAGGACCTCCTTTTTTTGAAGTCGGTTAATTAGCATACAGACCCATATATAAACGGCTCGACCATCGCCCGATCGCTGGCGTCCTGCATCTCGCCGTCCGAGTCCGCGCCGTCCTCCGCCGCCGTCTGGTACTCCTCGTCCGAGCACGACGCCACCGACTCGTCCTCCGACATCTGTGGGGTGTTGCATGTTATTGTTGTTGCATGTTATGTGTTGCAGTTATGTGGTTGATTATGTAGGAAATTAAGTTGGTACTGAGGTTGTATGCTTGGTATGAGAGTAAACTGTGACATGTTGCGAAAAAAAATTAGAGTAATAAAGCAGCGGTTGTCACACTTTTATGACCAAGGGCCGTACAAGGCGACAATTTACGTTGCTGAGACCGTACAAGGGTACAAGGCTTATTATAGGCACAATCAGGGTGCACCATTATTCGTTTGAGTGTAGTGTGCAACACCGTTTTAAAAAAAAAACATTTTACACATCTTTACACCCCCGTCGTTTAAAGACCCGGCCGCGGCCCCACAGATACCGGCCTCGGGGCCGTAGTTCAACGGCCACGGCAATCAAGTTTAAAATAAACGTTCTGAACGAAAAGTCATTTCTTATATATATTTTGTTTGTAAGAAAACTCATAATCCTATTGTGCGTCACACAGCCCCATCATATCAATCCTGAATCACGCTATCAAAGTCTACTACCACTAGCGACATACCTCAGCGTCGACGACGCGGCACTTGCCGACGTCGAGCGTGTAGAGCGCGGGCGGGGAGTCCCCGGCCGGCGAGTTGACGCTGGCCGGCCGCGCCGGTGTGCTATGCTGACGGCCGTCGCCCGCCGAGTTGTTCGCTGTACACCGGATATCAGAGATTTAAAAACATAGATACGATACGACCTATCCATACTTCAAATGAGGGAAAGTAAATCAATGTCAAGATGAACGCGTAAGCTCATTTCTCTGTTCGCAGCAAAGGGATGTTGTATGTTTTTAATTTAAATCTATGCATGGAAATATTTGAGATAAACAATTATTGGAGGTCTTTGTCAATACCCTACATGCCAAAACATTGTTTGCTAGAATATTTGTCTATTTTTCTGTATACTATTCTTTTCTTGTCTTGTAGCTTTTGAAGATATGATTCGTATTATAACATCCTACTAATATTATAAATGTGAAAGTTTGTGTATTTGTTTGTTTGTTACTCCTTCACGCAAAAACTACTGAACCGATTTTCATGAAATTTGGCACACACATAGAGGGCAACTTAGATTAACATATAGGATATTTTTTATCCCGGAATTCCCGCGGGATCAGGATTCACGTGGAAAAAACTCCAATACGCGAAGTCGCGGGCTTAGATTTTTATGGGACTTTCACTGGGGTTAGAGAAGGTTCTAGAGCAACACATAGGCTACTTATTATCCCGGAATTCCAGCGGGATCAGGATTCACGCGGGAAAAACTCCAATGCGCCACGTCGCGTCGCGAGCTTAGATTTTTATGGGACTTTCATTGGGAGATAGAGGAAGTTGTGAAGTAACATAATATATAGGTTACTTTTTATCCCGGAATTCCCACAGGATCAGGATTCACGCAGGAAAAACTCCTATGCGCAAAAGCGCGGGCTTAAATTTTTATGCGACTTTCACTAAGAAATAGAGGAGGTTCTGGAACAACACATAGGCTACTTATTATATCAAAATTCCGGCGGGATCAGGATTCACGCGGGAAAAACTCTTATGTGTGAAGTAGCGGACTTAGATTTTATGGGACTTTCATTAGGAGATAGAAGAGGTTCTAGCTAGAGCAACACATATGCTACTTATTATCCCGGAATTCCGGCGGGATCAGGATTCACGCGGGAAAAACTCCTATGTGCGAAGGCGCGGGCTTAAATTTTTATGCTACTTTTATTGCGAGGTAGAGGAGGTTCTGGAGCAATGTATTAGGCTACTTTTTCTTCCGGACTTCCCGTGGGATCATGATTCAACCGGGAAAATCGCCTATGCGCCAAGTCGCAGGCTAACATTTTTATGGGACTTTCACTTGGAGATAGAGGAAGTTGTGTGCCTATATGTTATTTTATCCCGGAATTCCCGCGGGATCAGGATTCACGAGGTTCAAGATTCACGCGGTAAAAACTCATCCCCGGGAACGAGGTCGTGGGTTCAGATGTTTATGGGATTTCAGAGGGACGTAGAGGAAGTTATGGAGCATTATATAAGCTACTTTTTGTTCTGGACCGCCCGCGGAATCGAGATTTACGCGGGAAAAACTCCCTTGAACGAATGAAGTCGCGGGCTCATTAATATCTATATATCGGGATATCTACATATCGGGAATCGAACCGGCTCTATTTCTCATGACCAACTTTAAGTTGTTTTCTCGAGGGTCAGCATCACTTCTGGTCTTTATGTCTTGGCACCCGAATGAAAAACTGCCAATATAGTTTAAAAATATATATTTTTTAATTATCGTGGTTAAACTTATGCCTAAAGTTTGGAATTAAAAAACTCGACGTTTATATCTTAGTCTTTTTATCGATTTTCTCAAGATCTAGGTAGGTACATAACGGATTTTTGTGCGGTATGACTAAAAAATCAACTGTTCTCAATTTGTGTGGAGCAATATATTTTATATGCCACTATTTATCTTAGAATTCTCGCGGGGTCGGGATTCACGCAGGAAAAACTTTGTGACACACTGAGTTCCACGCGGGCGGAGCCGCGGGTAACAGCTAGTAATACTATAAGAGGAATTGCATTAAAATTCTCCAGGCTAAAATGTACTCACTCATAACTCAAAATGATCTAACATAGGTTTCTCACTAAATAAATCCATATCCTGTCCTGAGCTTACAGTAGGTAAATTTTATAGTTTACACTATAATTATTGTCCGCCCAGGTAAAATATTACAATGGTCTAAAAGACTTACAAAACCTTTGATTGACACTGAAGTAATGCCATTATAAAAGTATGATCAACTCACCATTATCCTCAAACGCCAACCGCCTTATAAAGCTCTCACTCTTAGGACTAGTGGAGAGCACTGATCTATTCTTCCTGAACGATGCATTCTTCTTGCTGTTCCGTTCAAACAGTTCAATCTTCCAGTCACACCTACACTTGGCTGCCCTCTGCCAGATCTCCGAGCACTCAGCCTCCGATCCAGCCGGACCTCTGGTTCCATCACTCTCCGTCAACTCCTCACATATAAAACTAGCTAAACACCTAACGTGACTCTCTATCACGTACGTCACTTTTACCCTATTGGTCCTGTATGTGAACGGCTTATGTTCATCGTCCGAACTGAATATGTCATCGTTTGGACACCGGAGTTTTATCAAGAATTCCACCAGATTATTGATGTCGTCCAATTCCTTCGTCTGCTGTTTTAGTTTAAATATCACCAGTTGTGCCAACCGCGAGTGGAGAAGTGCGAAATTAATTTGTTGGAACCTCTCATCGTCCATGTAAGAGTATATTGTGTGCTGTAAATGCTTGGTCTCTGATTTCAACGACTCTCCCGCCACCTCTGGTTCTGCTGTCAGCGAGAATATCAGCGCATCAGCGATCCGTTTGGCGAAAACTTGGCACGTCCGTTCTATGCATAGCAACTGGCTTACAGTGTGGTTTATTGGTGCTGACTCACCATTAGGGCTGGTTATGGGCTTAGGATTAGGCTGCCTGCACATTCGCTGCCTTATCGGGTCAGTTTTCACCCACTGAGCACGGTCTGATGATATCTTCCAAGTCTTCATGGCTACACAGAGCTCTGATATGGGGCTAAGGGCGGTGTCTATTGATGGGCTCTGAGATATGTTGCCAAGGGTTATTCTCGAGAAGGATTCGTCAGGAGACTGGATGTTGTTGCAAGTCTCGCTGAGCGCGAAGGAGCACGCCATCTCATACTTGTTCTTCAAGTAGCCCTCCAACAGAGCCATTCCTTCGGGCGACCGAAGGTCTGTGAAGGTATCTAAGAATGGCCAGTATTCCTTCCAACCGACTTTCATTACTTCTGCTAGGTTCCTGAAAAAAAAAACATAAATTTTACTTTCGTTTATAAGAACAGATTCTTCAAATACATATACACATTATTAGTTTTTGGTTTCACAAGACTCGAGAATCTTACAAACAATTTATAACTTGACCGTTAACATCACACAACATCACCCTCACAATGAACATCACTCACTAACAGTTCCTACCCCAGTTATTCGCACCCTCTGTTACTTAGCTAACCACGTAATCCCGTTTTGACTCTCCTATATTCAATAGCAGTCCTCACGAGCGGCAGTAAAGTCACGCTACATACTCTCAAATCCCTTACAAATCAAAACCCACAAACCTGCCAACACTCTCGAGGCCCTTGCTCATCTCCTTCAGCCGGAACGAGGGGCCCCGCGGGGGGGTCTTCCACTTGCGGCGGAACACGTCCGCGTCCGTCGCCTCCATGGGGCCCGCGAACGCGCGGATCTCGTACCGCGGCGACAGCGGGTCTTGGTTTATGTCCTGGTAACAGAACAAAGGTACATTCCTTCATGGAGCTTGAGAGGCAATTATTTCTTTGTAGACCGATAACGCGTTGTAAAATTACACCAAAAACTATTGTAATTTATTATCGTGATACATACACTAATACTTTCTCGTGCTACCTCTTGGTGGCCACATACATAAGCATTAGCGGATTAAGAGTTGAGAGTGCTAGGGCACTCTTAACCCTAGGGGGTAAAGTTATACACACCGGCGGCTGGGCGGGCGTGTACGGCCATCCGATGGTAGGCCCCGCACTGCCGTCTTCACTATGCAGTACCGGCACGTAGTACCGCTCGTGTAGCATCGCCGCTATCCGGCGCGATACATCCGCGCTCGCGTTCGGTGCTCGGTTGCAAGAACAATTTAAACCTTAAAGGCCTACACACAAAGCTCAAACTTCAAGCTACTCACCGCGGCTGGGCGGGCGTGAACGGCCATCCGATAGTGGGCGCGGCGCTGCCGTCTTCACTATGCAGCACCGGCACGTAGTACCGCTCGTGTAGCATCGCCGCTATCCGGCGCGATACATCCGCGCTCGCGTTCGGTGCTCGGTTGCAAGAACAATTTAAACCTTAAATGCCTACACACAAAGCTCAAACTTCAAGCTACTCACCGCGGCTGGGCGGGCGTGAACGGCCATCCGATAGTGGGCGCGGCGCTGCCGTCTTCACTATGCATCACCGGCACGTAGTACCGCTCGTGTAGCATCGCCGCTATCCGGCGCGATACATCCGCGCTCGCGTTCGGTGCTCGATTGCAAGAACAATTTAAACCTTAAAGGCCTACACACAAAGCTCAAACTTCAAGCTACTCACCGCGGCTGGGCGGGCGTGAACGGCCATCCGATAGTGGGCGCGGCGCTGCCGTCTTCACTATGCAGCACCGGCACGTAGTACCGCTCGTGTAGCATCGCCGCTATCCGGCGCGATACATCCGCGCTCGCGTTCGGTGCTCGGTTGCAAGAACAATTTAAACCTTAAAGGCCTACACACAAAGCTCAAACTTCAAGCTACTCACCGCGGCTGGGCGGGCGTGAACGGCCATCCGATAGTGGGCGCGGCGCTGCCGTCTTCACTATGCAGCACCGGCACGTAGTACCGCTCGTGTAGCATCGCCGCTATCCGGCGCGATACATCCGCGCTCGCGTTCGGTGCTCGGTTGCAAGAACAATTTAAACCTTAAAGGCCTACACACAAAGCTCAAACTTCAAGCTACTCACCGGCGGCTGGGCGGGCGTGAACGGCTGTCCGATGGTGGGCGCTGCGCTGCCGTCTTCACTATGTAGAACAGGCACGTAGTACCGCTCGTGTAACATGGCTGCTATCCGACGTGATACATCCGCGCTCGCGTTCGGTGCTCGGTTGCAGATTATCTGGGGATGTATGTTTGTTGTTTGTTATGGTAGGGACATGGTAGGGCGTTGGGTACTTGATTCTGGGATTTAAGTGGGAGCATGTTTAGTAGATTGTTTTTTTGTTAATTAAATTCTTTATAATGTAAAGTGACAGAAGTAAAAATTCGTGAGTGTCGTTGAACAATCAGTTGGAACGAAGATATAAGTATTGTTGTATTTCAAATCTATAACGTCATTTCTGTGTGTTTTCTGACATACATAACCTAATAGCTGGTCCAACTGTGCATGCATGTGACGGTGGAAATCTTACACATTTTTCGTTTTAAGCGCCATCCGCACTGTGCAATAAAGACTTGCTTCCAAATGAGTACAGGTACATAATTATTCCCTCTAGGGAGATTAAGGCAATTAGTCAAACCATACGTCCTCGTTCACGTCCTAGTCACGTCAAATACTCACATCCTTAGCAATCTCCCCGTACTTATTCCTGGCGAGGCGGTTGCACTGCGGGAACGACGTGAGCACGTCCACCACGCGCTCGGCGCCGAACTTGGCCGCGAAGTGTAAAGGTGTCTCGTTCATGGCTTTGTCCGGCGTGTTCAGGTAACGGTCCACTAGGATCGCTGCGAACTCCTGTGGAGAAATGAAAAAATCACTCTTTACGATGTTCTCAAGATACTCTACTCAAATGAAACTAAATACATTATTTCAGGAAAAAAGCCCACCGGCGATGGCTTCGGTGTTTCTGATGACACATTCATGGATAATTCCTATATAACAAAATGAGAACCAAATCCGGGTTTATTTGACTTCCATTTTAGATTTCGCAACTAGGTACTGGCCTGCTTGTTTGCTACTTTAATTCCATACAAAAAACAATGTCCTTGAACCTGTGCGCCTCATCCAATCCGTACAGCAGTGTTAACAGAGTACAAAATCGTTACCTCACAAGAACTTTCACAAACATAGCAATTAATATTAAATTAAATGACAATTTAAACTTTGAATCTAACCTTGCAAGCGTCAGCGTCCGCATCGATGCCATATAATCTTTGCACGAACGCCGGGTCGCCCACTGTCGTCAGCAAGAGGTCGCATATCTCCGCGTTGGCCGTCTTCGCCGCTATGTGCAGCGCGTTGTAGCGGGAGCCTTCCTGTGGGATCACGTTATACTAGATTATTATTTAGGACATAGTAAAACATGTTTATTTCTTAAGATACTGCTATAACAAAACAAAGACCTTAAAGTTTCATAGCTCAGCAGTAAGAGTTGTCCGTAATTGATCCAATAAGAAAAGCAACAGCGTTGGTAGTTTGGTGAGTGACCGCTAGTGCAAACTTGAAATTAAAAATGTATCCGTGCTTCGGAGGGCACGTAAAGAAGGTCTAGATATTATTGCCGTTACAAAAACAGTGATTTCGCTATTAATAATACATACTCCGAAGCGAAATCGAATTGAGCAGTGTGGTGAAGTATTAGTATGGGCTGGGGCTTCAGCCTTCTCATGAGACAGCCATACTCGGTCAATTGTCACAAATGGGTTGTATTACCTGTACAATCGCAGGCGTATTTCCGCTGCTGACGAGGTACCGCGGGTTGTCCCACACGCGGTCCCGCACCGTGGTAGCGAGGCCCGCCTCGATGGCCTTGCGGAGTGATACCATGTCTTGTGGTGATGGCGCTTTGAACGGGTAGGGTTTCTCGCCCATGAGCGCTGGAACAAGGATATCATGGTACTTATTTAAAAACTATTTAACAAAACAATATTGACTTCAACTTCGACAAGCATTCATATGATACCAAACGACAAGCACCACATTTCGAATAAGAAAAGAATGATCAAAATCTGTCCACCCAGTCGAAAGTTCTTAGATAACAAACATAAAAAAAAAATTACAATTCAATTAAGAACCTCCTCCTTTTTTGAAGTCAGTTAAAAAGGGAAAATGGTCATTAGCAAGAACATGGTCACGCAAAGGACCCACAAGTGTAGCTAATTTAGAATCAAACAGGGCATTTTCTGTTTATTCATTGCCACATTTAATTGACTGATTAGGACAATTTATACAAAATTAATTAAGTGGTCGTATCTCCAATGGACGCCATGTAGAAGTTGTACTAAAACCACGTAATTAAATATGCTTTTAGTTAATTTAGCTTGGTTTAGTACTTCGAGGTACGCCTACGTTTGCCAAAGGTGTCGCTCGCTATGCTAGTCGAATGTCGTGCATATTTTGATGAACGCTAAGCTTGTATTTTTGTTTAAAATGTTGGCCATTGCAACGCCGACTGTGTAACAAGAATCAACTACATATTGAAATAAATGTACTTTACAACAATTTTGTTTAAATTTGCATAATTATTCATATCGCGATTATGGTTAACGTGGGGATTAGTAGGTATACCTAGATAGTAATAACGTGTTTTCATTGGAAAACCTTTCTTCTTTTATTCTTGTAATTTTTTACTTTATAGAATTTCAAAAACTCGCTCTGCATAAAAACGCTGGCGTTGTAGTGATTGACCGTGATTATTTCTGTGCAGTGTTTATTAAATTAAGCGAACATTGACTCCAAGGTACGGCAGAGGATATTGACACGGCCCTCAGTCTACTGACACACATTTATAGAATTTCAATAATTCCATCCATCCAATTAGTTTATCGCGTGCGCCTATTTGTTATTATGCGCCTTCAACATGTGAAACACGCGATAATAATATAATAATTATACATTTTTTCTTACCTCGTTCGACTATCATATTTCACTGAGCGGTTTTAACTAGGTACCTACTGATTTTATAAATAAACTTGAAAAGAATACGTGAAAATATAATGTTTGTTTCTTGGTCTTTGTATGCTATATTAGAAAGCAATTTAAGTATTTAGACTTTTATGTAACATATAAAAATAGAATAGGCTGCACTTTATTCTAAAACTAAAAGCATCCTCTGCCAGTCAAATTTATGGCAGTGGGAAAGCGTCGTATTTTTATGTAGACAGCTTGCGACAAACAACCGAGCCATCGTAAGTAGTCAGTGTCGTCTATAAACATTAGCATCGTAAGAGGTTAAGCGACGAGTCCCAGCTTCACATCCCGACAGGGTCATATGTGACGAATAAATGTTTGTTCTTGGGGATCAGTATTTGTGATGTTTTATTTATGATATATCCACGTCGACGACCCATGGAATCCTGGAGCGATAGTGTAAGTGCGAGAACTTTTGATTATTATTAGTTTCTTAAAATTGATCCCTTTCCTATAGTCCTAACTTCCCGATATTTCTATAAAGGTTTCAAAACTGGAAACGAATATAGACTGCACTAACCAGAACTATACTGTTGGAGTACTTTACAATAGTTATTTTAATCACGTATTCTGCGTCGGCAAGAGGATGGCTATAAATGGATTGTAATAAAATAATAGTTAAAAAAAACTAAAAACATGCTTTTTAGAGAAAACCGAACTAAAAAATAGAAAATAAGTTTTAATAAATTTAAATTAAGAATAGTGTTAAAAATTTCAGTAAATATAAATTAATAATAGTGTAAATAAAAAAATATATTTTATTTAAACCCTTTGTATCATTAGATCCCCTCACATAAACAAAGAAAACTCAAATGAATGGCCTGACAACAAGAACAAATATTGTCATTCTGAAACATCATCAACACACAAACAATATTAAGAATGATAGTGAAAACGAGGTTAGACTATATCAAATTATTATCTTACTTAGAGAAAGGTTTGATAACAAAGGACAATGCCCTCGTTGACGACATGAATACAATTACACTACCTATGTTTAGATTGGTATAAGTTACAACTTATGACCAGCAATATCATAAGTAAAAATATTTTTTAGAGAGAGATTTTAAGAGATATTTTTTATTTAAAATTCGGCTAATTGTCATAATTTTCATGTAGCTACTTGATGTCATACATAATTATCATATACACAGTTAAGCACATAATGATCATAATTATATCCATTGTTATTAAAGTCATTGGAGCAGATCAAGAAGTGTGACTTAAGTTTTTGATTATATTACATGCTTCATAGGTATAGTATAGGTATTTTTAAATACAGATTAACCCTTTATAGGTCACACGCTGAAAATATATGGCGTCTGTAGCCACCCAACTATCTACACTCTAAGGTTCAAATCATTAACAAAAATGTATTAACAATCACCTTTATTTGCAAAACGCGTAGTCCGTAAACAGACCAAGACTACAAACGTAACCACCAGTCTGAACATAGCCAATCTTTCGTTGTAAAGCAAATGAAAACGGTGGTTACATTTGTGCATTTGGTTCATTACGCGCTATGAGTGCAACATACGAATCTCGAGCTCGACGTTTTTATTTGTTCATTTGAATTATTACAATACTTATGTAATTCAACGTACGTAGAACAATTATCTATTATTTTCCCTTTAATTTGATACATAAAACTCAATGGAACATACTGTCTATGAAGTACAATATGATTATAAACTCAACAGGGAATTTTTAACGGTTTTTTAGGTGTCATCTGAATGTTCGAAGAACTTACGTCATATTTTTACAATGATCCCTAGTAAAAAGTTATTATTCATATTAGTATAACAAATCATTGCTCTTTCAGTTACAAATAATAGTTTTGTTTGAAGTTTTTGGTCAAAGATGTTATGACCTCTCAAAGCTACACAGGTAACGAAGCTGAGGTTTGTACTCGTACACGTTACACTCGTAAATACTATTCAGGCTGAGTACCTTGCTCTTACTTGTTTTTGATTAAGCTTATTTGATTTGATCATTGTTTTAGATGAGAACTTGGAGAAAATGGGGAAGGAGGAGTTTATCCAGTTTTTGAAGGAGGATCAAGCAGGAAAGTTAGATATTGGGGGGATTCTGATCCTGAAGACGATTTGCCTTTTAGTGCTTTGCCTACCTCGACCAATATGAGACAATCAAATCAAGGAGGTATTGGTCAAATCAAGAACCTCTAGCAGGTACCACTCAAGCAAGTATTAGTCCAACTCCAACCAGTGCAACTCCTGTGCCTTCATCTCCATTCTTGCCTACTCATCGAGGTACTAGAACTAGAGGAGTGGGTGTTAGAGGAAAATGGAGGGGAGAGGAGCCAGGACTAGAGGAGGAAGAGTAGACAGGAGAAGAAGCGGGGGTGGAGGTGGGAGAAGGGCTGGCAGTGAAGAAAATTCATATAATTGAGGTTGAGCCATTATTGATTATATTTTTTTTTTATTAATTTGATCTCATAATTATTTATGAATTGTTCTAAATATGATTTGTTACTGGTTGATTATAAATGGTGCAATAAATGTACCCAACAAAGAAGAATTTTTATTTTGTTTTGAATTTGAGAATAACTACCTCCAAACGATCATAGCCATAAATGTAACCACCTATCTTATTACTTCATTGATCATGGTCACATATGTAACCTCCCCAAATAAGCAAACCTGGGTTGTGTTACTAGTTTAAACTGTCATCAAAGGATACCTAGACGTCCCATAGTTCTAAAAAACATCAGATTTTTAAATTCCACAAGAAAAGAAGTTATGACCTATAAAGGGTTAAAGTTTTACTTTCAAAAAGTGGGATTCTTTTGATATTGTTAATGTGCACGCGAGTCAGCAAATGCTTACTCTCATTGAGGTTGTCTGTATGTTTTCAATCACATAATTACATTACTAAGTTCTTCTGATTGTAATATTGGACAGTGCACTGATTGACAAGTCAAGCCAGGCTGACATGTCAAAGTTATAACACCCCTTTTGCATCAGGAGTTAATTGAAATAAAAAATTAGAGGTACTCACAATTATTATTACCCTCAGGAGGTTCGGCTGGCTCGGCACCTCTGAGCGCAAATGACACTGCATCTTGGTGACTTCTGAACACCTTGAATCTCGCGGACTTGTATCTTCGTACTAATTCTAATGCCTCAGACTTGTTTTTGTATATGTGTATGGCTTCTAAAACACAATAACAAAAAAATTACGAATCATAATATTCATTTGTTCAGAAAAGAACAAAGAGATGAATTCTGAAAAGTAACTAATAATATACATACATCTGTTAATCTGAAAGTGATCATGTAAAAGAGAGATGTAAACGGCTTCTCACATAATATGTTATTGTAAAATAGGTTTGATTTGCACTGCTTTGTGTTCAATAAATAACAAAACAAGGATACATAATATTGCTGCTCTCTCCTAAGCAGAGTATACCCATATTATTAGTACACTATAGTATTCCTGCATAATACAGCATTAAGGATATTTATCCACTACCATCCTCCTTTTTATAATAAAATCAGTTGATGTGTTAAAGCCAGTTTAATGCAGGTTTGCCACACAGGAACTACTACTTTGATAATATGAGTGTATGTAGATATATTTTTAAGATGGAGTCTTTTTTAGGAAAGTTAACATTTTGAATACAATCTAAACCAGACCGTCAAATAAAATGTGATCAATATAAAAGGAAAAGGCATAGGAATGTATAAACACTAATTAGAACATAGATTTTAAGGATAATATTAGCACTAGGGAAAAGCACATTAACATCTGTTACCCAACTCCTACTAGTTCGCAGTTAAAACCTTGAGAGCTATATATAAACTTCCTTGTTTCCATAAATTATCTAGATACACAATGACCTATTTTTCAATGATAGGTCCATATCAATATGCAGATAACTGCTGTAAACAAAACAATACAAAACATACCTTCATCTGGTCCTTTTTTTATTTCGCAAGGTATAAATACTCCGTAATACGTCGTTGGAGGCTCTGTAGCTGTAGGGCTTTCAGGGGCGCTGTGCCTCTTACCAAGAGAGTCCAGGCGTAGCAATCTACTAAACAAACCAATTGCACCATCTTTCTTATCCGTTGGTGACAAACATATTTCCTCCTTCATCACCCTCAAATCTTTATTACACTCGGGGATAATCACAGCCTTAGACATTTCGTCCAACTGAAAATAGTAAACAAAATAGATTTCACTGTTTTGTTTGTGACGCAAACGTAACAAAGTTTATTTTTACAACTAGCTTGGTACCTTTTGCACGGAGATAGGATGTCATAAAAACATTGTCGTTATTGGATTGCAGTTCCTTTTTTGTATATTACACCACACAACAAAAACAAAAACGTGTGTGAAATGGAAAATTGAAATGAATGCGTTAAATTAAATCGGACATCGTACGATCGGTGACGTTTTTGTGACGAATCTTGAATCTTCTCTTCAATGTTATGTATGTAGACTATGTAGTAAAGATTTACAGATAAATAATTTTTAGTTTACTGATCGAAGTACCATAAATAATAGACCAAGCTCGGGGGAAAGATTAAGACCAAGCACAAAATATGAATAGTAGGTATCTAATTTGTGGACCAAGGAACATGGGCTTGACAACATGGAAAATAGGTATTTAAAACCACAAAATAAGGATAAAACTATAGTCACAGATGGAATTCATTCTTCATGCATGCATGCATGCACTGCGTCACAGGATATTTTGACTGTGTGGTCGAACAACGCACAAATAACACCATTCTCGCACGCGAATTTTTGAAGGATTGAACCACAAAATAGCCAATAACAGAAGTTTAGCTCATGTAAAGTCCTACAAGATCTTTTGGCGCGTGGATGACGTGTGGGTGACAGAGACAGCGCCTTACAGGGAAGGCAAACTATAAAGCGCTGTCTCTGTCACCCTCACATCAGTCACGCGCCAAAAGATCCTTGTACGACCATATTTACCTCGATGTAGGTTACGTATGTGTGGGTTAGCCTTAGGGTTAACGACTCCGCAATGGAATTGGATTGGATCTTGTTATTATTGGTATACTCGTAGAATAAACGGGAAAACAAAAATAAAGGTGCATGATTAGAATCATTAAAATTTAATTTAATAAAGCCCATAAAATGTTACGGAACGCGGCCAAAGTGTACCATAGAGTTAATACACTAGAGCGCAGAAGCCAGGCTTCAGGAGTCCTGGTGCTGTGTGGCCCATGTTGACCGGACGTCCACACTAAGCCTGGTATTAATATGGATCACCCAGAGGAGTCTGGGAGATGCAGGTTGACTAAGGAGGGGCGAACCGGGCCAGAGGGGAAACCCAGCAACCAAAAGTCCCCGTATCGGGCAGTAGTGGGATAGCGGCCGGGAGTGGGCGCTCAGTAAGTATCAGCCCGACCAAGAATGCCCACAGAGCGTACCTACCTACCTATCTCGGATAAAATGAGACGAAATCTTTACTAATCACCTTTCTCTTTCAGGCTCAGAATCTAGAGTTCGCCCGGGGTAGTAGCACCGCCCGCCAAGGTACTCAGTACCATTCCTACCGTCATAATACTTGTTTTTAAGAGCAATTGTGTTCCGGATAGGAAGGTGTGGAGCCGGTTCACTTTTTTAGAGGCGACCATCTCAGTCCTCAGGGGTAGCAACGCACCTGTGACCGAATTGGAACAAGACTCACACTAATCATTACTAACTGGACAATACTAATATTAACTAACAGGACTAACTATCACTAACAGTGCAGTCCCTGTCCTCAAACTTATTAACAAACTAACCAACTAACATTCTAACACCATCTACTAATTGGACTAACCACCCTAGTCCCTAAATTGGGTCTTGTTCTAAGTCTGTCACAATTGCCATGGGCGGCAGCGGAAGGGTGGTGCTGGTGCTGCATGCTCGTTTGCTATCTTAATTCAATAAAAAAAAATCGTTATCGTTGTTTCTCTTTCTAACCGGGGGGGGTTTACGTAATTAAAATTAATAATTATATTTTTTATTTGCGATGCTCCATAGTTACCACGATTATTAAAAGACTCATCTATTGTCAAATAATAGTAAAATAATGTGGTAAAAGTAAAAAATTACGATTCATAAAACCGGTATCGTAGTACAACACTTACTAAAAAGCTGGTATCATTATTTTGAAAATTGACATTTGCATGTGTCAAATTCATAGAGATAATCCTATCTCTATGGAGGTGGGCGAGCCATACGGCTGTCCATGTCCATACACATTGAGATACTATGTAACTACTAACGTACTAGAGAAGACACCGCAAAGAAATTTTATACGCCAGTCAGTTGCGTTGCGGTGAATGCACCGCAACTCTCTCAGCTCTCAGTACCTACGGTTGCTACGTTGCTAGCTCGCATGCGCGACACACGTGTATGACGTCTAGGAATTTCAGTGGCCGCGTTCCGTAACTCGACAAAAACGCCCAAAATGACACTTTTTGACGTGACAACGTCTTATAAATTGGTTTGCCGGGAGGCACTTCAAGAAACTGCGTTAGTAAGCTCCGCTCACGTTCCTTGGTAACAGTGTACAGAAAATGGTACAGCGCCATCTCTGGTTAAGTAGAGTAACTAGTTTGTTACCTCACTTACTGTTGTGACTAATGGTTAATGGTCTAACGGTTAGCAGCGCTAGATGGCGGATGGTGTTACAATGTTTTAAATATAATTCTTTGTATACGTTTACCCCATGAAGATACGGGAACGCAGGGTCAACTTCACAAATAACCACAACTGCTTGCAAACCCAAAATAGCAGTTTATTATAAAACCAAAGAAGTCGACACATTGCCCTCTACAAATTTTTCTCTTATATAAACTCCACGTTACACTCGTTAGCGCGTTTCACAAATTGGTACAATGCCATCTTGTTTACAAGTGAGGAACTATTTAACAAAAATAAAACATTAAACTTAAATTGCTTCCGCCTTCACATGACGGTTAGACAGTATAAATAAATGTTTTAAATTGTTACTATTATTTCATCCTTCTTCCTACTATACGAATGAATATTCACATTAAAATTATTTTACCACGTAAAGTCGTTGTCACGTAAAACTTTCGCCCGTATACCGATGTTACAGGCAACCAATTTTTCATACAAATTTGAACGTTTTGGGCGTTTTGGTCGAGTTACGGAACGCAACCTGTGAATTTCAAGCAACCATCATAAAAAACGCCTTGGCGTGCATTACGATATTCCGATAATAATTCGAGGAACTTGAAAAAATGCACAGGAATAACTTTACATCACTAAGTAAGCAGATTTCACAATTTTAAAAATAAATACGAAAAATTAAAGTAACGCGCTGTCTCTGTCACCCACACGCCAAAAGATCCTTGTACGACTATTTGTATCTTATCAAGCGCTGCGGCTTAAAATTATAGATTAGACAGTAAGTTTTTTTTAGCGCTGCAGCGACGGATATCTTTAAACAGAGAAATGGATCACGACTTTTGTTTGGCGTAGCGTCTCTAGTTAACATAGTACCTCAATGTCCATACATTGCAATCGCCCCCGGTTAGAAAGAGAAAGAACGATAACGATAATTAATTAATTACCTTTCTCTCTCCGATCCCGCTGGGCCAGAAAGAGAAAGGTGATTACTAAAGATTTCGTCTCTTTTTATCCGAGGTACACTCTGATGCACTCTGAAGCCTCGCAAGAAAGAGAAAGGTGATTACTAAAGATTTCGTCTCTTTTTATCCGAGGTACGCTCTGAAGCCTGGCTTCTGCCCTAAGTGTAATATCTCTATGCAAATTAGTCCGTAGTGTATTATCTCTATGAAGTGTACTCGCTCTAAAAAATTATCTATGGTGTATTTAAGCCACCACCAATACCAAAAGGCGGTAAACTTAAATCAGCCCGATCCACCAGATAAAAAGTTGATAGTATTATAAACTATCTTAATATAGGACTCAGACCAATAAACTGTAGACGGAGCTCCGTGAACAAAAGCGTGAAGCCGGCAAAAGTAAGCCGAAAGCAACATCAAAACCAATAGAATGCCTTAAGTTGACAGTTTGAACTGGAACACATTTAAACTTTATTTTTTGGAACACAAAGCTTCATTCATTTTTATTTAGAACACAAGTCATTTTGGTGTGAGTGCCGCCATGTGTGCTACATTACAAGGCTAGGCTGACTTTGCTGGCTTCGTCCATTCCGTCTATAGTTTATTGGTCTGAGTTATAGGATATCAAACTCTTTTTAACGCATCATATTAACGCTGTAAAAGATCTCTTATGAATTAAATGAGTAACAACACTAAAATTTATTATTACCACATTATTATTCATTTAGTTACCTTTCTCATGCGATAATTGTCTGAATTTTTTGCAACATCATTATTTTTCAATATCAATAATTGCATAAAAATACAATAAATCCATCAGGATTGTTGAAGAGTTATTAGCTAGTAAGATTCTAGTTTAGAGTTTGCCCGGGGGGCAGGGAAGCAATAAAAGAAAAAAAAATTTTACACACATTGCACATTTTATTGATTCATTTTTTCGTCTTCTTCTTTTTCTTACCTGTATTATTAACATTTACTTTAGGAATTGAATTGAATATATTTTTCATAGAATATTCATACAAATTCGTATTAATATTTTTTAGCTTCTCTAATTCTTTATTCAAAGCTGCTTCCTTTTGCTTATACTCTATGTCAACATACTTAGACGTCAAGCCTGTATCAAAATCAGTCTTGCTTTCTTGAGGCCGGAAGTTTATCTTCTTGTTTATAAGCACTTCTATTTCAGTAACCTCATCGTTATCTTTTTCCAGAGTTCTTTCTAGACTGTGCAGTATTATGCTTGGATTAAACTGCTGTTTGAAGATTGCATCAAAGTTAACAGTGAAAAATGCATTGGTGACTGCACCCTTATGTGGTATAGTTCTCACAGGTTGTTTACTTTTTATGTGCCATAATATTACTCGCTCGTCATTGGAGCCCGACATTAATATGTCACCATTTATCGATACTGATAAACATGTTACAGCTTGAGTATGGGATTTGAAGATTTGTCTAGTTTCAGACTCTGAATTGATTATAACATCTCTGCTTCTTGGTGGATTTGTGAGGCTAAATTCATATATTTTCCCAACAGCTGTACCCACAAATACATTTAATTCCAATACATCCATTGCAACCGCTGACAATGGCTGATCAAAAACTAAATTCAAAAGCATTTCTCTTGATGTCAAGTCATATATTTTACAAGTTCTGTCACAGGATACAGTACACAAACGCCCATGCATTCCAGTTTTACTTAAATATAGGTCTGTGATTGGCAAGGAATGATCTGAAAACATATAAACTGGATCATGTTGACCAGCAGTACTTTGAGTCACCAATTCTACTTCAGGGTGGGCAGCGACTGTTCCTAGAGACCACACCATCAACATGCCATCTTCCGCCGCAGAAACGAAGAACCGACCGTCGGAAGTAAATTTGAGTAGGTTAACTTTCTGGTAGTGTCTTGTTATTATTGTCAGCAAATTTCCAGATGCAATTTGCCACAAGTAAATTTTTTCGTCGATCCCAGCGACGCAGTAATTACCGTCTCGGGTGACAGCGAATGCGGTAGCTTTACCGGGCAGCACGAAGCGCATACCTTGAACAGTTTGGTGTGAGTTCAACGGCCATATGTGTAGAATCGGTTTTGTTTTCTCAACTGCCGCCAAATAATCGTTGCCAATAAACGAGAGCGTCTTCGCTTCAGCTGACCCGCCACCCTTGTAAGTCATAAGATTGGTACCGGTGTGGGGGTCCCACACAGAACATGTTGCCAAAGGATTTTTTGAGTCGCATGTTACTAAAATTTCTAATAAATTTGCCATAGTTATCGGCCACTTATCATTGATAAATTAATACACGTATTATCTCAATCACAGATCTCATTAATATGATTAAAATCATAACTTCGATTATCAAAAATTAAACATGTGGTTTTACTTCAAATACATACGAATTACAAACACAGCAAACACTAACTTCATTCCTGTGACGTGTTGCCAACTATAATTTTGAAATTCCGTTAAACCTGTGGGTAAATTCCGTCAAAAATCCGTCAAATTTTTTTTTGTGTCCGTCAAAAAATCCGTTAAATAAAAAATACGTTTTATAAATGCGAAAGTTTGTAAGGATGTATTTGTATGTGTTTGTTACACTTTCACGCAAAAACTATTGAACGGATTTTCATGAAACTTTGCAGTAAAATAGCTTAGACCTCGGAATAACGTCATATGTTAAAATTTATAGAGATTTTTTTTATCATTTGGTCATACTACAATTATAACTGTAAAGTCGAAACCAGTCAAAACAAAATTCACCTTCTGAGAGCTATCTTCTACTAAGTGGCTGGCTCCCTGAAGCGAAACGAGAGCGGGTTTACTAGTCAATATATAAAAAAAAGTTTTAAAGAAACAATCCCAATCGTCATCAGACACAGAAAACATAAAAATAACTATATAACAAAAAATCACAATCATCATCATCGCTTCCAGTTGATGTTATTATACTCGCTATGGGAGCAGCTGTTAAGGTGGATGGCTGATTTTTACCCGACTGCGTCAGAAGGAGGGTTATGTTTTTCGAGTGTATGTATGTATGTATGTTTGTATGTATGTCCATTTATTTGGACCGCCCCACAGCCCAAACGGTTGAACGGATTTCGACATATGAGGTATCGTTGAATTCGTCAGAACTGTGAAAGTGTCATAGGCTATATGAATTTTCAAAATGGCGCCCGAAAGTGGAAGAAAAAGAGGGGAAAATCTTGAGTTTTTTTGTTATCTTAGCAATATAGGTATCAAATGAAAGATCGTGAAAAGACCTTTTCAAAGATATATATATCATATAACGTCGTTTTAACACAAATTGTCAAAAACCGTCATAAAAAGTAGAATTTTTCGGTGAAAACACTAAAAAGTCTGAAATAAAAATATTATTATAAAAACAAAAAACCCGACTGCTTACAAAAGAACTCAAAAGAAAAAAACAAGTGTCACAATATCAACATAAAATACTTCATGGTGCTGCAGGCGGGGACAAACTATACTGCTACCTACGGGTAAAAAAAGATTTATCACAAGTACTACGTTTGTCCCCGCCTGCAGCACCATGAAGTATTTTATGTTGATATTGTGACACTAATTGTTTTTTTCTTTTGAGTTCTTTTGTAAGCAGTCGGGTTTTTTGTTTTTATAATAATTAATTTTATGTTTAGCATAGCATAGCAATAAGAGGTAAATCAAAAGTAACATGTCTTGCCATTTCTTTTTAATGCAGAACGAATATTGAAAATTGCGTTGATCATTTTTTCATTCATTTTATTTCTCAATTTTGATTTTACTCCATTTAATACACTAAAAACTCTTTCTACCTCCGCGTTTGAACAAGGTACCTAAGTAGCAATAACATTTAAAAGCAAAATCACAATATAAGTGTTGGAATGGATTAATGTTTGTTGCGCCTTCAGATTTCTTACCTCTGACCAAAATTCTACAGTTCGTTACTAGAACACTAGAACTAAATTCTTGATTTTTTTTCAACTATTTTTCCCGTCAAAAAATCCGTTAACCGTTAAAATATATTTTCTCCCGTTAATACCTGACCCTAATCCGTTAAATCTAACGGGAAATCCGTTAAGTTGGCAACACTGCCTGTGACTGTCCTGAAGTGTCCTGTCATAAAACCATAGAGATAGGAATATACCATAAATAAAACCTATCAATAGGAAATGTCAAGTCTACTTAAATGTCACATTTTGACAGTTTGGTTCGATTTGACTAGTATTGCCAACCGCAAAAAATATAATTTTACGTTACGGCACAAAATAAGCTAATTTGTGGTTACGGTATTACCTATTTAATTATTATTATTATTTAATTTGTGGTTATGATGTTTTAGAATCTAAATAATTCAGAAAAAATAATATTCTAAAGTAAATTACTTCACTGGTAATCTTTATTTTCACCTTCTCATTCACACTCTCTTTTTTTAATCAATTTCATCGCGCAAACATTTCACTCTATTTCACTTTCTATCCTCATAATCGCTAGCGGTATAGAGTCTGTAAAAACTGTGTAACATCATTTTTTCATTTTAGCCAATTGCGATTATGACTTCTTCATGTTCATTGGCTGAAGAAGATTCAGAGGATTTATTTTGACACTTACTGTCAAGTTCCATTTTAAACAACTGTGATTCCGAGTATTAGTTTAATTTCCAGTGATTATTTCAATTTTGTGAGTTATTACTACTTGATAGCCGACAACATGTTTAAAAAGTAAGTGCAATTATATAATATTTGAAAGGTTTTATATATTTCGAGCCGCTTTGATAATAGGAGAATTGTAGGTTATTTTTGTAATTATAGGCTATGTCACATACTTTATTGACGTAAGATTCTATTGACCAATGAGAAACCAGAATTCTTGTTTCGTTTCGTCGTACCAAGCAGGCAAGGACAGCCTGTACTAGTGATGTTACTTATTCGTATTTATACTATTACTAATAGTAACGATTATTATTAAAATCGGAATTACGATTACTCGCTATACGAATCTTTATTCAGAAATGGTCATGGCACCAACAAACTGTCATAGGTAATATCGCCGCAGGTGCAATGTTATGTTTAGCAAGAATAATTTTGGGGCATTTACACTAATGTATTGAGACAAAATGCGTTTATTTATCTATTTATACTTTTTTTTTGAGTTTAAAATCATACTTATTCATTGTTATAATTATAATATATTGCCGTTCTTATATTAAAGCTGTATCATTGTTTGACTGAATGTATCACTGAGTGTTCGGAACTTGTTGAAATTTCAAAAGCGTGATTCAGGTTTGACGTGCGTGTATAATGTCGCCACGTCACCAGTGGAAATTGCACGTAGACCGGTTAAGCCATTATGATATATGATTCGTGAGAACCAAACACCGATAAAAAAATTCGTTGTCGATAAAGTCAGTTTACAGACGATAATTTTACGTGATAACGTCATTTAAGAAAACATCGATATGCTTACTTTTTTGACGTAAATTGAATTATTGTTACATCAGCCGATGGACTGGAAAAAAGATAGATGAATCACAAGCAGAACGAACGAGTAAGAACGGTTAGGCCGGTCGTGCTTCTCTATCGCTTGTTCCGCTCTCTCGCTCGCGCGCATGGTTCAGACGGAATGTGATAGAACCCTTGTCATGGAATCCATTTATTGCGATCTTACAAATACCTCCACCAAGCCGTGGGCAAAAGCTAGTATAAAATATGATTATGAATGTTAATGGTTGAATCGAGGCTTCTATAATTTTTCCGTTAAAATTTCACTAAACCTTATGATAATGAAGGGGTCACTCTGTCTCCTGAACTAGGCTGTTTGTTATCGATATTCATAACATCGATGTGACAACATTACTTAATCGACTCAATGTGGATTAGTCTATCACAAGTCTATATTCTGTGTACATCACTACTTTAAAGCAGGATAATTAGCGTGCGAGCGAGATAGACATATTTAAATAAAAATGGTGTGCAGCTGTGTCGGATGTTGAAGACGACACATTATTCGACGTTCGACGACAGTTCTTTGCAGCTGTTCTAAATTGATTGTTCAGTTGTCGAGACGGACGCGACCGTTCTACAGTTCAATAATATTGTGTTAGCGACCCATCCCACTTCGGATTGATTGATTTTTGATAAACAGTGTACAAATACAAAAAAACAAAAGACAATAAGTGCGGTTGTGGTCGTGTTTCTAAATCGTGACGTAACTAGATAAAAAGCGTCGTGTTGTCGGTGCGCTACCGAAGGTCGTGGCTCGAATGGTTTTGATTTTCGAGTAGTCGCGTGCATATCGTGGCTACGATGTGGGAAGTGGACTCTGACACGGGATCTCACAGCGCGTCGTCGGACGGCCTCCGGCGGCGGCAACGATGGGACCCCGAGGCCGAGAGTCTCGCTTCTCAGATGGACGAGCTCGACGAGGTCCTCGCCGAGGAGGAGGAGGGCTGCCCGCTGCCTTCCACCCCGGAAGACCAACATTTGCTGGACGCGGAAATGGCGGAAGTGTTGAAAGCTGGGGTGTTATCGGACGAGATAGATCTCGGCGCTCTGGCTCACAACGCCGCAGAACAAGCCGAGGAGTTCGTGCGTAAGGTTTGGGAGGCGTCCTGGAACGTCTGCCACTTCAGACATCTGCCGCGCTGGCTGCAAGACAACGATTATCTGCATAAAGGCCACAGACCTCCCCTACCGTCGTTCAGCGCCTGTTTTGCCTCCATATTCCGAATCCACACAGAGACTGGGAACATTTGGACCCATTTGCTGGGCTGTGTTGCATTTATTGGTGTCGCTATCTACTTCCTGACCCGCCCGTCGATCGAAATTCAAATGCAGGAGAAAATGATTTTTGGAGTGTTCTTCATCGGCGCCATCGTATGTCTCGGCTTTTCTTTTGCTTATCACACTCTGTACTGTCATTCAGAAATGGTAGGAAAACTGTTTTCAAAGCTTGATTATTGTGGAATTGCATTACTCATTATGGGATCATTCGTTCCATGGTTATACTATAGCTTTTACTGCCATTACAGACCTAAAATCATATACCTTTCTGTTGTGATTGTATTAGGGGTATTATCAATTATTGTATCACTGTGGGATAGATTCTCTGAACCTCGATTGCGGCCACTGAGAGCTGGAGTGTTCATGGGATTTGGGCTCTCAGGTATAGTTCCAGCTATTCATTATGGAATCACAGAAGGCTGGTTCAGCCAAGTCAGTAAAGCCTCACTGGGATGGTTGGTGCTAATGGGTCTTCTGTACATCTTGGGGGCCATGTTCTATGCCCTTCGAGTGCCTGAACGCTGGTTCCCTGGGAAATGCGACATTTGGTTCCAATCTCACCAAATTTTCCACGTGTTAGTTATTGTAGCTGCCTTTGTTCACTACCATGGAATTAGCGAATTGGCTTCATACAGAGTAACAGTCGGAGAATGCTCGATGCCTCCATCGTCTATTGCATTCTAATTCTCACCCTTTACCAAATGTGATAGTAGACCATAGACAATTCTTTTTAAGTAGATTCATAAATATCATTCATAGTAAATTCATTGTTTGCTTTCTTACTATCAAACTATGATTTGTTCCATAAAGTTGGTGTTTTTTGTTAATAGGTATTTATTTTTCGCATAGTTAGTATTTTTTTTCATTTTCCTTTCATAAAACTGATTGCACGCAGGTAAAATTTTAGTGTCACCTGTAGTTTTAGATTTTTTCTACAGTTTTTAAACTGTTGTTCCTTGTATGATAAATCTTTTGTACTTAATGATTAGACAATTCCTCTGTATGTTCCTTGCACAACTTAATAGTCTTCAACCATAAACTACATATACTGAAAATAGCATGTTTACATTATTCTTGAAGTCAATGTCCCAGTGAGCCAGCATTAACATTTGCATGTACATGACAACTCAAAATATACAGAGGGGGCACATAGAAATGAATTAAAAATTAAATTAAACAGATATTAATAAGCAATTCCTATCAAAGCAAACTGATTCCCTTCCAACACTTTTTCTAATTTTAATAACTTGCAGTACATTAGAGTTATCTGATCTTAGGTTTTTTAAATCCAAGTATACAACTTGGCGCCATTAATGCTTAAATAGTTCCCCATTCATTTAATTCTATATTGTCGTTACATGATCCAAAGACCTCAATACATAAAATCAAGGGTTGAAGGCCCAAAATATGAACTCTAATGAGATTTTTGACACGCCATATAATAGCAATTATAAATGTTGTAGTCTATACTTTATGAGACCCGAAAGCTAGCTATGAATCCTAACGTTTACCTGGCAGTTTTGGCTATCCAGTTGAACTGCACAACTATGCATGTATTCTCACTACGTAGCCCAAGTTTATGATTGGTTCAACTGCCAACGCAAACCTGTAACATAAACATACAATACACCCTACCTGTGTGTCTACCTTAATATATTTCAGTAAGAATCAACGAGAATCTCAATGTGTAAAATACTATAGTGATCTCTTACACTACCTATTTTTATATATTATGACATCTACAAGTACCAACTAGATTGAGGGGTCGTTAAAACAACGTAAAATAAAAAATAATATTACATAGAATAAAATTATTATTAAGTATTTTGCTACCATCTTAAACTTAAAATTTCAGCTAGAAATAAGTCTGAGGAATAATTGTATTGTAATTATTTGCAGCAGTATATATGGATGTTTTTACAACTTTTTTAAACAACATTGAAGTACATTTAAGTGTATGTTTGAAGTTTTAAATGCATGCCGTGAAATGGTCTGTCATTGAAGTGATATCCAATAGTAGATTTATGCTGTTCCATTTTTCATTCAATACATTCCATCTTTGTACAGTGTGAAGCAAATAGTAATTTATTTTTCATATTTTTCTCTTTGTTACATGTGTCACTTTTAATTCGTAAAATATTCATACTGCTTTATTTATTTTTTCACTGTGGTCTGCATTAGGTAAGAAGATAGTTGAAAATATATTCTAAATTGTTGTAAGTGTTCATAAGTAAAGATTTTATGAAATTAAAGAACAAGTAAGAAATGTGATGTATATGGAAGAGCTAAACTCTATTCTCAAGGAAAATACATTATAATTATTATGTAGAGGACTAAATTTGGTAAATGGTAGGAGAATAAAATGTAGTAGTTTAAATATAATAGGTTGGATTGTAAGAATATGTCACATAATAAACATTTAAAAAATGCATCCAACTGCACTTTGGGTCATATAAAATTACATGTGATTTTTGTTAAGAATTAAAATATGAAAAAAATAAAATAGATTTGAAAACATTTAACAAATGTGGCATATCAAAAAATATTAACATTGTGAATTTGTCCATCAGTAGGACTGACTTAGAAAGACAATATTTTTTAAAAGCATATTGTATCAACATTCAAACATTTTTTATAGTAATTCATTTCATATAATGTTATCACTCTTTCTTAACTTTAAAAACTAATTGATTGGTATATTAAAATGTGGAGTATATGTATAAGCTTTTTTTATTAATTGGTTAATGTTATGTGATGATGTCTTTAATCTTACATAATATATAAAATAAGAACCTGTCCAGTAAACATGAGAGGTTTTTCTGTTTTATCATATTTCACTGTTCTTAAGATATTTGTTAAAAATGTACTTGTTTTTTTGATGGGATTAAATGATTATTCAATAAATAATAATATAAACCAATATAATTTTTATTTTTAGATTTAAACCAGTACATACCTCAACAATAAAAATTCAAAAAATTAAACATAAAAAATGCAATTTATTAAAATTTCATTTTCATATGGTCAAAGGGTTGAAAATTGCGTGCAACCCCGCCTTTCCACTTCAGCCCATGACTACTATGACCACACAGAATGAGACTCCAATATTAGTTGATAGTATGTTTATATATAAGTACTCGGGCAGGGGAACTCTGGTAATGTTATTTATAATTAAAATACTAAAAGTACATGTAATGCAATACATAATTAAACAGTAAGTATTCTTGCAGAATTTGCAGATACAATGTATAGCACATTTTTTTAAGTAGTACTTAGGTAGGTACATACTACATCATATTTTGTTTTTGAATTTAATGCAATGTAAAGAATGTACTTGCAGTGCAAACTTTAAAAATAGAATTCATTAAGTGAGGCGTCAGATCCTAAGACAAAATAATTATGTAAATGTATTGGCATTTAATATGGTTGTTACTACACTAAACACGTCCTTTTGTTAAGTTTGTTAATTAAAAAGAGTCTGTATCTCAAGTTTTGCGATCAAGAGCTGATCCCAGCATTGGGGAAGTATAGAATATAGAATGTGATGATTAACGCCAAAAATCTGGTCTGTTGCATGAAAGCCTCATTTAAATATTTAATTGTTTTATTGTAGCCACATATTACGCACGACGCCATCTCTTGGACCGAAAAGTAACTAAACTATCGCTGAGGCGTCGAACGTATGGGCGCCCACTTAAATATTTATTTTATTCTGTTTTTTAGTATTTGTTGTTATAGCGGCAACAGAAATACATTATCTGTGAAAATTTCAACTGTGTAACTATTACGGTTCATGAGATACAGCCTGGTGACAGACGGATGGACGGACGGACAGCGAAGTCTCAGTAATAGGGTCCCGTTTTACCCTTTGGGTAGGGAACCCTAAAAAGTAATCTCTGGTTGTGTTTCCTATAGACAACACATTAAGGCAAGAACTCACAACCAGACCGAGAACAGAAAAAACTCATTCAATTGACTTGCTGAGAATCAAGCACAGGTGCCACTATCCTTGAAACAATAAAATGTATGCCAAGTTATAATGGTTTTATTGACTGAGATCAATGTTAAGTCAGTCGGCTAACATGTGCTTGATAGGTGACGTGTACGTTATATTATTACAATTGAAATCAATACTATTTATGTCATTACTAATTACTGTAATTAGTAACTGTCCTCGTTCTGCTTCAGTGAACTTCTCTGTTTTTAAGCTCCTTGAAATATTTAACAAAAATTTTTTTTATATGTTTTGGCAACAGATTGTGAACTACTAGCTGCTAGCTTACTTCAATACACCAGTAAAAACCAAATCCGAATCGGTTTAGCAGTTTTTGATATAAGATCTAGTTGAATGTATCGGTTAAGTCATAATAATTGTTTTTAAGAGCAATTGTGTTCCGGATAGGAAGGTGTGGAGCCGGTTCACCTTTTTTAGAGGCGACCATCTCAGTCCTCAGGGGTAGCAACGCATCTGTGACCGAATTGGAACAAGACTCACACTAATCATTACTAACTGGACAATACTAATATTTACTCACAGGAATAACTATCACTAACAGTCCCTGTTCTCACACTTATTAACAAACTAACCAACTAACATTCTAACACCATCTACCTACTAATTGGACTAACCACCCTAGTCCCTAAATTGGGTCTTGTTCTAAGTCGGTCACAATTGCCATGGGCGGCAGCGGAAGGGTGGTGCTGCATGCTCGTTTGCTACCTTAATTCAATAAAAAAAAAGTGAGCTGTCTAGGGTTTGAATTCCACCCGGCCAATAAAAGGTAAAAGGACAGATTTTGTTGTCGCGTGTTATGTTTTTGTCTTGTATTTGTCAATGCCAAAATATTATGGCTATGGTTACAACCCATTAATCACCCACTGATTGAGGAGACCTAGACCTAGAGCATCCTCCACCATGCTGGTTTTAAGCGTATTGGGACTTTTATATTACATATACGTATAAAAATAATAAGTCGAACGATTAAGAAATGATTCGCGTATCGATCTGTATATTCAAAGGTCACGCGACTCTTATTTACATAAGCCACACAAGTGTTATCTACAACTATGCACTATGTAACGAGTTTATTATACTCGTATATACTTCCATAATTATTATGGAATTGCTACTCTCCGCTAAAAACAAATTTATTCCCTGCGCTCACAATTCAATTTAGCTTGTAAGCAAAATTTAAAAATTCATGTAAGACATTTTAAATTTTCGCGTTATTGTACAATGAACCTTATCACTGGAACGGAAAACTGACATTTGTGTGGGTTATCATTAAAATTAATTCCATATCGAACTTGCTTTCTGATGAAACAGGTTTCAACTTAGACTGTAACTTGTCGATAATGCCTGTGGTATTTATTATGAATGCCCTTGGACTGTGGACTGTGATAATCACTTTCTCATCAAATGGCCATTGCCTCTGTTCTTTGTTGAGTAACCATGAAATTGCTTACGAACAAGATTCATCCTATTTCTATAAAGTACCTGGCTAATGTATACTTTGTTCTTAAAATGATCTACGCCAAATCTTAATGGTATTTCTACTTTCGTAAACAAACACGATGTTGACTATCACGCTGCTGCTGTGATGTGTACATGTGAAGCTGCCTGCTTGATGAGACGTAAGGAATACATGACTTATAAATAAAGGATATTAACACTCGATGAATACCAAACGACAAATGGAAATAGACATCGGCGACTGGATCCGCTCCTGTAAACATGTAAAAAACTGTAATTCATTTTAAGTAGGTAATAACTAGTACCTATTGTTCCAAAATATGTGCTGAGGAGTATTTTTCGCATTATTTTTCGCCAGTATAAAAATTGAGATGCGTAAAAGTTTTAGTGAAAGCCTTTATACACCTACATTTTAAGTTATTTCCATTGATGTATAAGTATCTAGATGGATAATCGAATCCGCGAAGACGTGTCAAAAAAGCGGCGCCAACTATTGGCGCCGAAGTACTTTCCCGCCAATTAGTGCCGATCGCGCCGCTTTCGTGTCAATACGTATTACGCGCGCAATTTAAGTAAACAAATAAGAGGGATAACATGACGAAATGTGCTATTAAACTGTGCCGGAATTATAGAGGAAGGGTAAAAAACTCAAAAAACATCACATATCATATAAGCAAGTAACCAATAAACATATTTTTAATTAAATTTCAATTTAGATTTTTATTGTAACCAAATTACGTCATTTTTTTGTCAGTGTTGCGAGTTTCTATTTTTATGCTCCCGACTTGCCGTAGTTATTTGTGGGCATATTAATTGGTTTATGGTTAAGTTTATATTATTTGGTCATGTACTTTTATAAATCGATTAAAAAAAGGTGGAGTTTACCAATACGTTTGTGTTTATTTACAATAATATAAAATTAATATTCGTTTGTTTATGAGTCCATTTTAATGATTATTTTTGCATTGGGTCGAATAAACCACTTTTAAAGGTGCCAAGAGTAATGTGAAAAATTTATTTATTAAGGTTTTTTATTGATATGCATGTAATTAACTTTCCAAGTAATTTTTTTTATTAAATTAGCTAGGTTACGTAAATAATTGGCTCTACTTTACTTTAGTTACTACCTCAAATTAAGCTAAAAATTTAAGGGGGGGAGGGGGCCGACGCCCACATCTTCACCCACCATTTTTGAATCTAGGAAATTCATACTTTTTTTATTAAAAAAAATCAAGTTTCCAAAAATTATAAAGTGACTACCTCAAATTAAGCTGAAAATTTTTGGAGGAGAGGTTGTTGACTCCCTCAACTTTCCCGCCAAATATGGCTGTAAGGAAGTGCATACTTTTTTTTAAATTATTCTTTTAAGTTTCAAAATTTTTAAGGTTATGACGGAACTAAAATACTGTACAAGGTTCTTTTATGTTATCTAAGTTATCTAAATAATTGCTACCTTTCAAGGTGTTGTGTTGTAAATAAATGTCGAAGGGACCCCCTTCGGGCGTCCCTTTTTCCGCTTGGTTATTATACAATCCAACCTAACCTATACCTACTAATCCATAGTGCGTTGACTTGTTTTATTCTTTAAGGTGTTTTTTAAACACGCGATTTGCGGATGGATTATTGACTCTTGGCTTAGTTTGACAGTGCTACCAATATAATAAGGTTAGTTCGAATCTACCTTTTCGCTATTATTAGTCCTGTTTGCCTGTTTGGCTGCATCTTCCGCAAAATTATGCCCAAAATTCAAATTAGATCTACTTAAGTTATTTATTTTTTATAATGTAGTTTAAAACACACACACAATCACACACACACACACGCCACGGCCACACACACACACATATACATACACTTAAGACTTCGAGCGCTTACACATTAACCAATGAGACCACATAACCTTAAAATTTTTAAAGATTTAGAAAAATAATTTAAAAAAGTAAGTACTTTATGAGAGCAATATTTAATTTGGGGAGACGAATGAGAGTGTAGAACCCGTCCTCCCCTCAAATTTTCACCTTAATCCGAGTCGGTAACTTTACAATTTTAGAAAATTTCATTGTTTTTTCTAAAAAAGGTATGCATTTCCTCCGCCCAAAAATGGTGGGGGGAGGGTTGGAGAGTCACCCCCCTCCTCTTCTAAAATTTTCAACTCAATCTGAGGTGGTCAGTAATAGAAAGTAGAGCCAAAATAAAAGTAGTTAGATCTCATTCCTAATATGTGATCTGTCATTTCAAATTTCCAACTACAAACTGCGTAAAAAATATTAATTTAATTAACTTAGCTGGTTTATTACAAAATTAACATAAACAAGTGTAATTAAATTTAGTAGGGTTTTTTATTTTTACATGAAAATAACCACTCAATAAATTAAGTTTAATGTGTGATTTATGGGAGAATTTTAGTAACTGGTATCATTGATCACGCAATATAGACAATAGACGAACGTGTAAAACATCGCCTGCACGCACACATGCTTGATATTGTTGCCTTGTTTTTTTTGTCTTCATTGTAGGGCGACGCTCAATCTAGGTATTTATACATCAATGGTTATTTCATAAGTTGTAAAAGGCTGGCGAGTCTCGTTCAGTGCGAAGTCTACAGTCTACAGCTGCTGTAAAGTTGTCAATTTGCGTAAAGTATGTAACTTCATAACAAAATTAGTGTAGTGTAGTCAACTAGTCATTGAGATACTATGTACTAAACATCAATGAGTGTAGTAATGTAGGTGGTAATGTGTCCCGTAGGTAATGATAGCTGTACAGCTGTATATATAAAGTTGGTCTTGTTACATCTTTATTTATGTTATTCTTTAACAACTAAGCACAAATATTACGAGAGATTCAAAAGTAGGCAGATACAATAGAAGTCGGTTAAAACGAAAGTGGAAGTTGTTAACGTAGGAAGAGGAAGTACCTACTTGAAATGTTACAACATGATCTTCTTGCAGTGTGATGAGGGCTAATATTGAAATGAAAGAAAGAAACAATATCTGTTTGCTGTTTACATACTGCAGCAGAACACAAGAATAATACGCTAATAAATATAAATGGTTAGCTCAAAAATACATAGTTATTTAAGTGGTCGTTGTTGGTTAGGAACAAATGCTTAAAATTAATTTAACTAAGTCAGAAGTGCGTGCCATGGGATTAAACCCGACGAGTAGGAAGTCGAAATATAACCACGGGGCTAATACTTACTGCCTTAAATTTTAGGGTTAGTGATGTCAACGGTGGGCGCAAGAGAATTAGCCAAAGCTCCTTGTGCAACATCGCATGACATTGGTGATGTGGTTGTGGATCTACGACCTACGTAGATCTTTTTCCAGCTGGAAAACAGCACCTCGAAGGTGAAAGTCATTTGCGGAATCTAATTCATTAGTGGCCAGTATTTATTTACAATCGATTTTAAGTGGCCCTTGCCGATAATATCGATCGGCTTCGACCTTGCCACCTTCGAAGGTGAAATGGTCCGTTACGTCATATTTCACGGTTTACGAGGTGCGGTGACTGTTTTTGTAATGGAGAGAATTTACGGATGCTTTCAAAGATATTATGATGAACAATATTGAGGATTTTATAGGTTAATCCTGTCTCTACTGGTATTTTGAACATTGTCATCTTATCATAAATGCTTAATGGGCTTGTTCTGAGGGGCAATATAAGCAGGTCTTGACTTCCTTATTGATCAGCAACACGTTGACAATTATAAAAAGGCAAAATAAAATACGACTCGTGTTAAAACTTCAGATCCATTTTATACAGTGAATGTATTGACAATAACAACAACAAATCTTTCTTTGGTGTCGTCGTTCCATTTTCAAATAGGTGCCGGCCAGGTCGTTGGGTCGTATATATTTTAATAGGAAATCTGAAAAGAAAACCTTCCTCCTTATCATCTCTCCTCTCCACTCCTTTAAAACACCCCTCCTCTCCCCTAAAGCACTGCTCCTTTCTATAGCACCTCTCCACTCCACATCTCGAATCACCAGTACGCCAAATCTGCCCTCGCCTCGCCACTTCTCATATCACCACCTCCTGCTGGTCTTACTCCTCACAGTTGTTATAGCACAGCACAGGCATAAAACCCACCCGTTACACAATACTTTGAATATGTATAAGAAATGTCACGGAGTAACGTCCATGTAGTGGTCGTTATTTTAATGAACGTTGAAAGTCCTTAAAATACTGCTTCCCTGCTTTTTTTCAGGCGTTTAATGCCTTTAGTGTTGTGGACGTGGACGTCCACGGACGAAGGTGACCTGTATGCTCCCTTGATCCCTTGTCCGCTGTTATCATAAGAAATATTGAAAGTTAGCACCAATAAAATAAAATGCATATCGCATAAAACTATTTACCTATCGTAATTTTATGACGAATATCAACTTAAACTCAGAGTCGGATTCTGTAGTGTAGAGCGATATTACCTACCTGTAATAAATTATTTCAATTACTTGCCTAAATATGGAAAATTTCATTTTTTAAGACTACTTGTATGTCCCATATGGAACCCATTGGGATTTCACTTTTTTATTATTAGTTGTGGCTATAAGATACAGTAAATTTCAGATGTCTACCTATTTCTGTTCAAGAGATAGAATATAGGGCCATATGACAGCGGAGACTTGTTCCGTTTGTCATAGTTTAGTTGCGGAACCCTAAAAACTAGAAGTAACTTGTATTTGTGTTGTAATATATCAGCCAACAACAAGCGAGTTGGTAAACACGTTTCATAAGCGGTAGGATGTATATATGGCCTAATTATTCCTATTGCCCCTCTTGCCAAATAACGATCGCGTATTCGCGTCCAAATTGTTTCGTGAAAGGCAGAGGAGGATGGGCTCAATTGAAACACTTTATGAAGAAAAAGTAAGCATCATTTGAAAAGCAAATGAGTATCGTGATTATGGAGTCTTGTTTGGTTATAATGTCTCTTCAATATTTCTGAAATCGTCGAGTGATCGTTCCATAGAATTTGCGCTTAAAATTGAATGTTTGAACAAAAGTTTATGGACTACTAGAGAACCGCCCGCGCTTCGCTTCGGGACCCGTAGGTAACAGCCGCGTAGGTCTCGCTCCCGTAGGAATTTAGGCTAAAAAGTAGCCTACTACTCGCTCTCTTCACTCCACCCTGTCTGAGGTGTGTGGAGCCCTCGGGACAGTTAGTTCCCCTTTGGGGGTGTCTCTCGCGGCCCGTTAAAACGGGCCGGTCCTTGGGTTGGGCCCTAAGGCCCTTGGTTGTCCATCTGTGGTTAACCAATAGTCCGGTGAGTGGTGGCCTTTTTACAGGCCACAGAGTCTTAAACGGGATGGGGTTCATGTTCGCGCCGCCCAGGCGATGGAGGCCCTACCGGGTGAATCCCGCTGGTGGGAAGCCCAGCAGGAGCCGATCAGCGCCGGGCGACGACTTACGAAGCCCCAGTATCAGTCAGTGCTAGGCCCGTCCCGCGCAAACAGCAAGTCGCGCGGGAAGGCCCAGCGGTCCGGTGGACGGGTTTGGAGCGGCACCAGGTCCTGCAGATGCGGGAACCGCGACGCGTCGACACGCCCGAACATGTTGCGTGCCAATCTCTCGATGAAGTCGTCCAGGCTCTCGACTCGAAGGTCCCTCTGGATGACGGCGTTCCTGACGTACCTCGGCGCACCAGTCAGCCGGCGGAGCGCAATCGCCTGAACCGCGCGCATCCTCTTGCGCTGCGGTTCGCTGGCGAGCGCGTACCACGCCGGTGCCGCGTACGTGAGGCAGGATCTGATGTAGGTCTTGTAGACCCCGAGCTTCAGTCCGAGAGGGAGGCTCGAGGAGAGCACTGGTTTCTGCCATCGCGCTTCTGGAATTCGCGACGGCTTTCGTAACCTGTGGCCAGTGGCGGCTGGTGGGTCGTCAAACTGGTGGTGCACTTTACTGACTAACTAAGGCCTTAGTGGTCCGGCCAATTTAGTACCAACTGTAGCGGCGCGATACCTACCTATTTATTTTTAAAATTTTAGTTATTGTCTTTAATGTAGTCTATATTTACGCTCATTTTCACTCACAAACACTGTCTCAATTAATAAAAAACATATAAAAAATAATTAGATACTAATTATTACGGACGTAAACAAACAATAAATAAACACGTCGCGAGAGGTCAATCCAATATGGCTGGTCGTTCCCGCGCCGGCCGGGACCGGGACGAATTTCGTCAAACCTCGGGCGCTCTCGGTAATCTTCGGATTATTCGTGCGCCGCACGGCATGAGGCTAATCGCTCCGTACATTTACTATGGAACTATCTTTTGTCTCACGCGCTAGGCGTGTTTGCTCGTATCCCATAGAAATTGTACTAGCAGACCCCGTGCGCTCGCCGATGCGCACGAGAACTTTTCTTTATAGCGAAAGTAAATCTTAACACTTTAGCAAAGAGTTTAAATTCTTTCGTCATTATTTTAAAGGAGATAAAATAATAATTCGTTTTTATTTAATAGGTTAGGTACCTATATAAAATAATAATGTATTTTTATAAAGAAAATACTAATAATTTTTATTTATTAAATTGTGGTGGTTCAGCGCACGAGCGCACTCAAGGGACAGCCGCCACTGCCTGTGGCTTCATCGAAAGTCTTCCGTCGATTTTGCCCCCAGGTATTTGGCCTGTGGGGCCCATTGGATATCTTGTCCGTGAAGCTCCAGAGTAGGGTCCCGCCTGTTGAGGTATCCTCCTATGTTCACGGCCTGCGTCTTCCCGACATTCACCGACAGTCTCCACGCGGCGAGCCATCCGGGGAGGGCATCAAGCGCACGCTGCATCTTGACGATGGCGTGGGTTCTATTCAGCGACGTGGTGATGTACGCCACGTCATCGGCATACAGGGCAAGCGACGCCCCCCTGCCGCCGGGATGTCGTCGGTGTATCAGGCGTAGCAGACCGGGGACAGGCAACTCCCTTGCGGGACGCCGGCTGCGATCGGACGCTCGGTGGATTCGGCGTCTTCAACCACTACTCTGAAGCTTCTATTTACGAGGAAACTGGAGATCACCTTAACGGCACTCCGGGGCGCCGACGACTGCGAGATCTTGTAGAGAATAAGCCGTCGTGCCAAACACGGTCGAACGCCTTTTCCATGTCGAGGAATACTGCACACACGCGTTCTCTCTTATTCAGAGCCGCGGTAACGGTGTGCAACACCCTCGACAGTGTAGCCGTGCTGTTCAGCGGCATCAAAAAGTAGCCTTCCATTTCTGTTGGCAGCTAGGCTATTCCACCCCGGATGCAGTTCCAGTCGCCCGCGCCCACCACCGGTGTTGGCGAGTCCAGCAACTTGCGGACATCAGCCAACAGGATAGTGCCAGCGGGCGGGCGGTACACTGAATACAGCCGGAGCGGGGATTTCTCGAGGCAGAGCTAAAGTAGCCTATTACATTTGCCTATGACTTAAGTAAATTACATGTAGTATTTCATAGCGTAATTCAGAACTTGCAAATTAACGCCATCTATTAACAACTCCGAAAATAAATATCTAGCAACTAACAAAACATCGATCTTCCCATGGGAATGGGATGTTTTTCCGCGGTAAAAAGTAGCCTACGTCACTCTCCACCCTCCTAACTATCCCCACACACATAAACCTTACCATATAATAGCTTTGTTGCGACGTGAAAGCGTCACAAACAAACAAACAAACAAACAAACACACTTTCACATTTATAATATTAGTAAGGATAATAAGTACAGCCTTATATGTACTTATCATGGACAACTTCTGAATTAAATAGCCTATGATTTATGTTGTGTCTGGAAAATTGAGAAAAAGATAAACCTTAAAACTAGAGTTTCAATTAAAATTAATTAAGATAAGAATTTAAAAGTTCAAAGGCTCTTAGTACAAAACAAAATAAAATAATCAAAGGACGAGAACTTTAATCTTAAGAAAGAGCTATAGGTTCTTGAAGATAGGTCTATATACCGAATTTCTTTATTGTATTCTGGTAGCTCGGTGTCGGCTTTTTAGCGGGGATCAAAGGATTTGCATATTCGTTTGTATAAACAGAATATTCAGAGGAATTTAAAGGCGGCGTTTATGTTTACGTAAACAATGATATTCTGATACTTCCATCGATGTAGAATATACTTCATAAATACTTACCGTTGACTCTATGAAATTGAAATGTAGCGTTGTTTAGTAACAGTTCAATTACGTCAATACAAACATGAGAAAGTGATATGCGTAATACAATAGGTATACCCGCTTAAAATATAAATGTACTAAAATATTATTCCGTAAGCATTCAATATGGAATTCGTTTTTATGGCAACCCACACAAATGCCAGCTTTTCGCCTCTGTGGTTAAGGTAAGGTTGTACATTGACGGCGAGAAATTTAATTTGCTTATTTCTTATTCTATCATGATTCTATCTTACTCACTTACTTACTTCTTCGTAGCTCCCTTACTCTAACACTAACTTATTTCCTACTCTTTCATATGTTTCTACATTAAACAAGCTCGTTGTTGGAAATTGCACGGATCAACCTTTGTTCAATGGCATATTTTGTAACTGTTAACAATGAGACATTCACATGAACAGAATTCTAAAGCGAATGCAGGTTGGGCAATGCTAGGGGCATTCAATAGCAATGCCATGGAGTCTACGAGTGGAGTATGCTAATATTTAAGCGGATTCATCATGCTTTGGTGAGTGCTGTCTTGCTTCTGTAATCTCGCATTTTAAACTCACATCAATGTGAGATTTTGTTAGAGTATTTTGAAGGCCTTTGAGAGTATTTTGACGATAACTCAATTTATTGTCTTTTTAATTGATTAAAAAAATTAAGAGATTCTCCACTGTATTTTTATGTGTGACTGCAAATTTATTAAATGCTTTAATTGTGTACAAAATGGGTCAAACTATTCAAACGAGACTCCATTTATGCATTCATTAATTAGAAGAATCGGCTGAGGTCGTCCGGTGTAAGCATCGGTTAATAACAATTATGTATTTCTCTATTTGTCGCTAATTGCTAACGATGCGACGAGTTCGTAGCAGTCAGAGATTTATTTGATAGAAATATTTTGCAATCTCTGTTGATATTTCGAACGATGCCATTGACTCGGTATATTATATCGAATTGTTGGTTCGCGCTGGCTCTCGACTTATTTAACTTTCGCTTACAATTAATCCGTTGTTGACGTTATTTCGAGTTTTCGTTTAGAATTGCTTTTTCCTTGGTATAAAAAACGAGTCGAATATTCTTTCCTAAGCTTTTATTATCATTTCAGAGTATCTACAATGTTTGTCCCTTCATTTTTTTCCTTTTTAATAATTTATGAGCTTATTTGAAGTCCGTGTAACTAAATATAAAATGTTTTTCTATGGATTCGTCATACACAGACATCGATCAATTACAATTTTATGTATATGTAGATAGATGGATATGTTTATATAGAAAAGATTATCATAAAGATTTTATCATATAAATCATTAGGTAAAAATTCATGTTTAGGCAACCCCTAATATTGCAAATGTTTGTAGGTTAAAGAGAGTCCAAGCGGACTGGTAACCCAGTCTCCACCAGTGGACTGTCAGCGACAGTATTGCAAGACGTCGCCGCGTCGTTACTAAAACCAGGAAACTTGCTATGACCGCCTTACGGACTCGCAATGCGTCTGAAGTCTGAACCGGTATCGCGTACCGTTACACAAAATTGCACTAGCAGTTTCTCTGGACAAGTGCGGGTGTTAAGAATTATGAATATATTTAACATAAATAATAATTATCTTGTTTACATACATCGCTGAGGTAACAAATTGAACAAATCTGGGCAATTTGCATAATCTTCACATCTCTATAATATGTTACGTACTTATAAAAGTTGTCATCGATCTAATAATACTAGATTGATGGAAGTTGTATGATCATTTGGTAGCAACAGTCCTCTTTCATTTTTCAATATCTCTTATTTAGAAGTTTTAATCGTGAACTTCTGTAAATAACTATATCTTTCTGAGGTAGTTATATGAACAAGTTCTACACAAAAGATTGGGTATTTGCTTAAATCGGAAGTTATTACAAAAATCGATGTTGAAGTAATCGAGTCTATGATTCGTACTTTTCATCGTATGGAATACTGCCAAATTTTCTGGTCTGGCGTTGTTAGCAAAAATATCTTCCTGACTTGTCAGTGGTTCGAAGTAGTTATTGTTACATGATTGATGACGCACTATAAGGTCAAGAGCATTGGGAATTGACTGGCTCGTTGATATCCATTCCCATCCGTACTAATAATAAAGGCAAAAGTCTATCTGTCTGCTTTCACGGCAAACCGCCGTCGCCGCCGCGCCGGCCCGATTTGGATAGAGTTCGGAATGAAAATAATTGAAGACCCAGAGTTACAAATAGGCTACTTCTTTATTCAAAAATCAATTCCCAAAGTGTTGATATAAGGGGTTAAAGTTTGTATGACGAATGTAAGCCGTTTGACAGATTTCGAATAATTTTCTCAGGAAGTTAGTTGATGACGCAAGTTCAAACATACGCTACCTATTTTTCAAAAAATCAAACTCTAAGGACCTCAAATAGGCGAAATATTTAAGTTTTCAGAACTGAAGCGAGGGTTTACACTATTTTTATATGAGGCACTTACTTACTTTATGTTATTAAAGTAACTTCTTTATTGTAATCGCGCAAAATTTTGTAGTGGGTAGAGTAGAACACAAGATATCGTCACGGAATTTGCGTAATACCACAGTAAAATAAGGTAATACGTTTCTTAAACAGGATGTTGTGTATTGTGTTCTTATTTAAAACATAACAGCTGAATTTACCACAGTAACAACAAACTACATTAAAGTAGAAGAAATCGTACAGTAAAGCAGAAGAACGCTGCAGTACGGTTAAATGTAGTTAAAGTTCCAGTTACAATTTATACTTTTACAGTTGAAGTACTTAATTAAAGTTAAGGGGTTGGAATCGAGAAACGGAGTCTGTCGGTGTCAAAGTAAAAGAATAAAATAAAAAGCGTAACATAAATGCGAAATAATTTCACTGGCATGTAAAATATGTACGACATTTTTTAAGGTTACTTTTATGACGACCTCTGTTGGAATTCAACTATTTACCTTTTTTATTATTTAGCTGTTATGTCTTATAATATTAACAAGCATACTAGTCGCCTCTTAAATTTTCGGAAATTCCCATCGATTTCTCAGGGATGTCACCATCTGATCCTAGTGTCGTTATCATTGGACAGTCCTTGGAATATGTACGTTTCGACAAAAAATGAATTATCATAATCGGCTCATAAGCGGTGAAGAAATCCTCGAAAACACCTAAAAAAAGCAAAAAGCATATACATATGAGGTCGAATTGAGGTACTCCTTCATTTTTGATGTCGAGTAAAAATTATGTACAGCCGACTAATACAGGATAGGATTTGCGGGCCTGTGTGGACAAATAGTTTCTGGAATTGTACCTAATTGCATTAAGAGAAGTTAACGAGGGCAATTAACTAATGAGAAACCAATTAACCAACCTTAAGGTAACCAAACATACCAACCTTAATAATAACAACCAAACTTACCTATATGGAGTTGAAATTGAAATAAGTGAAGAGAATTTCACAAAATGCCTTCTCTACCGCGATCTGTACACTCGCAGATAGGAAGGTTACGTCTCGTTGTTGTTTCTACCTTTTTTGATAGAATTGCATAGCGTTTCGTGCTAAATCTAAATTATTTCCTTCCTAAACGTACTTACATGGGCGTGTGTTGAACTATAACCCGGATTTCATGGCATAGGTCAACATACTTTATGTAGGTCCTTCGAGCCGTGACGATTTGGTTCAGTTGCAAATATTGGAACTATAGTACGCTTTTATTAACCTTCTTATGGTCTGATGAAGATGAACTATTGACAGTCTGGTTTATGTGTGAACCATAAAACGAATAACTTAAATTTATCTCTGCAAATTGTTGTGTTACGAAACAATATCTAAAGAAAGGTATCTGAGTTAGCGAAGAGGTGGTCCAAGTGTTTCAAGAACTCGGACTGACCGAACATGTTCGAATACTTCACCTGTTTCCTGAAGATGCTACGTAATAATACATACTTAAAGGCGGGAATGACAGTTGAAGAAGCTCGTTAGGCCACAGAAGTGCTCAAGTAGTATTTGTTCCCTAGTGGTTACCCGTTGTACTATCGGTCTTCTAGATAGCTTAGTTACTGAGTGCATTTCTTTGCGATGAACTTTGATTAAATTCCTTTAAAGTTGGAAACTTTAATATGAATCTAATACTTATACGCTATTCTAATACTCTATTTTTTCTTCTAGATTTGCAAGGGACTAAGTTTTAATGCCACATTAACTAAAGAATGTACAATAAATGCTGTTCGTAACTTACGCTTTCTTCACGCCTCATGATCATTTCGCTGAGAAGCCCGATCTCTATTAGCCTAAGAGCTGATGACAAATTTAGAGGACATGTTCTCGGCACGTTGAAATTTTTTATTGATGTGTTAATCTGGAATTTTGAGTCTGGCAGAGCATTTGAATATAATATACCTAATAACCAATAAAATAGTCTCGGGTTATAATTTTTTATTATAATATACAAAATAAAAACCTTTTATAAGATATTAAAAAACTTGCCAAAAACATATTTTTTGGGTAATTCGGTTGCAAATGTACGAGTATACGGCGCAGCAGCGAAATAACCACAAGTAAACGTTCTGCTAGGCTCAAGGTTCTATATTAGCACGTTAGTAAAATTTGATATTTTTATGATTTCAACATTTTCAACGTGCCGAAAACATGTTTCGTAAATTCGTCAACAGCTCTCCGGCTATGTTCCTTTATGCACATTACTGTTTACTGTCCAACCGTCACGAATGTCTTGAATAATGTCTTCCTCCTATTGCTCTGTCGTAGTCGTAACTATACTTTTATTACCTTTACCTTCTCCTAAACTGTTCCAAATTTAGAATACTTATAACATGTTTTCATTTACTTTTTTGAATAATAATAGTGTCCACGTTCTTAGCTCAAAATCCTACTATCCTACTAATATTATAAATGCGAAAGTTTGTAAGGATGTATGTGAGTGAGTGAGTGTGTGTGTGGGTTTGTTACCCTTTCACGCAAAAACTACTGAACGGATTTTCATGAAACTTTGCAGTAATATAGCTTAGACATCGGAATAACATAATTTGTTAAAATTTATAGAGATTTTTGAAGGGACTGGTTCCGCGAAGCGAAGCGAGGGCGGATTTACTAGTATTTTTTATACTTTCGCTCTGCCGATTTGTGCCGCAGTTATAATTAGGTAATAGCACGAGACGATTTAATAATTGTTATTTGGCGTGACCTAATTAATTAAAACGGTTGTTGATCTTTAATTTTTATAACCTATTACTTATATTAACCACTAAATATGTAAGGTGGAGGCTTAAATATAAATGTTACGGTGAAGGTCAATAGATCATATCGAATTTTAGATGAATCAACGTGGCGTGGCTACGTTTTAGACACTGGCCACCTATAGGACAGCTTTTATGTTTTAACTGGAGGTTACTTCCGATACAAATTTATTCGGCAAGGTCGTTACTGCCCCCGTTCTTCGTGCGTAAATATTTAAGTAGTTATACTAAACATTTGCTTTTGGTAGTATGGTCATTTCCAGATTATTCCCGTAATGTCCACATTAGGCCTCGATAACATGTTTATGGCTACCACAACATGATGACGTTGCTTAGGTACCTACTAGCAAAATATACGTTACCGATTTTATGTACGTAAAATATGGAGCGTGAATCTATTACTCTTTAAAATGTTAATTTTATTCATAGAATCGCATCGGCAAAAGCATCGCATATGTGCCTACCTATGTAAATGACACAGAACCAAATTATAGTATGTTTTCGTCTAGTTGGTAGGTATTGCGTTTGTATTTTAATTATAAACCGTTGTTTATTTCGCCATTAGGTATGGTATGTTATCGTTAACTTTTTTAAAACGGTTATTTAGCATGCAATATTTGTATTTTGCATGTTCAGGTCAAATCTTTGAAGCTGAATTAGAACTAAGTATTTAGGTACTTCCGCTTAGTGTACGGTCTTGAAATTTTGTCATAATGCTTTACTTTCAACTAGCTGTTGCCCGCGACTTCGTTCATACGTAGTAGTTTTTTCCTCGTGAATCCCGATCCCGCGGGAACTCCGGGATAAAAAGTAGCCTACATGTTGCTCCACACCTCTATCTCCCAGTGAAAGTCCCATAGAAATCCGTTCAGCCAGATTAGCGTGCACAAACAGCGATCAGTTAGTTTTATTATATGTATAGAAGATAATAATTATGTAATTTTATGACAAGCATGATTGGTATGCCCAGAATTAGCTACACTCCAGACAAGAGAATTCCTTATCTAATGGTTAATATTACAGTCACTTAAATTGATTTGCATTTATAATTCACGTAGCATTATAATAGCGTGTTTTTCGTATTGGAAGCTATTAATTCAGTATGTCTATACACGTACAGCTATACTACTAGCTAAGCCACGGAGCTAAGCGCGCTCACGTAGGTACCAACGGTTGCTATGACAACAAAAGTAGAAACTTTTCCAAATTAGAAGGCAATCCAAAACGTTTTCCGTTCTCGTGCGAACTACGAAATAAAAAGTAGGTATATTTATATTTATCCACTCTAATCTAAGGTTTTCACGCTTTTCACGCTCAATCCGCTAAAACGATTTAGATAAAATTTGACGCGGAGGTAGTTCGGGGAACTGGAAATTCAAAATTTCAAGCATTGTCTTAAACTTAAAGGAACCAACTTATTACAATATCGAGTCGATCCATGAATTAAGTACTTTTTGATTTTTACAGCCTGACACATAGGGAAGTAGAGTTTTTCATATGAATAAATTAAATGAGAAATATTACGAGTTTAGATAACGGGCACAAAAAATACTCTCTTCCGCCATTACTACGAAACAATATCGGTTGATAAGCGTACCTGCCTCTACCCGCTCGAGTTATTCCGGTTTGATACTTGAAAATAGATCCCGAGAGTGGATCGATATACTTTTAATTATTTTTTATTCCGGTTTGATACCTAACGAGTAATACCTACGTGGATCATAATATTTTAAATTATTTTCTATTCCGGTCTGGTCCATTGACTATCTGTTATCACATTTTAGTACAGTCAGCAAGAAATATGCATACAGGTTTTATTATTCATTTATTATTCATTGATTTAAGGGCCAAACAGTATTATTGTTATTGTTGCTGTTGTCCACATTTGACAACTGTTTGTCTTTGCTTCATAGTGAGGATAACCTGCTGAAAAACATCGATTAAATTGAATAAATCGATAAGGACTTCAAACATCTGTAAATTGAATGCGATTGTTATTAAAAGTATTAATAATATGCGCACAGTCGGCACAGTTCACACAACGACTAAAAAAATTACAAAAATAATGCGTCAAATAATGGCGCGAAATGAAATTATGTCTTTTTTGTAACATTTCACGTTTCTAGATACTGACTTTTGAGCCAGACGTTATTATATAAATGAATGATTACATATTTTTTGGCCTAAAATGTAATAAAATTAATTTTGTTTGTATTAAAATACATTTTATTTTGTAATCGTGAAATACTTTTTGACGATTACTTCAACTTCTCGAATTCAACTTATCTACTCATCTGTTTCTTTCGGTACCATCCCTGATATTTAAAAAGAAAAAGAGTTCACTGACGTAACTTTGTAACGACGTCAGTTCCTTACTTTTAAGTGTAAAAAGTTTAACAATATCTAGTATGGAATGTATTAGATACTATGGGGTGCCTCCCTTACAAGGTTACTTTGGAAAATTTTGACGAACTGTCAAATGTGACCTATTAAAATGGCCCAACTATATTTTAAGGTTTATTTTTATAATAATAATATGATTTATCTGTGGTTAAATATCTAAATATTTTTTTATTATTTATTAATCTAAGGACCAAGCATAAATCAGTATGATTGTTTTACTGTGATAATTTGACATTGTAATTTTAGTTTTTTTTTTGTTATTTGAATAATTATCTTCAGTCACTTATTTACAAATTTAATTGTTTCTTTCATACTTAATTAAGATTTTTCCAAATCCAAGGAGCAAATATAACTCAATGTAATTGTGAATACTATGACAATTTTAAAATTGTGTTTTAAATTTTATTTTCATAATTTCATTAATCTTTAGTCTCTTACAAATTGTTGTTTTTATTATTTAGATTTATCCAAATCCAAGGACTAAATATAATTTAACATAACTATGAAAAGATGATTTCAAATGACTTAGGTAGCGTAACATAAGTATGTGATGATTCTTATACGAATAAAAAGTACATATTTTTATTTTTTCAACTGTTTTTTGTTTGACTGTACTTACCCATTATAAACAGGAAATGGATCGATCCGGAATGGTCAAATTACAATGGATCTAACCGGACAAAATACCTATCATGGATCTTGTAGTGTGGATCATACCGGAATAACCCACCCGCTCTACCTACGTACCTACCTTACGATAATAAATCGATACACACATTTTAATATTCTTTTGTGAAATAGCAAATAAGTACTTATGTAAAAATCTTTTTATTGTGGTATGTACCTACATAATACCTATGTTACATCTTGTATGTAAATTAACAAAATATTATTATTATCTATGTACCTACATAATTAAAGGTACATACATATTTTGTTGCTTATTATAATTTAATGAGAGTTAATAAAAGAGAGTTATTGCTTGACTTGTTTACATCATACCTATAAGTAATCCTTACATAAAATATACATACGAATATTGTATTGTACGTCATCTGTAGGTAGGTACATGTCGTCCATACATACGAGTAATACATGAATAATTGAAATATTCGTTTTGATCGCAAAAAACACGGGCAACGTCATCACGTTAGGCACATGACCGCTGAAAGCTAGTCTGTTTGCATTGCTGTAGGTACTCACGAACATAGCATTTTTCAAAATCATTGTCTAGTTCAATTGTGTGTCTCATTATGAGCTATATTATAGAACCAGCGACTGAATATGTAAATAGTCGAGCAAAGGGGCCACCGTTGCCACTATAATAGACACGCGATGAAAAAAGCGATGACCGATTCGCTGTCGGTCAAAAGATAAGTGGAGTTTCATTATATTCGGTTCTCGGACACTACTACGATCGGAAGGTAAAACATTTCATTATCGAGTTAAGGAGGATGTTAGGTACATATGAAATGAAATGAAAATAGATAGATATAATATGTAGATCTCAGAAATAAGTGATTTTGATACAACTCTGGCAATTAGGTAGGTACTCAATACCATAGTTACCATACACACCACACACCTGCTTAAGACATTAAATAAGTACTACTTATAATTACGTTACGTTACGGTGGGATGGTCGTCAGCATTGGTTTGCAACCCATCTAGGAGAAGGAAAACTCCAAAATCAAACCCGGAACTGGTGACTCCGTTAGGCGGTAGCAGGATCCAATCCGAAAAGCGGCAGTTGCCTGCAGCCAACCTGGTGGCTATGCATGTATTGGCTTTGCCTCTCCTGCGGGCTAAGCTGGGTTGGTCGAGAGGGTGGCGTAGGTCTTGGGCAACCCTGCGTCGCCAAATGCGTCCCAGGCGATGCAGCGTCTGTGGAGAGGACACTTCACCCACGTCGTTCCGCGGTGTGGAAAAAAAACACGGAGAGTGACAGTTACCGGTTATAAGCCGGCGCGTATGGGCGTAAACGCGGGCGCCAGGGGTCACTCTCGGCGGTGGGAGGGTCCATCGAAGACCCACTGACCAATTACCACCCGCTTAAGCTGGGCAGCCCCCGGCCAATAAGGTACTGGTCCGCCCCGGCGTCGTTTTGTTCCTCTGGGGTGTTTGGAACATAGGGTTTACTTACTCGGAAAACGATGCTGTGCTGTCGTACACCCGCATATACTTAAACAGCGAAACAGAATCAACAAAACTAAAGTTTGCACTTGCATGCGCTTTGGTACTTGAAACGTCCGTACAATGAGGACAGGTCTCTCGGACACCTCAAAGACTTTAGATCACGCACAAGATCTGCGTAAAACAGCTGTTATTGATCTGGAACTGACACGACTTAACATCTCCATTGCCGCTCTTCAAGAAACCAGACTTCCTGATGAGGGCTCACTTCGCGAACAAAACTATACGTTCTTTTGGAAGGGAAAAGATTTTACAGAACATCGCGAGTATGGTGTAGGCTTTGCTGTCCAGAATACTCTCCTAAATGCAATAGATACGCCTCGGGGTATAACGGAGCGTATAATTGTCTTACGATTTCACACAAAATGCGGCTTTGTCACTCTCATATCTGCTTACGCTCCAACACTAACCTCGTCAGCGGAATCTAAAGATGAGTTCTACGATAAACTAAGCGAAGTTGTGACCGGTGTACCGAAAGGGGATCGAATTTACATTTTCGGTGACTTTAATGCTCGATTGGTTCAGGACAACACCGTCTGGCCTGATTGCCTTGGTAAGCACGGTATAGGCAAACAGAATGAAAACGGTCAACGTTTACTAGAGTTCTGTTCTAAATTCCAGTCATGTGTTACCAACACTTATTTCAAGGGCAAAACAATGCGTAAAGTCTCCTGGAGACATCCCAGGTCAGGTCACTGGCACCAATTAGATCATATCCGGACTAAAAAGATGCACCTGAAGGAAGTAATTCACACAAGATCCTATCACAGCGCACAATGCGACACCAACCACTCCCTGGTAGTTAGTAAAATCCATCTTACGCCTAAAAAGATCCACTCTTCGAAATCTCCCGGACCGCAGACACTAGATGTGCCTAAAACCAGGAATCCTGAGTTGGTGGAATCTTTTGCTACTTTAGTGCGAGAAAAAACTGCTAACTGGGATGCTAACGCTTCCCTCGAGACAGAATGGGAACACATCAAGGACCTCTTTACTAAAACAGCTGGCGATGTTTTCGGATACCGCAAGATGAAATCACCGGATTGGTTTTGTGAAAGCGTCAAAGAACTTCAGCCCTTAATTGACTCCAAGCGACGAGCAGCAATAAAACACCGTTATAATCCCTGTGAAGCCACACGAGCCGAATTTAATTCTGCAAAATCAGCTCTCCAGCGAACTTACCGCCAACTCGCCAATGCTTATTGGACAGACTTGTGCAGAAGTATTCAAAGCTGTGCGGCCAAAGGAGACTTTCACGGTGTCTACGCTGGGATTAGAGCAGCACTTGGCCCTGTAAAAAAGAAGATAGCTCCTTTAAAAGAGTTGGATGGATCGATCATCACTGATGGTGACCGCCAACTCAAGCGATGGGTAGAGCATTACACTGGACTTTATTCTCGACCAGTTGAGATTAGCCCCGTAGCTACAGAATTAATTCCACAGCTAGATGTGATGACGGAGCTTGACAACCTACCTTCAGTGAGTGATCTTAAGGCAGCCATTAAACAGCTTAAATGCGGTAAGAGTCCCGGGACTGATGGCGTACTCACTGAAATCCTTAAGCTCAAGTCAAAAAAAAAAGTGTGTCTTACCGCTACTGCACAATTTCTTAGGGAAATGTTGGGAGGAGCAGCGATTCCCACAACATATGCGCGATGCCAATATCGTAACATTATACAAAGGAAAAGGTGACCGCGGCGACTGCAATTCTTATCGCGGTATTTCCCTTCTCAGCATCGCCGGGAAGCTATTTGCGAGGGTCATTTTGACAAAATTGCAACGTCTTGCCGAACGCGTATATCCTGAGGCTCAATGCGGGTTTCGCTCTCACCGTTCCACTACTGACATGATTTTTACCCTACGGCAGCTTCAAGAGAAGTGTCATGAGCAAAACACGGCCTTAATAGTTGCGTTCGTTGACTTGAACAAAGCCTTCGACACAGTGAGCAGGAAAGGTCTCTATACGGCCCTTGAGAAAATTGGATGTCCTCAAAAGCTGCTGAAGCTAATAAAATGTTTTCATGAGGGGATGAAAGCTGCAGTTGTCTTTGATAGCCAAACATCTGAGGGATTTGATATGCGCAGAGGAGTTCGTCAAGGCTGCGTCCTAGCGCCTATGTTGTTCGGCATATTCTTCTCCCTGCTGCTTAAAGTCGCCTTCGGCGAAAAACAACAGGGAATCCACCTACACACAAGAGCTGACGGAAAAATGCTAAACATAGCACACTTGAGGTCCCGTCGCAACCGCGAGGATCTGTTCATGGACAGCCTGCTCTTTGCCGACGATGCAGCCTGTGTAGCGAAGACCCCAGAAGAGCTCCAGGATATCCTGGATAAATTTTCTTACGCTTGCTCCCTGTTTTCCATGTCAATTAATGCAAAAAAGACCGTAATTCTCGCGCAGGATTGCTCGCTTCAGCCGAAAATCTTGCTGGACGGTGCTCCTTTGGAGGTGGTCAATAAGTTCTGTTATTTAGGGTCGACTGTAACGAGCAATCTCTCTCTTGATGGTGAGATCGACATTCGCATCGGAACATCGGCCACGATGTTTGGGAGGTTGTATACAAGAGTGTTGAATAACAAACACCTTACAATAAAGACCAAAATTATAGTTTATCTTGTATGGAGCTGAAACCTGGAAGTCGTATGCTAAACAGGAACGACGACTAAACATCTTCCACATGCGTTGCCTTAGGAGCATCCTGGGGTTGTCATGGAATGACAGGATAACAAACGAGAGAGTATTAGAGATTGCACAGCTTCCTAGCATTACCGCGCTCCTTAAGGAGAGACGTTTGCGATGGCTAGGGCATGTGCATCGAATGGAAAGTTCTCGTTTACCCAGGTAAATCTTGTTGAGTCAAGTTGCTTTTGCAAAGCGAAAAGCAGGACGGCCAAAGTTACGTTTCAAGGACTGCGCAAAACGTGACATGATGTCCTTTGACATAAAGTGTGATACATGGCATGATCTTGCTTCCGATCGCGATAAGTGGAGGAAATCTATATCCGACGGTCGGTGATCTATGACAAGGCCTGGTTTCAAAATCTAGCTCGGAAACGAGCGATCAGACACAATCAAGAAGGAAGCTCTGCCCTGGTAGACTCTCGGTACGCATGTCACAAGTGTGACAGAAAGTGTCGTTCTAGAATTGGACTTCTTAGTCACGAGCGGCGTTGCCCCTCTACTATAGACGTTGCTTGAATCATCTGACAAGATGTATAGTAGGCCATAGGTAGGTAGGTAATTATGTTAGCAATTACCTACTAATACTATTGAGGACTTAAGTAATGAGTTCGAACTTACCGTCTTTACGTAGACATTAGACAACCATGCCGTATACTTATTCCTGCGTTAATAGGATTAACGTTGAAGACATACTTACCTTCTCTGGACAGGGAACAGTAATAATGTAATGTAGTATAGTACCTACATAGTTTAACTAGGTATATGTCATTGCTGTTTTCGTATTATAAATAAATGTTATTATAGATACCATAATATTCTGCATACCTACTTGAGAGGTCTCCATAACGTTAACCAAGGTATGTGACGTCCGCCAATTTGCACGTGGTTAAGTGTGGAGAACTATGGCCTGTACTGTACCACAGATTAGAAAATAGTTACTACGTAACCTGTAGGTACTTCTTATATTGTGATCAGAAATCCTTGCGCAACAGTGAGATACTTATGGGCATCGGTATAAGAAGGTAAGGCCGGCGGATGGGAAAGAACTGCCTTTCCCTTAGACCTCGGATAAAGTACCTACCTACAGTTTGATGTAACATTTACGTAATCTGCCTCGATAATCCGATTTTCCCTATAGATTTTGAACTCAGTGTACGTCCATGGGTTGCGATCAATAGATTTTTATATCTTAATGCTTTATACGAAAGGGTTTAAAATTACGTAAAATGTCATAAGGAATGAAATTATTGTTTTAGTACACGTTAAAGAGCAGGAAAATACTTAATAAATTATTTTACAGACGTTCCTCTACTTATGTTTTTGCATAGTCATGAATAATATGGAAAAACCTTTGATGTAAACGTATTAAGAGGAAAATAACATGAAAATCTGAGGCATGGTCAGCGAAACAGAAGAAAAAGTGCTGATGTAGTGTGATGACACCTTTACCCATCGTTTGGGTTTATAATCAGGTTAGGTTAACTTTATTATTAACTGTCATAATTTTTCACTCAAAATAATGTTATTCGGGTCAGGCATCAGGGGATTACATGCCCATTAGCTGGAAGCTGTTTGAGCGATATCTGACAAGTACTTTTTGATTTATCTTTAGATTTCGATGTTTGAGTCGAGGTTTTGTTAAAACTTATTACTGAAGCGTGCAAATTGTTATAGATGTATTCTTATAAAAGATGTGGCATATCTAGACAGTGTACGCTAAGCCAGCAATTCTAGCGAAGGATCGTTGGCTTAGTTGTAAGGCCCTGAGTCAGCAGTATAGATGAAATATAGGTAGATACACACTTACATAATGTAAACTACGACCACCGTCTGAGCGCGTCTCTACGTTTTGTATGGATTCGTTCGCTGTTTAACTTTCTACATGTAATACTTAGGCATCATTGTACTACATACTACATATAAGCTTATTATGTACGCTAAGTAACCTTATAAATAACACAACCATTTATTTGTCTGTGTAGAGTATTAATAATAACACAACACACGTTATATTTATACATAGAAGGCATTTGATAATTTTTTCATTAATTTTAAATACTTAATGTACTTTTTCTTGGTTATAAAAATGTTATATTGCAAAAAATCACATCATTACCACTATAAAAACACGTTTATTCCTGCAAATCCTTTGATCATCAAAACTTATTTTAATGATCAAAGTTCAAATCCCGTAATCACGGCGCGGTCGGCTCTTACAAATCCTTTAACTGTTGAACTCCAACGACATCTATGCATGTCGAGAATGCATAGTACCGCTTATATACCTGGAATCCAAAGGGTTAATGACTACACTTAAAGCGGGATAAACTAAGTTTGTTCTCCAATGTCACTTAATAATGGTTCATAAAAAAATCCGACGCAAAAAGCAGGAAACTTGGTAACCCACAAATTAGAAAATGTTCAACAGAGCCGATAAGCTGTAGCGATTTCAGAAAATATTGTATGAACATACGGTTAACTATAACTCTGCGCAAAATGTTATATATTTGTCATAGAGACACGAGACTTGGACCATTCTACGCAGAATTGTTTACTGATTCCAAATCGGCAATAAAAATTAGAGGAATGTGTCCGTAATCTTAGACCGTAATAATAAAGATTTAATAGGTCCTCATATTTTTGTTTTTCCCTCGTAAAGTTCTAATACTTAATATCGATCCAGAATCTAGAGAACCCATTTATATTAATGAAATACCTATTGTTAGGGGCCAGAAGCGATTGGGGTCAGTACAAGCACGATACGAGACGCTTGACAAAAGCACCTACACCCCCAGAATATAGGCTCCAATAACAATAGATAAAACAACGCCCCGTTGGCATGTTAACGTTCCTTGGATACTTACCTTCTGTCCCGCTTTCCAAAGACTTCAAATAAATAATCTACCAACTGCGTAGTAGAAATGATTACGAATACAATCGCTAAATGGAATCGAAAAAGGGTTCGGTAATTCTGTAAATGGAATTGAAAAATGTCTGGTAAATCACAAAATATTTAAGCAAATACAAAGGATCAGACAGGACATCAAGAAATGGAAGTTAGAATTTGGATATACCTAAAGTTTTGTTTACGTTCTTTGTTATTTAATTTTTTTCGTTGTATTTCGAGGAAATGGCTTTTTCTTCGCACCGGATGTCAGGATGACGAGAAAAGATTGTTTAATTTCTTTGTTTGAGAATAAAGTAAATTGCTGTTTTAGCTGCGATAAAATATGGATATTTTGAAATGCGGTGTACATAAATATGTATATGCCGGAAAACGAGTTTGTTACGACGTTGTTTTGAGACGTCAATCATGAACAGTCCCAGGATCGGTGTTCCAAAGTGGCGATGCACTTCAAAGCTAAGTCTCTCCAAGTTACCTTTTCACAATCCGATTAGCAGAATAAGATAAAGTGAGACTCGAAAGGGCAGTTCCTATCCTAATGATACGATCCCTTGCGCCAATTTATTTCCGGTATTTTGTCATTGTCCGGTATTTTGTCATTTTCCGAATACTCACGCGTGCAAAGCCGCCAGCTAAATGTAGTTTGTTATTAACTTCACTGGCTTAGGCTATGATGGATATTATGACCCCAGTTAATTTTATTGTACCTAATGATGACCTGAGCAGCGAGACGGACGATTATGAGTTACAATGACCACTGCCTACACTGGTAGTAGCATGAACGTAATAAGTACTTACCTAGTACGTATTATAGTCGGATTATACGTATAATAAAGCGTTATAATCTAGGTAACCTAATCGTACTATATTAGGTTACCTCGCTATAAGCTAGACTTATGTATTTCTTTGGCTTCATGTATTGAAATATGTAAATTTTTAATACAATTATCCAAAGTAAGTGCGTTACCTTCATACGAATCGACTTGCAATTTTTGATTTCCTCCCATTATGTACTTTGTTGTTACTATAGATTATTGTCTACCATTATAGCTATGATAAGTAGGTACACGTCCAATTATCAGCCGACTTGCTCAAAATTTCTCCCATAATATTTTTTGAGATCTCTTCCAACAACATACGGAAATTCAATTCTCATTTTCTATTTATCTATAATACCTAATACAAAATTTATGATTCTACAGTCCTAAGCTAATTACATATTATGTTTGGATACATTTTATTTATTTTATTTTATTTTATTAACTTTTCGGGAAACTAACAGCTAGGTACTTAAATAACAATTGGATAGTTAAAGATGGCCAATTACAAGTTTCCACTTATAGGTAATCTAATAAAATTATAACATACAAACCGTGCATAGATATAAAAAACTCTAAGAATCAGAAAAAAAAGAATATTGGGTAAATGACACTTAAATTAGAATTTTTTGATGCTCGTTTTTAAAAAAGTCATCAGTAAGTATGCGCTTAAGCTTACTACTACTTATGTTAAACAAATCAAGGTTATGTTGCACTGAGGCTTCGTTGAAACTTCGGGCGCATTTTCATTGTTCGTTAGGGCCCGCGTTCGGGGTACGGGAGATTTCTGTAAAGCATGCCGTAGGGCCCGAATGCGGTAACCGTTTTCATAAGTCGATGGAACTCGGATGCGGGGTACGGGAGATTTCTGTAAAGCATGCCGTAGGTTGTTGAGCCCGCATGCGGGGAGTCCCCGCATGCTGTATATCGACTACATATTGACGACGCACTTTCACTAGTTGTTATACCGTATTCGGGGACTCCCCGCATGCTGTTTATCGACCGAGTTATCGACCAATGAAAATGAGCCCTTAGGCACGCTCGCGTCAAGAAACAATTTTGAGTATACTTGGTTTTAGCTGTAGGAATATGCAATGATGTAGGTCTTCTAGATGATGCATATGGAATACGCAAACCAATACGCTCCAAAAGTTCAGGACTATCCACAAGCCCATTCGCTATGTTAACTAAATAAGCGAGGTCAGCTATACGCCTTCTTTCCTGCAAAGGTAATAAATGGAATTTTTGGCAACGCCTAATGTAATTTGGAATATAACTTTTACTTCTAAACTGTAGGTAACGGAGGAATCTTTTTTGAAGACGCTCAATGCGCATAGTGTATGTATTATAGGCTGGGTTCCAGACTTGCGACGCATATTCCAGATGACTTCTTACAAAACTACAATATAAAATTTTAAATGTTTTTATCGAGGAGAAGTCTGATGACATACGCAATATAAAACTTAAAGATTTGGAGGCTTTATTTATAATACTGTTAATGTGATCATTGAATGTTAGTTTAGAATCGAAAATTACTCCTAAATCCCTTATTGAATGTTTTCTAGTTAGTTTCAACTTTTTTAATTCATAATCAAAAATAATTGGATTGGGTTTACGCGTGAAGGTACATACATAGCACTTAGATACATTTAAATTTAATTTATTGTTTTCACAGTACGTCTCAAATCTATGAAGGTCTTCCTGAAGACGTAATGCTGATTCGTAGGAGTTTACAGGGTACATTATTTTCATATCATCAGCATATAACACAATTTTAGAGTGAATGAAACATGAGGATATGTCATTCACGAAAATATTAAATAATAAAGGACCCAATATGGAGCCTTGGGGTACGCCGGATGGAATATGCATAGCACTAGAAGTAAAACCCTTTAGCGCCACAGTCTGGGATCTATTTTGTATATAAGACGTAAACCATCTGTAAAGATTTCCTCTTATACCTACGAGTTGTAATTTTTTCAATAACTGTAAATGATCAATTCTGTCGAAACACTTGCTGTAGTCAGTATAAATGACGTCAACTTGCCCATCCTCCGCCATATGATTTGATATATAATCAGAGCACAACACTAAGTTTGATGTCGTAGACCTACCCTTCAAAAAACCGTGTTGTTCCAAACAGAAAATGTGTTTGAGGCAAGCATATACTTGCCTATAGACGATCCGCTCCAAAACCTTAGCAAAAAGGCATAATTTAGAGATTGGCCGATAATTCTCTACTATGTTCTTTGGCCCTTTTTTATGAATGGGTGTGATGTACGCCGATTTCCAAACCTTTGGGACCTCGCCTTCAGACAGGGAGCGCATGAACAACAACGATAATGGGAGCGTTAGACTCTTTGCACACTTAACAATAAATACTGCTGGGATGTTGTCTGGTCCAGCAGATTTATTGACATCGAGTGACTGCAATAGCTTAAATACTTCTATTTGTACAATTTCTATGTCTCCCACATCAGCTGATGCAGACGTGTTCTCAAAAATGTTCATTGTATAATCCGTATATGTATCTGTTAAAAAGGTGGAGTGAAAGTATTTGCTAAACATATTACATATTTCCTCTCCTTTTTCTGAACAATTTTCTCCATAGATTAAAATTGAGGGGTAAGTATTATGTTGGTTTTTTGATTTAATATAAGTCCAGAACGCTTTAGGATTTTTAGAAATACTGTTTTCTATGATAGAAATGTGGTGGTTAAACATTTCTTTTTCCAATAATTTGGCGCGGTCCCTAAGTATAACAAAAGACTGGTAATCCGAGTGGTTACCATATGTTTTGTACTTATTGTGAAACTTGTATTTTTCTTTTAAAATTTTGACTAATGAATTCTTAAACCAGGGTGGGTATTTGTCTGATGGAGTAATCGTTTTAGTGGGGATATATAAGTTACGAAGTTCATTTAATATTTTATAGAAATACGATATTGCAATTTCTAATGGTTTATTGAATAATTCTTGTCGCCAGTCAATTTCATCCATTTTGGAAATAATCGAGTCATAATCACCTAAGTTATATAAATATTTAGTAAATGGATGGGAACGTAGTTTATGTAGTTGTACGAATTCGGCGGTCACGCAGAGAGCCGGATGATGATCGTCTTCTGGCAGCAATTTATCGTAACACCGGGCTACAGTTAACTCACTATTGCAAAATATTAAGTCTAAGATTCTATTATTAGTATTGTTAATGTAATTATATTGTGACAAGTTGCATAAATTGATGGAATCAAAGAAATCTATTTGATTACAGCCTTGGATATTGCTGGCTGCAAGATGAGACGCGTCGTTTAATTGTGTCCATATTATATTTGGCATATTAAAGTCACCTAGCAATATAAATTTATCACACGGGTTACTTAAAACGATATCGACAAGCTGATCCGAAAATGTCTTCAGTTGTGTTGTTAAAGAGACTGTCCCTTGACTACATATATAAACTGTACATAAATGTAATTTATACCTTATACAGGGTTTCCGACATTGCAATGTCAATGTTACCCACAGATCCTCAGCATTCGAACACCAGTCAGGCCGGGATTCCGCAGCTAATTCTTTGCGCACTGCAATTATCACTCCGCCACCCATTGATTGCTTAGTTTTTTCATAATCGCGGTCTCGCCTCCACACTATATACCTATCGTCAAATAGTTCGCTATCCCTGATATCATTTATTAACCAAGTTTCCGTGAGGCATATAATGTCATACGAACTACTGCAAGTGTTTCGATAGAACAACGATGTTTTTGTCCGCAAACCACGGACGTTCTGATAATAAATATTAATCATTTTTAAAACAGAAATATAGGCAACGCATAGGCGTAATAGTGTATAAAGAATAAAATTTGATTAAATTCCATATGCATAAACAATCAAAGCAACTATCTACCTTAAAATCATTGTGTCCGAAAGAAAAGTAATAAATAGGGTAATAATTAAAACAAGAGGATGCAGCGTATAACAGAATAAAGCGTATTGCCGTGCGAGTGCGAGTAAGACAGTATAATTGCCCGGTCGATAGGAGTGAAGCGACGCGCGCGCGCATTGTATCGTAGCGATAAGCGAGCAAGCCAATGTTTCTCAAACCCACAGTATTGCTGATTTGCACAAAACATAGATGCGACAATATAAACAATAATGGTAACAGTGCATATTTAAAAATTATGTTAACTTTTTTAAGTCCAGCTCGGATTTTATTGTCATGGGAGGTGATGTTGGGGTTTTCCGCACAAAAATTTTGCACCCTTTTACCCATACGAAAGCAAAACCTCGCTCCCTTGCTATGTTTTTTGCCTTATTAAGTAGTATTTTATTCTCCAGTGTCAGGTGATCATTGATGAAGATCTTCATATCTCCTTTTAGGCCGAGGTCAGCAGGGACAATGTTAAATTTTTTTGCTGCTGCGACGAAGTCCTCCTTTATATATCTGTTATGCACCGAAATTATGATTGTTTTATTAAGTTTGTCGTTTCGCATAGGTATTCTCGATATATTATTTATTTGCTCCTTAGGGATGGACAATCCGATGTGATGTCCCAGCTTCTCCACAATTTCAAAAAGGTTCTCCGACGGGGTAACTGGAACTCCCTTGACTTCAACATTGTTCATGCGTGATCGTTGTTCAGATTCCCGAACGCGGCTTTCAAGGTCCTCAAAACGTTTTTGCAGTAGGTGTAAATCATCCTTTGTTTTGAGCAGGCCCTGAACTTCTTGATTTACCTCCGATATTCTAGCACTCAAGGTTTCCATGGAGTTGTGGACAAAGTCTACTGAAGCCTTTACAGAAGCGATGTCATCCTGTATAGCTTTGACACTTGCTGCTAACGTCGGAAGCGAAGCCATCTGTGAGGTCATCAGCTTGAGCTCCATGGCGATGGATTCCATGTCAGCTGGTTTGGGAGATTTTAATTTAGGGCCGGTGGCAGCTGGATTGACTGGGTTAGCCACTGAAGTACCTTTACAGGATGTGCACTTCCACGTTTGTCGACGGTCCCCCAATTTACGGTATCCTCCTTCCGTTATACCAGCGCAGGGGAAGTCATAACGACATTCACATACGGAACATTGCACTCCATCTCTGAATTCGGCATTACAACTTGCACATTGGAACATGACTAATAGCGTGGCAAAAATGAACGAAGGTCGAAAAGTTTGAGAGTCACTGAACTAGTATTAGCGCACGAGCGAGATGGTGGTACGCGTATGCACGGTCCGCTGTCTACGAACGTACTGACGTACAGTAACATGCGTTAAATCTGTGGCTCTAGTGAAAAAGGGTATAAGTCCGATTTTGACGAAAATGAGTTAATTATACCAAAATGTTCAGAAAAAAATGATCTACCGATTCGTGAAATCAGATTTTGCTTATCTTTAAAAATAAAGAAGTTAGCAATGTGAAAAAGGGGTTAACTAACACTAAAAATATTGCAAAAGTAGGGTATAAGTGCATTCTAATTTCTTTACACAGAACTATGATTTTTTTATTTTGTGTCTTGTGATCTAACTAAACATATATTTTCAGAGCTTCATTTCATTTGGTGAATACCGGTACAAGTAGACTTGTTCCTTAAAAATTGTTAAGTGAGTAACGATATCACTTGATGTAAATCCGTTTTCACCAAAATAAAAGATAAAAATCCCGAATAAGTCTTTTGATATCCGTTTTCACGTATGAAATATTTATATTAACAAATGAAATTTGACATAAGTAAAATTATACCAAAAAGTCGCTGCCATTTTTCGTGAGAAAAGAAATAACTGATTGATACGGGGTACGGTACATAGGGGCGAGAATGAGATAGAACAAGTAGAGACTACTGAAGAAGAAGTATGGAGCGAATCTCATGAATTCCTTGGAGATGATCAAGATGATTGTTTGTCAAGACCTGCAGAAGGTGAACAAGCGTCCGAAAAAACAAGTCGTGATAATCAACAGAGATTGATGAAGAGAGCTCCTGGTAGACCACGAATATTGCGTATAGGTAGTGTAGGCCGTTCGAGAAAGATTTATTGAATTACTGCAGTTACAGAACCAAACATTTCTGTTGATTAAAAATGAAGTTGAAGATTTTGTAGGTTCAGCTGAAATTAGTTTGAAGAATGCACTAAAGAGTGTTAATAAATCTGAATGGGAAGAAGCCATTTTACCTGAAGTCAGAAGCCTAGTTCAGAAAGGTACATGGGAGATAGTTAGAAGACCGCAGAATAGGAATGTGGTTGGCTGTCGTTATGATTTGACGACGAAGCAAAATATCGACAAGTCTTAGAAGAAGAAGGCGAGGTTTGTAGCTCAAGGTTTTAGCCAGCGGTATGGAGTCGACTATGAGAAAACCTTTGCGCCTGTTGCTAGACTAGATACTGCAAGGTTGTTGATGGCACTCGCAGTTGAATTGAACTTGGGAATACGCCAATTAGACATTAATACTGCTTACTTAAATGGATTCCTGGACGAGGAGATATTATGGAGTTACCAGAATTATTAAGAGAAAGTTTAGTTACGCTTATGAATCGAGAGGGAGAAGATCCAATGGTCAAGAAACGCGCGCAGGCCATACTTTTAGAATTGGATAGTGGTTGCGATTCATGCATATTGCGAAAATCATTGTATAGCTTGAAGCAAGCTGGACGTCAATGGAATCTCAAGCTCAACAAGGAATTGACTGATATGGAGTTGAAGCAGTCTTAATGAACCGTGTCTATATTTTAAACTTAATGATAATATATATTTATTCGTATTGGTGTACGTCGACGACATTTTGATCGAAAAAGATTGAAATGAAATTGAAATTCGAAAGAGTTTGATTTGAAAGACTATGGGGAAGCAAAATATAATATGTTAGATGTTAGAAATAGATATTCAAAGACATGACAACGTCATTGTTTTGTCACAACAAATTATGTTGAAAATTTGTTGAAACGTTTTTGCATGGAAAATTGCAATAAATGTGCTACTCCTATGGAGATAAATTCCAAACAGAAAGAAGAGAAAAGTGGAGATGAGCGCAGCGAGCCTTATCGAGAGCTAATAGGTATTTGAATTACCTAGCGAAAGCAACAAGTACTGATATTGCTAATGGGGTGAGTAACCTTAGCCAGAAGATGACAAATCCTGAAAAATTCGACTGGAAATTAGCGAAGCGTGTGTTGCGTTATCTGAAGGGAACATTTATGAAGGGGGCATTTATTGTAGGTGGTGGCTGTATATCGCGACAATCTCGAAAGCAGCGTAGCTTAGCTACTTCAACGTACGAGACAGAGTATGTTAGCCTATCCGAAAGTATGAAGGAGGCTGTGTATCTCAACAGCTTGGTGAAGGAACTAAAAATCATGCTCACGCTGTTCATGTCGATAACCAAGGGGCTATATTCTTAGCTTAGGGCCCTGTGTTTCATGCACGTTGCACGTATAGGATATCATTACGTGAGGGAAGTTTTGAGGGACAAGAACGACATTGAGTTGAGACATGTACCTACCCACTGGATCCATGTTAGCTGATGTGCTTACTAAGCCGTTATCTAGTGTTAAACATTACAAGTGTTTAGATGGCTTAGGTGTTAAGATCAACTGAGTTCTCTTTTGGATATCTTTAAATTTAAATTTATAGGGGCGTGTCGAATATACGAACTTATTGGTGTTTTGTACATGAGTTTTGATAGATAGTTGTTTGATAAATAAATTTTTGTTTGTTTTCTAATTGTTTTCCTGATTTAAAAAATGAACTGTGTCACAGGCACCTCTTAAAACACTTTTTACTAAAAAAACAAACATAATAAAACTACATAAAATGGATATAACTTACACAAAAGGTTCGCGTAAGTCTACATGCACCTTTACGGCACGTCTAACAACTATGTGAAAAAGGATACAAGTTATTTTTTTTGGATTTTTTTAAAATTTGATCGTGTCAATGAAAAGTACACATTCAATTCATTGTTTTGAATTACTCCAATTATAAATATTTGATTTTGTTTCTTAATTATCATACAAATAATTCCAAATGCGTATCATTTTTCACTTATGTGAATTAACTCTTTTTGTATGTGAAAAGGGGTCTTACTTCTTTTATACCCTTGTGTCGTTCGTTTTGTGGTAAGTATAAGTCGCTATTTTGAAAACTATTCAGATTATGTAAAAATTAATGCCAGAATAAGAAAGAGCATACATTTTTTACCTATATAACACATCAGATGTATTTAGATTGACAGCTGTTTAAATGCCACACGTACTTAAACAAGTAATTTGGTGCGCGCGGGGCGTTTTTTGCGTCTCCTGTAAAGTTACGTTTTTAGACTTATACCCTTTTTCACTAGAGCCACAGAAATAATCACGTGTTTTTGGATAATGGTCGTTTATTGCTAAATCGTTACGTAGCATGTAGCATGTTACCAAATTAGGTACGCCCCAGATTAGTTATCTGCATAATTAATCACAGATTATTATGGACGAGTTCACGTGATATATGATCAAAATTGTACACTGAACGGACTGTACCCGTAATCAATTTGTGATTTCGTGTATTTGATAAAAATTTTGTTGTACATAACTAAAATTAAATTACATAAAGGCGTTTAGAAAGATTGTTTTTAGGAAAAATATTTGTGGTATTATAGCTGCATACAATAAGTAGTGTAAACTGCCTTTACTTCCTGTCTTTTTTAATAATTGATCAGATTTATTGTAAATACTTAGATCATCTTGTAAACATTACTGAACTATAATTACATTTGCAAATAAGGGCTGGTCCACCAGATATTGCAATTGAAGTGTTGAACAGTTTCATGTTTTCTACCACACATGGGTGCTCTCACGCCATTCCAGTCACGCTAATACAATCATGATGAAATCTGCTGCTGCTGTCTCGCTTTGTTCATCGATCAGTTTTACCACAGAATAGATAAAAGATTTTTATCTGTTCTGTGAGTTTTACATTCGATGTATTTTGTGTCACGTGATCTTTCGTGGTCATTATTGCTCGTTGCTTATTTATTAATATTGATATAACTGATTTTTAAGGACGTTTGATTTGTCCCATCCTAAATGAGGAGTTCTTGCAACCCTGAATGGGACCTGGCTACGCCTATGGGACTGTTTATTGTACTAATGGTAAAAGGAAGTTAAAAAACATAGCGCCCCTGTAATTTAAAATCATATCAAAGGTCTCATCATGAGTGTGAAGCGTTATTTATTTATTATTTAGGTATTTATACAAATATTCGACCATGTAAATTCACGAGTCTTCCTAAAATTTTCCATACCTACCTACTGATTATATCGACCACCTTGTTAGTATAAGTAAATAGATAAACAAGATACATTTCCTAGACATGTTATCTTTTATACTGGAGTACTGGTACGTGTCATTGTCATAACATAAAGTTTTGATAATTTCGGCGATAACGTAGCACGGATGGGGAATAAACTGGTGCTGCGATACTGAATAAAATATAACCCTTTCGAGGAAATATGTTATCAATTTTTATTTGTGTCACACACAAGGTTTCGCTGTATTGTTTTCTTCTACCTCGCGATACATTCAAACGCATAAAGTATTCAATTGAACCGTGAAACAGGACTAAAATAGACTATTCTGAATCGACATTGGAATATAATGTAGTAGAGAATATTAGAATAGAAATGGCTTCTTCATTCATTTGCTATGCTATAACTAGATTCTGGGCTAGGGTAAGGCGACCAGTTTTTTGTCGTTTTTGTGACACATACCTACAGTATACATCAGCCCCCCGATTCTGCTAATTAATAAATGGTTAAATTGGATCTCAATTGAATTGTTTGACACATTTTGTATGGGATATGTGTCAAAAGTGTGACACACTTTACTATTGAACTAGAGAACCACCCTCGCTTCGCTTCGGGACCCGTAGGTACCTAACAACCGCGTAGGTCCCGTTCCCGTAGGAATCTCGGCCAAAAATTAACCTATAATATGATATACTGGAACGTCAACATCAGAAGATATAACATTTGCCTATAACTTAAGTAAATTACATGTAGTATTTGATAGCATAATTCAGTACATGCTTTTACTAACGCCATCTATTAACAACATCCGGAACTAAATATCTAGCAACTAACGAAATATCGATCTTCCCATGGGAATGAGATGTTTTTCAGCGGTAAAAAGTAGCCTACGTCACTCTCCACCCTCCCACCTATCCCCATATACTGTCATATACATAAACCATACCATATAATAGCCATGTTGCGACGTGAAGGAGTCACAAACAAACAAACAAACAAACAAACACACTTTCACATTTATAATATTAGTATGGATTGAATTGATACTAACTATTCAATTGAGCTGCAATTGAAGCATTTATAAATGAGCAGAATAAGTTCCCTGTTCTTATGGCCGTTGTGGAGTTCTGTATCGCCCAATTTAATCGTTATGTCTCATAGAGAAGTGTGAATGTCACTTCTCGATGCCAGGAAGATTCCTTTCTACTGTACCACATTCTGTCTAAAACTAAACCGTCAATTTTTTTGTTTTGGTAACAGTTTAAATATAAGCTGGTGAAACAATTTGCAAATAAGAAAGAAGTTGGACCAATAAAGAATTCAATCTAAACATTTTCAAGTATGGATAATGGCGGCCATGATTATTTATTTATTTAAGTACAGTCAATCGGGGTAACTTTGATACATCATCGCTGTATTTTCTTTAAAAACTCTTGCTATTTCGCTTATGAGATAAAAGTTATGATTTAATCAGTGCTCTCGGGCTGGTTTTCATATTGTCAAATTATAAACAGTTTAAAAATGACAAAATATATAAAAAAATTGCAATTTTGTTGTGTGTCAAAGTTACAACCCCTATATGGGTAACTTTGACACCGATGATATTTATCAAAAAATCTTCTAAATTACCTTACTTATAACTTTGATGTAACATTTATTAATAAGGTGATAGCCTGTTTTATGATAAGACAACAAAAAAAAGTAGTTTGACGGGTTAGTTTTCATGTAAAAGGCACTAAACTAAGAAAATTCAATGAAAAAATATTGAATTTTGTTTTTTAAATCCTTTTTTGGTCTTTTATGAAAAAGATATTAAATGAAATGTATCATCAATTGATTACCTACATTGTTAGCTTTGAAATGAGACATATTTCGGCTTCCTAGGACGTCTACATCGATAGCAATGATTAAAACAGTACAGGCGCCCGAGCAGCTTCGAGGTTGAAAAAACAAAATGGCTGCAATTTTTTCATTTTATTTCTGGGAAAATAAAGAAGTCCCGGGGGCCCTGGGATGTTTGACTAACACTAAAATTGGTAAATCGCAAAAGTCAGGATACATCTAAGGGATAGGTACATACATTGATACTGTCAAAGTTACCCAGAATTTGTTCAAAATCTGACTTACCAGTATTATATTTCTAATTTTAACGAAGATGCAATTGAAAATTAATAAAAATTGTTTATGTATCGAAAGTAGACATGTAAAAGATTGTATTATATTATAACACACCTTGATAGCATTAAAGTTTTGAGATATATCTAAAAAGTTTTACGTCGGAAAAAAACACGAATAGTTACGCACGTTTTTGAAAGAAAGTTTTTTATATTAGCTTTGTTTGAAAACCACTTTTTATTTAAGATTACGTTAACGACGTTCATTACCTATGTACATAAAATGTAATAAATAAATTTTATGCGCCAAATGCTTTTCACGTAAAAAATAAAAAACTATTTTGGGAGCCGACTGTCAAAGTTACCCTAAAGAATCAAAGTTACCCCGATTGACTGTACTTTATTGTACTCAAAACATTTTAAAACTTTACATGGTACACACTGTACAAAAGCGAGCTAATCTCTACAGAGATCTCTTCCAGCCAACCCATCTGATGTGAGATAAACAAATGTCTGAGCGTTATGGAAGGTAAAAAATGAATTATTATTTTAAAGAGTTTTTAGTTATTTTTTGGAGGGTTAATAGCTTAATAGCATCAAATAATGTAATGTAAGTAGATAAATAATATATTATAGATACTTATATGCAAGCAAATGAGACCCGTGACGAGACATAATACGAGTATACATAACTTTATATTATGATGTTGACTGATAAATGGGTTTCATACAGACAAATCAAATCGATCCAAACAAACATGTATGTCAGTGGATTTACAGGCCAAACACGTGAATATTTGGCAACAAGCCACGTCGCTATAAATGTGGGAGCATACTTAACTCTTATCTGGTGTTTGTTGCACGGATATCCTTATCTGTTTGAATCACGTCTTATCAATACACTAGTAGACGCCTGCAGTGCCTATGCATCGCTTCTGGAGACTTGTTATTTACGTTTATGTTATCCCATTTTTGCAACACAGTTTTCATAAGCGCGCCGCTCCCATTGATCGTAGAATGATGTTATAAAATTTGCCTCCTTCAATAAGTGGACTATAGTACATTAGGTACAAAAATAAGTATTTATTCCAGTTTTAAGTTAAGTTTAAGTTAGTATATGTTTTATTTTTTGATACAGTAGCTTCTGTGATTAGCCCGTTCAAACAAACAAACTCTTTAATTTTATATTAGTAGCAGATAGGATAATTTAATCAACCTGTATACTATAAATAAACATTACCGGTATTACAGGTAAGTACCTACCTACCTATTTTTAAAACTGGGTTGAAGATTTGTATATCTAATTGTTTAGGCACTATCGAAGAAAGATGTACTGAGAATCTACAATCAATAATTTTCTAATACTTTACACACCCTACTTTACCTTACCTACCTACTTATCTTTACTTTACCTACAGTAAGTACTCAAACAACACCCTATCAATGTGATATTAAGCGGACCCCATTCATATATTTCATATACTTAGCTATTGTAGATAGAGCAAGGGAGCCAGGCTTCCAATTCCAACTATACCTCTAGGTTAGAAAAAGAGAAGATTGCAGAACCTCCTCTATTTGTGGTTATTGTTAAATTAAAACAGGAAACATCGCAATCATTCCCTCTTTTTAAACTTCGGAGGTTTCCGCTTACAGGCAGCTGTCTTCCCTATTCTATGTAAGTATAATAGCTATATATGTATGGCCCCATCGCCTACGCACTTACATATTAGTACCAACCCAGCGTAGCAATGTAATACCGGCTGACATGGAAGGAATTGCGTAAATCCGTTTGTCCTTCATTGCAAACGATTTACGTTAAAACATTGTTTTCACGCGCCGTTGAATTTTATAACGAGATTCGTGCCTAATTAAATAGGAAATCATCTGGTAATTTAGTAGATTGGTGGTAGAGCAATTCAAACTTAGAGAATTGGTTGTAATCCCATCTGGCCCGATGACTTGGCCCTACGCCGGGTTACCGTAGACAGTGAATAATATACATAGATAATTATTTATACTTAAGACATTTTAAACCCCCACCGTCAATCAACAATGAACCTTAATCCTAGGATTGGAAAGCTTGCAATTGTGTGGGTTGCCCTTAAAAAGAATTTCATAATCGTATGCGAAGTTTTAGTGCAGTTTGCTAGCTTTGCTTTCCTTGGAAAAACCGCAAACGCAAAGCGAAACAAAACTTTATTACACATACATTCATCACACCGCACAGTGTATTATTTTGCCTTAGTAGCGGCCATCCTCAGTTTATTGGTTCATTAGATAGATCTCATCAAAACAAATTTAAGAGTAAAACTCCCATTGCTCTCTGAGCAATAGTTTTTGAAATATAAAGAAAGTTGAGAAAAATCCATAGAAAACAGAAAAACAAAATATCTCCTCCCTACATATATATTTTTCATTAAACTTATTGTGGATTGAAAGGGTGATAGTAAAGGCACCGTATGACCAAAAAAAAACTGTTAAAAAACTGTCAATTTTTTTTCCTGGAATTAAAAATAATTTTTTTTCTTGCTTTTGGTAAGAGTCAGAAGCTGAGTTTTTTGTAATGTTTAGTTTTTGGCTAGTTATTATCTGGTAAAATTTAACTGACTAATAAGTTGCGTTTTTAGAAGTTATAAGGAATATTGTCAGTTTTTATGAATGACCTTGAGAAATAAAATAAAAAATTGTAACTTCAAAACTAAGTAAACTAACTACATGATGTATTTTATAATGATTTAATAGAGTTAGAACCTTAATATTAAACAATAAAACAAGCATGACCGCATCTGAGGTGAAATAATACACTGTGCACCGTTCTGACCGGAAACGGAACAAAATCATTCTTTCTCGTTTTTTTGCGTCACTGGCGTAAGTTATTCCTTTTTTGTCTTAGTTAGTGCGATAGGTAGTATCCGTTGGTCTGTACTCGTCGCCGTGTGTATCTCCGCAGTTCCTGATTTTAATTAGAGAGCGATAAACAGTGGGTACTTATGTAAGCCAACTGATAGCGTAAACAAGTAAACATTAAATTTATTTGGAGTTGATACAAAATTGCGTATTGAATACGGATGTTTACAGCGATAGTGGCGCCGCCGCGCCGTGACTTAGGCACCTTCATTTTTTTATGGACAACCTGATAAACAATTTTCCGCTACCGCCCACGATAACTGTGGCCGTCCCAGAACAAGACTCAAATGGGGAGGATGGTTTGTCCAGTTAGTAGAAGGTGTCGTAAAGAACGGTTGGTCAGTTCGTTCTATGTTAGTATCTATGTATGTTAGTATTTTGCTGTGGAACTGGAAGGAACTGTTAAAAGTTATGGTGCGTACAGATTATGCAACATGTTATATAACTTCTGTTTTATAATACGTCCACACTATTTAACATTGTTGTCTAACAATGAAACATGTTACAAGACCGTACACATTAAAACAACATTGTTGTATAACAATGTTTTATAACAAGGCACAAGTAGGTAACTCGTGCGCAAAAGTTATATAATATTGTTGCGCAAACTAATAACATGTTGTATAACTTGTTTTTGTAACACATAGCGTCCACATTTGTAAAACAAATGTTATTTAACTAATTGTTACATAGTCTGTACGCACTGTTACGTGTCAGGAGTAAGGGGTTCGAGAAAATGCCAAAATGTACCACAAAGACTTTATTGTACTCGTAGATACACAATTACACACTGTACACAGTACACACCACAACACTATGCACGTAGGTACTCGTAAACACACTCGTCGAACACTGTATCGCTCGTAGAAATCACTTCACTTCTCACTGGTATCGCTCGTAGGTATCGCTGGTATCTTCCTGGTTTCGCTTCCGAAACTAGAATGTCCGCACTTGACCGATCGCCCCTTTTTATACCACTCACGCACCATTCACGCCAATCCAGAACATTCCCGCTAAGTCCGGACCCGCTTCGAACAAGATTCGAGTATGTTCCTTGCAACCGACTTTCGCCCGTATGATTATTGCCGTAAGGTCTAAGCGTCGTGCGTACTTTCGAGACGCCCAAGCGCGCTATTGTTCTATTGTCCGCATGGCATGTTTATGGCCCCTATTGTTTATTGTTTAGCGAGGTGATACGCCAGGGCTGTCACAGCACCATTAATTCTGTTATTAACAATAGTTTTAGCAATTGTTAGTAAATCTCTTTCCTCGGTTATGGATGTGTAGCTCCTAGCTACCCTTGAGAATATCCTCAAGAAAGTTATCGCTTCTAATAAAATGTAACCGGATCCACACCTTTCTCACGAGAACACAACTAGTGTTAAAACAATATTTTATTCGATTGAAATGATACTAGGGATACTAGGTACCGCGGCGGGTGGTGGTATTACCTTTGGTATTACGCCAGGCGAACTCTATTCAGAACTTTTAACGTAGGTGGATGTTTGATATACGTGTAGTATTCATATCACATGTTCCCGTTGTAATTTAGAAGATGCGACCCTTTTATATAATTTTTTCCGATATATTCAAGGCTAAATATTGAACCTTCCTCCTCTGATTTATTCTCGGGAGCTGGGATCAGAGAGAAATAGGACGTCTATTTACTTTAACTTAAGATTTTTACTCAGTAGGAGTTTTAATGCCTGGCTATGTACTTGACCTCTTTGTTGGTCGTTTGACATGTTTGAATGTGGTATTTGAGGGAGTGAGATTTTTAAATTAATGTAACAAATATGCATATATTTTAATATTACTTAGGTATATTATATTATAAATTGGTACAATACAAGAAGCTATAGTAGATATTACCTACATTTAAGGGAGCACACTGTGCATGTGTGCATCCTATGTAGAGTCGTAGTAAAGAACTAATGAAATGCACCACCCAAGTCAACTACCTATGTATTTATGTTCTAAAATCTATTTTAAAACTCAGTATGAGAGCTTTGAACTAGTTTTGAATTTAGAAAGTCGGTCGGATTGTAATCACTAGGTAGGTATTCTTGAGTACCTATACCGTAGTAGATACCGTACGTATAGCCTATTAATGACCCACTACTGAGCACGGTTTTCTCATAACTGAGGAGGCACGGAACATGGAACGGTCTTCACCACTTAGTACCCAATACAAGTAGGTATCGGAAAATTTTGTGCCGTATGAAGATCTTCGACATGGTTTAACCACTGCTATCCCATGATAGCAATTGCAATAGCTGGAATTACGTGCCCTCCGAAGCACGGAAGCGCTCAAGAAATTTTGCCACCAGCTGTCACCTATCCAACTGCCGACCGAGTCCGCTGTCTACTCACATAAGCCGCCAGGCTATGAGTGGTTGAACCTGTTTTACATTCATGTATTTTTACTAGATTTCCTTAAAAATACATACTATTAAGTAAACAACTGTAACAAATATTTATCTCGCCTCTAGACACTCGAGATTACAATCTGATAGTCACACTGGCCCTGTCCCACAAGTCGATCAATCTTCATAATTCTCTCACCACAATCCGGAATTATGGAGACAAGCTACCTTTCACACGAGATCACAAATTCACAACTAAACAACTATTTCTACATAACTTGTTCTCAGAAGCAGGGGCATTGCAAATATTAAGATTGTTTATATGAGATTGACATAATTCTTACTAAACTATTAAAGCAAAACTTTTGTCTGTCTGCCGTCTGTCCGTTTCCATTCTATATCCGCTAAAATCTATGTAGATAAAATTCGATATGGAAGTAGATAAGAGTCCGTGGAAAGGATAGCATAATTTTCATCCAGAAAATATGTTCCCTTGGGATAATTTTAAGGCTATTTTGTCGCCTTACGAATTCCATGTGGGTGACGTAGCGAGCAAAAGTTATGGTTTATAATTTGGACCAGACAGATTACGTAAAGTACTAAGAATTGAGATAGGTATTACAAAAGTGCGTCGTTGTTAGTCGAAAGTCACGTGTGGGTGGTGAAGTAATGCGGCTTCGTAGCATCAGTTGCCATACGTTAGTGCGGTAAATAGAATAAAAATAGATGGTAATGATCGCGACGCGTATTTATAGTATTATAGTAACTTACAATGAATGGGAAGTTACAAAGATACCGTTGGCATTCGCTATGGAATTCGTTTAAATGGGGCAACCCACACTTTCGCCCCTGTTTGTAAAGTTTGTAAACTATTGTCACCTTTTCGCCCCTGTGATTAGGTTTATTGTAGGTTGACCGCGAAAAATTTAAATGCCTCAAGTAATTTTTGCTTACAAGTGCAAGTACAAGTACCTAGGTTACAAAATAAAATGAAGGTATTTATTTGAAATACATATGTGACGTTTCTTCTCCGCGATAATAATGTTTGAAGTATTTTTGCGAGACGGCAGTATATTATCTACTCAAAAAACCTGTATAAATATCTATGTATATCGCAAAAATAAATTTACATAACCTGTTGAGACTATGCAGTATACACACTTGTAGCAATGTATTAAGTATATCGTTGTTTTTGTATCTACTCTGTGGTGACGGTTGGCAATCACGGAGTAACTGATCTAGGTAGAGATAGGATTACTAGAAAACCGACTCCTAAATCTTGATCTAGATCTCTACGAGATACAAACATACGATACATTGTTAGCTGTTTGCTGCCTAATTTGAAAAGTCATTATATTTATTTTATTTTTTTTTATATTTAGGTGTGTTATTATTAAATTGATCAATCAAATAGCAATCATAGATGCAACTTCTATACCTACCTAGTACTTAAGTAGTTTTATTTTGAACGAGCTGCGCCCGCATCTTAAGGTTTTCCTACGTAAATCACGAGCCCCGGGTAATTCCGGGATTAAAAGTAGTCTACAGTTGATTCAAAACCTCCTCTACATTTGTGTGAGAGTCTTATAAAAATCGGTTCAGCCGTTCGGAGTTACGTCCCGAGGACAAACAGGAAGATAAAACAGACAGACAGACAATTTTATTTATACTTAGGTACATTTGTATAGGCCTCAACAGTGTACAAAACACAATTACAAAAGGAAGATTTTATATTTCTTCTTTTTGGAAAATTTAGAGTACCTACCTATAAAAGGCCATTGGGATACATCCATAAATCTTTCATCTTCTTTGTATTCTCTTCCAACATCTCTCTCCTCATATCTCAAAAAGATTGTCTCAAAAGTCAGCTGTTCAACCTTTAAATACTACCACCAACATTGAAGATCTATCATTGCGACACTGAAGTTGTCGAACTTGGCTAAATTACTTAAATTCATTTATTCGAATTTGGATTTTAAAACACTTTTCGAAAGTCATACTAAGCTTCAACAAATGCCGTAAATGGCCTTGGAAGTAGAAAGGACAAGTGACTTCCATGGAGGTTCTTTACTTAAGTACTCACAATTACAGGTTGCAATAAGGTACTACGAGTTAAGGCTAATATATCAAACCCTTGTCCAAGTAGTTATCTTAGAAGTTATTATCCAGTTTGCAGACCCCGCGGCCTAGTCGGTAGTGGCCCTGCCTGTCCCAGGTTCGATTCCCGAACGGGGCACGTTTGTCATTTGTGATGTACTATGTATGGCTCTATGCGTCGAATGCCAGTGCGAGCAAGCATTATTTCTCGTTCGTTAGTTTTTATCATAATAATGGAAAATTTCCTCTTGTAAGTTTTCGCAAGGTAAGACGTTTTGTAAGTGTTCGGCACCCTTTCGTCATGCTTCCTTTTCGTTCATCATTGTACCTATTGTGGAAAATGTCGAGGTGACCTTTGTCGATATTAAAACCGCGAAAGTGGGGGATAGATGAGAAGTATATGACTTCGAACTCGAACTGATGTGACCATGCATGGATATATTATATTGAAATGTTAGGGGTAAACGTCTTCCATAAAAATACGATGAAGCAGCCGCACTCTACTGAGATTAACACAATTATTGAAAACCGCATCAAATCGGTTAAACCATTTCTGAGAAAGCGCACAATTAATGCGCAAATAAATACATAATTATTGCTTTTTACAAAAAAAAATAACCGACTTCAACCTCGATAAGCTGAGATAACTCAAAAACTACTCGCCAGATGGCGCTTAATTCAACATGTAGGTGTAAAGTTCTCGTCACTAAAAATTAATCAAGCCCAAACACTAGATAACTACAGTAAATCGTTGAGGAGTTCCCTTGACTGTCTTTCGGCTTCATCAGATCGACTCCAGACCTTCATGAAATTGTAGCGCTTTCATGTACTTATGAAAACATTAACAAAAACACTAGTCGTCCATACAATTTTCGAAAGTTGCCCTCGATTTCTCCGAGATGCCATCATCAGATCCTGGTGATCCTTTTAAAAGGACCCCACTGCGCATATCTACTTTACAACAAAAAAAGAATTATCAAAATCGGCCCATAAACGACGAAAAAATCGCTGAACAAACATAAAAAAGCATATATACGGTCGAATTGAGAACCTCCTTCTTTTTTGAAGTCGGTTAAAAAGGCAAAAATTGTAAAAATCATTGTATTGGGTTCCTCATTTACTTTCATGTATAAACAGCAATCAGTTATTTTTATATCAAAATAGGTTTATCCTAGACGAGGTATACCTAATTTATTTAATGTGCCTACTCTAATTTGAGCTTGACTCTTGATTAATATTGTATTCAAAGATGGATTGGTGGTTAATTAATGTAATAGGTTCATTCGTGTAGGTAATTGCTCAGGGCAAATAAATCGATATTGTGACTGTGACGTGGAAACTAATTGAAGTAGGTACGTACACCTAGTTTACATTGAAATCCAGATCAATATAGTGGTTGTCATTGCAAACTGTATCCACAATAATTCCACTGCTGAGCATTGGCTTCTATTCGCATGAGGAATACCTACAGGCCCAGTGCTGATTGGTGGACTTTACATGCCTTTTTCGAACATTGTGTACTTAGATTGTACAAGATAGGAAAAAAAATCCTCATTCAAATCTCCATCTCATTCGGATCTAACCCAAAACCCTTCAAATCAAACGAAGCTCAGACATGCTAACCATTGGTCCAGACATGATATCAATTAATTCATTAAACATAACTTCCAGATTCGACGAGAAGGAGAGCATATCGGGCGTGCAGCAGCTGAAGTCGTCGGTGCAGAAGGGCATCCGCAGCCGGCTGCTGGAGCTGTACCCGCACCTCGAGAACTACATCGACCAGGTGCTGCCCAAGAAGGATACCTTTAGGATTGTTAAATGGTAATTATAGATTAGTAAATAATCGATAATACATAATACACCCCCTAATATATCCCCGAGCTAAGATATCTTGGGACGCGGGTAGTATCTACCTATGGACAAAACCAACAGCATATCAGTAAGTACTTATCTCCAACGAAAACAAACATTCTTTGGCACCTTTGAGGAGTCAATACAACAAAGTAGGTATGTTAAGGAAGTAAATTTTCAAGCGGATTGGTTGCTCGTATATGTACCTACTTACAATGCCCTAGTCGCATGCTCATCAGTTCTTTTATGTAAATTTTGTAAATTCTACCGCAAGAACCATGTTATAAGGCTCCTATTTTAATGCTTTCCCGAGTCGTAGTTGAGTCAGATCGGATATGTAATGTGCGCACACCTTAATATGAATAGCGGGTTCAACTTTCCATTGCATAACGCACCTACCTGCCAGTTTGCAGCGTGATTACATCTAACGGAAGGAACCGTGTTACTGGATAAATGGTAACTAGATAAACTGGTGCCTTATCTTCTGAAGGAAAGCAGTCGGGGAATGTCGGTCAAACATGCGATCTTGTTGTGTTTTGAACTACTTCTTGTCGGTAGGATGTGAAAAGAACACAGATGTTTTGAAGAAGAAAAGCTGTATTTTTGTATCTAGTTCGAGTCAAAAATAGCATATTTTCATATTAATTTATTATGTATGTGTGTATGTGTAGGTATGTAAGTGTTTGGTCTACTCGACTTGTTAACCACCCGATGCTTAGGTGGTTATTGTCAATACCGTCAGCAGTTAAACTAAATAATGAACTTTATTGTCCATTCCAGTCACGACCACATCGAGATAATGGTGAACAGCGCTGGGGAGCTACTGTTCTTCCGCCATCGAGAGGGACCCTGGATGCCCACGCTGAGACTGTTACATAAATGTAAATAATATCATTATCTATATAATAACAAAAAATACTGGGACCACGCGACATAATATACCAGTACGTCTATTATGAGTTTTTAATACTATACTCGCTAGCGACTAGGTATCGTTTAGAATTTGTAGGCGCTGTACAGATTCTCATACAAATTCTAAACGATAGTCGCTAGCGAGTATAGTTTTAAAAACTCATAATAGACGTACTGCTTTCGAATAAAAAAGAATGATTAAAATCTAAACGCATACCCATGGGCGTAGACCAAAATTCTGAACCAGCTGCCCGTTACACACATAATAATATTTTACTTTTAAATCATTGGCGACTTTTGCGGTGGCTCGTTTATCGATTATTCACTTTTCTGCACTCCTATAGAAATCAGAATAACGTTGAACTATACAAAATATTACTGAATTAAATAAACGTACCTATTACTGAGTAGGTACCTAACTAAAGTTTTACGCGGTTTAGGCCTCATAAAATGAAATAACAGCAATTTGATAATAATTATTTACATTATTATACAGAAGATTTAGCATTGTTCAACATGCAACAAACTTGCCGAGTATGAAAATATGTACCTACTATTTATTACTGCGTTATTTTACACTAATTATTTAATATTTATAATTAATGAGAATAATTTGCGTACATAATATGTGTCAGAAACAACATCGTATAAATATTCAGTTCAATTGTTACTTTACTATCCAATCTAAGAGATTGGTGGAATTCCTAAAATGTAAATATTCCATTTAAGTCCGTTACTTGTGTATGGTACCTACCTAAAGTCCGTTTTTTTTCGCTAAGGACTAAATTGACACATGCAAATGTCAAATTTCGAAATAATGTTACCAGCTTTTTAGATATAGTGTTGTACTACGATAACGGTTTCATGAATCGTAACATTTTACTCTTACCTCATAATTTTATTATTATTTGACAATAGACGAATCTTTTAAAAGTCGTGGTGAATATGGAGCATCACAGATAAAAAAATATATTTATTGATTTATAATAACTTATTTCACTAAGTAAATACGACAATTATTTATTTATAATTGAAGAATACGTAAAAACATACATTTAACAACAATAACAAAACATTACAGTTGTCGCCACATTGTTAAAATTTTAAAGACACATTTTTGTAATTATTACAGAAAAACGATACTAGATTGTAAATTACGTAAGGTTATGGTCGTAGCACATCACTATTAATGATTTGCAAAAAAGTAGCAACACAGCTTAAGTCAATTTAGTCCGTAGCGAAAAAAAACAGACTGTACATAAAGATTTAAATAATAGGTACCTACTATTTCAAAGCAATGCATCGATTAAATACATTTAAATGCGTTCTAGGTACATAATAATTAATATTTTTTCCGTGACGTGGATGCATCCATGATTACAATGAAATGATGATATATGTGTTAGTCGAATGTCGTCATGTTTGCCACCAGTAATATAATATACTAGCGAACCGCCCTCGCTTCGCTTCGGGACCCGTAAGTATCAACCGCGTAGGTCCCGCTCCCGTAGAAATTTCGGGAAGATAATAAACTATCACCAAAATTAATTGAGGTTAAATTAAATTAAACTTACAAATAAAGCTTACGACAAAATAATAGCAAAGTAGCAAAGAATCACAGCAAGATTAATTCAGATTAAACTTGGAAACGCGGCAAGCTTGGTATGGCAGTGGGTTCGACCAAATTTGATTACCATAAAAACGGTTCTAGTGTGTTAATCTTAAAAGATAGACATATACTGTCGTGGACATTTTTTTAGATCATTTCAAGAGGAATAATTCTTTCATACATATATTTTTGGTATCTTGAATCGTTTTCGCAACGCATGCAACGAAAGCCCTCGAGAATGAATAATTTTCCCCGTTTTTTCCACATTTTCCATTATTTCTTCGCTCCTAATTGTTGCAGCGTGATGTTATATAGCCTATAGCCTTCCTCGATAAAAGGTCTATTCAACACAAAAAAAAAAATTCAATTCGAATCAGTAGTTCCTGAGATTAGCGCGTTCAACCAAACAAACAAACAAACAAACAAACAAACAAACAAACTCTTCAGCTTTATAATATTAGTATAGATATTTAATTTACCTATCTAAATGAATGAAATGAAGTTTGTTCGAAGGAGGTTTTTTACAAACACTTTTCGAAAGTCAAATTAGACCATCGCTTCAACAAAAACCTACGTCGAGTCTTGGAAAAAGAAGCGGTATGAAACTCCCAAGCAATGTCGTATGTTTTGTACGGGTCTTGAGCGAAAAAATTGCCGGGCTTTACTCGCAGACTCGCCGTCTCGGTGGGACACCTGCCTTATATCTCTAATTGAACTGTCACACTGTCTAATATTAAACGTGACTGTAACATATAAATAGAAATAAAAACTGTTCATATATACATTTATTATTTTCCAAACTATCAAACAAAAGTGGCAACCCTAGGTTGAACCACAAGTTCTTTGCCTTTTATTACCTGCGTCATGACAGTAATGTATTCTGTACATGTACTCGGTGGCAGAGGTCATTTTACAATAAAATTGTAAATAAACACAACACTTGCACGCGTAAACTCTCTCTACACACACTAACGAACTAATGTTTTAACACCGTCTGCTAATTGGACAAACTTTTTTCGTCCCTATTTGAGCCTTGCTAGAGCCAGGCTCAAATAGACCTAGAGGTCGGTCATGGCTGTCATGGGTGGCAGTGAAGTGGTGGTGCATGTTTGTTTGGTACCCTTATCCCAAACACACACACACACACAAACAAATACAGTCAAACCGAATTCGAATCGAAGTCGGAGAACCTCTTTTTGAAGTCGTTTACAAATCGATACGAGACGCTTTATTCATGCGAACCAAACATGTATCTCCTAAGCATTTTTGGGCGATGCCTAACAATACGTGTTCCATAAATAATTCCAACAAACTCCAACTGTTCCAGACCCGTTCTTCCTGCCAATGCAGCAAGTGGACAAGGGAGCGATCAGGTTCGTGTTGAGCGGCGCCAACATCATGTGTCCGGGGCTGACGTCGCCCGGCGCGCGGATGTCTCAAGTGGACAAGGGCAACGTGGTCGCTGTGATGGCCGAGGGCAAGGAACACGCGCTCGCGATCGGCATTACGTCGCTGTCGACTGATGATATGTAAGTACTTGGCTTTTGGCGTGTGTGGTGATATCGAACACACATCGCACGATGACGTCATGAAACCTGAATCATGCTATCGAAGATTTTTGTACCTCTTGCATTTGCACAAAAGTTTTGGTAGTCCAGCAGCTTTCAGCCATGTTTCACCTGGCCATTGAATGGAGCCCCTGATACCGTGATTCGTCTAATCTAGTAATACAGTCAAACCGAATACTATACTCGGATTTTTAATAAAACGGAGTAAAATGACATTTCGAGTGTTGCCACTTTTTAATGAAATAAAAATAGTTCTGGGGCAAAAATATTTCGTTATTGTCTGGAAGAAATCGCTCTTTAGCGATAAGACCGCCTTTTGTATTTTCTTTACATTGTTGTAATCGTGTTGCTTTGGTGTTAAATAAAGAGTATTATTATTAATTCAGTTAAATAATTAATTACTTTGTTTAATTTCAAATTTTCAAAAGACGACTCGTAGTTACTGCTCTAAACATTATAATCGTATTCGGTAAATAGATTGTAAGATTTATAATATAAAGAAACAACATATTTTAGTAGAAATTTGTTCTCTATTGGTAAAATCATCTTCACTATCTGATAAATTAATTAAAAATCTATCGGAAGTAAGAAGGCGAATGACCACAAATTGATACTATTGGTTTCGCAAGAGTTTATTATTTTAAATTTCAATTCGTAATATCGTTTATTGCCGGTATTATATCACTATCATTTGAAAGTTGGCAATATTATTTAAAGAAATGACAATATTTCGATGTGTCAGTTTAGGTACTCCGTTTAATTAGAAATCCGAGTAAAGAGCACATCTACACAAAATATTTGGTAGAAAAAAAATTATGTAGGTATAGTCCAGCGTTTAAACAATTTGGTTATTGCTGCCCTTCAATAATTCATAACATTCATAAGGCTTTAACAATTAATGTAGAATTTTCATTCGCAGTGCTAAGGTGAACAAGGGAGTAGGAATAGAAAATTGTCACTACCTCAACGACGGGCTCTGGCAGATGAAACCTGTGAAGTGAATTATGAAAACTGTTTTGAAATGAGCTACAATTATTACTTAATGAACTTATTAATTTCTTTTTAATATAAGCCTTTTTTAATACAATAAATAATGTATGTATTGCTCTTTAGAAAGACTAATTTTTTTTATTACCCGCATGAGAGGTGGACAATAACAAAAGTACCAGGATTAGAGTATCCTATACCTTATGGCCATAAGGTCCATCATAGTTTAAACTGTGATTACGGCCCAGTTGGAATACAAATATCTTCTAGATAAAATTCTCGTGTCACAATGTTAGTTACCATACTCCTCCGAAACGGCTTGATCGATTGTAATGAAATTTTGTATGTACATATATTCAGAAGGTCTGAGAATCGGCTACTATTTATTTTTCATACCCCTAAGTGATAAGGTTTGTTCACCCTCAACATTTTTTTTTGAAGTTTTGGACGAAAATTTTTGTTTTTATTTTTTTATAATGTGGCATTAAAAAATACATACAACCCTAAATTTTCATCCTTTTATCACCGACCCCTATTTTTTAATATTCATGTTCCTAGAAATAATTTATATGGCATAACAACGTTTGCGGGGTCAGCTAGTATCCATATACCATCCATATACTCGTATATCCTTGCCTAGGTTTCAAAAAATCTCTATACGTAGGTATGGAGATTTTCATCTTTTTGACTCAGAATACAGACAGTTTCGCGATTATAATAATAGTATGGAAGAATGGATTAAGCAATCAATCATCATGAATAAGTGAAAATGTTTCTATATAAAAGTAGAAAGAAGAAAATAGAAGTAAATATGTAGAAGGAAGTAAGTTAGTTCTTAGCTGCTTTGCTAGCTTTGGTTCCGATGAAAATACTCTTATTTAATAAGGTATTAACTGATACTGGGCTGGGTAAATTATTCTGCTAAGTGCAAGAATGGCTCCATACGAAAAATCTCTCGGTATTCAATAGCAGAAACCATAAACACAACAATTTGTATCCGAATTATAGACTCCAAAGTTAATTTTTGGACGTACCATTGTACTCAAATGTTTCAGACAGGAACGCTCATCAAGAAAGTTATAATTTTAGAATAGATGCTACAAAATAAAAAAAGAAAGATGTTTTAGGCTTTTGGAATCTGGGACAGAGAAGTGATTCCAGGACACGGGACAAGATGCACAATTCCGAGACAATCCCGGATTTCCCGGCCACCTGGCAACCCTGAGTACAATACTTTGTTTTCAAAACTTTCAAATCTTCCCCGCCAAATTACGCTCCGTTTCACATAGAGTGATCAGTTGTGATTATTAAATTATATAGTTTTACTATTTTTGCCACATCAACGTCAGTTTTGGGTAAGGAATAAATTAAGTAAAAATTGATTTTCTATTCTATGTTTAGGTTTTGAATCAAATACAAATAATTGTGACTTGACTGCGCTGCAACGTGAAATGAAATTATGAAACGTATGTTTTATAAAATGGCGAAGGCAATTGTTAGTTCGGCTCGTCAGGGTAAATAATTATTTTATATACAAATTTAAAAGCCGAATGAATTAAAACATAAAATTGAAGTGTATTAGAGACAGTGGCAATAAATGTTTAAGCTATTTCAAGTACCGCAATTAAATAAAAAAACTCAAACTTATGACGTTGCGTTATCAGCTGTTAGTGGCAGTAATTTCGAATTATTGAAATTATAGTGTTCTAAAAGTGTTTTGATTGATAATGTTAGCTTATGATAACTTTGATATTAACACAAGTTTATTCCTAATTGAATCACATTACGCAATGGTCCTTCATACATACGAGTTCAAAGTTCATTCGTAAGTCAGTTGTTTTGAATTAGTTTGTTTCGTTCGAATTTCCTAGCTGACTAGATTATTTTCACAGTGGGGAGGCTAACGAATGCAGCCCGAAGATTTTACTCGGATTATCCTAAAATAACCACCCATTATACCATATATCCAAGAGATAAGGACCCAAGATGGAAAGGTGAGTTTCACAACCTTGTGATTAGATTAGCAAACGTAAAATTAAAACATGTCAAAAAATGTTAAAGTTAAGTCCCGTATTTAACTTTTGTTATCTTGACGGACACTTATCTTATTAAACAATGAGTTGTTCAGTAAGTACCATTTGTTATTTTGTGTTGTATGAATATCTTGTTATCACATCCTAATGTAACATTCCTCGTAATATGTTAATTATTTGAAAATAATTATTATAATAACGCTACACACTCATAGCCCCTTCCACTACGATTCCCTGTATCAGGAGTGTCATGGACAACACAATGTACACAAACATGTATAAATCTTAAATTCACCTAATCTACTTAGATGGCAATGACAAAAACTAAGCTCATAGTATTTTATGAAATATGTTTTAATTTTAAGGTGAATAAAATTTAAGCAAACTAATAGTGGTACTTAATATAGCTGAGATTGTGCGAAAGTTAAATTTTTACTCAACCAAAACATAGACAATTGTTGCTTAGTAATCAAGTTTAGTTGCTATCTAAATTTCAATTATATATTATTTTCTTGTATTGAACTAGATGTGAACATGGAACGTATGGCGGAGGAGACCGACATCCTCATCATTGGAGGTGGACCGGCCGGGATGTCCGCTGCCATCAGAGCAAAACAGATTGCCGAGGAAAAGGGGGCTGTATGTATTACTCTTAAATGTTAATGAAAGTTAATATCAAGTTTGCAAATTTTACAGATTTCATGTAAACATGAATAAATTAAAATTTTGAAACAATCATCTATAAAATTAATTCAGTTTGCAATAATATATGGCATCAAAAAAACTGTTTATAGCAGTATAGAATATTTTTTTTATTGTGACATTATCTTTTATATGTATTATATTTATCACAGGCATAAAAAACATTTTAGCAAATATAAAAAAATAAAGTAATTAAATGAAAACTTTTTTATTTGCAGGAAGTAAGAGTAACCCTACTAGAAAAAGCAGCGGAAGCTGGTGGGCATATCCTCTCGGGGGCCTGTGTGGACCCCGTAGCTCTCAATGAGCTGATCCCTGACTGGAAGGAAAAGGGGGCACCTATGAACACTCCTGTCACATCGGACAAATTCGGTCTATTGACTAAATCTGGCAGAATACCTATACCTGTGTTCCCTGGTAAGCAAATATATTACACCCAGTTACAGATATTAAAACCACATCAAAATTGATGAAATAATTCTGAGAGCAGTGATTGATTCTAATATTTTCTATATTATGTGGTGATGAAACAGTCCTCATATACGCTATTTAAAATGAATAAATTAATTAACTTCCAGGTCTCCCCAACTACAATCATGGTAACTATGTTGTGAGGCTAGGTCACCTGGTGAGGTGGTTGGCCGAGCAAGCGGAGGCTGTTGGTGCAGAGGTAATAATTGTTGTTATACTGGTATTAGCTATGCTGTTCGCGTTAATTTGCCATATTGTTTGTGATGAATTTGTATTAAAAAAATACTAATTAATAAATTATTAGGTCTAACATGGCTGTGTAAGTCACAAAATTTCGAAATTTAGATAGTGGTCTTATATTATTATTTCATTTGAAATTATAAATTTAGGTATTTTATGAAATAAAAGTTCCTTATACATTATTATTATTATAATAATCATATAATTATGTTTATTTCAAATACTTTGAAAGAAATAATTATACATGCAAATCTTTACAAACCATACAAAAGCACTTATTCGTACAACAACCACAATTTAATAAATCAATAAACAAAAATTCACAAACAACAAAACGCTCGTGAGTAGGTCTGGCCGGGCTGCGCGGGCGCAGAGCTGCTGTACCGCGACGACGGCTCGCTGAAGGGTGTAGCGACGGGCGACGTGGGCATCGCCAAGGACGGCGGGCCCAAGGACATGTTCGAGCGCGGCATGGAGTTCCATTCTAAGATCACTATCTTTGCTGAAGGTATGTTTTGACGTATTTTTGATCTAAAAAAATCTACCTTATAACTTTTTTAGGGTTCCGTACCCAAAAGGGTAAAACGGGACCCTATTGCTGAGACTTCGCTGTCCGTCCGTCCGTCCGTCCGTCCGTCCGTCCGTCCGTCCGTCCGTCCATCCGTCACCAGGCTGTATCTCATGAACCGTAATAGTTACACAGTTGAAATTTTCACAGATGATGTATTTCTGTTGCCGCTACAACAACAAATACTAAAAACCAGAATCAAATAAATATTTAAGTCGAAATATGGCTTCGATGTATTAGCGACAAGCAACGCCATGCTGGCTACGACGCCTCCGACGCTTTTAGTTACCTGTTGTAGTTTTAGTTTAGTTACTTTAGAAGAGATGGCGTTGCTTGTCGAAAGTAAATATTTAAGTGAGGTTTTCATACAAAAGGCCAGATTTTTTTGGCGTTTTATACATAATGGTATGGAACCCTTCGTGCGCGAGTCCAACTCGCACTTGGCCGGTTTTTTGTTGTTCGAAAGCTAGTGCTTCACGTCTGGTCTCATTTAAATTTGATCGAAATCTGACGAGTAGTTTTTGCGATATCTTCGTCTTGTTTTTCTTCTTTATGTTCTACATTTTTTCTTATTCTTCTTTTTTTATTGTTCCAGGTTGCCATGGACACTTGACAAAAATGGTGTCTCAGAAATACAATTTAAGGGAAAAAAGTGAGCCTCAGTCCTATGGTATTGGCTTGAAGGAACTCTGGGAGGTTAAGCCGGAGGTACTTATGATTAATTGTTTAAAGTTTTATTTTATTTAAGACCAGAAACATGCCTTAATTTAATGTCAAGTTATGACAGAAAATATACACGTTTGAAATCATTCACTTCCGATATAAATTTTGTTTGCTTAATTTTGTAGATTAAAGGTACAATTTTTGTACTTTTATAAATTAGGAAGGTATTCATTAATTGTCATAGTTGCATAAATTCTGTGGAAACTACTTTACTTACTTGCCTATTAATATTTTTAAAATATTCCTCATCCTTGCAGAACCACAAACCCGGTCTAGTAGAGCATACGATTGGCTGGCCGCTGGACAAGAACACGTACGGCGGGTCGTTCATCTACCACCTCGCGGTGCCGGAGGGCGAAGCACCCTTGGTCGCCGCGGGCTTCGTCGTCGGCTTGGACTACGCTAACCCGTACCTCAGTCCCTTCAAGGAGTTCCAGAGGTTTAAATTGCATCCGTATGTCAAGCCTATGTTTGAAGGTGAGTTTACCACCTATAATGGTTACATCACCTATAATTTTATCTTTTAACTTTTTCAAGTACCTTTTTAATAATTTTGTGAGATTAAGAATTTCAACGGAATGGGAAAATTATTTTTGTGAGCACAAATATAATAGCATAAGGCTGTTGTCCCACGAGTGGCCAGAGAGCAACTGTTTTATTATTGGCTATTTTCTCACCTCTCATGTAAACAAATGAGATGCATGACCTCATTTAGTTTATCTTCTTATCTCCTCAATAATGAGAAGAGACCCGTGAGTAGAGAAAATTTTAGTTGATACATAGATAAAGAGCCATAGAAACACATGACCTCCTAGCACTGATGAATGTACGATAATGCGTAGTCCCCGATGCAGTCATTCACGCTTAGACACGTTATAGTCCCTGAACGTTTATCAACCTTGTCTTTTCTGTCTGTGATAGTCCTTAAACTTTCATCAACCCTATCTTTTCTGTCACAGGCGGCACCCGCGTAGCCTACGGTGCCCGTGCATTAGTGGAAGGCGGCTGGCAGTGCCTGCCCAACCCGGTGTTCCCGGGCGGCTGTCTGGTGGGCGACACGGCCGGCTTCCTCAACGTGCCCCGGATCAAGGGCACGCATAATGCTATGAAGAGCGGTGAGTGGGTTATTTTATGTTAATTTCACAAAAGAGGTGAAATTTATTAAATTAAGTAAAGAAGTCAAAGAATGAATTATGATATTTATATTTTTTTGTGAAATTTGTGAAAGGATACCATGCAATGTATTATATTCAAATATTATGAAAAAATGCAAATATGTATGAAAAACAAAGTTTTGGTACAATTTTTTTTAAATTTTTGTTTATTTACTCCTGCAGCATCTTTTATTTAATGTCTATTCTGTATGTTGAGTTTTTTAATATGTCAGCTATAATAATTAAATATTTCAAATTGATCTGTTTCAGGTATGCTGGCAGCCGAAGCTGCCATGGATCTCATTCTGTCCGGCGAGGCGTCTCACGACAAGGGAGTCACGCCTACGAACTACGAAGACAAACTTAAAAACTCTTATGTTTATAAAGAATTAAAGGTATTTACTTTAAAATAGTCACAAGCTAGTTTCAAGGGTTTCACTTCAAATGATTACTTCCTTTTAGCTATTAGCTGAAATTCAATAAAATTGAAATTTATTCTAAAATCAAAACCAAATTACAAAAATGATTTACAAAATATATAATTTACAAAAGTACTAGCAGTTTTTGTATTAACAATTACGGACAATACTTACTACTTACTTATTGAAACATCAAACTCAGCATAGCCTCGTCTTAAAACTGATTTTTTTATCCAGTTTAGACCATAGTCCACTTCAAAGCATTGGCCTTTTACGCTTAAAAGTCCATATCTTTTGCTATATTGAAATACACAAAACACAATATATAAATTTGCAGCAAGTCCGCAACTGTCGTCCGTCGTTCCACACGCCGCTGGGTGTGTACGGCGGCGTGGCGTACTCCGCCTTCTCCACCCTGCTCCGCGGCATGGAACCCTGGACTTTGAGTCACGGAGGTAACGTGCACATTTGCTTGAACAATTGCTGAACACAACCAGACAATAAAAAATATTAAATTATTAACTGAGCTATTACTAATAACAAACAACAAACAGGATACTTACTATCAATAACGGTGTATTTTCCAGTATTTTTACGTTTGATTAAACTAACCTACTTCCCAGTTCCGATTTAAGTCTTATTCTATGTCAATGAAACATGTTGCAAAAATAGGAAAATATTTAAATTTTCCAAAGCAAATCGAACGCATTCATTAATCTTAAAAAATACACATTTCTCAATGTGACACAGAACTAGCACATATTATGAAGATTATGATTTAAAAAGCTAAGCTAAGCTACAACCCACTAATGGCCCACTACTGAGCACGGGTCTCTCCTCATTACTGAGGAGGCCTAGAGCATACTCCACCATGCTGCTCCAATGCGGGTTGGTGGAGGGGTTAGTGGCCAGTGTCGAAAGTTTTCAAGCCGCCCGAAGGCCTCCGACATGGCTTAACGACTGCTATCAATCGATAGCAACCGGGACCGACGGCTTTACGTGCCCTCCGAATCACGGAAGCGCTCAAGAAATTTTTGCCACTAGCGGTCACCCATCCGACTACCGACCGCGCCCGCTGTTGCTTAACTTTGTCGATCGCGTAGGATCGACGCAAGCCGCTGGGCTATGAGCGCTTCGATTATGATATAACAATGAACTATTCCAGGTGCGGACCACGCGCGGCTGAGGCCGGCCAAAGAGTGCCAGCCGATAGAGTACCCCAAACCGGACGGCGTGATCACATTCGACCTGCTGTCGTCTGTGGCGCTTACAGGTATGTACAAACTTGCTGTGGTATGTCTGATTATATTGTAATGTCATGTCAGTTTACTGAGTGGAAAAAATCTTTGGGAGTTTCTTGCTGGTTCTTCCTTTGAGACTACTCACGGGAGTGTTGAAGCGATGATTAGCTTTGAATGGCACCAAGTGTTGAAAAAAACATACTACACTATCTGCTTACCCGATGTCTCTTTTGTTGGTATTTATTTCTGATATGCGAAAATAAATTAAAATACAAGAGGAAAGGAAATTAATTACATTTGAAATAATACTATACCCGTTACCATCACTTCGAAAAGCTTAACTAAAAAGGAGCGTCGAAACAAACTCCCCAGCATGATTATCATCTGTGCAGGTACGAACCACGAAGCGGACCAGCCGGCGCACCTCACGCTGAAGGACGACAGCATCCCGGTGAAGAGGAATCTGGCGGTGTACGAGGGGCCTGAGGCCAGGTTTTGTCCCGCTGGTATGTGTTTTCAATGAAAACTTTTCATATTCATATTTTCTGAAAGTGATATATTTACATTATGTTATGATAGACAAACAGCTACGCGATGGCATAGCAAACCGCACTCGAATAACAAACAGACAACGTGTGATAAAAAAACGTTATAGATTTTTCGTTCCAGCCTACATGTGGAACCATGGGATAAAAAACTTTATTCCAAAACTTCCAGGGTCTTGCGTCTTGGGAAAAGTTTCTATGCCAATGTTGTTGAAAATCTTATTATATTTTTAAAGAATATTTTAAGTTTGTGAGCAATTCGCAAAAATTCCAATAACCTTTGTCTATTTCAGGTGTCTATGAGTTTGTACCATTAGAGACTGGGGATGGCCAAAGGTTACAGATCAACGCCCAGAATTGTATCCATTGTAAGTATATAATGTGTATTAATATTACTTTTACATCCTTTTTTATGAATAAGTAGATGAGTAGATGAATTGTAATTAAATTAATGATATTTAACTCACGGAACATAAAGAAGAAACCAAGTAGAAAAGAAGTTTTGCTAATTAATAAATTGGTATGCGTGTTTCTAGGGGAGTGTAGGGAGCACTAAGAAGATTTTTAGAAATTACTACCCTCCACCCCCTATCGAGTTAAAAGGGGAATAAACTGGAACATATATTTATTTAACTTTGTGTATAGGTCCTTAAGTGACGCATTGAACACTAAGAAAGTACATTAAATTTCCAAACACCTTATAAAATGTTATTAATTCCAGGTAAAACATGCGACATCAAGGATCCATCGCAGAACATCAACTGGGTAGTACCCGAGGGCGGCGGCGGGCCCGCCTACAACGGCATGTAAACAACCTCGTACCGCTTTCAATATCCTATCTATTCTTTAGACCTATCTATCCGAAACCTATGGACCTATCCATCATCTATCTGGGGATAGTTTAGTAAGTAGTGTCCGGCCGATAGAGGTTTTTCAGCCTAAATAGACCGAAACGAAAATTAAGGCCTAGCCCGAAACTAGGATTTTGGCCGAAACTGGCCGGAACAGAAACTTTCGGTTGGTCACTAGTAATAAATAATATGTGTAGTAATTAGTAATAACAACTAACACGTATGTTGGGCTTATATAAAATCGTTTTACTGAGGTTTATGGATAGATAGAATGTTGAAATCGACAAATAGTTTTAATGAATGCAATGGCTCAGTCATGTAAATAGAGATTATATTCGTGCATCACATGTAGGTACATTTTTATTATTATTGTATCTGTATGTTTGTATTTGTACAGCAATATTCCTATTTGAGGTTGGTGTAAGTGTTTATTGGCTATGTGACTGTAAAAAAGTGTTTTGTATAATTTGCTATACAATGTAATTAATCAGTTTAACAATATTTGTTTTGTATTGGTGGTATCTTTGGAGACTTGCATCTCAATAGATCAAACGGATACCTACTGAAGGAGTTTTCATCCTATGATTTTATGACTTACTCGTATTTAATCGTGCTAACTACAGTTTAAATGCAACGGGCACTCACGATTTTGTTAACCTGATCCTTGTTGCACTTTAAAAAAAGTTAATCACACTTACTTATTTGAAACTCCCGGCTTTTCGCGGAGAGACCAGAGTTTAGTAATAAGTAATGACTTAAAAATATGTCTACACAAAAATCTGCTTCTAAATTTTTTAAGAATACTTACAATTTTTTATATTATTTTGTAATCAATATTATTTCTTATTGACGTACAGTCATGTGATTATGCAAGTAAGTACAATTTTATAAAGTTGTCTTTTTATAATATAGTAAGTCAGGTTGCTACTAAATTATATCTACTATGTATTATAATCATTAAGTACCTAGTTTATGTAAATAGTAATCATATTTTTCAATCATGATTTCCTTGATAACTGCCACTTACATATATTTTTGTAATTGTTCATATAATATTTTCGTATACCTTATAATAATCATTATATAGTTCATGTAAGTAATAAATGTAATAAATACAAACTATCTCATTTGGTGCCTAAGTAGCTAATAACTTACCTAGGATTGCGCATATGGATAGTAAGAACGGTAGTGTGAGTCTAAGATGTAATTTTACCCTAAGAAATGTTATTTTGTATGAAATTTTACCAAATAAATCGTTATTTATGTACTCGTTGTATTATTTCCAAAAGTACCCACAAAACGCCAGAAAGTTAAAACATAGAAAAACATGGCAGTAGATATTTGTTATTTTTAAAATACTTTTAGGTTGAAATATATTTAGACGAAATTAAAAAATCCTCATGAATAACATAAAACACTTATTATTAATTTATATGTTATTTATCAAACATATATAACAATAAGGAGGTAAGTTGGTACTGTTTTGTTCCTTAATTAACAGATTCTTAGATTGCTTGCGAGTGGCATTAATTAATTATTTTTAGCGATGAGTCAACAGCTCTACATATTTGTGGTAATAGTGGTAAACAAGAAAAGTGTAATGAAATGAAACTTGTGTCGTATTGAAAAAGTATGACGTAAAAAGTATGTTTACAGTCCGCCCAACTTATCTCTGAAATGGCAAAAATTGGAACTAACGAAAAGTCATTCATAAGTACGTTGTGTTCATTCATCTGTCAGTTACTAGTGTGCAATGATTGGTCAAATGAATGTCAAATGCGTCCGACAGCGCCTCTTTCGTTTCAGTCTTAGGTTGGGTTTACTATACATAAGTTTATATACGTATAGTACGCGACAAATTGACATGGCTTTTTTCTAGGGATGTGGCTTATATCGATATTTTTCTCACGCAACAAAATAAGAGTAACATCAATTAAATAAAGTTTATTATAAATGTTAAATGAAAATGAATCTGATTTATTCAGTTTAGGCTATTATGGTACTTACTAGCACTTACGACTACCTACATTAAATTAATATTGTTGATAGACAGATAAAGAAATATTTAAATAATTTTCATGTAGATACTGAATGAGCTAGTTAAAAGATTTACCTACAACTTAATGTTGTTAAAAAATATATTTTATTCATCGCAATCAATATCAAATGAGCTCATACTAACATCGCTACATGGTACAGAAGATGCCCTCTGTGAACTAGTTGAAACAATAAAGCACGAGAGAGACACAAACAAAAAAATCGTTTCTCTAGTGTCACTAGATATCGAGGGTGCTTTCGACCACGCATGGTGGCCAGCAATAAAAAACCAACTGCTAGCAAAAAACTGTCCTGCAGATATCTACGGAGTGGTGGACAGCTATCTTGACAACAGAACAATTACAATAAGTTACGCTGGCGTCACAGTCACAAAGCCCACGACACGTGGATGCATACAGGGCAGCATAAGTGGACCATTGATGTGGAACGTAGTCCTGGACTCGCTCTTCGACATTCTGGAGGGATTTCCGGTACATGTCCAGGCTTTCGCTGACGATGTGGTCTTGGTGGCTTCTGCTGACACTGTCGCGGAACTGGAATCAATGATCTGCCCTGTTCTGGACCTTATATCCGAATGGGGTAAGGGGCAAAAACTTAAGTTCTCTCCCCAAAAAACTGCACATATGGTTTTAACCAGGAAGAGAAATAATCTTGCGCCGCAAATAGCAATGGCAGGAATCCCCATCCCAGCAGTCGATTCGGTCAAAATCTTGGGGCTGGTTATTGATAAGAACTTGACGTTCCGGGATCACATCCAGTCTGCCTGTTTTAAAGCCACCAACATATACAAGGGCCTCGCAAAAGCGGCCAAAGCCTCCTGGGGCCTTAACCCAGACATCATAAGACACTTGTATATAGGGGCTGTGGAACCAATCCTCTTGTACGCCGCAAGCGCTTGGGCAGATAGCACTTCTAGGAGCTACATAGTTAAGCAGCTTAGATCAACGCAGCGCTTATTTGCGATCAAGATCGCGAGAGCCTATCGCACTGTCTCATTTGACTCAGCGGTAACTATAGCGCGACTGTTGCCAATCGAGATGCGGGCTCGTGAGGTGGCTGAGCTCTACGCCGTGAGACGTGGAAAGCCACTGCCGGAGGCTGGGTATCGTATGATTGAAATGAGAACACCATTTTCTCGACTGCCACACCCCGGACTCCGGCTAGAGGTGCAATACACTCCGCTCGATCACCTGGAAAGTGATGAGCCAGGGGAGCGACCATCCGCTCCCATCAGCATTTATACTGACGGCAGTAAAATCGATGGCAAAGTAGGCTGTGCTGTTACCTGCTGGAGAGACGGGCACGAAATGCTGAGTAAAAAATACCGTCTAGAGGCATACTGTTCCGTATACCAATCGGAGTTGCTCGCATTAAGACAAGCGATACGGCTAACTATGGAGCGTCCATGCTTCAGGGAGTGCGATGTCCTGAGTGACTCACGTTCTTCGCTGGAGGCACTAACTGACTTGCGGTCCACTCATCCTCTGGTGAATGACATCAAGAAAGAACTAGCGCGTGCGGCCGAACAGGGCAAGGTTATAAAGCTTTGGTGGGTGCGTGCTCACGTGGGCACCGCTGGGAATGAGCGTGCCGATGAACTTGCTAAGCAAGCAGCCCTTCATAAGAGGACGGTCGCAGACTACGACAGATTCCCGGTGTCGTTTGCTAGACAAGCGATACGCCAACGCACTCTTGACGCTTGGCAGGCCGAATACAAAGGATCTAGCAAAGGAAAAATCACAAAACTATTCTTCCCGGACATCAGCAAGGCGTACGGAATTATTGGTAAAATTGGCATTTCTTACTGGAGAACACAAGTGTGGACAGGTCACGGTGGGCTAGCCCAATACCTCCACCGTTTCAAGCTGCGTGACGATCCCAGATGCCTATGCTCCCCAGACGTCGAACAGACGGTGGAGCACATTCTTAATGAATGTCCTCGTTTTATTGCTAGAAGGAAGCAGCTTGAAGCTGATTTAGACATGGACATTGCTACCTCGAACTGGAGCTCCCTTCTGGCCGGGGACCGCTCAGGGCCTAAATTCGCAAACTACTGTGTTAGCGTGATGCGTGCAGTGGCACTATCGAATAAATAAATTAAAGAAAAAATAAGAAGGTAAATAACACACAAAACACACACACACACACACACACACACATACACATATACATACATAGAAACTTAAATAGTAATAACAAGATAGATAGTAGAACACTAAGAAAGTGCTATATACAAATTATAAATGTAAGTAAATAATAGATTTAGATAAATACAAAAGTAAATAGATATAATAGGTATTATATTATAATAGAGGTATTGGAAATAATAGGTATTATATAATAGGTATCATAGTATAATAGGTGTAATAGTAGAATAGGTATTAGAAATGTATTTTAATTTCATTAAATTAGGAATATTATAAATTACGGATAAACACGGCCCTTGAAAATGAATATCAAGGGGTTATACTAGATGTAACAATAAATAAAAAAAAAAAAAAAAAAAAAAAAAAAAACTAACATCGCTACAAGCACTTTGTGACTCTCCGTCACTAGTATCTCCGACTTCTATGTATGATAAAATCTAAAGCTACCGTAGTTATTTTAAAACATAACAACAAACAAAAATGTGAGTGAGATTAAAATCGATAAACGCGGTCGATATAGGCTCGGGCATTACTATTACTAAGGCGAGCGCGGGTGACGTGCGGCATGCGGGGTGTCCCTTCCCCCGCGTCTCACCTCATACCCCGGAAGCCATGTCGATCTGTCGCGCCTACTATACACCGTACCACAGATACCGTCCTGATAGCATCACACTCTTATTACAGCCCTTGCATTGCAATGTTCAAATTACCAACAGCCACTATCTGTGAACACGATTCAATTACTGCTATCCGTTATATTACTTGCCGGGATCTGAAGTATCCTATAAATTAAGTTTAACTAGTGTTCTTCATCAAAATTATTTCTAAAGACTATTACGCCCAGTGCCGCCGCAAGCGGTGTGCAAGACGTGCATCGCACGCGGGCGGCACGCATAGGTACCTACGTGTATCATCGTTTTATAGGGAGACATGATAATAAATCTGTATGAGGTGCAAAACGGTTTTGCACGCGGGCCTCCATGCGACTTACGGGGGCGCTGAATGCGCTAATATATTAAAAACATAATAATATATTGGACGAAAATTAAAAATATAAGTACTTATGTCTGCTAACAACTAAAAAGATCTCAACAGTGCCTCTATTATGAGTTGTTGTAGTAAACGTAAAGGACGTTACTATTGCAGTTGACGTTTAGAATTTGTATGAGAATTGTAGTTCAGTATCGTAACCGCTAGAGGCGCTGTACGGATTCTCATACAAATTCTAAACGTTAACTGCAATAGTAACAGTTTGACGTTTACTACAACAACTCATAATAGAGGCACAGGACTAGTTTGTGGTTATAGTTTCTGACCTCTTTAAAAATACACAAATGTACTCGAATTTATTCTTTTCACTGCTGTATCCGTCATCCTGACTGCAGAATTCAAGAACGTCATAATATGTTTTCATTACTGTTAGCACAACAAAATATAAATTGAAGGCAATGAAATGTTCAAAGTAATATTAATGCTGTACTTAATATGGACGGCGGTAAGTACGTTGTAAATAAAAACATACGGGCAATAAACAGCGTATAATGTTGTTGTTCTTGTTATACTTCATGCGAGGCAGTTAGCGGAGGTTTTTACAGAGGCAACCTGGTGAAATGAGGCGTGTAATTGGACATATTGTTCTTTTTTGCTTTAAAGACCACCTGAATATTTTATAAACCTAAACTAAACCGTATTATATTAGGCTCAAAGCTCAAAGAAAAGGTACATTAGGCGAAAAATTATTCACAAGTTACATTGGTACAGCTAGCAAACGTTTGCATGGCGAATTGGTGTCATGGTATAAAATAAGATACAAAAAAAATCTAAAAGCAGGTATTAATGTAATAAGTGTAAGGGTTATTAGGTAGGTATTCATAATTATAATCTTAACGTTTTAGAGTAACGAGGAAAAGCTATAATAATGACGCGTTCTGATCTCCAAACGAAGCAACCAAAGCTTGCTTGTAGGCTTATAAGCTTTAAATAAGTGACCAGTAAACATTCTCCCTCCTCACTTTTGATAAGATACAATTTTGAAAAATTGTCCTTTGTTCCTAAATTTTAGACTTATGCACACTTTCAATAGAGTCTAAGTAGACATTGTTCTCTTGGGCGATATACTAGATGAAAGGTACCAAAAAATACAATAAATTCCACTTAGTTCACACAGGTGATATGAAATATGTATGTACCTACACGCGTAATGTAGCTACAAGAATACATTATTTTTAAATTTGAATTTATATTTACATGCTGGGGCCCGTCAGTGTTAATATCTAAAAAGAGATCGGTTCAGTGGCTCCTAATAACATAATATTTGAACAAAGATAAAGAAAATTACTATGAACCGCATCTAAAATCATCATATTTTCGTTGTTACAAAATTATTATTTTATTTTTACGTTATTACTTCGCCCGAAACCAAGCTCGGGTAAAATGTTGACCTTTTGAGATCCGCAGGCCACCTCGCTACGGAAATCAGAGAGCGTGACGGCGAATCGAAGACTATTATATAGGTTTCTATCTGTGTGAAAAGGAGTTTTTTTGGACTGGGGACTACATCTAGTGCATAATTGCTAGTATCAATTCTATAGCAGTCATCATTTTGATTAAATGATACTTACTTGAAAAAAAAAAATAAGTTTAGTCGTACATTTAAATCGAAAATACTGATGTTACCTAACGTGCGTTGGGAGATGGAGCATTTAACAGCTCTCTGTGAGATACAATTTTAATTTAAATGGAAACAACAAGGCTATTTATTAAACTTCGTGAAGTTATCTAATTTTAATTGCTATTGTTAAGTCAGACACATACACTGTGTAGTCGTTACTGCAACTTGGACAATCGCTAGTCCACACCAAACTAAGTAGGTACTCTTCCACTTTCTGTGCAGATATTGAAATTAAAATAAAGTAAAAAGAGTTAACAATGGAAGTATATTTCAACAAAAATGTAAATATTTCAGTTTTATTTTTCGTAAGGGTCGAAATAAATTGACGCCTTGAAAATGAAAGATGAAAATTATGAAATGATGTAGGTGGTATAACTACACTAATATTGTCGGCAAATGTGACACTTATTCTATACTGCACTGTTTCTGTAAAACTCATTTTCAGAGATTCCGGAATTCAAATACAACAGTGGGTAAAACTAGCTACTTAGTGAAAAAATTAACATTAAAGAATTGCCTCAAAATCACTTCATGCTACTTATGCGCTCCAGCCAGTATAATTTAATTTAAAAAGCTTATAAACGTTTTGGCGACGTTTTAAGCAATTCGCATTCACGAGCACAATTTAACCGTTATGAACTACAGGAGTTAAAAAAATTGTACAAAAGTTTGCGGAGGAATTTATGTGGTGTGGACCTAGCCTAATGTGCGCTGGCTACGTAATGGACGTTGTTAATTGCTTTCTGTAAATGGGATTTTTCTAGGTTGTTCTCGATTTCATGAATTTTTTAATATCTAGACTAGGAGATAAAATGAGCACTCGATATAGGAGATAATGTGTACCTACTAATACTAATAAACTACAAGCTCTGTTATTTTTCTGCAGTAAATTGAAGTAGTATTTTATACTGTGTACTTTTATTAAGAAGGAAAAATTTGTAAAACTTCATTTTCTTAGATAAACATAGAAAAGGGACGTCGCAATTGAATTCTACACGAGGCGAGGTATTCTGACTGAGTCAGGACCTCAGGACAATACATGGGTTGTGGACAGTTGCTAATACATATAGTAACTTAAGATGTAGAATACTTGATCAAAACAAGTGTATTCATAAACTTTTTCAAAACATCATCAAAAACAATCAAAATCAATTTGCTGGTATACTATCAGTTTTGTGAACTGCAGCAGTCTTAATACCTACTTACTTCATTAAGACTGCTGCAGTTTTCAAAACTGTAGCAAATAACTATCCGTTTAATCCCCAAACGTTAATAAACCACGGAATTAGCTCGGGTTTTAACTCACTCGCTGTTTTGTTACCAAAAAACCCATATCTTGAACTTAAAATGTGGAGACCTCGATTACGATCGTTTCAACTGTCACGGGTAATGTAGCGGCACTGACTACATAGCTACGGCTAACACAGTGTAAGGACTTAGAGTGGTCCGGGATTTGATGTTGGAAGATCTATATGCGGTATAGTCTTGTTATTTTGGGAGTAAACAGTTTTAACTCTTGTATTTTAAACAGCCTTCTCTGCTCCTATAGGATTTACAGGCCTAGAGCAACCTAGAGAGCAATTTGAGCAATCAATGAATTAGCAATTGGTCCTTTTTTGGTAGTCACGATTCTTTTGTTGGCACAAAGGACTTTGTAAGTACACGTAGTGTTGCCTTGAATGGTGGTCATTATATAAGGATCATTAATTAGCTACCTACGCGAAGAAGGGTTTGTTTCAGTTGTAGTGTTGCAAACTAAAAACAAACGAGTTCGTTAGTAACTTTCTCTGAAATTAGTCAGTGGAAAATTTCGCATTGGGCGGAATGGATCAGTTAGAATTGTGTGTCTTTTTAAAGCGATTGTTGTCTGTTGCAGTCAGCGAGGTTGCAGTTATATTACAACGCCAACGTGTTTATGTGTATTGCTCGCTCGCTAAGCGCTGCAAAAATTCTGGGAATACTTTAGCACGGCGTTAATGACATACTCGGACACCACGTTGGCAGGCTGTAAACGAACTCCTTAGGCTGTGGCTTTCTCTAGTGTCACAGTATTCACAGAGTATGAATCCCGTCAGTGTGAGTCATTTAATTTTGCGCGTCATAAAGTTTTGCCTTGACTTCGCGGTGAGGGACGCTTTTCTTTTTAGTGTCACTATGTCACTAAATTTTATAAAGGCCGGGGAGTTATTATCTGTCTTAGGATGATAAGATTTCCAGGTTGCCGTAAATTTGTGAATTTGTCTAGAGTTGTGTTAACAAGATCATGGAATTGTAAGGGGTGGTTTTTCGTGCCTATTTGCATACCTACTTAAATGAAATGTGCTTGTGAAGTTCGTGGAAATATTCACACTGGCAGATATAAAAATTGCGCCAAATTAACCCTCTACCGCATATGGCACCATATATGGTATCATGACTTTGCAATTTTTTTTCTCCCTAATCAACTGTCGCAAATACGTTGTTACCTAATTAAATACGTAGAGATATTATTTAGCTTTTGATGAAAAGTAATTGGTTTGCCTAAAATTAGATAACATTCAAATGTGTGCTTATTTTTGAGTGAGTGGTCGATGTATGTCTCTTGAGGTGGACGAAACTCAATTTCAAGAAAGGAAAACTAATATAATTATTCAATTATTTCGTTTAATAAAAATATTTTCATAATTAACACAACCTCCACTACGTTAATCAATAATAAATTTTCCTGATTTAAACCGTTTTCCACTGTTTTCACACGATTTTCACCTGGCACCAGATATGGTTTCGTATGCATTGAGACAATTTTTGGTTTGGACAAATATGGTTCAATATGCAATAATAAAATTTTTACACTGACTATCACATACACGATATGACTATATTTTATATTAAAACTGCTATATTTTTGACTAAATGAACCTTCGTCACTTTCATGGTGAATTTTATGGTAAATATTGAATATCCCCTTCCCACAGAGACAATATTCCGAAGATGAAAATCTGGCAATGATTGTGGCAATTTGAAGATATTCAGTTATGCCAAATACAAATAATGACAGTACTGAGTACACAATATAACGACTAGATACACTTAACGAGAAAAAAAAGTCAGTATACCCTCAATTTAGTAAATAAGTCTTCACATGAAAAGCCTGAGTTTATGCACATGATTTGGCTGTATGTTATCTACATTTGCTGTAGATGTTTAATTACCAAGAGCTGGAATCACTTTCGACTTCATTTTAGACAATAATACTTTTTCAGTTATTTTTTATTATTTATTTTATTACTTTCTTATTGGACTCAATGCATACGGAGACATATATGACCGAGTGATTTTTTACGTGAATGCATAAGAAACCATATATGGTTTTGAAAATTAAAATCTAAAAATATTATAAATGTGAAAGTTTGTGTATTTGTTTGTTTGTTTGTTTGTTTGTTACTCCTTCACGCAAAAACTACTGAACCGATTTTCATGAAATTTGGCACACACATAGAGGGCAACTTAGATTAACATATAGGATATTTTTTATCCCAGAAATCCCGCGGGATCGGAATTTACGCGGGAAAACCTTCTTCACGTATGGGGTATAAATAGCTTCTAAACAAACATTAATATAAAACTAACAAACATTAATATAAAACTAACAAGTCTGTCTTCCCGGAAATCCCGCGGGATCTGGAGTTACGCGGAATAAACTCCTGCGCGTACGAAGTAGCGGGCACACGCATAGAGGGCAACTTAGATTAACATATAGGATATTTTTTATCCCAGAAATCCCGCGGGATCGGAATTTACGCGGGAAAACCTTCTTCGCGTATGGGGTATAAATAGCTTCTAAACAAACATTAATATAAAACTAACAAACATTAATATAAAACTAACAAGTCTGTCTTCCCGGAAATCCCGCGGGATCTGGAGTTACGCGGAATAAACTCCTGCGCGTACGAAGTAGCGGGCACACACAAAGAGGGCAACTTAGATTAACATATAGGATATTTTCAGAAATCCCGCGGGATCGGAATTTACGCGGGAAAACCTTCTTCGCGTATGGGGTATAAATAGCTTCTAAACAAACATTAATATAAAACTAACAAGTCTGTCTTCCTGGAAATCCCGCGGGATCTGGAGTTACGCGGAATAAACTCCTGCGCGTACGAAGTAGCGGGCACACACATATAGTATTATAAATGCGAAAGTCTGTCTGTGACGTTTTCACGACTAAACCACCAGTCCGATTTGGATGAAATTCGGAATGAAAATATTTGAAGACCCAGAGTCACACATAGGCTAATTTTTTTTTTAAATCAACCCCTAAAGGCTTGAAATAGGGGATGAAAGTTTGTATGAAAACAACGATTTTGATGAATTTTCCCAGGAAGATAGTTGATGACGTACTTTCTCCCCCACTTCCCCGGTTCGCGATATAAACGAATTCCACGCGGGCGAAGCCGCGGGCAAAAGCTAGTTAAAATCTAAACTAAATGATTTAGATTTTTTATTTCTCGACATATATATTTATTAGTATATAAATAAAGAGTTTTACATAGTTAAATATTTTTTAATCATCTCTTATTCATGCAGTAGAGGGTTAAAGAGGATGACTTAGCAAAAATACATAGGAAATATTAATAGTTACGATAATATATAAGTGTAGCGTTTTAAAGATTTCTTACTTTTCTCTTTGGAAACTCATTGTTAGTGTTAGTGGTGGAGTTAGGTGGGGGTTTAAAAAAAACAAAATTATCACCGCACCGCACAATTCTTTTATATAAATTTATTTAATTAAGACGTTGTAACATGCTCGTAGGTATGTAGGTCCATAATAACAAAGCTTTCTTTTGTACCAGGGTATATTATTAAATTTGGTATTTCCTAGAAAGCCTAGAACCTAGATTGTCTGCGCTTCCTGAATATATGTATATAAAGCATACGTAGGTACATACGATTATTTCAACATTTTGGAAATAAATCTGTAATGTTCATGACGCATTCAATAAAGTGCTTTTATTGAATAATAAAATTATTCTGCTCGTATCTGTTAACTTACTTTTGATGATCTATCACTTCCAATTAAATTCGCTTTTATCATAAGTGAAACGTTCTCGCCGACGTAGATAATATGATACACTTTCGGCTATTTTCATGTTGTCATTAATTACCTTTTGAATGATCGATGATATGAGAACGAAATTGATAGAACCAATTCCCTTATGGCTTTTATCGGATACAAGACGTACCTATATGTTTATTTTTTTGATAAATATTTGGCTCGTTAATGTACCTAATGGATGATTTATTAATAACCGTTTGTGTAAGTAATAGGAAGATTTATAACAGCTTTTTTGAAAATGTGTTTGTTGTGCTCGTAAGGAAGGATTAGGAATGACGTAGCGCTCTTATAACAAGCCTTGTAGAAAACTTTCTATGATATCTAACACTGACCATCATGATACTGGACCTAATATTAATATATATTACTTTTCTCACGTGGAAAGCCTGGAATAGATAGGTAGGTAGGTACTAAATAATGCGCTTAGAGAGTTTGCTCAGTCTAAAATGATATTTCTAATATTTTGATCACTGGAATCAGTTCGAGTAGCAAGTACCTAAGTGTACTCAAGGCTAATAAAAGGATAGCATAAAATTAGATATACCTGCATGATATTCTATTATTTGGTAGGTACATTTCGATCATAGGCTGGACCGACTAATAAACAGTGCCGTTCGTTTTGTTTTCTGCGTACGTAAGTATGATCACATTTCCAACTATCGTTCTAAGCTTAAATGGCTTTCGATTCGCGAACGTCGGCACCTAAGAGCCCTCTGCTCACTCTCCTCCATCCTCTTCGGCCCCCTTGTGCCAGACTATTTAAAGTCAAAATTCCAGTTCCTATGTTCCTCCCACGACCGTCAACTCCGTTCCTCTGAATCCCATCTTTTATCCTTTCCTCCACATCGATCTGGTTTTATTTCCAATTCCTTTGCAGTGCGGGCAATTCGCTTCTGGAATGCTCTTCCTAGGGAAATTAGAGGGCCCGCTAATAAACTCACGTTTAAAAAAAAACTACAGGCTCTCCTTCTAGAACGTCGCTCGTAACACAGTCATCATTTCTCCTGTACTTATATTTATCTTAAGTAAGATACTTATTTATCATTGATGTATAAGTATCTAGATGGATAATCGAATCCGCGAAGACCTGTCAAAAAAGCTACGCCAACTATTGGCGCAGAAGTACTTTCCCGCCAATTAGTGCCGATCGCGCCGCTTTCGTGTCACTACGTATTACGCGCGCAATTTAAATAAACAAATAAGAGGGATAACATGACGAAATGTGCTATTAAACTGTGCCGGAATTATAAAGGAAGGGTAAAAAGCTCAAAAAACATCACATATCATAGGCAAGTAACCAATAAACATATTTTTAATTAAATTTCAATTTTGATTTTTATTGTAACCAAATTACGTAATTTTTTTGTCAGTGTTGCTAGTTTCTATTTTTATGCTCCCGACTTAACATCATTTTTGTGGGTATATAAATTGGTTTATGGTTACGTGTATATTATTTAGTTCATGTACTTTTATAAATCGATTAAAGAAAGGTGGTGTTTACCAATACGTTTGTGTTTATTTATAATAATATAACATTAATATTCGTATGTTTATGAGCCCATTTTAATGATTATTTTTGCATTGGGTCGAATAAACCACTTTTAAAGGTACAAGAGTAATGTGAAAAGGAGACGATCCAAAATTGTATGTAGTCTGGGCCTGGTTTTGTACCAGTGATAAAATAAGATAAAAAAGAAAAATAAACCATTTTTGACTAATCAAATCCACGAACTCATCTATATTTCAGTGCAAAAATTATTTATTAACTCCACGTGACGCAATTATTCTACATAATGGCGGGCAGCAGACCAGAGGATTCATAATTTTTGACGTATGACGTTAGCTGTCAATATGCCTTCTCTATGCTTGAACAATGGCTCGAACTCAGAGTGAAGGACGCCATCTTGCAAGTGTTGCAAGTAGTACCTACCGAATAACTCGAAATTAATTTTATTTTAGCAAGTCATTTATTGCGATTTGTGAATTTATTATATTTTTAATGAACTTTCTGTATTTTTTGGTTTTTCATGGTTTAGTGTACAAGATCAGGCCCAAAATGGACCATCTCCTTTTCTAAAATTGTAAAGTTACCGTCTCAGATTAAGGTGAAAATTTGAAGGGAGGACGGGTTCTACACTCTCATTCGTCCCCCCAAACTAAATATTGCTCTCATAAAGTACTTACTTTTTTAAAATTATTTTTCTAAATCTCTAAAAATTTTAAGGTTATGTGGTCTCATTGGTTAATGTGTAAGCGCTCGAAGTCTTAAGTGTATGTATATGTGTGTGTGGACGTGTGTGTGTGTGTGTGTGTGTGTGTTTTAAACTACATTATAAAAAATAAATAACTTAAGTAGATCTAATTTGATTTTTGGGCCTAATTTTGAATCGTGACATCTCCGGCGCTGCGGAAGATGCAGCCAAACAGGCAAACAGGACTAACAATAGCGAAAAAGTAATTTGGGGGGAAAGTTGGGGGAGTCACCAACCTCTCCTCCAAAAAATTTCAGCTTAATTTGAGGTAGTCACTTTATAATTTTTGGAAACTTGATTTTTTTATAATAAAAAAAGTATGCATTTCCTAGATTTAAAAATGGTGGGGGGAAGATGTGAGCGTCAGCCCCCTCCCCCCCTCAAATTTTTAGCTTAATTTGAGGTGGTAACTTAATTAAAGAAGAGCCAATTATTTACGTTACCTATCTAATTTAATAAAAAAATTACTTGGAAAGTTAATTACATGCATATCATTAAAAAAAACTTCAATAAATAAAGGAGATGGTCCATTTTGGGCCTGATCTTGTACACTAAACCATGAAAAACCAAAAAATACAGAAAGTTCATTAAAAATATAATAAATTCACAAATCGCAATAAATGACTTGCTAAAATAAAATTAATTTCGAGTTATTCGGTAGGTACTACTTGCAACACTTGCAAGATGGCGTCCTTCACTCTGAGTTCGAGCCATTGTTCAAGCATAGAGAAGGCATATTGACAGCTAACGTCATACGTCAAAAATTATGAATCCTCTGGTCTGCTGCCCGCCATTATGTAGAATAATTGCGTCACGTGGAGTTAATAAATAATTTTTGCACTGAAATATAGATGAGTTCGTGGATTTGATTAGTCAAAAATGGTTTATTTTTCTTTTTTATTTTATTTTATCACTGGTACAAAACCAGGCCCAGACTCCATACAATTTTGGACCGTCTCCTTTCCAACTACAAACTGCGTAAAAAATATTAATTTAATTAACTTAGCTGGTTTATTACAACATTAACATAAACAACTGTAATTAAATTAAGTAGGGTTTTTTATTTATTCATGAAAATAACCACTCCATAAATTAAGTTTAATGTGTGATTTATGGGAAAATTTTAGTAACTGGTATCATTGATCACGCAACATAGACACTAGACGAACGTGAAAAACATCGCCTGCACGCACACATGCTTGATATTGTTGCCGTGTTTTTTTTGTCTTCATTGTAGGGCGACGCTCAATCTACCTATTTATTGCATCATTGTTATTTATATATATTATATTATGGTATATATTTATTATATTATATTGTATATATTATATATTATAATATGTTGTTTGTATATATTAATTTTATATAGTACCTATTTTATGCATTTATTATATGGGTATTTATATAGGCATACATATATTTGTATTATACCGCTCATCGTGTTTTCTCTATTTGGCCTAATGGTTAGCTGGTAGAGAATGCATTAGCATTAAGCTCGCCATTTGTTCTTCAATATTTTTATATTGTGGTCAATAAAGTGTACATAAATAAATAGGTACCTATAGGGTCTTTCATTTTAAAATTGAATAAAACAAGTGAATACCGGAAATAAAAAAGGGTCTAAGTGCCAAAAAATTCGTAACGAATTTTATTCCACAAATGCGATCTATATGCCATCGCCAATGGCTTAAAATAAGCATTAAGTGACTAGCGTAGTTTTCTACTCGGTACTTACATTTATAAGAAACGCGGGGGTGCGGGACGCAAAGCGCATTATTTTTTAAAAGGGTTTAAGTCCCCGGTAGCTAGTCGCCAGTATTATGAAAATGGCGGACATTGCACCTGTTGTTGTTGCCGGTTCGGGAAGAAAAAGGCGTAAAAGTGGTACAAAAAGTGTGCAGGCTGTTAAAAAAGCATTAAAGGATGCTGGTAAAGAATACACGTCAGCTAGTGGTAAAGAGATTCCGGAAAAACAGCCGCCACCAGATGAGGTAAGTTGATTTTGTCGTTTTTCTAACCTATAAAGCACCTAGGTCGCGGACTAGCGCAGGCGATGGTCTAACTGCCAATACTAAAACGGATTTGGTACTTAGATCTTTATTTAAAATATAATGTTAGGCACTTAGGGCCGAATTTAAGTTAACTCCAATGGAGTTGGAGTTTTCTTTAGACTGACAATAAATATGTAAGTTTGTTGTGCTAATTGTTATGTAAAACAAGTTATTTTTTTCTGTATACAAAGATTCTATTGTAATAATGTTATTTTCATTAAAAAAATAAACAAATATGATTATAAAGATTGCTTATTATTTTAATCCACAATTCCTCCATATTTTGTTTTTGGTACTTAGACCCCATTTTATTTCCAGTATTCAAGTTGTATATGAGATATCAATAAGATTTTATGTTTATTTGAGAGCCTCATCAATGCCATTTTGGGTGAGATACAACATCGTTCAAATAGCCGCCGCGGCTTCGCTGGGTGACGCGCATTCGAAAGCTCCAGTTTTCGATGATTTGCGCATAAATCAGGCTGAATTTGACCGATGGCATCGATTATGTTGTCTTTGAGGACCGCGGTGGTTTGCGATTTATTCGCATAGACCTGCGACTTAAGAAAGCCCCACAAGAAAACGTCTAAAGGGGTCACACGATCTTGGTGGCCAATTCACGTCGCCTCGGCACGAGATAACCAAGCCATGAAACCGCTCGTGCAGAATGTCGATTGTGTCTTGAGCTGTGTGGCGTTTTCGCTGTCCATATTATCATATCATATTTTATTTCACTCAAAATGGCATTGATGAGGCTCTCAAATAAACATAAAATCTTATTGATATCTCATGTAGAACTTGTTTTATTCAATTTTAAAATCTACGCGCACTTAATGAAAGACCCTATAAGTACTACAAAATTCCAATGCGCACTAAGAAATAGGTAAGCTTGCTTTTATAAGAGGCTAAAAAATTAAACAAAAAGAAACAGACGCCCCAAAAACCTAATCCGCTGTTTAATATTATAAAGGTCACAGAGTAATTTAAAATTACATTACACTGTGTTCGTTTGATAAACGCGAACGCATAAAATGACACCGTGAAGACGGATCACTTACATTACGAACTGAAATTTAGTTACCGTAATTAAATTCGAGAAAATTGGTAAGCGGCGCGCCAAATACAAGATATGGGGGCAAAATTTATACTTGTAATAAAGTCGCCTAGCCGACAACATCAACGCATCTACCTCGAATAAATGGACCATTAAACATTTTTACGATGCAAATTTGTTAGGGCCCTACTCCTCTGCTAAGCAGATTATAAGGTGGGGTATTATTCTTGAATATCTTATTCTAAATCCCGTAGTCCTAGCATGTTCATGTGTAGATAAATGGATTGTGAAATCACCTATTTGTTTTTTAAAGTAATTTTCTAGCTCAGTGAGTTTTTTTACGCGTTTTGATTTATTGTCGAGAGAATTAGTCCGGAAAATTTTGAGCGAATTATACCTATAGCTCTAAATGTCGCAGAACTTGAAATTTTTTTCATTAATTTATAATCAAAAAAGAGATTATTGTGGTCAAAGTTACACCACGTCCCAATAAAAACATCTTTATAACAATTTCACCTGTCCTGTTCTTCGTTTACCTCGCAACAATTTGATGTGGAATGTTTCAAAACTCATTTATGATCCCATTTTGCGTTCACAACGCGAACCGAATTGAAAAAGTTTTCTAAGAACAATTTGAGTTCGGCGTCCATCATCGTATTTTCGGTTTTCAGTGTTGCTATTTATACATCTTTTGTTTATTTTTTTAATACAACATGCAGCGTCTTCAAGCTTTCATTTTTGGTCAAAGATAAACACCAATTTGTTTCATTCATAACTATAAAATTCTCGTAAACAAAATACGATAACGATTTCATTCATACAACTACCTCAAGGTCTACACAGTCTTGGTCCTTGATTTAAAATCGAATTCTGCGATGGTAACGTACCTACCTAATTTATCTTCGTACGTAATGTTTACAAAAGTAAAATCCATGTAAAACCTATGACCTAAAACTACTAGACGGGAGTTCTGATAGAATTTGTTAATGGTAATTTTATTATTTGCCACAATATGTAACATACTGGGACCACAGAAGACATAAAATGAAACGCTGCTCAACTCATAGTCAGCTGACAGCAAATGTATAAGTTTTGTAAAGAAAAACAAGATCGACAGCAAATGTATTAAAAAGATTATACCTACCAATATTTAATTACCATACCTACGCCAACGTCACATAAAGTAAATACTGAATTAAGGATTTGTCCATAATAATCTTGAGTATTAGAAATAAAAGAAAACACGTGCATGACTGCACTCCTAAAAAAATAATATTGAAATAGGTAATTTTACATTGTCTACAATATCAAAATTGTTTGGTCGCGTTTAAGCTGCACTGCACTAGCCTCGCTTTGCCGCCATCTTAGAAAAAGCGGCCGCCGGCCGGCGCGCACGCCGCCATATTCGCCCGGCCCTTGCCTTGCCATAAGGCTGCGTTTATTGGTTCCCGTGCATTTATTTTGTTGTGATTGAAAAATAGATATTTATTTTTTTATAATGTGATCGATAAATCGATAATTTAATAAATATGCTTAGCAATAGTAATACAAACATAAACCCATATTTACGATAAGGTTGCGAGGAATGGGATGAAAAATACTCGTAACAAAGTATCAAATTCAGTAGGTAGTGGTTGCTTATTAGGTATTTATTATTCGACACAGATTAATAGTCACTTAGAATTGAAACGATTTGGCCTATTTATGTACGAGCCGCCGTAAATTTGCAGTAAGTAGGTACTTCATACTACGATGTATTGGACATCAATAAACTATTACCTACAAATACTTTGGAACTGCAACCGTTAATTATTAATTAAAATTGATTAAACCTTATTTCCTATCTAAATTGCTTAATTGTTGACATAAGAAATCGATAATCTAATTCGATGTATTAGTTATTTGCGATTCTCGTTAACGTAAATAAGATCACATATCACATACATACTTATTTATTGAGATATTTTAAATCGAACCAAAGTAACAGACAGGTACAGATTTGAAAAAAATAATTGATTCTTCGACAAAATTAAAAAGCTGTAGAATTGTGGGTCTAAGATTATGGAGCTTAGACTAGCCGAGCCCTTAGCTGACGGCGGCGTCCTTTGATGTCGCACGCGCTAGGCGAAATTCAAAAGATTATAACATAGTTGCATTGCATTGCAACTTAGAGCCGAGTTGAATTTTTTTTTCCGATACAATACATTGACGATATTATCTATTCATCGACCAACTGATCCACACTAGCTTTGACGGTGCTTTGATACAAGTATTATAAGTGTTCATGTAAACCTAAGAAATATGTACTAAATAAATGCTTATTATATTATGCTTTGACGACCCTGTAGCCTAGTTGGTAGCGACCCTGTCTGCGACGCGAGGGGTCCCGGGTTCGATTCCCGGCCGGGGCAGATATTTATGTGGCAGATAAATATTTGTACTCGGGTCATGGGTGTAATTGTAATGTGTTATATTATGTGTAGTCCATGCCACCCGCGACACAGGTGCCTAGTAACCTACTGGGGGTATGAGTGTGTTAGCGTTTATTTATTTATTATTATTATTTATATCGATACTCATCGAAGTTAAAACCTGTTAAAACGATGTATCTCTAACATTATGTAACAGTTAATCCATTAATTCACATCAAATAAATCGAATATCTACATTATCTACTCCAAGGACCTATCCGTTCCACGCGCAATCGGCGCAATGAACTTTTAGTTCCATTTTGTGCCACCGAGATTTTATTTTGGTGGCGCGCACCACGCCGATTCGGTTTTACATATTACGGTTGTAGCGCCTTAATTTCTAGAATTATATCACTATCGCTCGATATAATTTTTTTCGTCAGTTTAATAAAAGTTATGATTATTATTAATAGCAATGAGAAAATTACAGCTTTTTTCTTATTTACGGTTCATACCTATTAGGTACTACAAATGTTTTGAAGTTACCCACATGGAACTTATGTCTAAAAACGTCACGCCTAGGCAATACGTGCATATTTCATGATGTTCAAGATTTTGACAAGAAGATGACCACTTTGAACTCCAGACAGCCCAAGATTACTACTATCGCAGTTACAACGTGACCAGAACCACTCTCTCTGGTCTCGCCGCGTACCGGTCTGCCCTGACGCTGGACTGGCTGGCAGCAGAGGACTCCCGGCAGAGAGACCTGGTCTCCGCCTTCGAGACTGAGGCTCCTCCGGCGAGGTACATCAGCACCGACTGCGCTACGTACCCTAGACCAGCGCCGGGGAAGATCGGAAGACTTATGTTGGAGTTGCTCAAGTAAGACTTTTTGATAGTGTAAAACAAATGTCTTTAAGAATGAAAGGGTTTCTTTTATAAATTTAACAAATGCTCATGAAATCAAATCCGGTTGGTACTTCTCTCTATATAGTTAAGAGTAAGAGGTATTTACGTACTTACGTGTTTTTGGTTAGATGCTTAGTGGTTTAAGGTCTGTATTACCTACATTATCCATAATAGTAAAGAGATAGTAGATAATTATATACCTATACAGTCCAGAACTCAGCGCTAATTAATAGCGCTCAGCGCTAAGTAATAATTATCTAGTAAAAGGACGCTAATCCGCGATCACGTTTTGGGATAAACGGTCTATAAAGTGCACCCACCCACAAAATTACAGTATTTAACGTTAATTTGCGTGCTGCGATTGGTCATCAAATTTGGAAAAAGGCTGAAGACGTTTTTAAATTTAAAAGACATTTAATTTGTGTTGATACCGACAGTCAAATTGAATGTACAGTTGATACAGTTTGCGTAATAATTCCAAGTATTTTTTGGAAACTAGTGAACTTAATAATAAATACGCTGTAATAAATACATGGCATGGTTATGAACACTGGTAAACCATTGACTAGAGACAGCTAACGGAAGGTGACAAAAAAAGTCCACAGAAGCAAAAACATCTCTCAGATTGCTGTTCTCAGATTGGGCAATGTGCTTCAACAATTTATATTATTTAATTTATATTTGTTGTTTTTTTTGAAATTCTACAGAAGTCTCGAAGGTGACGAAGGTACCCTGATCTTGGAATTGATCCAAGTGCTAATTCGCACGAAGCTGCTAGTGGAGACGTCTGTTTTTGAGGCAGAACCAGACTTTGAAGCCCTGGTGAAGACTCCCGGGCTGATGGTTGGAGAGCCACACTCTACCTTCCCGAAGATAGTGGCTGTTGTTTGGATGCTTGTCACTGATCCTGCAATCACACGGAAATATGGCTGGTGTCCTGTTAAACAGGTTGGTTTCTATTGGCTTTACGGCACCCAAAAGGGAATGTCATATTTGTTTTATTTCAAGTAGCTTAATGTGGATTGATGGATAGCATTATTAACTCAAGTGTCTGAAGATTTAATGTTATCAAAATTTTTCGAGCATTGTTTAACTCTTAGTATGTTAAGGTGATAAATGTCGAAAGCGTTTGAGAAATTTTACCATTAGCGGTCACCGGTCACTCGGAAATTGTTAAGCATGATTATTTTAATCTTACATAACTTGTTTATTTATAAATCGATTAATATAAAACAAACTCTATTTGTTAAGAAGCTGATTCTGAGATTACCGTGAAGAAAATCACAGACAAGCGGACAAAATAAAAATAAAAAATGATTATTTTGTATGGCGGTAATAAAACCCCCTGTAACAGTTTTTCGCAAATATATTTCGTGTACAGACAGCGATCACTTAAGGCTTATTATAATTTATATCTACGTATGAATAATATTCTTGACTTTCCAGGAATCCGATGTAATAAAGTATCTAAAAGCTTTATGCCAATCAAATAATATTTAAACCACCATTAGGTATTAGGTTAGTTCTACATTGAGTTTGTTCAAAAATTTATTTGTGAAGATCATTTATACATACTCTATTAGCATTTGGTGTGTGCCGTACACCTAATTGCCTCCACTCAGGGCCTGGACTCGTGTACTGACCTGTTTAATGTGCACGCGAGTGCATTAAGACCATAATCGTTAAACTGGACGAGTTACATCCTAATAGCACGGGCCAGCTAATGTACAATAATCGTTGCAAAATGCTTTTTGGTACTACTACTTGTAGTCCGCTTTCAATAGCTGTCGACAAGTCAAACGAGAGATGCGAAAGTGCTGGGAGACATTACTTTTTTTAACGTTATTAGCCAACTTACAGAAAAAAAGCTTCCTGGTGGTAAATTGGTGGTAAGTAGGTACCGTCATCTGTCGATATCAGAACACCAAGCGCATCACCAGTCATGCCATAGGCATACATTGTCAGTCAAGGAAGTAAGAAAGAACTATTATCGACTAACTGTATGACGCAATAGTCACCATGCCGGATCCCCGTTCAAAAGTTCCTGGGTTTGATTTCCAGTGCAGCGGAAAGGAGAACTGCCATTTTTGACCCAGACCCGACATGAACGAAACATATCCCAGTTTTTTTGTTATGTTGAGTATAACAAATATCTATTAATGTTATATTGGAAATAAGTGGCTAACAACAAAATATTTCACTTTAAACTTGAATTTTTTCATACTACCTAAATAGAAATGTTTGATATTTATTTGCACAAAAAACTTGTAAAATAAAATAATGATAGAATTTTCCAGATGACCTAAAGTTCTAGTAAATAATAATACGTGACTATTGCGGTAAGAACTCACGATGCGGAATTTTTCCGCGTCCGCCGCGGAAACGGAATTGCGCTACGGCGCACGTCGCGGATAGTGGAATATAATATTGATTGCTATAATGGAGATAAAAGTTTGGTGACTGTCTATATTCTAAATGGACAATTGCTATTAAGTGAAAAATAAATGGTTTTCAAATATTTCGCCTGAGTAAAGTCACATAGCTATAAATAGTTGTTAGCCACTGTTATTTAAAATACTGTTACTATATTTTTGTTATTATGTAATATAACAAAAAAACTGAGGTACTTTTCATTACTGTCGGGCCTGGGTAAATTTTCTATGGGCCATGGCAGTTCTCTTTTGAATGTTGAGTTTAAGTTGTTCTCGGTCGGGATTTATGTAATTGTTTCTCTTTGTTGTCCATGGCATCGACGACATAGTGAATCCTAGTGGAGGGCTGAGTGTGTACTGTGTATCATTAATAGCATGAGTGTCTATAATTTTTAAAGCTACTAGTCGGAATGCGCAAAGGAGTTTGGCCGTTGACTCAAGCAAGTGCCATCTTCTTGCTTGCCATCTTCCCACCGAATACGGGCCGGCTTCTGACACCTCTCGAATTCACCAATTCTCTTATAACTTGGGTTGATGGAGAGTCTTTAACCAGAATTTGGCCAACTGTAAAACTTTTCTCTACAGGTAAACAAGTACCTTGCAGTGACCAAGCCGAGGGACATAGCGAAGCATATGAAAGCCCTGGATGTGATCGCGGCGCGCGCCAGGTTCGTCATGGAGGAGTTCATCCAGAACATTACGCCTGTTAACGTGTACCAGAAAAAGCAGAATATAGTTAACACGGTAAACATGGTATATTTTTATGTGATATGCATGTCCTTTAGGTGCTATTCGCTATGTGCAAAGCGGGTGGCAGGTGTACAAAAACGATCGCAGCGCACAACGTGACAAAAAATGGAAACTATTGCGGCTGTGTGTAATTCTTTCGAACGCGGTTTTTATGATTATATCCATTGTACACATACACTATTCAATAAATTGCACTCAAATAAAGTCAACAAGTATCATTTACTGTTTATTTTGGTTTTTAATTGCAAAAATACTAACAATGTTTACTTGTCATATTTGACAGTAGCCGAAAAAGTTGCGCGTTGCCACCGTCGTGCACGTTCCCAATAAGTAGGTATTTTTCTTCCGCATTCAGTTTAAACTTACTGTCTATAGAATTGTTTGGATGAGTGTGACTCGTCTATTAAAAATAATGACAATTTTTAATTTACGTGAATGAAGGAAATTACGAGTAACTCTTTGGATAAGTGGCTACTTATTTGATTAGACACACAAATTACCAGTTTAGTAACTTCCTCCATTCCTGTTTGATATTGGACATGTTACCCATTAGCTTGTTTCAAACCTTCACTGTAAAAGCATCTTTCAAATTCAAACCATAAGGGAACATAACGTGAAGAGTTTGCAAGGAAAGCATTTTTCTCGACACTATGAAGATAAATGGCGGGAACTGAGCTCTTGGCAACAACTAGCTTAGGTACATCTGAAATGATTCTAACTTAACCTTGTGTTGTGCAGCAAAAACCGAGGAGGACTTCTAAGCAACGTCGACCGGAGAGAAGAACGCAGCCAAACTCCAAATCCCTTCGAATGGTAAATTGATTGAAGAACAGTTTACTTTAAGTCCTTTGTTTTATCCCCAAATAAACTATTCTAAATTGCATGAGTAGGTAATACCAGGCGCAAAAGTGTATCAATGTAAATAGGTATTCGCATAATGAGAATTTTAAATGACGAGTAGAAATCCGCAATTATTTTTATTACGGGTCCATTGTCATGTCTGAGGACTAGAGAAGTGTTATGCTGTAGAAGTAGTCAAAAGTATAGGCACATGTGGTATTGTAGTCTGTGGTATAGAGGTTAGTAAATAAGGTAAAAATCTTCTGACGTTTTTAAAACTTTTCTAAGGTAAAAAGTTCTGAGGACATTCATGATTTAAAAATATGAAGTTAAAATATTGAATGAGTTTAAAGTTACCTGTCTTTGTAGTTGAAATAATCATTTTATTCACAGGAACCCGTTCATCAATTAGCAATGCTGCAGCCTCCAAGCTCGCTGGCAGCGGTAGATACGCCACCTACCCCGCGTATCATTGACGGTAGTTTGATAATGCTTGGAAACAACGGATTTCGGTCACAAATTATCAATTTTCTTTTAATGTGTATTTGTTTTGTAATAAATTGAATTCCTCTAAACTTTTTGTTTTTGACTGTAGTACTTTATTGTTTTGATGTAAATAGCCGTCAAATGACCTGATGAGTCATTTAACGGTAAGTGGTCACCATCGCCCATGGATATTAGTAACCAATAAATTGAAGGCACCATGACTCGCGTAGCGTAGGTTCCTATAGGTACCGTATTGTTGTTTGAAAAGTCCTGGGTTCGACTTTTAGTGAGGTGAAAATTTAAATGACGACGGGTTTTTTTCTCTGTCTTGGTGTCTGTTCTTGCCTGTATCACAAATCTGTATATTGTCCATGGCACCCACGACATAGTAAATCTTTGTACAGGTTGTGGTCTTGTGGTACAGGGCTATGATGAGTGCGTGTCAGCTAAAAATGAAGAGGATAATATAATACCTCTTAGAATGATAATAGAATTCCTCTTTAGCTCCCAGCCGGAACACGGAGTCATTTATAATACATAATTAAACTAATGATTGTCGGAATAAAGCCTAATTTGTATCTCATTTGAATGGACGTAACTCATTTCAGTCTATATAGAGACGAATGCACCCTCCTTTTACATACAGGTTATTTATTAATGCCAGTGAACTTCAATCAACTTCAAACAGCCTGTCAGTATTGACGATAGCAGTTTCGCATTATTTACCAATGTGTCGTATCTCCCAGAATTTAATAGAGTTATGTTATAAAACCGCGCAGTAAATTAACGCGTATGATAGTAGAGGCTCGGTTGAATTTTAGTCGACACAATGTAATTAATAATTTTAATCAAGGTCCGAAATGGGATTGAAGCTTCGTTACCTCATATTTTGTGTATGGATTGTTGCAGTGGTGCGTTAAGTTTGTGATTCATATCTATTTAGTTTCCACGGATAGCGCCAATTAAGGTTGACTGGCCGAGAATGCTTTTAGCATTCAACAGTCCTCCTTTTGTTCCATTATTTAAATAAGGTTCAATAAAGTATAAATAAACTAGGAGCGTAGTCATCTTTACGTGGTTTGTCTTCCACCTATGGCTCAGTTATGAACCCAAGTAATTCCTTGAACCCGCGGAGGCGTAAACCATGACGTTCCAAGGTTGGCGAACCTAGCTTCTGATCTAAATAGGTAGGCAAGGGTCCTGTATTCCTAGTGGGGGGAGGGGGGGGGGGGGGAAAAATCTTTAAATGATTTAACTATTGTAGCTTCCTTATCCGGGGCCCACCTGCTCCTATTTGCATAAGTAATGCTTATTGTGGTAACATATAGTAACATATAGTAGCATACAAGCACGTAGAAACCTCGTGCCCCCCCATGACAACTGTGACCGACCTAGAACAAGACTCAAATCTAAATTAGGATTGTTAGTCCAGTTAGCAATTGTTAGTAACGCAGCTTTTGTTAAATGTATTAACGATATGAAATACATTGTTCTACTTGATATTGACTATACAAATAAAGCTTTTGAACCACGTCTGGATGTGGGTTTATTTATGTATGCTCGCCACTCGCTACTCGTGTAGAATTGGAGGGCTGAATTTGTATTAATCAGTAATGTCTTGCTTAGCTTTCAAATCTTTAGTCACGGTCAAGGTTTCCTGAAATAAAATTAGTAAAACTGTTAGTCTTGAATTTATACTAGCAAGCCAACGGATAATATAGGATAATTATTATTATCGAACATGTACAATAATTCTGTGGCCGGACATCGATCATTTAACCTCCCTCCCCCCTCCTCAGCATATATTCACGAGATCTCTCCATAATACGATAAGTTTTTACAGGAATACATACTGTACTAAATGACATACTTACATAGGTACCATTTAACATCAAAGTACAGCCTAATATGATTAATTTTTTTTTAATTTTGGTTAGCTTGAATTTAGGTAATTTATTTTATATTTTGGGGGACAAGACATCACGTATACTATGGAGATTAGAATATCATGCCTTACGTATTATTAAACATGAAACGCCTGACACAAATTGATAGCAGTGTTTTGGCACGGGTAGGAATCGTAAAAGTAACGATTATGTTTCTGGAAGCAAAGTAAAAAACGCGCTCTCACTTTATTGTTTTTATATTAAAACGCACTTTTACTTCCTTCTTATTGTTATGTTCTTATACAGGTTGATGCGCGAACTTAATGCTTACAAATTATAGACTAGCTGACCCGCCACACGTTGTCCTGCGGCGTATCAAGATGAAACATAATACCATTTTTGAAAGACCTCCAACAGTTTAACTGTGATGACCCAATCAAATTTCATTCCGTAGTTTTTGCGTAATGTCCGGACAAACCTACAGATAAAAAATTATAAAAATATTATTTTCTGCTCCTATTGGCTCTATAAAGACTCTACATACATTTTTTCTCAAATACCTCCCATGAACATAATTCAGTTACATTTCTTATTTTAGCTTTTTTTCAGTACTAGGTACCTAAATAATAATTTAATGGATATCATTACAGCAATTAATCAATGAACTGCTATTCAACAACATTCAGGTTTCAGGGTATGTCAACCGCCGCAGACTTGTCAGAGCTACTCGACCCTGAGATGAACCCGTCAGACAGCTGGGTGTATCGCAGCACCAGGCGGGACTTGGAAGAGGATACGTGTTCCGGCATCCACCCGACTACCAGAGATATCGTCAGACGGATTTATGCTATACTACCCTTGTAATAATGTTGTATTTTTATTAGTTTTTAATTAACTTCACTTGTATGTGCTGAAAATGTTGTATACACGTTTAATTCACGGCAAGCGTGATTGTTTAATGTGACGTCATTCTTGAAATATGGCGGAAGACTTAAGTTGGTGAACTAGTTACTTTTAGTTAAAGCTTTACTCTAATCCTTCCTGATAGTTAAGTAGTGGTGATTTTTTATTCACAAGAGCTTTTTTATTCACTCTCATTTTGAAGAAGTTATTAGTAGGTAAGAAAAAAATATTGATTGTAGAATTTGACGACCCATCTATTCTCCGTTGGAAGGTTCTTGTGTTCCACTCCCAACGTGACAAAAATTTAACAGGATGAGTTTAAATTTCAACTTTTGCCACATCAAAGTCAGTGGTGTTTACATATTTTTTCCATTAATTTAATAAAAAATAATTATCATTATACGTCCGATAATAATTCATCAACAACAAAAGTTGCCGTTAAATTGAGCGGTAAAAGGTTCATGCTAAACGTTATAATAGTTTGGTTACTTGTTTATGTTTCACTAAGTGGAAAACGTCCTAATTTGCATTAAATTGAGGCCCACGTTACTTTACTCTCTTTCCTTCACAAACGACCGGCCTTTGAATAAATATGAAACGTATTTCTTAACGTTATAATCCTGTAAGAATTATTTGGAGCGTTCGATGTAAGTACTTTTATGCTCTTAGTTACGAAGTAATTTATGGAAACTTACGATCATATTTTATAGTATGAAGAATTGACAGTCTAGCAGCTGTAGTTCAACGAGTTCTTTTGTTTATGTCTAAATAATTACATAATTATATGGGTTGGTTTTAACAGTCGATACGTATATCACCATAGGATATTTGCAACACTTAGCTTCTTCCTTATGCTTGCGCCTTCCTCATGGACCAAAATATACCTGAGTGGTCGAAAATATGAATTGCCATTCCCCGCTTAAAACCTGTGCTCAAAGTTCAAATTAACTTGTAAGCAAAATTTACTTACGACATTTTAGGCATTTGTGTGGAATGCAATTAAAACAAATTCTAATTTTGAACGTGAACGCAATTTATGCCGTTAATTCCAGCTTCGACAGAGACCACGCGAACACGGCATTCCTCCACAAGTACCGCGCGTCCGTCCACGGGATGTCTGAAGGTGATGATCTCCTGGATCGGGAAGCCTCCTTCTACGCGGCAGCTCTTACGCCGCTCGTGTTTCTACAGCAGTACCGGGATACATGGTGTCTTCTTGAACGGGTAAGTTTCTCGTCTATTAATAAACTGAACTAGAGGATTTAGGAGCGGAACTCTTAACGCAGAAGTTCCTTACAGTACTGTAAGGAAGCATTGAGATAGAATTTTTGAAATTTCATCCTTTTAATGCTACCGGTACATGTACGTCTTAACGCGTTCATTAACACGCAAAAATAAAAATAAATGATAATTATGTCAAATCTAATTTCCTCGTAATTCATCACTTTAATGCGTTAATTAACCCGTTTAGAGTCTAGTGTAGCCGTAGAATTAAAGGGTTTAATGTAATGTAATGTAATTTTCGTTCGATTTACAAAGAACGCGAAATAAACAGTATACTTTCCTGTTGAATCTGATATTTACCCGGACACAGTCGCAGTCATCAGCTTGTAACTAAGTAATACTCGAGACTGAAAATGTTCATGAATTGAAATGTTTTAACTTCTAGTTTCACCGCGCCATACGGCTGTATCAGATCTCGCATCCGACTGAGAAGCGATCTGCTCTGAAGTTACTGCAAAACTTCCGCGCCGTGAGTTACAAGGTAATAATTATTATCTGGTTGACTAACCTTCGCTGAAAAATGGCCGGTTTCAGTGCGGTTTACACCAATTCGTAGCTAAAGCGTAGCATCATCTAGAAACTCTTTATAGCTAAATCTTCGCTGTTATGTAACGATATAATAATATCTATATAATTACTTAAAATAATAAAATATTGTGACAACCCTGGCGCATCGACTTCGCTACGCCGAAAACAATAAACAATAGGGGCCATAAACATGTCGCGCAACAATAGAAACAATAGGAGCGCGGCTCTCTCAAAAGGACGCACGACGCTTCGACCATTACGGCAATAGTCATACGGGCGGAAGTCGGTTGCAAGGAACGTTCTCGAACTTTATTTCGACGCGGGTCCGGACTTCGCGGGAATATTCTCGATTGTCGTGAATGGTGCGTGAGTGGTATAAAAAGGGGCGATCGTTCAACCGCGGACATTCTCGTTTCGGAAGCGAAACCAGGAAGATACGAGCGATACCAGTGCGAAGTGAAGTGATTTCTACGAGCGATACAGTGTTCGACGAGTGTGTTTACTAGTATCTACGTGCAGAGTGTTTTAGTGTGTACTGTGTACATCGTGTAATTTGTGTATCTACGAGTACAAATAAAGTCTTTGTGGTACATTTTGGCATTTTCTCGAGCCCATTACTCCTGACACGTAACAATTGGTGACAGAAGCGGAATGCCTGTAGTACCGCAAAGTGAAGACGGGATTCGCACGCGACGGCAGACTGCATTGGATGCCGCACGGATGGAGTCGCCTGGGCGTGACCGCACGGAAACGGAGACCACCGCTGAACGTACGACTACGTCAGCTGCATCAGCGACGACACCGGGCGCATTTGATATGGCCTCCTTATTAACCGTCTTACAACGCCTGGAAAGTAAACTGGAGAGCAAATTGGAGAGCCAGCGCGAAGCCATACAGGAGAGCCAGCGCGAAGCAATGGAGAGCCTGCGCGAAGACATGAAGAGCCAGCGCAAAACCATGGAGGCGGGCCTAGGGACAATCGATGCAAAGCTGGACGGTTTCCAGGGGGATTTGAACGTCGTGAAGGAGGATCTAGAATTGGTCAAGGTGCGAACATCCGAGCACGACCAAGCCATCAAGACCCATGACGCGTTACTCAACTCCCACGAAACTAGGCTCGTGGATTTGGACAAGAAGCTGCAAAAAATGAAGGTTTTGGGCACGGCAGCAACCAGCCCATGTCCTGGGGCCCCGAAATTTAAGGTCCCAAGTTTCGACGGCACGACCTCGTGGACAGCGTTCAGGCACCAGTTCGAGGTAGTTGCAAATGGGAATGGCTGGGAAGTGGGAAGACGAGCACTCATTGGCAGCACTTACCTTAGCTCTTCGAGGGGAGGCACTGCTGGTGCTTGAGAACCTGCCCGCCGAGCGACGCACCTTGGAGTCGTTATTTAAGGCCTTGGAAGCTCGATACGGGGAAAAGCACCTGGAGCACGTGTACCGCGCGCAACTTAAAGACCGAGTACAGAAGTCGAGCGAAGGACTGCACCAATGGGCTACGGAGATCGAGCGCCTCGTACGCCGAGCCTATGCGTCGAGTTCCACACCCGTCGAGGACAAAGTGTTAGAGGCCTTCGTCAGCGGTATACGGGACCCCGAAGTGAGAGCAACGGTGCGCTTGGGTCATCACGCCACATTGGAAGCAGCTTTAGCGCATGCTCTTGAAGTGGAAGCGGTACGAAGCGACTATAAAAGTTGCAAGGTGCGCGAAGTCGTAGCAGCGATTCAACCTCGTACCGGGCCTATCTGTTACGGATGCGGCGAACGAGGCCATATAAGGATTAACTGCCGAACTCGGAAGCAACCAAAATCGGTGTCGACGGCTACCCAAGTCGACACCCAGGAGCCGTTAAACTAAAAGGCGCCAGCGCCGCGGGGCGGGCACTGGCTGGACTTCGTCGAGCCCCTACTGTCTTGGTATCACAAGCTTGTGACGGCAACAGTCTCGTAACTACCGGAGAAATAAATGGCATACCCTGTCGCTTTACTATTGACACGGGAGCATCGAAATCCATCGTTCGACCGGAACTACTCAAGCGGACTATCATGTGGGAAAATGGACGACCATCATGCAATCTGCAGACAGCGACAGGCCAGCCAGTGACCGTCCTAGGAGTTACGGAAGCAAGACTGAAACTCGGAAGTGACATTTACACGCAGTCTGTTTTAGTGGCGAATATAACTGACGACTGCATTATCGGACTGGACTTTCTACGGACACATCACTGTATAGTTGATATAGCCAGAGGAGTGTTAAGCTTCAAGGATCAAGAAGTCTTCTTGGACGGTTCATGTTCAGGAGCAGTGTACTGTTTGAGGACTGTGAAGCTGGCACCCAGATCGGAAACCTTGGTCCAGATTAGGTTTCCCGAAAAGATACAGCTGGATCGATGTGTCGTAATAGAAGATTGTGGAGATCATCCTAGTTGGATCACGGCAAGGACACTGCTCATGACCAAACGTGACGCCAAATTAAAGGTCATCAATCTTAGCAGCACGCCGATATACCTCGCAAAGAATACGGTTATCGGCCGATGTGAAACCGTGGACAGCTTGAGGAAGGTCCAAGAAAACTCAGACAAACCTCGATCAACGGATCACATGACATCTTTGCTGGAGGCGACAAGGAGGAATTTGAGCTCCGAAGAATATACTCAGGCAGCAAAGTTGTTAATGGACTACAAGGACATCTTTACCAGAGGAGATAGCGACCTGGGAAGAACAAATCTTGTCACTCACCCAATAGATACTGGTACAACCTTACCAATCAAGCAAAGACCAAGACGAGTACCATTGGCAAAGGAACACGAAGTTGCTGAAATGATTCAGGACATGGTGCGCAGCAAGGTCATCGAACCGTCAACTAGCCCTTGGTGTTCACCTGTGGTGCTCGTGAAAAAGAAGGATGGCAGTACTAGATTCTGTGTTGACTACAGGATGCTTAACAACGTTACCAAGAAGGACAGCTACCCTCTGCCTCGGATTGACGACACATTGGATATGCTTGGTGGCATGAAGTGGTTTTCGACGGTCGACCTGAAGAGTGGTTACTGGCAAGTAGAAGTCCGGCCAGAAGACAAAGAGAAGACCGCCTTTACCACCGGAACCGGAAATGGCTTGTGGCAGTTTCGCGTAAAGCCTTTTGGATTATGTAACGCTCCTGCCACTTTTGAGCGTCTCATGGAGCGAGTGTTGGTGGGACTTTTGGGGGACGCTTGTCTGGTATACCTCGATGACGTCATAGTCATGGGACGAAACTTCGTGGAACACAAGCGAAATCTGGAGAAGGTATTCAGACGATTCCGTGAGTCCAACCTAAAGCTCAATCCGAAGAAATGTGACTTCTTCAAGAAGGAAGTATCATTTTTGGGACACATCATATCGGACGAAGGTGTTCGAACTGATCCAGACAAGATAAGAGCTGTTCAAGAATGGCCGACACGAAAGAACAAGACCGATGTGAGAGCCTTCTTGGGGCTATGTGCCTATTACCGTCGGTTTGTGAAGAACTTCTCAGAGATAGCCAAGCCATTACACCGTCTCACAGAGGACAAGAGAATCTTCAGTTGTGATTCCGATTGCGAAGATGCGTTTGTTCGCTTAAAGGAACGTCTGTGCTCGGCTCCGATTCTTGGCTATCCCAGAAGAGAAGGAAGATTCATAGTGGACACGGACGCTAGCAATACTGGCATCGGAGGAGTACTATCCCAAGACCAGGACGGCCAGCAGGTGGTCATTGCGTACTTTAGCAAGACCCTTTCGAAACCGGAAAGAAATTATTGTGTGACTCGGCGAGAATTACTGGCTGTGGTGAAGACCCTTCAGCACTTCAACAAGTATTTGTTGGGACGCGAGTTCACAATAAGGACGGACCACGCTGCTCTGAGGTGGCTTCTGCAATTCAAGAACCCGGAAGGCCAGGTCGCGAGGTGGATCGAACAGCTTCAAGAGTTCAACTTCGTAATAGAGCATCGCAACGGAAGAGCTCATTCGAATGCCGACGCCCTGTCACGACGCCCATGCTCCGAAGAATGTCGACATTGCATCAAGCATGAGGCCAAAGAAGAGGTCAGGGTAATAAGGATGCAGGACCTAGACGAGTCTTGGGGAACGGAGCAAGTAAGCCAAGCTCAGAAAGAAGACAAAGACCTCAGCCTGATCATGGAATGGAAAGCCAAAGGACAGAGGCCCCTGTGGAGTGATGTGTCAGCCTCGAGCGCAACGACTAAGGCATACTGGGCTCAGTGGGACAGCCTTATATTGGAGAATGGCGTGCTTTACCGGAGCTGGGAATCACTCAACGGAAAGGAAAAAACCCTGCAAATGGTTATTCCCAGGAGTAAAGTGGCTGATTTGCTGAAGCTCGTACATGATGGCACTTCTGGTGGGCATCTCGGCATCAAAAAGACCCTCGTAAAGATACGAGAACGCTTTTATTGGGTGCGGTGTCGAGAGGACGTTGAAGATTGGTGCAAGAAGTGTACCGTGTGCGCTTCAGTGAAAGGGCCCCGCACTAGAACCAAGGGAAAACTACAGCTGTATAACGTCGGAGCCCCTTGGGAAAGAATCGCCATAGACGTTGCTGGCCCATTCCCTCAGTCTGAAGACGGGAATAGATTCATCATCGTGGTTCAAGACTACTTCAGCAAATGGCCGGAAGCGTTTGCAACTCCGAACCAAGAGGCGAAGACCGTGGCCAAGAAACTTGTCGAGGAGGTAGTATGCCGCTTTGGTGTACCATTGGAGTTACACAGCGACCAAGGCAGGAACTTCGAGTCGACGTTATTCCAGGAGATGTGTGATCTTTTGGGAATAAATAAGACACGTACCACACCGGCGCATCCTCAATCTGACGGCATGGTGGAGAGATTCAACCAAACGTTGGAACATCACTTGGCCAAGGTCGTCGAGGAACATCAGCGAGACTGGGATCGGTAAATTCCTCTGTTCCTGATGTCATATCGCTCTGCCATACACGAATCTACGGGATTTACACCGGCTAAAGTTAACTTCGGAAGAGAAATGCGTCTGCCATTGGATTTGCTTACCGGAACACCGCCAGATGCCCCGAAACCAACCGTTGAATACATCGCGGACTTATGGAAACAATTGGACGAGACACATGACCTTGTAAGGGAGCAATGTTTGAAGACCAGCGAAAAGATGAAAACCCGGTACGATCGCGATGCTCGGAAACATGGTTTCAAGGAGGGAGATTCTGTATGGTTGCACAATCCACTGCGGAAGAAAGGGAAGTCTCCGAAGCTACAAGCACGATGGGAAGGCCCTTACACAGTTGTCACGAGGATTAACGACGTGACCTACCGGATCAGACAGGGGGACAGAAGAAAGCCGAAGATCGTGCACGTGGACAGATTGGCACCATTTCATGGATCGAATAATGCTCGGGACGAGCATGACTAAGAGGGGGGCAATGTGACAACCCTGGCGCATCGACTTCGCTACGCCGAAAACAATAAACAATAGGGGCCATAAACATGTCGCGCAACAATAGAAACAATAGGAGCGCGGCTCTCTCAAAAGGACGCACGACGCTTCGACCATTACGGCAATAGTCATACGGGCGGAAGTCGGTTGCAAGGAACGTTCTCGAACTTTATTTCGACGCGGGTCCGGACTTCGCGGGAATATTCTCGATTGTCGTGAATGGTGCGTGAGTGGTATAAAAAGGGGCGATCGTTCAACCGCGGACATTCTCGTTTCGGAAGCGAAACCAGGAAGATACGAGCGATACCAGTGCGAAGTGAAGTGATTTCTACGAGCGATACAGTGTTCGACGAGTGTGTTTACTAGTATCTACGTGCAGAGTGTTTTAGTGTGTACTGTGTACATCGTGTAATTTGTGTATCTACGAGTACAAATAAAGTCTTTGTGGTACATTTTGGCATTTTCTCGAGCCCATTACTCCTGACACGTAACAATATCAACACCATAATCAACATGCTTATTTAAAAACTCTACAAAACAAAATAGTGTAAGATATTGATCACATTAAAATTAAACTATAAAACAATGTTATAAGATACCTACTTAATATAATTAGTACCTAGTAATTTAAGTAATAAGTTATGAATAAAATCAGTGAACCTGAACATTGTCATAAACCAGTAATACAATTTAGGTAATTAACCAATATTAGGTATGTTTTAATTGTGATTCGAGCACCTAATTACAATTTAAGTTCAAAATTAATGACAACTGACTACTTAGGTTGGGTATTTTTATACTTAATTAACAACTACTAACATCTAATAATTTTATTATCCTTAAACTCCCTAAATTAGGAGCGATAAAACAACTGCTGTAACTTGAACTGCACTCAAATATTACAGAACTTTCCCTGAGTAAGCCGGTAGGTAATAAATACTGGGCGAGTAGCCGCATATCGACGGATTTAAACCGCATTGAGACATTCACGGTAACCGCCTAACCGCTAGCGGAAAACCAGAGGATATATGGCGATTTTTTTAAACCCGCAAACGTGCAGCGAATCAATGTGCACAAGATGTTATGTGAAAATGTGATCAATACTGCTATTCACAAGAGTTCATTACAAATAAATTGTTTTTGTCATTGAAAAAGTCCTTATTTTGTGTGTTAAAGTTAAATTACAAGAACGCTTGCAGTCGGATCGGAGATTTTATTGCAACAGCAACATAGACAAAAAATGCATAGACATTGAAGTAGTACACAGATAATAGAAGACAAGTTATTTAACAGATCAACAGATAATAAGTTATAGCAATTTAATGTTTCTAACAGTCATGTTGATCATACTGACCAGCCATCGATCGAAAGCAAAGAACTTAATGTTAAATAACAATAAAGGTGTAACAAAAGTCATAATGTGAGGGTGTTTTGCATAGTCCTGCCACCCTCAGAGAAACGTTAAATTCTATATAGGTATAGCTTCATAAGGAACCTATATTTTAATGAGTGATTTTATTCCTTAAGTGTTATCTTAGTTAGTCATTTATAGGTACTAACGTATTTATGGTAGAGAGCATACTCTGTATTGTACACAAACAATGTAGGTACACAGTAACTTTAATTAGGGACTAAAAAAATTAGATGTTAGATTATGTATGTAAGTATGAAGCTTAATATAAATATACGTAGAGTACAAGGTCAGTTCAAGAGTAAACACGCTTTTGCTGTAAATGCGCCTTACATTTTAGGACTCTATCTTCATTTACCATTAATTACGTAGCATTCTAGTTACGTCGTAGCTAGAAGAATGCCGAAGTAAACCCACTTGCGATGTTTATATGATTTGGGATTGTTTATTTATTTATTTATTTATTTAAACTTTAATGTACCGGGAATGTTGTGGTACAAAAGGCGGACTTAATGCTAAAAGCATTCTCTGCCAGTCAACCTTTGGACTAAGCAGATAGCATCGAAGGCGGTATTAAAATATTAATTAGAGAAAAAAAATACAAGGACACAAGAATAATGATCGACTCAACTCAGCAGAAATGAAAATCTTAGCAAGTGAACTGACTCAACAATCACGCTCAAGATAATGGGCAGTTACTCTGCACTTGAACAGCTGTCTGCTACTGACTTTCCTAATTTTGTCGGGTAGGGCATTCCAAAGCCGGATGGCTTGGACGACAAAAGAGCTTGACATGAAACCGGATCGGTGAAGGGGAGTCGATAGTACGAGAGAATCCGTTGAACGCAGCCGACGGCTATGAGTGTCGTAGAGGTACTGAAACCTATGCTTAAGGTAGTCGGGGTATTGGCGTTCATACAGAATAGAGAATAATGTTGTAAGTAATCTGACCTGCCTACGATCACGAATAGGGAGCCAGCGGTGGTGGCGACGATGAGAAGAGATGTGATCAAATTTGCGTAGGCAGTAGATAAAGCGTATGCCATAGTTAAGGAGGCGTTCCAGCTTATTGACTAGTTGGGCATTCATGTCGGAGCAGCATACATCAGCATAATCAAGTAACGGAAGAATAATGCTTTTCACCAGAGAGATTTTAACCTGAGTAGGGAAAAAATTACGGAAGCGGTTTAGGGTACGCATCCTCGCAAAAATGGACCGGCTTACCTCAGTAACATGATGTGACCAACTAAGTGTAGTGTCAAAATGGAGTCCAAGATTTTTAACACTAGATGAGAAAGGTACAATAGTATCCTCGAACAAGACTGGCAAGACGTCATCAAAGTTTAACCTACACAGCTGCCGTGAGCTACCTATTATAATAGCTTTACATTTGGAGGGATTGACCTTGATGCCAAATTTATGCGACCACCGACTTATGAGAGAGAGATTCTTATTAATACTGTGGATGGCTTCATTTATATCAAAGACGGTGGATTGTGCATAAATCTGGAGATCATCGGCATATAAATGGTACGAACAGTCAAGCGTGTAAGACAGGAAATTAATGTAAATTGCGAAGAGAAGGGGGGAGAGTATACCCCCCTGGGGTACGCCCGCTGTGAGTTCACACCAGCTAGAGATCAGCCTATCAGCTCGGACAGCTTGCTGGCGTCCCCGAAGGTAAGAGGAAAACCAATCCAGTACCGTGGACGAGAATCTTAAGTGCTTAAGTGCGGCAAGGAGAATATCGTGGTTCACCATGTTAAAGGCATTCGAGAAATCGATCAAAACAAGGACGGTGACCAGTTTATCATCCATGCCGCATCGAATGTCTTCAACTACCTTAAGTAGAGCTGTCGTCGTGCTATGTCCTGGTCGAAAGCCGGACTGAAAGGGACTGAGGACATTATTATTAAAAATGAAAGAGGATACTTGTTTATGGACGACAGCTTCAAGAATTTTGGAGAGATAGGGAAGAATGGAAATAGGACGAAAATTATTGAGCTCGCGGGGATTATTTATTTTTGGAAGAGGTAGGATATAGGCACGACGCCAAGCACACGGAAATATCCCCGTATGAAGTGAGGCATTGACAATATGAGTAATTGGGGATAGCAAAAGCTTTAACAAAGGTGTAATCATAGCTTTACTCACATTATCAGGGCCGGTAGCCTTAGTCTTGATAGACGAGATAATTTTTATAATCTCGTCCGCGGTCACTGGAGAAAAGTGGAACGTGTCTATGTCAGGAAGTGCCATGGAGTTTATTTCTGAGACAGTTAGAGAAGTGTCGAAAGACAGAGGATTATATGAGAAGTGGGCATTAAGCTGATCAAGAGAAAAAGTAATGCCATCGGGCTTAATAAGGTTTTTACCAAGGCCGAGGTTTTTCAGAAATTTCCACATTTCGGCAGAAGAGGAATCTGATAACTGTTCGCAATAGTACTTACGTTTGGCTGCTCTTACCATACGATTGCATAGATTGCGTGCAGTCTTATAGAGTTATTGTTAAAGATGTTATTGTTAGATTAGATTGTTATTGTTAAAGATGATTTTTATAGAAGATATTTGCGCGAAAAATAAAACCAGTGGGCCCAATAAAACTTAGGTAAATATTTTTTTGAATTCTTGTAAGTTTGCCTATAGTTTTGTCTGCGGTTAAAAGGCAGTAACATATTGTGGTAAGCTTTACTTATCATAATTATAATATTTGTTTTATTTCAATCGGTTCATTAATAAAAAGTAATGTCAGTTTTAATAATCACGTCTGACTTTTCGAAGGTGGTTTCTAAGTGACTGCTTTCCGAAGCGAACTGAAGCGAAGTTTACGTTAGAAAATACAAGATTATGATACTTATGACGCGCAGAACTTTAATTACTGGTCTTTATAATCGAACATTGATATCCACCTATTGTCACATCAAGGTTATGTGTACCGTAAGATATCGTGAGCAAAGGTGTAAATATAACGACGTTTGTTTAAACAGGTGCAAGTATTTGTGAGGGAGCTGCCAGGCCCAGCGTCGAGACCACGCTTCACCACGTATTCTGACTCTGATGACGAAGAGCTTCATGACAAAAAGGATATTAGATATTTAAAGGAGCTCATTAAAAATCTTGGATGAATTATCTTCGTTTTATTAATTTTTGATGTGAAAAGTTCCACAAAAGAGTAGGTAGGTAGATGCACCTACTGATGGTAGCGTGACAGGCGCCCATAATAAAATCTCTTAAGGTTGCCAAATTATTTGAAGCTACCTACACCTTCATAGCGGTATCTACATATGTCTTTCATAATCAATTATTTATTATTTTACTAGGATTCATTGTATTGCAAAGGCAAGAATATCATTACGAACTTGAATCAGACTAAAACCCCTGAACGAAGAACATAACTAATGTTATTATGTAGGTATCTTGCATTATAAAAGTCGGCCCCGGTCTGGAATTGAACCCAAAAGTCTTCGATCCACAGGCAAGGACACTAATTAGCTAATTACTAATTAGCTTTTTGGGTAAATAATAATATGATAATACTAATCATGATTAAATAAACAATAATAAAATTACGATACGGAACCAAGTTCGCTAGGATAAATGAAAGTAACGGCCGTGTCACAGAATTGTTACAGCAGTTTTCAGCTACGAAACTAATCTGCCGGGAATCCGCACTGGCCATATATTGCGGCCAGTTTTTTTACCAACAAATAGTAGAGCTCAGTGAGTAAGTTGTGTACAGAGGGCTACTTCGGTTAATGCTGCGCGCATGTACTTAACATGTAACCTATTCACAGGCCCGCCGCAAGGAGCGCACAAGGCGGGCGAGGAGGGACTGCCCCTCGCCCGCTTTGCGCGCCATCGGTGGGCAAATGTACCACGGGGTAGCGGCATCAAATTAAAGTTGTGCCATAAACATGAACAGGACGAGGTTGTAAAACGGTGTTGCACGTGGGCTTGCCTGTAGGTAAAGAGGTATTCAGGTATTCTTACGCTGGGTCCACACCGGCATCATGAATGGACCTGGAATGGACTACGGAGGGTAGGCAAATGGACTGATCACAGTAGATGTATTTCAAGCCGTCGAGGAGAGGGGGGGGGGGGGTGGAGTTTGCATCATCACCCCCTAATTAAAATTTTAAGCATATAGTTGACGTGACGACGAAGAGAAGGGTAATTTAACTTTTTTTGTGCCCCTAATTTAAAATAAAATATAATTAATTAAATAAACGATATTAATTTTACCCCCCCACCTGGGAACCTCTATTTGGCTGCTTTATAATACTTAGTAATTATTAAATCAGTGATTTAAACATTTAGACGTACTTAACCTTTTGCCGCGTTGATTGTTCATATTCACCGTACCGCAGTGATAAAATGTGAAATGTTCCCGTGTACCGTAGTGGCGTCGCATTTTCTATTACGATGCAGCCACGAAAATTGACTTTTTGCTGCAAGCTATCATCAGTATTTCGTATCTACATTGTTTCCTTGAAGCGAATATGAATTCTGAGGACGCCACTCACGAAACATTTCCTCTTCTCGCTTCTTTCCCACTTTACTTGTTTCCGGTTCACACTGGCGAAGTACCTACAGTTCAGCGTTGGAATTGTAAGAAGCTACGCTTCGTGAGTTTATTTATTTATTTATTTTGTAAAGGAGGAATTTTAAATCTCTACTGAAATAACTCAGAGGAGCAGTATCAGAAGAAGTGGTGAGCTGAGATGTGATGAGGCGAGGTGGTGAAACGAGGTGGTGAGGTTTGGTGACCTGGTGAGTTAAGGTGTGGTTATGCTTTAGGGGAGAGAAGCGGTGGTTTAGAGGAAAGGACAATGTACTGAGGAGGAAGGTTTCAGACTTAATGTGTCACAAAGATATAAAGTCGTACAAGGATCTGTTGGCTTGTGGGTGACAGAGACAGCGCCTTACAGGTAAGGCAAACTGTAAGGCGCTGTCTCTGTCACCCACGCGCCAAATTCAAAAAAGTAAAGGCTCGATGTAGTCAATAATAGGTGAAAAGAAGGAATGTAGGTATGTACAAAGTTAATGACAAAATCAAAAACATGCTTTTATTATTTAAAATAAACTCTGAAGCACGGCAACGCTCACAAAGTTTTGCCAATAGCGGTCACCCATCCAACTACCGTCAACGCAACGCTTCCACACTCGTACAGACCTATTACATGACGTAATTCCCCATCTCAATTTTACCATGGAACTGGCTGGACGCATGGCGAGTATTCGTCCTTTCGTCGTGAACATCAATAGGAGCGAAGGGCTTTCTTATTCTTTTGTAATTCGTATCGGGAAGACTGGAATAATTTGCTTGCTTGCTTCAAATCATGAGTGAATAGGTTTTTTCTAAGTTAACACTTGACCACCTTAGGGCTATGCAAATTGCAATTCACCATCAAGTGAACACCAAACTAACTTCTGCAAAAGTAAAAAAATATTCAAAGCAGACGTTACATCGACAGTGCTATAAAGTGCTGTATAGAACTTGAATGTTTGTTATTTAATTAGCTGCTAATGAACAAGGAAAGTTTGTAAGAGAATAGTTAGTTAAGCGCGTTCCTGGAACGAGCCACAACTTGCCCCGACGTGGAGTGTTCCAACTTCGGAACGTTCGTGTTTTAGTCTTTCTTCAACATTCGAGTTCAGAAAAGCGCAGCCGGTATGTAATTTGAGATGTTTAACTTTAATAGCCCCAAGCGGAGTCGAACAAGCGATGAACATCCAAATATTCCGTTGTATTTTCAGGTAGCACGTAATACTCGCGTGTTGTGTGAGGTAATATATCATGGTGTCTGTTTATGATTATAATATTACTTTATCTGCTTACCTAATTGGTAGTTGTTCTGGAAATCCGGTTTATAAGTGGGTATTATAACTTTCTTCGTTATTCTTTTTGGCTGACAGTCTTTAAATGTCTTTGGTGTAACTTTATGACCTTGTACGACATTGATCACTTATCATCGTTTCATTTTGTTTTATGTGGAAGATTAAGACTTTTCAAAAAAATATTTTGATCTAGTGAGATGTTGATTTGCTATACAGTCGTAACTTTAAAAAGTTGCTTTTAATTATAATTTCATTTATATTATGTTCATAATAACGGTGAAAACGGTTCAGTCATAACCATCTCTTGCATTAGCTTTTACAATTTACCTACTACATGACATAGGTCGTGATGACATAGGTTCTTTAGAAGTCTTATTTCCCTACGGAATACCACACGTTCAATAAGATTTTCTGTAACTTAAATAAAAAATTTCAATAGAGTGTGTTTTGATAAAAGGAAAGGGAGAATTCCTCGAACCTCCTCCCATCTATTGTAGTAATCACAAAATTGTATTATAGCCCCGTCGGCTGCATTAGAACTGATTCTGTTACAAAACCAGGTGTTGGAAGAAATACTTTTATTCAACTGTCTATTGCACGAATCCTGCACGAAATAGGATTGGTGGACAATAGGATTGTCTATTACAATTAAAAGTTGTCTAGAAATAGATCTTTAAGGGCCGAGGTATTAAAAGCCAGTAGTGTTTATGAAGCAATAAACTTGAAATCTACTCATAATATAAAAGGTAACTTTACATGGAAAATTGTATGGGAAAACACTTTATTAACGAAAAACATTGCTTCAAACCCAATTTACATTTCAAAAATACTAATATGAGTTGGTAATTGGATTTATTACGAAACAGAATTAGAAAAATTGGTTTTGAGGCGGTTCTAGCCCATGGTCCCATACTTCGCTGAATATTATCTTTTGGCTATGAATATTAAAAAAAGTCATGTAGTTTCGCTTTAAAAGAGCACTAAAATCTATTACACCTACAAAGATGACTTTGCGAGCAGCTATTAATAACTAGCGTAATCAGAACTTAATATCATATAGCTACTTCATTTCAAACTCAAACTAATCTAATTAGCAATGCAGAGAGATATTTTCACGCTCAATATTGAAATAATTTACCGTATTATAGGACGATAAGAGAGGAAATGAAGTACGTCTGAAGATAAGTTAATTAATTGTGCAGATTGAAAGAATAAAAATTAAATAGAATATTGAAGAGTCCGTTGCTGCCAGCGAAACGAATAATCAATCACGGATAAAGATAATTAATAATATTGATGGTTAACCTTTTAATTTTCGTATCATAATTTATCTTGGTTTGATTAATTTTATAAATCACTGAAGTAAAGATTTGTGAAAAGAATTCGCAGTTTAAATAAAGCTTGAAATATTATAAGGAGATCTATGCAGCTTTCACGGAAAGGTAAAAGATTTATGAAAAAATATCTAATAATCTTTGAAGGCGGTAACTGACTTGAAGCCGTCGAGTTAACTCTTGAAGCCAATTAAACTTAAGTCCAGTCCTTGTTAGCACATCCAGTGTCTATCAAACAGACATATGCAGGGCCAACTTCGGAAATCAAGACATTCAAACTTGAGATGAACCGCACTGAGCATGAAACTTCCTTTATAATTAAATAGACCCAATCAGTGTCACATTCGCTGAACTAAAACACGAAGTGCAGTAAATTACACGAGTGTTAATTAAATTGGACCGAGTTTCCTTTATAGCTGGGACTTGCTGCGATCTTGGTCTTAAAGTAAATCTTCATTGGAGATTGTGGTCCGATCTTAAAGATCTCTGATAGATACCTCTGATAGACCTCTGATAGATCTCTGATAGACCTACTTGACTTTGAAGAGGCAACAACGCTTTGGCCGAATTAGAACGAGACGTGTTAATAATTACTAATAGGACTAATTAGTAATACCATTAATACTCTCTGACACAGTCATCAACTAATCGACAGACGTTCTAATATCGCCTGCTTATCGTCCTATTCATTACCTTGTTCTGTGTCGGTGACAGTTGTCATGGGCAGCAACGGAAGGGTAGTGCTGCATGCTCTTTTGCTGTCTTAAATCCATAAAAAACATACCGCATAGGTACTTAACAGAGGTTACAGATATTAGCCGCACGTACCTTCTATAAGGGAGCTGGTGCTGATGCGTTTGTGGTATATCGGTTATTTTTCAAAAGAGCTCATGTTGAAGCAGAAATATTTCTTATGGAAACACAATTCACTGGTTTCGGAAGTTCAGTTCGGTGTATTTTTTACGGCTGGCAGCAAGTAGCTGATGACTTTATGAAGACACGCGGTGTAGGTGGAATTTGAACTTCGGTACATACATAGTGTGGTGGAGAAAACTTTACGAAACTAATCCTCGATACATGACAATGACATATCAGAATTATTTTGAACAAACGTGCATACACATTGTAGTGGCGCGATACCTACCTATAGTAATGTGAATCGCGCCTCATAATATGTAATGCTGAACACGCATAATGCCACAAGCACCGAGTATACCTAGTCAAAAACTTACACTACGTTACACCCGTTAACTGAGACTGGCCATTTGAAAGACGTAGGTATCCTCGACCACGCTATCGAAGTTTTAAAAGAATCAAAGTATATAATAGAAATGATGAAAAATTAACATTCGGATCGCGGTCCCCAGGCAGTGACATCGTTTGGCGGTAGATCTCCCCTTTTCCTTCACAATATGATAGCGACATGTCAGAATCATCGTGAACAAACGTTAATGACTGTTATCGAATGTCGAAGCTAAATGCTAGTTATGAACTATTTCACAAAGTGTCTTGTCCAGAATTGAGACGGCCCTAGAGACGCCTCACAAGACAAAACTTAGTTACAAGTTGTCTGTCTTCAGCTCAGAGTCCAGTTAAGTATTGGCTAGACAACTTGGGAATTGTGCGCATCGAAAGTAATTAATTTATAGTTAGACTTCGCTTCGGGACCCTATTCCTCTTTACAAATATTTAATATAACTACGTTTGTAATGTTTTCTATAACTTAGAATTCTTTACTTTAAACGTGTTTTCTAGTAGAAACAAGTCATTTTCCTTAAAAAAATTGCTTATGTCACTCTTTAGCCTTTAATTGATAATATTAATAACGACAATAAAATTACACCAATAGGATGTTGTTCCGTTTTCACGTTAAATGTGGAGAAAGAAACAAGCACACGTTTGCATTTCTTTTTTTCCGTCTAATCATGGAGATTGTTGATAATTACGTGTCGAATTTTCGCGATTATTTAGTTAAGTATATGATGTTTATATAATATGTTTAATTCGGTATTAAATTAGTATTAGAAATCAAAAAAAAAATAAAAATGCATAATAATAATTTTGCATATTTAATTATGTAATTTATTTTTCTGTGACGACAGAGAAAATAATTCGATTTCGTAGCGCTCGGATACCTACTGAGCGGATTTGAAGAAATGAATAAACGACAGGAATATTTTATAATACTATGTAAATTAAATAAAATACTGGTTGTCTGTAAAGTCGGTTTACTGACGATAGTTGTACGTGACAACGTCTTAAGAAAATACTGATGGAATGATTGACAAATAATGTCATCAAAGTAAACAAACGTCATGAAATCGTATTTAAAGTTACAGAAATTTATCAATAAAAATAAAGAAGGAATACAGGAAACATTAAAAAAGGTAACATTTAAAATTTATAAATAGTCCCAGAAGTCAATAACAAAGTAATAATTGGATACATTACCAAAATATCTACCTCCAAAGTAATAAAGGCCGATTGTGCTTCTTTGTCGCTCGTTCCGCGCTCTCGCTTGCACTTCAAGCTTTACATGGGACGCCTCAGAGAGAACGCCGCATGACGTCGGTAACGCCGCATGACGTCATGTTTTTCGTGCGTGCAGCCGGCTATATCGAATTATAAGGGTCGATTTTTTTTTATGGAATTAAGGTAGCAAACGAGCATGCAGCACCACCCTTCCGCTGCCGCCCATGGCAATTGTGACCGACTTAGCACAAGACCCAATTTAGGGACTAGGGTGGTTAGTCCAATTAGTAGATGGTGTTAGAATGTTAGTTGGTTAGTTTGTTAATAAGTGTGAGGACAGGGACTGTTAGGGATAGGTTAGTCCTGTTAGTTAATATTAGTATTGTCCAGTTAGTAATGATTAGTGTGAGTCTTGTTCCAATTCGGTCACAGATGCGTTGCTACCCCTGAGGACAGATGGTCGCCTCTAAAAAAGTGAACCGGCTCCACACCTTCCTATCCGGAACACAATTGCTCTTAAAAACAATTATTATGACGGTAGGAATGGTACTGAGTACCTTGGCGGGCGGTGGTACTACCCCGGGCGAACTGCCGGAACTGTGACGGAACGGTGACTTCACTGATATGTCTGAATCGACCCTAAGACGTTGTCACGTCAAAAAATAAAGTTATTTTATGAGATCCATGACTTCCCAAAGATGTATAAAGCAGTTGTACTTGGCTAGGTATTACTTAAATCTCACCCAGTCAAATACAACTAAAGGCGTGGTTTGTCAACATGCGGTTTGAAATATTTAAAGTTTTAAATAAATATTTTTGCTGAAAAAAATATTGAAATAAAAATTTTGAGAGAGCTGTTGTGAAAACATTGTTTTCTGAAACAAGGTGCAATAAATGAAACAAAAGAGGAAGCAGGAACAAAAATGATAGGTTTATTGTGCTGGAAGCATACTATTACAATAAGTTGTAAACAATGTATTAAGTTATCTGTGAACTTTTAAATATCAATGTTACTATTTATAAGTAGTGACTAGTCTATAATAATTATGATTGATGCACTGTTCTGGGTTTATATTAGTTTTAAATCAGTACCGAACGCGGATATTTTTCATGTCTCATTTTAATTTTCATAAAACACATTTTGAAATAAATAATTGTTTTTTTTCTTTTCATTACGTATTTAGCGCTTTTAATCAGTTTCTCAAAATTTTAATGTTTTTGCGATTGACATAATAATCGTCATTGCAAACTATAACGGTCTCGCTGTTGGACTTAGGTTTCCTCACAACTATGTGTGTGTTTAAGGGTACAGGACATAGTTTTCTAGCTGGCCAAGTGTGGATATGCGACTTTCACAGATGTTTGAGAATATTATAGAAAATTCTCAGGTTTTCACAATTTTTCACGATGTTTAATCTCCATCGCAACAAGTGATAATGATGCATGCAGGATTTGAATCTAGGCCACCTTGTTGTGTTTTCAAAATCAGTCAAGCCGTTGTCGTTTATAATTTCTTCCATTAATTATCAACGCCAAATTCACAAACGAATGGAAAAAAATCCTTGAAAAACAAAAACACAATTTAGGATCTGTGTCGTTAATAACACTGTAAAGTAGTTATGTTAAAAATTTATTTCACGATTAGTCACAGCTTTACCACGTGTTCAAAAACCTTTAACGTTGAAGATAAAGGTATTTCAATTGCAAATTCTCCTCTGTCAGTAGCACCATACCTCAAGTCTCCTCTAGTACGGGGATAAGGCTTAAGATAATCCAGTCTTTCGTTGAGGATGCTCTTTGTGATTGCGAAAGGGTCTCAACAAAGAAATGTAAAGGTAACAATTTTTACTGTCGCAGATCTAAGTAATGCTTGAGAAATGTATTGAAACAATGTATCTCGTTGAATGTTTTATTGTTATCCAGTTACATTGTAGCGAATGAAATTTATTCTTGAATGTTTTAAAGTGATTGCTCAATACTGATGTATTGCTGAAGTACTGATTCTGTAGCTGATAATACTGACTTACATTTTGTATACTTTATTACTTGCTGTCAATATTATCTTTTTTATAGGATCCCTTTTTTATTTTGCTTTGTGATGGTTTAGAAACATGAGATAACGTAAAAGTAGAGATGGTTAAAATGCAATCATGATTATTCATCATCATAATCATTTCAACCCATCGTGGCCCACTATTGAGCACGGGTCTCTTCTCAGAATGAGAAGGTTAAGGCCATAGTCCACCACGCTGGCCAAGTGCGGATTGGTGGACTTCACACACCTTTGAGTTTTGCGAATCCTCCGGCATGCAGGTTTCCTCACAATGTTTTTCTTCACCGTTTGCAGCAGGTGACATTTATATGCTTAAAACATGCATAAATCCGAAAAGTCAGAGGCCCTGGGATTCGAACCCGGACCCTCCGAATAGGAGCCCGAATTCACCACTATGCTATGACTACAATGTATTATTATTACGATTATTTGGGGAGGCTACAGGCAATATATGTGAAAAAAATAAAGTCTGTATTTTCATCCGGGTATCACAGTCTGCCAGGTCAGTTACTTTGTAATAAGATAAAAGAAAATATAGATATGTTGTTTTGATGTTAGGGTGCGTACAGACTATATAAGAAAACATGTTATAAAACATAGTTAAATAACATGTTTTATAAATGTGGACGATATGTCTTTCAAAAACACGTTGTGTCTTGTTATATGTTTCATTGTGATACAACAATGTTAGATAATGTGGACGTGTTATATAACAGAAGTTATAAAACATGTTACATAATCTTTACGCACCCTTAGACTTGCATACCTCCAGCTTCAGATCTACAATACAGTCAGTTACGTAAGTGTTACGTAACATTCGAAGTCAGTTAAAAAATAATAACCTTACGCCGTTGGTTTCAACAGCCCTCGGGCCGGCAAAGCCTCCGCAACAAAGTTCCTGAAGTTAGCCGCTTCGCCCTTTTAACTTTGCGCTGGCTCAGTTTTATAAAGTTTGCTTCGCTGTTCTGTTGTTGGCTTCTCTCTGGCGAAGTTGTTCAGTCAATATACATGTATATGTCGAAAATTGCACAATCATGAAATGTCGAGGGTCACATTGGAAAATTCATGAATTTGTAAAATTATACCTACAAAATAATAAATACATAACGCTCCACACACATAGCCCCACACTAGGATTCTGTGTGTCGTGGGTGTCATGGACAACATACAAGACAAGGACACACACTCACACAGACTGTGCTCAAATCGGGAACGGAAAAAAGTCATTGTCAAACTCAACGGATATTTATGGTACTTTCATTGGTAGATACAGGAGGTTGTGGAGCATCATATAGGTTATTTTTATCCCGGAATTTCCGCGGAATCGGGATTGACGCGGGAAAAACTCCTATGTGCGAATGAAGTCGCGGGCTCAGCTCGTAAGACATAAATAGATAACACTTACATCTGACATATAAACGTTTGTTCCTCGCGGGTATTTGACCCCGGGACCTCTGGTTTTCTTAGTCTAGGCTTTACCAAGAAGGCCACGTCAAAAAAGTCAAGTTACATAGAAATCAAAATCATCGTCTCATTCTCCTAGCCCGGTGGCTTGTTTTGATCGGAAGTAAATAATTCGACTAACTTCGTGTCTGTGAGCGTGTTATGTCTTATGTTCCTGGATTAGACCCCTAATGGCATAAAATCTTAATGGCTGTCTTGATGTCTTTCTTGGTGACTATTTACATCTTCTTGAACTAAGCATATCGTTAGATAGTAATTAAACGGTCAAGTTGTCGGAGACTTCAGGACATACAAACCTCCAGCAGCTGCATTGACCAAGTATCGTGACAAGATATTTGTACCTTGTTGTGGCCCGTATAAATAAAAGCATCAATTGAACCACTGAATTTGTGGTTATTACATAACATTATCACGTGAGGTGTTTATAAAATAACAGGATACATTGTAAAATACAGAAGTTCCACAATACATCTAGCCCACAGTTTGCAACTGAAGGGCGCGCTAACTTTGCCAACTATTTACAGGCTGTTTCCGACATTGTTTGATGTAAGCAGGAAATTATTTTATATAATGTACCTACTAATAGTAGATAGAAGGGCCACTATGTTCCTTCGATTCTATAAGGATTTTAGACCTTATTACCTGCATCTGTAAAATTATTATCTATTGTTATTCCTGATTATCAACATATTCGATTCTTCTTTACGCTAGAAACAAAATTTTAAAATAATTATAATTTTATTAGTAAAATTGTAGATTGAAAATGGTAACACCCATTAATGGCCCATTACTGAGCGCGGGTCTCTCCTCATTATTGAGGAGTCCTAGAGCATACTCCACCATGCTGGTCTAGTGCGGATAGGTCGAGGGGTTAATGGCCAACCCAGTGTCGAAAGTTTTCAAGCCACCCGAAGGCCTTCTGACATGGCTCAACGACCGCTATCGATAACAACCGGGCCGACGCGCGACGGCTTTACGTGCCCTCCGAAGTGGCAATTACATAGTATATGCTCGGCTATTTAAGTACACACTTAGGTATAAGTGTAAAATGCCAGAAGACATGGATCAAGCCATCCAATTTTAATGAATTTTGATTGAAAAAGAAGTCAAATAATTGTAAAATTAAATAAAATTAGAAGATACTCAATATCTGACGTGCAACACCGACAAGTATCCAACTTACCTACTCGTATTGTACATATCTCATTAAAAGATCGAAAAAAGTTTTAATGATTTTTTCGACCTACCTAATTATTAAAGAAAAAGAGAGAGTTGTTTATTCCACTATTTTTTTCATTTTGACCAAAAATCGCAACTCAAGTTGTCTACCGTAATAAATTAATATCATTGATGAAGAAATGAAATATAAAAAATATAGACGCTTATAAATATAGGAAATATAAAAAGTTATGCCTTAGGTAAATAAAAACATTCTATTCTGATTAATTATTTATTTTCTCCACAATCAAACATTTACCTATTCCAACTCATTTTGTGCAGATTTTCGAATGCACAATAGGTATGATTAAAATAAGAATTTTTTCACGTAAAATGTTTAAATAACAGAAAAAAACCTAGAAAAATTTATTCGGCATTTTATAAAAAATCTCAATCGTCCAATAAATTGGTTACTTATAAGGTGTTAAATCCGACGGGGACGATGTATATTTACAACCTTCTGAAAGGTCTAGGTCGAACTAGTAATCCTACATAAATCAATTTGCTTTTAGAATAAAAATATTTTGTTAATTTTTACCTTTATATTATAGTGTCACCTTCAAAATTTAATGCTTGCTTAACTAATGACGTCGGCGCTATGTAATGAAGACTTAATTTTACATTGTTTTTATATAAAACAATACTTATTAATGCTTGCGCTTACACAAACATATCAACAAACATTTCAATTACACGCTATTGTTTCAAATCATTGCAATTTAAACCCTGAAAATAATTTAAGTTTAATTCCTTGCCACCTATCATTCAAATTTAAGATCTGTTAAACAGTAAATAAGGAAGAAATTGAAATGTTTGACATATATATTTGCGTATTTTGTTAAGTTTGAACAGATGCGCTATGTTTTCTCATCGGGATTTCATTGTTTTTCCGTACATATAAATAGGGGTTCTAATGGAAATGTAACGTGTATAGTATATACCGGATCGGTCAAAAGACCACCACGATGCTGTCAATACTAGCGGTCTTATTCGTCGCTGCGCACGTAAGTTTTTCTTCTTATTTTTCTCCATTTTTGTATAAATGATTCATTGTTTCGCGACAACCCATTGGCTAATACTGAGCACGGGTCTCTCTTCATTATTGATGAGGCCTAGAGTAGAAGCATCCTCCACCATGCCGCTCCAGTGCGGATTGGTGGAGGGGTTAGTGGCCAACCCGGTATCGGAAGTTTGCATGCCACCCGAAGGCCTAGGACATGGCTTAACGACTGGAATCTATCGATAATAACTTCTACAACTTTATGGCCATCTGAAGCATGGAAGCGCTCAAGAATTTTGCTACGAGCAGTCGCTGATCACCCATTCAACTACCGACCACGCCCGTAGTTACTTTGTCGATCACTTAGGATAGACGCAAGCCGCCGCGCTATGAGCGCTATTCCTGTGTAAAGTCATAAGCAAACAGATAAATAAGGGATATCTTCAAGTCAACTAAACATTAACTTATAATGAAAACAAAAAGTGGAAAAAGATATTATGCCAATTTAAAGAGTCTTGTTTAACTCTATTGTAGAGAGTGGAAACTTTTTGAGACAGTACTAGTAGATATACCTAAAGAGTAGTAAATCCAGACACGCGGTAGCGCATCAAAGCCGAGTTCTCGTTTATAACTTCATGATTTACCATAAATACAATAGTAATATCTATTTAAAACAAAGATAGAATAAACATACTCAGTTAAAGCAAGGTTCCAAATGCACTAAATCCTTCGCGTTACAAATAAAACATTTTAAGGATCTTTCTATACCTATAGTTTATACCTCCATAAATACTCACAGCTAAAACAATTGCTTATTAAGTAAACATTTATGTAAAATGGCAACACGGATATCTTTACGATAGTCGGTAAATATGCCATACGTTTCCTCAATACGCATTTTTGCGAGAATGTACAGATTTACATGAAAATAATAATATGTTAGGTATTCGACGCTCAGGCGTGAAAAGGGTTGGGAAAATATGGAGTTAGTCTGTCACCCGGAGTGTTGTAAATCCGTGAGGTTTCCGGAAGAAATGAATATAATTCTAAAATATCAACTCGTGCGAATCCCTTTCGCATACTATTATAATAGCTAACTAATATTATTATCAAGAAATGGCCATCAACTTTTAAATTCGCAATTTTGTGGATTTTATTCAGTGAAAAGAGATAAATAAAATTTCAATATAATGATATCTGTAGCTTTAAGCGAACTCGATATGCGAAGTGATAACAATCTATTTTCGATTGTAACTTCTAACTGAATTCTACAAAGTTTCCAATAAAATATCTGACTTTCATCGAGAGAGCATGATAGAATTTTACTGGCCGAGTCGACAGATTTGCCATGTATAAACGTGTTTGTTGCTTTCAATAGTTCTGATAGTTAATTTATTTTTCACTTCAATCATACGAATTAGTGTAAAGTTTTTCTGGAATAATAATTAAATAGATGCAATAGTTGCTATTTTTTTAATAGACTGTAATAAAAAAAATTAAAACAAGTACTTATTTAATAATGGTTATTTTTGCTTGTAAAATTGACAATTGCATGAAAGACTAGAAATAGCCTGATATTACTCTGCGGATCAATTGTGAAATATTGATAAGTATAAAACAAAGTCGCTTTCTCTGTCCCTTTGTGTCCTTAAATCTTTAAAACTACGCAACGGATTTTGATGCGGTTTTTTAATAGATAGAGTGATTCAAGAGGAAGGTTTATATGTATAATAACATCCATTAAATAGTTGTTACACCCGTGCGAAGCCGGGGCGGGTCGCTAGTAAAAATATAGTATTGACTGCCAGGGAACAAGGGTCAGACAGACCTTACTGTCCTACCCTCACCTTTCGCACATGAAGACTTCAATTGTGATTGTGACAGGTCTAATTTCCTTCTTATTTGAAGTTAAATATTTCTTGTGTACAAGTAACAAGATTGTTAAAAATTATTTAAAGTTATTTATAGTAAGTTAATGTGTAGGATTATTTTATATTACCTATGTTAAAGCTTATATAGGCTTATTTTACGTAGAGTTTAGGCTTCTTATACACAAAATTCTTTTGATGGGATCAATAACAGGCCCAGGTTTACTGGAATGAAATAAGAGCCGGTATGTAGTGGCTTATTATTTAATCGACAACCACGTAATATAGATATATCAACACAATATTAATAAAGTAGGTGCTCTATATAAAGCGTACATCTCTATCAAGAAACATACTCCTTATTCAAATCACATGCTGTGACGACGTATCAACTGAATCTATTGCGTTCTTTACTACCCATTTATGATATTATGTCAAACATTAGCTTACAGTTCAATTAGCAGTAGCACACTAGTAATATGGTTCAATTTCGCGTACCTACCTTCAAGAAATGTTGCAGAACGCGACATCCAGAATTGGTTTAGAAACACGGTCGTATATTATTGAATGACGAGTCTTTATTTGCATGTCGTTAGGGTCCACATTTGTGAGGAATTTGACATGTAAATATTCCAATATTTGATAACTGGACGTGTCTCATCGACAGCGAGTAAGCGGCGAACATAATTATTAATCACTATATAGGTATAGGTACTCCGTCTAAGTTAGATATGGAATTTAGAATATAATATAATAGAATAGAATAGCTTTATTTCGTAAGCCACGAACACTACAGCAAGATTACATTTAAAATCAAGAACACACTTAAAAATATAATAAGAATAGAAACTTGACGATGACAAAATAAAAACAAAATAAAAATAGACAGGTATAAATACACTGTTATTGCTACATTATGCTCGCATGTGTTCAGTGGCCTAGAAAAAGGAGCCCACTCAGCTTGATGCCGTAGGGTAGGCTACGGCGCTGATTTTCAGTGAGTCCGATTGTAATTTGATTTAATGGCAACCCTCCAAATACCACTTTTCCGCCTCTGTGATTAAGATTCATTGTAGATTGGCGTCGAGAATTTTAAATGCCTTAAGTAACTTTTGTTTACAAGATATATTGAACTGTGGGCACAGATAATATCTATTTTTTTTGCGGACACAGACAATTCCGTGTTCTCGGCGACTCAAAATTATCTGGTCATCAAAATTAATACTACAATTTTAAAAATCAATATTATTTCGCTTATCGTCGCCGGTGAAACACACGACAATTTGTCTTGACGTGATTCTCGTCACGTCTCTGATTTATGGATATAGGTACTCACGATATAAACTTGTAATATTTTCGGGAGCTATTTTCGTATGAAACACTCATAACCGAGTGGAACGGAATTAATTTAGAAACGTGTATGTTTACAGTTACATGAAATTCAGTTTGTGCTTACATCAAAACAGAAAAACTCGTTTTGTAAATTTAAAACTTTATTAGTAATGGAAATTTAAAAGAAAATATTTGCTAAATAACTGTAAGTACCTATATCGGTATAGAATCTAAATGTTCATTCGTAGAAAATGTTGCTAGAAAAAGGATGATTTTTTAATTAAATACCTAAAATAAAGTTCATCGATCTTCATTGTGCGCTATTGTATAGATATGTTACCGGAAATGAATGAAATCTAGGAACTTTATACAATTCCTAGGAAATGTTTATTATGTCGTGGCCAGGAAATGTGTCTAATAAAATTTATTTCACACATTTCCGGGCGATTTTAGGTATTACATACAATTCCTAGGAATTTTATACAATGACGGATTACATACATTTCCGTTAACAGATATACAAACAAGATAGGTTTATGATAGATGGTAAGATGGTGGTTCACCCGGAGAAGTATCACCGCCCGCTGTGGTACTCAGTACCATTTTCACCACCATAATAATTGCTTTAATAGCAATTGTGTTCCGGATAGAAAGGAGTAAATTCGGTTATACAGCACACAGCAACGCATCTGTGACCGAAATAAAACGAGACTCTTACTACTTTAGTCTTGTTCTAGGTCGGACACGATTGTCATGGGCGGTAATGATAGGGTGGTGCTGCCTGCTCGTTTGTTACGTTAATTCCATAAAAAGCCATGTACGACATAGATTCTTCGTGCAAGATAAATTGCGCTAAGCGAAGCGCACGGTCACTACCTACCTTTTCTCGAAGTGCTTCGTAGTTTTTGAATCCTCACAACATAGGTCATTTTTATTTTATACGATATATTGACGTGTATTTCCCCTTGTCACCAGAGCGCAGTCGCAGCCCCCTCTGTTGTCGCCGTGAGCGCATACCCAGTCAACGATTACCCCGCCATCCGAGACTCCGGACGTTTCTGCAGCAGGTTTGGCCTTACATTAAGAATTTAGCTATTTATCAATGGTAATTGATAATTTGTTTCTTTAATTTACTATTTATGAAGCAGCTATTATGTCGAAGCCTGTGCTGTCGATGTCATGATCTTATATCAAGAAGTAACCCTATTTAATTAATGTCTGTCTACCAAGGGCGCTTTTAGTGTCACGCGGATTTGCTCAGGCACGCGGGATTGGTCCGCATGCGTGAAATTTCACGCTGCGGATCATATGCAGTTTAAGTTTCAGTCTTCTGCGGGTTGCGTAGACGTTTTAAAAAATATGATCAATATCCGAAGAATATGTGTCGCTTACACACTTTACAAACAGGCATTACAAAATAGGCAAATGAACTTAAATTATTACTCGCTCTGTATCGATTTTCATTTCATTAATAGTACAATACGGCGCGTGCGCCCCGTCCGACTCTAAAATGGGCACTTAAGTTGTATGGACGCTCACGCATGCGGATGCCCCGCTCTGGGATGACGCTCCGCACAGCGTCCCGCGTCCCGCGTGCGTTTTTCACGCTTTATAATAAATTCAGATATGAAATTGTTCTTTGCGGGTGCCATGCATGCGGGCCAATCCCGCGTGCGTGAGCAAATCCGCGTGACACTAAAAGCGCCGTAAACAAACGATGTATCTACTTAGTGATCACCATGTACCAATCATAAGAAAAATTTACCAAGCCTAGAGACCAGAGACCTGATAGAACTTCTCCCAACAGCTATCTCGTCGATGGCGCCTCATGCTGGCTGGACGCGGCCGACGTGCCATTGTACGCCGACATGATGATGGAAACTTTAAAGGACATGGCCAACTCTGGTGACATCAAAACTCAGGCCAGCGCCGTCCTCAACACCATAGTCACCATTGGAGAACTCGTCAGCGGCATCCCAGGAGATGCCTGCGAAAACGCAGCTGTAAGTAGTAGTTCATCATCATCTCATCATCTCAACCCATCATGGCCCACTATTGAGCACGGTTGTCTTCTCAGAATGAGAAGGTTAAGTCCACCACGCTAGCCAAGTGCGGATTGGCGGACTTCACGCATCTTTGAGTTTCCAAGTAGTTATTAGTTATTCCAAGTTATTAGTTATTAGTTATTCCAAGTAGGTGTTAGTAGTTACTACTAATGATAACTAATAACTACTGTAGTTGTTAGTGCTTATTAAAATGGTAGGTATAATGGAAGCGTTCCAATGCGATCAACACGGCTAAACTATTCCTGTTTGTGCAGAAATGATGAAGTGGTTTTTAGAGTTTTGATCGCTGAGTGGGACGGGTCCATGTAACCTTGTACCTATGTTAAAGTTAAGAGTATTTAAAAATTGGAACACCAGCAATTGTTAAGTTTTAATTTTCTTCCTATATCTACTTAAATGTGCTAACCAAAAAATTGTATGAATTGAAAAAATAGTCACTAACTGCTACGACAAAGCCAAGATAAAACCCGATTCAGGATCGATCGATTTTAACACGCCGATTATTTACAGCTCGTCAACGCATACGCCTACTCTCTCAGCAGTGGCAACAAAGCAGGTGTGCAACAAGCCCTCGGACCCTTCGTCGGCCGTGTGAATATCTACATCGACCTCATCACCCAACTCATGGTTAACCCAAGATCTGTCAAGTTCACCGTGAGTACCCGCCTCCCAAACACTTAATCTGAATTAGGATTCGTATCAAATATTACACGGGATTAGATACTTACAATTCCTTGGAATAACAGTCCATTTCTCATCGTAGCATAAGTTGGTACTCTTTACTTCAGGATCATCTAGAAAATGTTATATTTACTTAACTTAAAGTAATTCTACAGCACTTCGGAATGGAATAAGAGTGTCGCTGCGGTGGTATCGCCTAGTTAGCAAATAAGCAAAAGTATAAAATAATTCGATATTTCAAGGAGACCAATAAGTGTTATTACAATATTTGTAACTACCGTAAATTATGGGTATTAAGTTCGTCTTTTAACCCACCTGAAGAAGTTTGAAAATAATTAAAAAGTAACGATTTACATACAAAAAATTTAAATCGTTTTTCAACCGAGAAGCAGAATAATAACAAAATAACATTTATCATTACCTTATTTCAAATGCAATGTTCTGTATACATTTTACTTGAATCTTAGCTGGAAAGTTTGAACAAAAGTTTTTGAAATTTAAAACGAAACGTCCAAGACAGCTTTAAAATCGTTCAGGTGGTTACAGGAATTTGGAAACTGCAAACGAATTCCTTCAATGTGTGGAGAATGTGCAGATAGGTGAACATTTCCTCGTATACCATAAAGAAATTCTAAGGGGTATCGGAAGTATTGGAACGCGTTTGCTTTTATGCTTTGGCATCAAAGGACTAAAGCGAAGGAGGTGTAATGACGTGTATATTAATAACGACATCCGGATCATAGCCTTGCACAGATATTTTGATTGTATTGAATTGTATATCCGCTTACACTTTTAGGAGGCGACCATTATAGTTCTAAAGGGTAACTTTGTGACCGAATAAGAACGAGACTTTACTTACAATTATTGATACAGTTAGAACAGACGTGTAGCCGCTTCGTGCGGATCCGTTTTTACTATGGAGATTTTGATTTTGGAGGGGGAAATCTTCCTAACATACCCAAACCAATAGTAGTTTGCGGGCTACGTAAGATTCATACCTAAATAAAAAGGTATGAAAAAAAATGATGAGACAAAATATGATTATTTTCCTTTAATACGAGTTTGTTTTTTAATACAGGTCGGTCCACGTGGCAACTGCTTGGGAGGCGGAAGAACCTACCAATTTGAAGAAGCATGGGGCGGCATCCTTGACAATGCTAACCCATACCAAATTGGGTAAGCTATTCACTAGTTCTTTGTTTGCATAGCGGTGATAGCCTAGTGGTTAAGATTTCGGCCTCCTATTCAGGGGGTCCGGATTCAAATCCTAGGGCACGCACCTCTGACTTTTAGAAATCATGTGCGTTTTAAGCATTTAAATGTCACTTAATTATATAAATGGTGAAGGAAAACATCGTGAGGAAACCTGCATGCCGGAGTGGACTATGGCCTTAACCTTTCCTTCCTAAGAAGAGACCCGTGCTCAATAGTGGGCCATGATGGGTTGAGAAGAAGAAGATTCACCAGTTCTTTGTTTTCTCGTATGGTGTGGTTTCTTTGTGGTCCTCGGTACGATTCCAGGCCGGGACAAATATTTCAGACGAATGTTTCATTGGTCATATAATATTTTATTGTATTTTTGCATGGACCGAGGTCAGGGCTGAAAAGAAAAACATGTATCAACCCTAGTTCGAGGTTAAGAGAGTGTAGCGTTATTCATTTAAATTGTTTTCATTCACAGCCTCCTGAACGAGATCTACTGCGCTGCCAGACGTATGTACAACGCATTCAGCGTCACCAGTAACAATGTGGGTGCAGGTGTCACCGCAGCTTCCATCCCACCTGCTGTCCAGATGGCTCAGGAGAGTTTTAGCAGCATGGTTCCAGTAAGTATTGCTTGAAATTGCGCACATTACAACGACTCGGCACCGGACCAACTAAAACGAAATTCAATTATGATCTTTTATATCGTAGTTTTTACGGTTGAATTGACTGTATACCTACTTACTTGTAAGACGTACTACTCGCTAAGCACGCCAAGCAAGTTTAGAATCAAAATTCAACAGTAATACCCAAGGCAAGGTGCGACCGAGCTCCGATTGTTAACAGTCGAAACTTGGATACACAAGATTGCAAACGGGGTAGAAAACTTCGAGTGTGTTACAAGCCTGACGTGTCTCTGTATCCGTGTTTCTGTCTGTCAGCTCCTATACAAATGGACCGATTTTGATGCGGTTTTTATTAAAAATTGATTCTTATACAATTTATATGCTGTTGTTTACATTTCAAATCTTTATTTTTCCACAGTTCCTGAGAACGGTTGCCAATGGAGGAAACCCAACTGAAGACGCCGCCGCTGCCAAAGCAGCATGGAACCAAGCCTATAGTAATGTTTCCTTGTAATTGATCTAAACTTCAGAAAATACGTATAGTATGACATATATCAAGATATAAATCGCTAAACCCGTAATACTTTTATTTATTTATTTTTGTGTATACAGTATTTAAATACAGAACAAGACTATTATAGTGAAAACACTGTCTGTATGTTGATGGTTTTCCTGAGCGCAGAAGTGATTATTGATATGTAAATATAGTTTTATAATAAACAACACGACCTTGGCTTTTATTTAGGCTCTGATTTTCTCTTTAATAAAGATGTATCCAGCTTCTAAACTTGTTTGTTTTACTGTACCTTCTACTTCTTAATCCATACTAATATTATGACGTTTGCGAAAGTCTGTCTGTCTGTGACGCTTTGGTGAGCGCAAATGGTTGAAGGCCCAGGCTCACACAAAGGCTCCTTTTTTTTCTAAAATCAACATCTAAAGGCTTGAAATAGGCAATGAAAGTTTGTATCAAAAATCTATACCGCTTGACTGATTTCGATGAATTTTCCTAGGAAGATAGTTGATGACGCAAGATGAAACATAGGCTACTATTTTTTCAAAAACCCTTAAACGACTGATATAAAGAAAATAAAAAAAACGCGGAAAAAGCCGCGGGCGGATAGCTAGTTAGATATAAAAGCGAAAGGTCATTGACTCATCACGAAATATGGAAAACTGCTTGACGTGGATATTGTTCGGTAATAGCTATTTACACTATTTTGATTCTGGGAAAAAAGTTGCAATGGATAAAAAATTTTACATTAATTTGGTTTTTACCCTCCTTTTACTTGTTATTCGTGCGCGCGCGCCAGTGTTCTATTCGGTTAGGTTAATAACCGAAATCTATCGGTTATTAACCCCCCTTAAAAAGGGTTAACAGTTTAAAAGGGTTACCGAATAATTCTGTTTTTTCATCAATTGGTTAACCTAAATAACCTTTAACAGAATAAAATATGTTAACAGAAACAATATGTTACGATACTCCTTTCGGTTAACCTTAAGTAAATTAAAAAGGGTTTCTGCATATACGGTTCAAAATTGCGCGTATCTTCTCTCGATGACAAGAACTGACAAGGCGGGAGTCGAGCGGTCGTCCGAGCAACGACGACGGTTACCGACATTCGTCCGATCGCGCGAGCCATGCCTGATGCAACTGTGTCTTTCATTTTTAACTGACTTCAAAAAAGAAGGTTCTCAATTCGACCGTATATATTTATGCTTTTTTTATGTTTGTTCAGCGATTTTTTCGTCGTTTATGGGCCGATTTTGATAATTCTTTTTTTGTTGTAAAGTAGATATGCGCAGTGGGGTCTTTTTAAAAGGATCACCAGGATCTGATGATGGCATCTCGGAGAAATCGAGGGCAACTTTCGAAAATTGTAGGGACGACTAGTGTGTTTGTTAATGTTTTCATAAGTACATGAAAGCGCAACAATTTCATGAAGGTCTGGAGTCGACCTGATGAAGCCAAAAGACAGTCAAGGGAACTCCTCAACGACTTACTGCAGTTATCTAGTGTTTGGGCTTGATCTCTACTTGTCGAGGTTGAAGTCGGTTATTTTTTTTAAAAAGCAATTATAATTAAGAGCTACGTATTGGATAAAAAGAAATGAAAGATTATTTGGTGGCAAACAATATTTCTTCAGTAAGTTATTATTGTTAAACATGGATATAGAAACTCAAGATTTGACCGTAACATACATACAAACATAAGTTTTAGCTTTAGCTTTTAGGTTTTTAAACGAAAAAAAAGTAACAGGATGAAACCCATTGGAAAAGAGGATATGCCAAAAATACAAGGAAAAATAATTCACGGGTGATTTGAGGTCGGGAAGGGGTTGAGGGTGGGTTTTAAAGGTAAAAATTGGTTTATCGCAATTTTCGGAAAAACTACAAGTGCCATGAAAAAAGTTATAATGGCAAAGTTGTAGGTTGTAGGTAATAAAAAGGGTCCGGACCCGTGCTCCACCTAGGTTCTCCACCTGGGTGGAGCACGGGGACTTATAAGGTCCCGTGCTCCAACTGATGGCGTTAGTACAGTGAAACAGTAAATTGTTTTCCTTAAATGATTCAAAAGATCTAAACAATTATAATAGGCTAGCTATGGAACTTTAGTATTGACATTTTTTTCACATAACCTCAAATTTATGCGAAAAATTCAAATAACTGAGTTTTTGGTTTTTCATATTTATCTTCTACAAAACATGTATTTTCACGAAATTTGGTGAAAACGCACACCGAGGTTTTTGAAAAAGCAAATATTTTGACGTAAGAATTTTCTGTTGAAAATTAGGGTGCTTTTTCGAAATTCAATTTAAATAAGGATATAAATAAAAATATTTTCAATAAAAATACAGTGTATTTGGGACATGTATTTGCCAAAATATTCTTCTGTTGTCTTATAAATTTAGGTTTACTCCGTGTCGATAACATGATAGTCTTCTTTTTTATTATTGATGTGGGTATCTAAAAACAGGCAAAGGGATATTTTAGTACGGTGGGCCAAGAAAGTTGTGTCCCAGTTTCCATTTAGTTTTCTAGTCATCAAAAATTATGTTACGTGTCATGAGTACTGGGTTCGAGAAAATGCCAAAATGTACCACAAAGACTTTATTGTAATCACCGATACACAATTACACTACGAACACACCAAAACACTATGCACGTATTCGTAAACACAGTCGTCGATCACTGTATCGCCCGTAGAAATCACTTCACTTCTCGCTGGTATCGCTCGTAGGTATCGCTTTTTCTTTTCTTCCCGGTTTTGCTTCCGAAAGTAGAATGCCACGCAGTCAACCGAGTGTCCCTTTTATACCACTCGCCCACAATTCATGTCATTCTAGAATGTTCAGGCAGTTGTTGGAATAAAGTTCTAGTATGTTCCTTACAATCGACTTTCGACCTTATGACTATTGTCGTAAGGTCGAAGCGTCGTGCGCGTACTGTCGAGACGGCCGCGCTCTATTATTCTATTGTTCTCTTGACATGTTTATGGCCCCTATTGTTTCTTGTTTAGCGAGGTAGATACGCCAGGGTTGTCACAGTACTTATGAAAACATTAAGAAACACACTAGTCGTCCATACAATTTTCGAAAGTTCCTCTCGATTTCTCTGAGATGCCAACGTCAGATCCTGGTGTCCTTATCAGCGTACCCTACTGCGCATATCTACTTTACAACCAAAAAGAATTATCAAAATCAGCCCATAAACGACGAAAAAATTTATGAACAAACATAAAAAGCATATATGTATACGGTCGAACTGAGAACCCCTTTTTTGAAGTCGGTTAAAAATTATGTCAAATAAAGAACTTAGTTACATGACTCATTCTGATTAATAACCGAAAATCCGGGGTTAACAGTAAATACTAGTAAAGGTTAACCCATACGTTTCAGTAACATTTTAAACCTGTTAACAGAATCATTATATTACCGTTTTAATAGGTTAACAGATTAACAGGTTAACCGTTTTAACAGGTTAACAGATTAATAGGTTAACCGTTTATATCGGTTATCCTTTTAAATGGGTTTTCCGATCACTGGCGCGCGCGCGCATTGCTGTTTCACGAGTTGTCCCGGTCGGTGCTCACCCGTTTGTAAAACGAGCCCTTCGGCGTGGCTGCAATTCGTTCTTTACGTTTACTAAATTTTCGAGCTGTTTGGCAATCTAGCTACAAAAGACTATTTCGTCATATTCCTATCATACATGTGGTTACGGAGTAGTTCAAGGAAACTGGCCAACACGCAGAACATAAGGAGCAAACTATCTTAGCGCCATATCGACAGATGCCAGGCAACGGGACTAAGGTTGGTGGATTCCCTTTTTGATGTGTACATTCATCTATTGTTTTGTATTGCTCAGAAAGGGACACTACTATTTTAGACCGGACCCCCGTATTCGTATTAAATTGGTTCGCTCCAAGAAGTACAAACATAGATTTATTCTGCCGTGTTACCGAAAAAGGGCACAACTGACATTTTTTGTGAAATTGAGTTAAATATATAGTCGGAATCAGGAAAAAACGGCCTATCCGCCTGATTTTTTGTGGATTTTTAGCTTTAAAATTACCAGAGATAGCATAAGCTTAAAGGGCACAACTGCACCATTTTTAAAGGTTTTATTACAATAAAAAGGCACATTGTGAGATATGCCTATTTTTCACCTTTTTATTTGTAATATGTAAAATTGATTATTATAATTATTCTAATAATTTAAAGTGAAAAGGCACTTTTACTCAGTTGTGCCTTTTCATGACAACATTTAAAGAATTATTTATTCTAATAATTAACAGTGAAAAGGCACAACTGAGTAAAAGTGCCTTTTCATCACAACATTTTAAATTTTTACCCAAAACTTTTACAATGAAAAGGCATATTTGGTTATTTGTGCCTTTTAAATGTAATATTTCTCTTTTAATGCTAATTTTTATGTTACGTTAAAAATAATTTTGCTAAATATTAAGTAAATCCGTTAAAATAAAAAAAATATTTTACTATCATTGTATACATACTAAACAAACGCAACTTTTAACATTCACAGAATTCCGTAAAAAAAATTTAAACGTGTTTTTTTTAACAAAATTCAAAAAATATTTTAAACACGATTTTCTCAACTTTTGTAAAATGTTAGTTGTGCCTTTTTTGATTACGACGGCAGTATTATGTAAGTCAGTGTACCTATGCTAAATATATGGGTATAAGGATGAAATTTGGTAGAGGTAGTTTATAGTTAATAATGTCTTACATAAGACGTACGCTAAGAAGGTATCTTGTCATATTCCACGCCTAAGTGGGTACACTTTGGGATGGATTATTTTTTTAAATCAGTCCAAAGAACTTCCACGCGGGCAACAGCTAGTCTTTAATAAAAACTAAACATTTATAACAATAAATACACACTTAGCCCTGCACTAGTACCTAGCTATTCCCTGTGTTACGGGAGGCACGGACATCACTATTAACACATCACTAACTCCTACGACTCGTGAACTTAAATTTCTTCAGCAAACTGAAAATTCTGGCTTCTTCATTCGCCTATATTGTTAAGGTTCCTCTGTTTAAGATACTTTACAGTTTACACGTTACGAATTTGTGTTTAGAATGTTTAGATCGTCTACTCTAAACTGTCGCCAGTCGTGCAGACGATCGGTCACCTGAGTGCATTGAGGTGCATCCATAACATCAAATATGCATTCGTATTCGAAACAACAAAGGAATTTATAGCGAGACGAATTGCTGTCACATCGCATTGTCGTATCGTTTACGGATACGTTAAAGGCGAATAAGATATCTTTTGGACGGTTTTAGCTTATTTGGTTTTAGCTCCTGAGTTAGATAAAATGGCTATATTGGCTCTATGATGGCAACGATAAAATACTTAAGTGAATCAAATTGCTAAAAAGAATACCTACCATGTGTTTTCATGAAGTGTATTAATTTGTATTAAGTACTGGTTTGCATAAGGCAAGAGTTGTATTCCCGAGAAAGGTCCCCTTGTCGCTATCCTGCGATCTATTCCATGCAAACGTATTGAATACTAAATAGAACGAAAGGGCTGCATTAGTATATATTCCATAGCATATTATAAAGCAAGGATCTAATGCATAACATTAAAGAATTCAGCCACAATTCGCCGTTTCCTCGGCGAGTGGAAAACTTTCAAATTTCCCATGTACGTTGTTCGTCCAAAGTGCTGCATTCAAGTAAGAATTAAACATTCATTTTTATTCCGTTGCAAGGGAACGTGGCCAAGCTGTAGCCTTTATTTTGTTTTAACATTTTTATTTATTAACACAAATGCGGTTAAATCGCTGTTTACTTTTAAACTAATGGGGGTGACTGTTTAATTTCTTTGTCGACTCACGTTTCACTCGGAATTCTCAAGTGTTTTAAATGGTATGACTTTCAATTCTCGTTTTATTTTACGACTCATAACTTTTTCATTAACTGAATGTATTAGGTATTATTAGCAGTGTGAAAATTTTATTTTTTATTGCCACCACTTCTTTATGGTTTGTGTAACGTACATATTGCATATTCCGCCATGAAGTTCCTTATTTATTTGGTTTCTATACCAAAGGGGGGACAATTTGGTTTCCCGTCGAGAACAACAGGACCGATCGCTTCAAAGGGGGACAAACTCCGGACAAAAGCGGGACGTACCTATAGTTAGTTTCTATAACCCGACAAAAGCAGGACTTACCCATGGTTAGTACCGAGGTAATTTATGTTTAATGTTCAAATGTCCAAACGATGATACAAACGTAAAAAAAAAAACTTTTGTCATAATTTGTATTAAACACCGTCTACATACACATGTAACGCGTTAAAATTCTCTCACGAACACGTTTTTAGTTTTATTTAAGCTTTTTAGGTTTTTGATGGGTTCCCTAATGCAACCTTTTACGTGCACTCATATATTTGTTCTTTGTAATTAGCTATTCAGTAACAGAACTGGAAGGATTTTAAGCAGTGAGAATTATAAATGGAAGTGCTTCCATATTTTTATATTTTAGATGTAGGTAGGTCATAATTCGGACTTCATGCTCCGAGTGTTGCAGTGTGGTAGGGCGTGGTTCTTACCAGACATAGTACCTTGAAGCAGATTAATCACTTGGTAAGCGATCATCATCAACATCCTCATCATCATCATCATCTATGGATATCGTCAACAAATGTAGGTATAGACAGCCATCAGTAACACATCGATTATACCTTTGTATAGATTTATTTAAGCTTTAATAATTTTTTGACACCTTACAGCGTTTAGTCGCCTACTAAGTGATAGGTATGTCCCAAATGGTTCCACTTAAAGTGTACAGTTCATCGTGGGCGAAATTATATGGATGTGGCTAAAGAAGATTGGACATGCCATCACTGTTTAGTGCATTTAAGTTGAAGATGATGACGTTAAGTTTTCTGTTAACTTTATTAATTTGTTAAATTTTATTTAGTTATAGTAATTTTATTTTGGAGTACTTTCTTTATTTGTCTTAAGAATACTGAATCATTGTGATATTTAGTTTATAATAACATTATTTTTAATTTTTAAGACTGCAATGTAACGAAAAGACTAATTATGATAGGTGAGTTAAAAAAAGTGATTTGTATCTCAATTGAAAATAAAAAATGTTACCAGTTTTACCTATTTTTGTTGATCTAACTTCACCTTAGAAAAGGTATGCCGATATTAGGGCCACAGACGGCAGATATTAGGGTGTTAATGGCCGATATTGAGGGAAATCGGCATATTCGAAATAAAAATTATATATTTTATAAAGTAACAATGGAATCGTAATTTTGCAAATGTAGTAATGGAGTTTCAATATCTCTCTACCCAAAAAAGGCACTATAAGAAAGAAAAAGCTATTAATGTAAAAATGACATCCAGTCAAAGTTCAAAAAAAGTTGACAAGGCCGATAATTGGTGCCACCACCCTATTTAATTGGCTCAGTAGGTACCTACTCTACATTATATTCGGGCTTGTGAAATGGTTGTTTTCATTTGGAAATATCTGAAAAAAAATGTTGTAAATCTTATGGTAACTAAGCGTTATAAGGTGCAAAGCTGCGCATAATTATGACGTATGCTACAAGGTGGCTTTGTATAGTCGTGCACATGGCGAACTTTGTCTCTTTGAGGAGACGGATCTGTGCCGAATTCAGCGAACAGACTACATGAATAATTATAAGGCCGGGTGTAACGTGTTTCTAAAGGATTTAGATAAGGTGAATTAACTTCCTATAGATATACTTATTTTAAAAAAACTTCCTATAGATATAATACTTATTTTAAAAAAACGTTAGGTAGACAAATTATTTTTACTACCCGGTTAATTAAAAACATAATACTAAGTATTGAACAACTTTGAACCACTGTTTCGTATCCGTTTCTTATTGACATACCTAAGTGTATTGTTCGTTAAGCGATTTTTCAGTTGTATACATTTTACTTAAATACTGTTTGTTATAGGTTTAGTTAATAAACGTGAGTATTAGTGACAATAAAATTGGTAGGCACTTGGTGATTTGTGTCGGACAGAGGCAAAATATCGTGAAAATGATCCCATCCTGGTTCTCAGACTATCGAGATACCAATTATTATGTGGTACGACTGGTGGAACGACGAGGAATACACCATCTCAATCAAGTCAACGGATTTAGACTGAAAATATACACGGACAGACAAATTTACATTTATAAGTAATAAAGTGCTAGTATAATTTTTAGGCATAATAACTTGTATTAAAATCCTCTTTTCGTAGGTAATGCGATCGCATCCTAAGACATGATAGGTACCTGAATAAACTTCAAAGGGGAAGTTATTATAAATTCCTCGTTCCTGAATAAGTTTAATGTTGTGCTTGAAGCGGTTCGAGCCAGGAGTGCATCTTGAAATTCAGTGCATTAAAACATTTAGCTGAATATACGCTTGCGCTATAATATTTAATATTCTCCCTGCAAATCGTATAAGAAGTCATGTTGATGTTACGTAGCTACAATGTTTTGCTAGAGTTGTGCGATTTAGAAGTTTAGATTTAGAACCTAGAAATTAATAGTCTCTTGCTTGACTAGCGTGGCACACCATGGACTGTGCAATCTGTATCACCTGGGTATATGAGAGTTAATCTTTTAAGAATAAGTTTTCTTAATAATCGTCTTTTAATTATTAAATATAAGAAAGTTTTTAAAATATGTAATTTTGGTCAATTAACGCATAAGTTATTATCTACATAAAAATATAAGCTGTATTTCGAGCCCCCAGCCTTAACACGATGAATCATTAGGTATTTACTTTTCTTTACTCCGCGTTGATGCAATACATCGTCGTTGCCTTCAGTATTAGTGATATGTTCATACTTTCATAGGCGATCAGCATAGTCTTGGTCGTCGGGGACTGATTGCCTTGTGCTGGAGTTCGATTCGCACTTGTCCGGTTTCAATATTACTAAGGAACTTCTCACACAACGCTATTTTCAAGCATCAAGCAAGGATCTTGTCAATGTATGAAAGCGACGTGTCTACGATGCGTCTCCTGTCAGTGACAAGTGTCAGATACAACGAATTTTGGATTGCGTTGCAGTCGCGTAGCTAATAAATAGCGTAGTGTGAGAAGTGCCTAAGCGTCACCATATTATTTGTCCGCATTGATTAAGTAGGTTTTAATTTAGAGCGCCAAGTCGGTTATCCATTTTTGCACTTTATTTAATAACTTAAGTTAGTACATTTGCCAGCTATGAAAGAGACAAAAGTCTGCTGTCAAAAAGGCGTAAAAAAGTATTTTTACATCTTTTTTGCAGGATAATGAAATGCCTTACAGAACGTAGGTAATAACTTTCACGGATTTTGTCGGTGAAAATATTAGTTTCGGGCTAACATTTTTTCAAAACATTAAACATTTAAAGCTGGTTCGTACCTACTTTCATAATGCGAAATAAAAATCCAGCGAATGTTACAGATCCGGCCAAAACAGATGTCGGCACCTCGGCACAAAACTGAAGCACATTTACATAATTTTAAATACAAACCGTATTTTAAAAAAGGAATTTCGATTTAAAAATATGCAAATTGAACAAAAGGTCGTATTTGTTATGCTTCCACGGGAAAAATCCAAATACAAAGTTGTATGAATTTTTCTTTGAACCGCTAACGAACGCGTAATAAATAAGGCCCCGAAAAATATTTTTATTTTCAATTATTCGTGTTGTTCCTGGTGAAATTATGTGATTTAGGTGTGTGGTTTTTTCTTCAAGAAGTAGGAGGTTCTCAATTCGACCATATGATATGCGTTGTCGTTGTCGTTTATAAGCCGATTTTGATAATTCTTTCTTTATTGGAAAGTATACCAAGGGTGCTCCCATGATAATGACACCGGGATCTGATGATGGTGCCCCAGCGAAATCGAGGAGATCTTTCGAAAATTATAGTGGTGACTTGTGTGTTTGTTGATGTTTTCATTAAGTAAACTAGCTTTCGTTTCAAAAAACTGTACAAAAAAAAACAGAAAAAATTAAAATCTTGTTGGATTCTATACTTTGCGTTATTTTTTTAACATATTCAGAACTTAGTTATAGATTTATTAAATATATGTAGATATCTAGTATAGGTTGTATAACTTTGAAACTCTTAGCCTATCCACCGTCAATGTAATAGTCGTTAGAAGGGAAAATACTTTGTGTTTTACGATTACCTCCAGTCATTCGATGACTGCGCTACGAGTTTTATTTCTTCGAAAAATTGGAAGCCATAAATTTTAAATTAGATCGCTCAGATACGGATCTCCGTCGCATCAGGAGTTACAATGTTACGTTAACGATCTCTGCTTTGTTGAGAACTACGTCAGTAGGTATTTATCAGACGAGCAGTGCTACGGGAATTCCGGGATTAAGAGTAGCCAATATGTTTCATATTCTCCTCTATCATCTAGTGAAAGTCCTATAAAAATTTGTGCATTCGTTCCGGGGATTAGTCCGGACAAACAGAATGACATGACAGGCATTGGTTAAAGTTAAAAACTTACCATTTGAAGAAGTCGTTTGGGCCTCGATTCTGCTTTGAATAGTTTGACACATTTTGTATAGATACGGAATTTGACCATGATATGGCAAACTATTCAAACCAAATTGAAGCACTTCTAAATAAGCAGAATCCGGGCCCAGATTGCAAGCGGTACTTATGTCTATGTAATTACTAGCTGTCTCTTGCATACACTCATCTTATATAAGCAGCTACGTTAAGAGCTGCCATGTTCCAGAGATGGTACGCTGACGCGGCAATATCGTACAGGTAATTATCGCCGTGGAGAGCTACACAGAGCTTTAGTTGTTTCCATCACATGGGCCGCTGTTAGCGTTTATTGAACGTTGGTATTAGACAATAGGGAATTTGGAGGGAACTTTACCTACCTTTAGTTACCCGCTCTCGCTTCGCTTCGGTCTTTGCCTATAAGTACACGCAATCGAAGCTGCTATTTATTATTGCTATTTATTATTGCAAGCATTGGGTTTTGTTAATTATAACTGTTCAAAATATGTTCAGTGGTTTCTGCGTCATGATCGAACAAACAGGCGGACTATAAATGAAACGTCTTATACCTACTATAATGTGAAAATCTTAGATAATGCAAAGTTTAGATTGCGCGAGTATAAAGGCAAAATAATAAATGAAACATGTAAAGGCGACTTTGCGAAGCTGGTAGATTTATGTAGGTAGCCACCGATGCAAAATTTTTGACATTCATAAGTGTATTGATAAATAATAACTAAATTATTTGTGTTTTGAGTTTTATAGGAGTCATGTGTTTATTATGTACTAGGTATATTTGTACGTATGTTGGTTCCTTTAGAAATCCCAAACGTCGGCTGATAAAGTGGAAGAGTTTATTTGAACAGGCTAACCTCAGAAACTACTAGTTCATATTTTTCTGTTGGATACTCTATCTATTTATCTAAGAAAGCTTTTTAAACCTTTAATGCTACAATTAAGTTGGATGCTACAAGGAGCTGAACATAATCATTGAGAAATGTTGATAAGTCTTAACACTTGCAAGCGTGAAACAAATTGCTTTTATCTTCGAGTCTACAATACATTTTTTAATGCGCATCAAAAAAATTTAATCCATTTTAGTAAAAAAAATAATATATGAACTAGTTTTTGAAGTCTGCCAATAAATCAGCTTCAACATTTAGTACATCGCTAATTGGCTGCATTCCAAGTGAATGCGAAATTTCAGAGTATTTTAAAGCGTTTTTATTTTTAATATGTATAAAACTACGTGTTAATGACCCGTAAAAATTACACAAAGACTGTGACGTCACGTCTATTGGGCTGTTTGAAGGGTTCTGAATAAAAAGGCTAAATTAATTAAAAAAAACAATTTACATGTGACATTTCAAACGTAGTAATCTAATGATGTCGCCCTCTAGAATCTGATTAAGTCGGTATGTTAATACTGGGTTAAGTAAATAAGGCACAAATTATATTAAACGTGAAATTACGAACATTGTTAGCAAATTGTGACACCCACCGAATGACTTGTGTTTCAGAGGGTGTTTAAGAACCAGATTTTCTTTCTTTTTTCTTCTTTCTTTTTTAATCGACAACGTAAGAAAATTCGTGAGTCATAAAACTATCGGTTGGAAACGTTATCTTGTTGCACTTGAATATTCGGCCTATTACCTCACCAGACAGCTGTCTTACCAGCGATCGTCGTAGTTGTGTCAATTTGGCTACCAACCAATTAATGAATTTGTAGAATCGCTATTGCCAAAACGATAGCGATCGTAGAAAGAGAATAGATACGCAGCGTTTGTAACTTGGCTAAGCCTGCTGAGCTGACAGCCGACGCTGTATTGGCAGCAATTAATGAAAGTGAATTACCAATAAGCACGCATCTTTGACTGGGCTCAGTCAATAGAATGCATTCCCATTTCCATCGCTCAAAAATCTTATACTTTTTATTTTCTAATTTCCAGGCGTGCATTGCGATTGGGAACTTCGTTCCTCAACTTCATTGTGCTTTTATAGGTTTTTATATCATCTGTAATTAGACACCCGTAGGTACCTGTAGTGTATGTTAATGGATTGAAGCCAAATTAACATTGTTTTTAAGTAAGAGTTTCGTTCCGTTATATACCAACAACTTAGTAACTATTAAACCTGCCCTTGCTTCGCTTCGGAAGACCTGTTTCCAAGAACTCAGTACTCATACTTGAATTTTTTTAGATGTGATAATTTAAATAGACATAACATTTTTGTGTTTATGAACTGATTTAAATAAATGTGCAATTTTAAGTTAAGGATCAATTGTTACCAATTGTTGTTGTTATTAATTACAGGTACATTCGGAGAATTTATTCTCTTATTCTATTTATCGCTTAACCTGAATGATAAATAAGTTTTCCGAAACTAGTATCTACAAGCAAAAGAATTATTGTGCATAAGCCATCTAATGATAAGTTGTTGCCGCCTATTATTCATTAAACGCAGCCAATAAAAACATATAAAAAAGAATAATTAATCGCAAAACATATAAAAAATGCACACTTTTTCCTGAAAATACCGGTACCTAACGGTAAATTTATACGGGTGAAATAAAAAGTCTGAATAAATCATAAAACGTTCACTGCAACATTTAAATAGCTCTCGACGAGTATTTAATCCGTCCTGCCGCAAATCACCGCAAAAGTCAACCTTCTTTCCGTTCCGAATTTAAATAAAGAGGATATTAAGCTCAAACATTAATCTGTATTCAGTTTAAACCCACCCGATTAGTCTATTCACCGCGATGGCAGTGCAAAATAAAAAAAAATAAACTAAGTGCTCTTAGTTCAAAGTGGATTTGGCAAAGGTCGGTGTATCTGCCCCAACTGCAGGGATGTCACACCCAAAAATTAATGATATTGGCAAAGAGATTAATTATTATAAAAGGGGCTTAGAAGGGTACTCACCTCACACAAAAGAGGTAAGCTTTAGAGTTTAGCTCATGCAGCAGGAACGCTATGTCACGAAAGAAAATAAATTTTTACTTAAACATACCTACATAAAGTTAGAGATAAATAATCTTAATAAGTACATAAACAGATTTATCATGTGGATATAGGCCAACTAACTGTTTAAGTAGGTATATGGATGAATTTCTGATCATTTTAAGATTGAGAAACTCTCAATCATTTACTTTTACTTTACATAAAGTAACCATTACACCATTGGCATAAAGACATCACACCGATGGATTACCGGAAGTAAGCTATTCAGACACTAGAACAGAATGACAATCTAAAATATTTTTTTTTCTCAACGAAAGAACAATAGTTCCTAAGTATTAAAGGAGTATAGATGAAATGTTATGTAATATTATTATAATAAATAAATAATTATCTTGGATTAATATAACAGACAAAAGCTTAGTCAGTCTAAATAAAATCAAACATGCACGTAAGAAATGCAATTTGGAATTACCAAATATCCTTTCAAATTCCCCTTTTACATTCTGGAATGGTCTGGAACAAATAAATTCTGGCAGCCCTAGTCCGGAATCATTTTACACCGGCGCAAGGCTGTTTGAACCAGTTATATCCGGTTATTAAGAGGCCAAATTATGCCTCTGAAATATTTCTGCTCCGCTGGGTGCAGATTTTACTTTACATGCGTCCAAATCTGGCTTTATATTTGACTGATCCAGTTCAAGTATTAGTTTAACTTTAAAATCTATTTGTAAGTAACAAAACTATTGTAGTAAACTAATTAGGGCACTTATAGGTCGTTCTCTAAAACAAACTATACTAAAATAGATAAATTATTTATAAACAAGCTAAACAATGGAGTACCTAAGTATTCTGCAAGTCGTTTATCCAAGCTTCTATTAATCTTCATTAAAAGATTCCAACAGATTTCTTTCGCCAAAGTCTTTATCATGTAACTAACTCAAAAGAATTAAAACTAAAAGCAGGATTAGTGAGTGTCCAAGTTAATATTACCTAAGATTTTGCTATATAATACACTCGTGGTTCTTAAAGGATATTAATGTCTTCCCCTGTCTTCTATCATTAGACCTAAGGAGGTCTAAACCATACACATCCGTACTACTTCTGTACGGATGTATAAAAGGGTTAGTGACCAAACCAATCGGAAGAATTTATGCCGTCCGAAGGCCTCCGATATGACTTAACGATTTTCCGTGCCCTCTGAAGCACGGAAACGCTCAACAAACGTTTGCCACTGGCGATCACTCAACTACTGATCGCGCAGTTGCTTAAGCTGGTCGATCCCTAAGGATCGGCAGAAGCCGTCGGGCAGAGAGCGGGTCTAAAAATATTATCTCCTACTGAGGCTCATATGGAAGAGAGGAGACGTAAGTAAATTAAATATTAGGGAGACATGGTTAAGATTTGAAATGGCATTGTTGTAGATGAGAGGAGAAATAATGCGTTTCAGTGTGACTGTCATTGTCTCCCAATCCCCACATAAATATATTACACCTGTTGTGACTAGTGTTTCCACGTCGAGTGAGTCTCTAGGAATGGTAGGGTATAAAAAGATTATCCGCTTTGGGAAACATAATTTATAAGTACCTACCCACACTTGAAAGTGTTGACCTGGAATTCTTTATTTGACATAAAAAAAAAAATAACTGCTACCCCGCTACATGTTTTAAAATGTTTCCTCAACAACATTAGTGACAAACAGGGTGGGATCAAACCCACTTAGAGATTTTTTTTTATTGAATTAAGGTAGCAAACGAGCATACAGCACCACCCTTCCGCTGCCGCCCATGGCAATTGTGACCGACTTAGAACAAGACCCAATTTAGGGACTAGGGTGATTAGTCCAGTTAGTAGATGGTGTTAGAATGTTAGTTGGTTAGTTTGTTAGTTTGTTAATAAGTGTGAGGACAGGGACTGTTAGTTATAGTTAGACCTGTAAGTTAATATTAGTTTTATCCAGTTAGTTAAGAGTATTTTTCATGTCCATAACCGACAAATGAGCCACCTGATGATAGTCACAGTCGCCCATAAACATTAGTCACACCAAAAGCATTATCGATATGCTATCGACCAAAATGAAAGAGAATGAAATTATTGAATGAAAAGAGTAAAAGGAATGAACTAAAATACTACAAGCTAAGAACACCTTAAGCAGGACGGGTTAAAACTCAGTTGAAAATCGGGACGTCCTGCGTATATCTTGACACCTGGTCACACTAGTCGTGACCTGCGAGTCTAATTAATTCTCGTGTGATTATAATGGCGCTCAAGATAATTGTGTGGTTACTACAAACAGCGGCTTAATCACGACGGATGTATTGAATTTGTAATAGAGTCACTTTAGTGATGTGGTGGGACTGAAATATACGAGCAGATAGGTACTAGCGATCGTAAGGGGTAGTAATCTAGAGGTAGTTTGATAAAATGTCGGATGATAGGAAGGTCTTAGAATAAAAAATATGCTTAACTGTATATCAGTGATACATTGTTGTATAAATTATTTTTATCTTTATAGACGTCATAAAACTGACTTAACAAACGCTTGAAACTTTGAAAAGTTATTTTAAAGATAGTAAACAAGCCTAAATGCACTATTCCGGTACCGAACTTAACACTAAGGTTAGTATACACATATAATTTAACACAGATCCAAAATTCCGGTTTGATTTTCGAATTAAAACAGCCGGTGCCTAGGTACCTATTAGGTAGTAACTCCATAGATCACGGAAGAGGCGCAAATATATATAATATATCAAGGTAAGCACGAAACTGCAAACCTGCATCAGGGACTAAGGAGGTCAATATCGACGTAAAACAACAACCTCTCTGCGCTCCCTCGTAAATTAAATAACACCCTTGTCCATAGTGGTGTAGGGTTGTCGCTTTTCCCGGTAATGTACGGTAAAATAATTGGATTTTGTCGTAAGGAAATAATGAATAATGTGCGTTTAATCCATTCAACCACTGCCGCCGCTATCTTCGTAATTATTAAATTTATTTTCCATCTTCTTTCTCAATTTCCCGAGTCTCTTCCAAATCGTAGGCATTTTGCTTTCTTTACTCTAAAGTTGATCCTAAGTGGACATTGGACATAATATTCCTTGAAGAAATAGTAAAAAAAAAATTAAACAAGCTTAATTTACGTAGATAAATAAGAATAAAGCAACCTTTTTCTTGCAACTTTTACTATCAACTTATAATGTCATTTCAATACACTACTTATGTCATATAAAAGCTTATAAAATATCAGTTTTCTTTTTCATATAGATATTTAGTTTAGTTTTTGGCTGCCTGTTCGTTTGCTACCTTAATTCCATAAAAAACATCGTTATTCAAGATGTTTATCATACAAATGCTGCGTTGGGGCACTAATTAACATAAAATAAATTTTTATTTTGCGTGTTGTAGTTGTAATTGAAATTTGAGTTTAAAGAAGTAAAAAGTCTTTATATATCGATTTAAGTACCTATAGGTATTCAATGCTTGAAATTTTCTTTTCTACCTAAATTAAATCTCTCTCATTAATTAACTCCATGTTACTCCACTCACCCACATTTACGATAAATTCAAATCATTTATTTTGGCTCAGGAACTGACACCTTACTTAACGATACTTTAACTTTTCTCTCACTATTGCCCCTTACTTTTTGTCCTCATACCAAAACATATTTTTCTGTGAAACTGAATGTAAAAATGTTTAATATTACTTATTTAATAAGTATATTAAAGCTAACAAACATATTCACACCCTCGCACTAGGATTCCCTGTGTCACAAGTGGCATGAAAAAAACAAATAACACATTACAAACGCTCACAACCAGGAACATACATTTCAACATCAAACCTAGGACTTTCCTTTGCAGTGAAGGCTACTACTAACCAGGCTACAAACACGTCAATTTTTATACATCCGTTATATATTTTATGTAACCATTGGCAGCCCTAGAGGATAAAGTATAGTGAGTACAGAACGTCCCCGACGCCTATAGGGGGATGCCAAAAATCCCTTGACACTCGCCTGCAGGCCGTAAATAACCAGTAAAGACACTTCTACGTTCTGTATACTAGAATATTCTGCACTATACTTTATGGTTTTTCCTGAAGGTGCCTAAAATGTGTTTTTTTTGTTAGCTTTTTACTCGTACTATACATATATGTCCTTGCAAAGGGCTTAGCCTAAAGGTACATACTAAAATATTTTTTGTTAGTTCTTTATATTGTGCGTAAAACCTGTCTATAGACAAACCTTTCTGAATACGTATGCTGATATCCACCTAGTATCTAGTAAAGAAAATTGGTGGGTAGTGAAATTTTTCAAAAGGCAGTGGATATAATGGTCTGAAAGACGGTCATTGGCAACGGCTCTGTTTCGAATTTGAAACCTCAAGTTTTTTACGGTTTAGAAATAAATTAACATTTGCTTCAATGAATAACTTATCTATGAATCACCGGATTTATTTTCAAAGGACTATTGCTGTACACGTAAAATATCACGATCAAAAGTTACTTAAGTCAAGTGGAATGTATGTGACGTCAATGGATTTAGATCAATAACTTACGTGACTTCTTTGTTAACGCTTCTGTAATTCTAATGAAACCCCGAATAAATGGCCATTCTTAACGACATCATCCTGTGAATACAACAATACCAAGATTTCTAGTTGAAAACTCAAATACCATTTAATTAAATCGTAGATATATGATAGCTGAGCTGCAATTTAGTCAAGTAGACATAAGAGACGTTAATGTGACGTCCATTGCAGAGCAAACGGATCGGTCCAGCACAATTTTCCAGAAAATTCTTTACCTTTTGCACGGTTTCCGCGAATGTCCAAGATTCTATTACGCCCGTAAGGCTTCTTATGTCCCATTTGAGATTCTCAGTAAGAGACATTTTATAATCTCATCTTTTCGACGTTGAATTTTATTGTAGGGTAAGAATCGGTATATTTTATTTAATAGGTACATACGTGTGTTGCGAAATTGATATGAGACGGAAATTCAATTTAATAATATTATGTGTTATTAATTGTATCAGGCGTTAATTCGCGGAACGGAAAGATTAACCTGTCAGGTATATTTGCAATTATTATGATTGCAGATAAATCTATATAATATTTGCAATAATCCGCGAACAAATTCGTATGTTTGGCGTATGGTTAGATGAAAGTAGCACCTCCATCGCTCCCACATAGGAACAAGTAATGAAACAAAGAAAGCACACAAACATACATACGAACACAAACACTAATTGTTTTACATGAAAACGGGGCCTCCTCGGGGTAATTATTCCACACAACTCACACGCATAGGTATACACACACTCACACTCACATACAAACGGAGGCAGAGAGAGAGAGATAGAGAGAGATCTACGGACACCTTTGCCCAATGGAAATCTGATGAAAGCTGTACCATGTACCATGTACATAGAACGATCAGTTACAGATTCATTAGGTATATGTGTAGAGATATTTACATTTCGTTATAACTTTGTCTATTTTGTTTTAGTTTAATACTACTACTAATTATTTGTTGTTAAAATAAGTTTAACTAAAGGAGATAAAAGCATAATTAGGCCCGGGCCGCATTCGTTAATAATAATTCGTAAACTTTATAGCGAGAAAGTTTGAAAAGCTTTTAATAACCAGGTAAATTATCGCGGGCAAAGTACTGCCAAGTATTCATTATATTCATAACTCAATGTTTACAATAAAAATGTTGTTTTAATGATAAGGTAGATACACACAGTGATCAATTGTATCATATATGTACTTGCCAATATCCATGCCGGATTATTATTTGGTGCTTTTTAATCTGTGGTACGCGCGAATTGAGAGTTTTTTTATGGAATTAAGATAGCAAAGAAAGAAAGGGTTTTATAAGAGGTTATACAGCGAACAGCGTATGGATCGATCGATAAAATTATTATTGGAGTCAATCAAAACATGTCGGAATAATAAGTGTTTACACCGAGCTGGTGAAGAATTTAAATGTTTGTATTTTTGATCTGGATAACTGTTTCATTTCGCACGACAAGCCCCCTCCTCCCATAATAAGCACATTTTTCTTTTTTTTTGGAAGTCGGTTAAAACTACATAGGTACATCCTTTAATGGCAGATATAATATATCAATTCGAAAATGTATTCTTAAAATAAAACATTACTATTATTTATTACCTTCACATTGTGTGTTAATATTTTTCTGATAAAAACTACTTAGACATACCTAATCGAATTGACGAGTACAACTTTACAAATTATTAACTTTGCACTAACTACGGCTGACTAAACTTCTACTCGGTGTTGTACACGTCTGAATTGATCATTCCTCAATCACACCCTCATGTAATGAATATTTTAAGCCTTCACGAACTACATTTATTAACAACAAACTAATAAATTATGCAATAAGAAAAAAGTGGAGTAGGTTTTATTTATGACGAGCGAATAGAAGTGATACCAAGTGTTCGGTCCCCTAATTATGTAAAAGTGAAAAAAATAGCAATGTTATTATTTCATGGCACGCCTATGAATGGTTGTGCCAATTTGTACAATGTACAATAAGGCTCTCGCCTATGTCAGTGAGTGCGTTAGATCAGTAATACAATCTTAAGTTGGGTTTACTATACAGGGCCTTATTAATAAGTGCTTAAAGTCATATGACAGATCAGTAAAATCATAATGACAGGGACAAAATAATTTAAACCTGGAGTAACTTTAAGCCGCGTTTATTAATAAGACCCTATGGTCCCATTCTAGTACGGTGTAACAGTCAGTCACGGTAACTGTTCCAATGAATTGCATTCGACAAGCTGGCGCGATCAATTTGCGGTGAGCCTCGTGCCCGGTAACTACTTATCTATTAGTTTTTAGTTCTGAACAACTTTATATCGATAACTACGTGTTATAACATTGTTATGCAGGTATTGTTGTGTTAAGTTTCGTACCTGATTAATTGTTACGGTGAGGTCTGTTGATGGCGAATTCGTTATTAACTGGACGAGTGTTTTAGTGTCTCTTTTATGTACAGCAACGCATGAGTGATGGCTTTTAAGTTTAAGAGGTTTAGTGAGAAGAGGAAGATCTTTGAGTCCAAGTCAACATCAAGGTTGTAGTGTACATTGTTGAACAATAAGTTGCAAAATTTTCAGTAGTAGTAGGTAGTTGGAAGCGCTCATAGCCAAGCCGCCTGGCAAGTGATCGACAAAGTTAGCAACTGCGGGAGCGTTCGGTAGTTGGATGGGTGACCGCTCATGGCAAAATTTCTTGAGCGCTTTCATGCTTCAAAGGGCACTTAAAGTCGTTGGTCCCGGTTGTTATCGGTACTCGGTAGATAGCAGTCGTTAAGCCATGTCGGAGGCCTTTGGGTGGTTTGAAAACTTCCGATACTTAGTTGGCTACTAACCACTCGACCAATCCGCACTGGAGCAACGCGGTAGAGTAATGCTCTAGGCCTCCTCAATAATGAGAAGAGGCCCGTGCTCATTAGTGAGCCATTAATGGGTTGTAGCCACACATAAAAAATATAGACGAATTGAGAACATCCTCCCTTTTTGAAGGTGGTTAAAAACATAGTCGATGGTGGCACTGGTGACCATATGGCTAGTACCTAAGTATGATTTTTTGTCGATTAATAATATTTTACATAAGAATAATTATTTAGATTGCGTAAGTTTCACGGGAATGGGAATTTAAAGCGTTTTAGATGTAATCATGATGTAATTAGAATTTGTCATAGTTTACAACCTTCGTTGCTATGGTAACCGACTGAGAAATTGTGAAGCGTGGCCACGGCCGAGTTGAGCTAGTAAGGTATGAAATGAAAGGTAAGCCTCACGGTGAGGCTGGAATTCCATTATTGATTTTAATTCATTTTATTTATTTCCTAGCCTGCATCATCTATTTTTAGTGAACCCAGCAGACGTCGTCCTGCTACATAATATATTGTTAAGTATATGCCCTCGCTTAGTTTTCAGAGACTTTTTGCTCCGCTCCTTTTGGTCGTAGCGTAATGTTACATAGCCTGTAGCCTTTCTCAAAAAATTGACTATTCTACACAAAAAAAAATCAATTCGAATCTGAGATTAGCGCGTTCAAACAAACATACTCAACCGCTTTATATAACCTATTCTTATACATAGATAGTATACATTATTACAAACGAACATCATTATGAACAATAAATAGACTTATGTATATAACATTACACACTCATAGCCCCACATTAGGATTCCCTGCGTCGTGGGTGCCATGGGCAACAGACATGACAAGGACTCACACCCAGACCGGGAACGGAAAAAAAAATATTAAAATTTCCGCCTCGCTGGGAATCGACCCCAGACACCCTTGGGACCATTACGTCATTCGGCACGTCCATATTAGGTATATTTATATTTCTTATGTATAATTATCCACTCTTCTGCATGCCAATAAATGAAAATCTTCTAAAACATTATTTTATTATTGTATCACTTTAAAATGCTATAGGTATAATAAATCAAATGTAAAATACGACACGAAAACAAAAGTAATTTAGCAAAATTTATCATAATTTGGAGAGCGATATTAGGAACAATCCATTTTTACTAAAGACTAAAGTGTCTCCTAAAACTTTCAATTCCAATTGATGCACAGGCTCGATTATTCAGCGCAAATTTAATATCCAGCCGAATATTTTAGAAGTCTCCTTTTGCTGGGAAGGACGTAACAAATCTCTATGAGTAGCAAAACATTTTCTTAACTGAAGCGACACTCATAAAACTCTATACGAAGTTGATCACTTTTTGTTTGCTTAGCTATTATCATATCTTTAATTATGTATAATCGATATCAAATACAAAGCCTTCATAGAACATAACGAATAACATAATGATATAATGCCGAAAGTTTCAAATAGGCAATTATTATAAGTTAGGATTAATATCACTTTAGGAATTTGAATACGGAAGCTGATCAACACTCAGTGGTCGTTAGAGCAATATAAACCGAATCAAAGGACCAAAAGTTGTATTATGTTACGGATGTTCACGAAAGGGAGGCACTGGGGAGGAACGGGAGAGCTTTGCACATGCGCAGAAGGTACTCTGAAACAAGGGACTAATAACTTCGTTCATGCTATCATCGGTCCCATGGTGTAATGGTGAGCACTTTGGACTTTGAATCCAACGATCCGAGTTCAAATCTCGGTGGGACCAAAGGGATTATTTTTGCATTGACTTTTTTATTTTTGTATTGTATGTATTGACAATTTTGATACCTACGTTTTAAGGCTAAGCCAGTTTTTTGGGTGTTGATAAATGGACTTTTGTCTGTGGGTACGGCTAGGGGAGGAAAGAACTTAGTATCTCGAAGTTAAAGGACGGCAGTTACTATCAGTTACTAGTAGTAACAATAAAAATTTCTCTCAGAATTTTATCTCTGTTTATTTGTGTATAGAAAATCGTATCTAACCAATTATACTTAACTGAATTCACGAAATTGAAAATTGTAATCATTTTTTACATCTTCGGAATGGAAGATATACCTATAAGAAAAAATATTTTATCGGGAGCTTTTATCAACGCAATAGACCGTTAGGAACTTTGTGCGTGCCAAAGGCATCAATTAACCGATTTAGTGCGGTTTGTGGTATTGTATCACGGTAAGATTTTCTTCTTGTTTAATTAAAATTGGTTAAAAACTAAAGCCATGTAGTAAATAATGACATCTAACAATTACTTAGTGTAGATATAGAAACCATAGATTTAGCATATACTTACCTACTGATAATAAGGTATGTAATCTATGGTATGTACTAAGGGGTAAGTTTCCCAAATGAAAGCAAGGGTTACTGAGATCAAGAATCAAGAAGACGAAAGAAAGAAGTTATTTATTACTAAAACACAAATTATTGTGCAAGCTCAGGCGATGTATATTCACAAGTCATATTTCAGTATCTATTAATTAAGCTATTTTAAAAGTAGGTAATATTTCTCAGTCTTAGTAGATACCACGGAACATACATATAGTGGAAATGCGATGTAGGCGTGGCCCGCGTGCCACTAGTATGGGTTGTGTTCCATACTTGCCTTCAGTCATCGCTGTCATCCGGTTCAAGAACGGACGTCTCGTGTCACTTTTGTTTTACGGTATTTCAAAGAAATTATGGTTTGTTGTTCCATTTTGCAGTGTAAAAATAATAGTAAAACAAGAAATGTTAAGAATGGAGGTGTTTCATATCACCGGTAAGTGAAGTTTTTGCAATAAATCTTATTATCGTAATTTAATTTCAATTACTTAAAACCCAATAGATATTTTAATCTGAAATCAACCATAAGGAATGGGCAATAAAGCTTGCTTTAGCTTAGCTTAGCTTACACGTGTCATCTACATGGTTCATTCACCTCTAGAGGTACCTATTCACGTCTCCGTAGGTGATGCGAAAAAAGTTTATCGACATCGACATTTTATTAGTTATTATTACAATAGTGAGCAATTGTAATGTAACATCTTTAAAATTTTAACCTGCTTAGATAAATTATATAAATAAAGATATGTTATGCGCTAACAAACAGGGGCGTGTTAATGAATAAACAATATAATAAATTAAGTTAAATAATAATAAATAACACCTATAAATAATAACACCTATTTGCAAACTCAGAAACGCCTGACGTTGCGATATATAATATAACAAGTAATGCCGTCGCGTTACTACATATGCAAACAAATGTGATCATTAACCGACTTCAAAAAAGAAGGAGGTTCTCAATTCGACCGTACCGTACCGTATATGCTTTTTTTTATGTACGTTCAGCGATTATTTCGTCGTTTATGGGCCGATTTTGATAATTCTTTTTTTGTTGTAAAGTAGATATGCGCAGTGGGGTCCCCTGATAAGGAAACCAGGATCTGATGATGGCATCTCAGGGAAATCGAGGGGAACTTTTGAAAATTGTATGGACAACTAGTGTGTTTGTTCATGTTATCATAAGTACATTAAACCGCTACTATTTCATGAAGATCTGGAGTCGATCTGATGAAGCCGAAAGACAGTCGAGGGAACTCCTCAACGATTTACTGCAGTTATTTAGTGTTTGGGCTTGATTAATTTGTAGCGACGAGAACTTTACACTTACATGTTGAATTGAGCGCCATCTGGCGAGTAGTTTTTGAGTTATCTCTACTTATCAAGATTGAAGTCGGTTATTTTTTTTTGTAAAAAGCAATTATTATTTGCGATTTCAAAGTAGGTTTCTTAATGAAAGACTGCAAGTTTGTTAGATTGTCCGTCTGAAGAAATGGTTTTCCGGTTATGCGCACTTAACACTACACCCTATATAACAAAAGCTGGAGCCACCCCAATTATAAACACCAGGAATCGCCACTGACGCATAACCAATTTTATTCCAATAAAAATTTAATTACGAATTCTTGTATAGCTGACTGTCGTATTGATATTATTAGGTAAAATGATAAAATAAACAAATAATAAATTATGAAAATCAGTCGGATCAATATCGCGAATCCTCTAACATTTTAAATTGCATTTAAAATAGGTCCAACCAATTTATCGATAAAATCACGCTTGTGTCAAATCACTAAACGATAACGGGAATTATGGTTGACAAATCATTGAAAATTTAACCTTACTGCTTACAAATAAAGATCAAATTATATTTTTCACAAATATCACTTGCCACCTGGTCAATACAAAATGTCGCAAATACGTTACTTTCTTTATAGAAAAGCCAACTCTATTGCTCAGAGTCAAGATGTGTTTTTGCATTAAAGTTTGTACAATTTAGGGTATTTAAGCTTTACATATATGCGACCAATTAAAACTACTCTTCACTATTTGTGGAGCAAAATGGGAGTAACCTATATTTCGTGGGAGTAACTGACCACCGTGTTTGTGTGCGTTTGGCGACACCGGTTTCAGTAATAATTTTGACGTATCACACTTCCACTATATGTATGTTCCGTGGTAGATACTAATAAGTTAATAACGATATTCATGCAAATATCAAGGCAGATTTATAAAATGACCAGTGTTTAATGTTTAATGTAGTGTTTAATGGGGACGGGATTTAATGTAGGGTGCAACTGAAGGCGGAATTTTGAAACACAAATATTGGTTCATTTCATTCATCGCAACCATAAATATAATATAGTTATGATTACTAGTTTTAAGGAAACTTAACTACAGTAGTAAAACTATAAGATGTAGGTACCCGGTGCCGTGGGAGCGACACAGGGTTATGTGGGGTTTTTACCCACTAAATCCCCCCCCCCCACTAAACGACATCACGTTACACCACCAACCACAAATATGAATAAAATTATTGTAATTCCTATGATACCTAAGCAGGCAAATGAGCAGACGGGTCACCTGCTGATAAGTGATCTCCGTCGTCCATGGATATTGGCAACGCTAGGGGCGACACCAACGCGTTGCAAGCCAAAAAAGAAGCGATGAACCAAGAAGGAAACGAACGCGACTACTTTAGTTGATTGAAGATTTCCCCCTCATTTTCCCCTCTTGTTTAAATGAAGTAACGCGTCAAATAGATCGCTCGTAGTCTGACCGCGCCCTTAACACACCGATTTAGTTAGCTCTTAGAAGAATAGGTATGGTTCTCTTTGCATTTTTATTAGACATTTTCTTCGCTCACAGCTCCGGATTTGAATAATACTGTTTCAATACTGAGACAGAAGTCACTTTGCGGCGATATCGCTCAATGCTTTTAATCTTTTTTTAGACATTTATTGCTGTGATAAATTCTTTGGAACTGTTGTGCTAAGGATTTTTGGTAATTGATTCATTGTATTTATTACTAATTATTCGATTTTGTGTAACATCACATTGCATGTTCCTTGGCGAGTGTGGGGCGAGGTAAGAGAGGATATGTGGAAATTATCCCTTTAAGGAATAAAAGGGGTAACCCCCTTAACTGAAATAAAAAATTCTACGCGGGCGAAGCGGGGGTGGTGGAAACTAGTCACCAAGTTGCACTTCTCCAGCCTCACTCTTCTGCGTGAGTATATTATTCTCTAAAGAGGTGCAAACAAATGGTCATTACTAGACATTTATAAGATTGCTTCTATTTCATCTTTCTTAAAATCTTTTGTAACATAATTATAACATTATCTTTAAAAGAAAAAAAATAAAACAAAACTGCGAACGCAATAAACCTTCAGCGTTAATCGTGATCCGTCTCCCATCAGAATGGAGATTGAGATGTTGAAGTGGGGACCTTTTTCAATATCTGTGAGGGTCCATAAATTAAGGAAGCTGAGCCTCTCAAAAAAGTCAATTTTACCGTTCGCGGAATGATTAAAGACCCTCTGAATGACTTCCGTTTTCAGGATGCCAGGGTTATTGAGGAAATGTGACACTAGACTTCCATTATGATGTATTTAATAGATGTTTAAGGTTAATAGATGTTAGTGGTTCGTCCAGGGTAGAAGCACTGCGCACCACGGTACGTGGCTAATACCATATCTACAGTGTTATAATATTTTAATAAAAACAACTAATGGGGTTAATTAAATGTAAAACTCTGTCCCAATCCTCATACATACCAACAATCTATCCAACTACTGTTCTAACATGGTTCTAACGCCATCTGCTAACTGTACTAAACACCTTGGAGCAGAGTCTTGTTCTGTGTCGATCACAGTTATCATGGGCGGCAGCGGAAGGGCGATGCTGCATGCTTGTTTGCTATCATAATTCCTTGAAACCAGAGTATTTACTTAAGACTGTATAATTGCTATAAAGCAGATAGTAGCCATGAAAGCGTAGTGGTTAAGTATTCCGCCTCCGATTCGGAGGGTCCGGGTTCGAATCGCAGGGCACGCACATCTGACTTTTCAGAGTTATGTGCGTTTTATGCATTTAAATGTCACATGCTACAAACGGTGAAGGAAAACATCGCGAGGAAACCTGCACACCGGAGAGTTTGCAAAAACTCAAAGATGTGTGAAGTCTGCCAATACGCACTTGGCTAGCGTGGTGGACTATGGCCTTAAACTTCTCGTTCTGGAAAGAGACCCGTGTTCAATAGTGGGCCATGATGGTGATGAATTGCTATAAAAATCAGAGTAAAACATTAAGATTAGTGCCAGCAGCACAAAGTTCTGTTTTAATAGTAGATGCACTGTTGCATACAATATTTACCTGTAGGTACTGTGACGCTGCGCCATGCCGGATCCAACAGCGGAAGCAATCAGCCACGAATTCATCGTTCCTCCCGTGTTTGTTCCGGACGTTGCGGTCACATTCGGCACAAACTGAACTGGATTATTTATCAATGTTAAACTGCAGGAAATGCAACGTCCACGTGTTACACCCGAACTTATATAATGTTTATTTTGTGAATCTTTGGCTTAAAGTTCAAAAGGGAGTTCTTTACACCTCCGACATACTTTGCGACGACAATATTGATCAATCATCGATTCATCGATATTAGCTGTACCGAATATAAGAAACTATAATTATGAAACATATGTTCCATCGTCAGATTCTGACTTGGTGGCAAAGGGGCCTCAATAAAAAATCGGTTAACAAAATGATAGAGAAACGCTGGACAAACATAAAAAGACGTCGAATATAGAACCTCCACCTTTTATGGAAGTTCGTTAAAAATAACAGGAGAAAAATTATATGTACCGACGCAATAAATGATACGGCATCATTAATTTCGTCGGTCAGTTTTTCCTCTTTGAACTAAGTGAATGCTTTAAGTTTTTCTTTATTGAATTGAAAGCAGTTTCCGGCAAACATTCTGTTACTGTATAACGCCCGGATGTTGAATGAATAGGTCGAGGACGAATCGGTAAAAAGGATATTACGACAGCAATGATGTAACATAAATATATAATTAAGGTATCTTCAGGCAATTTGTGACTTTCTTGAATAGACCGACTTAAAATGTTGGATTTTATTTTGCACTTGCTAGCAGCGAAATGATAGTGAATCATTTTTCACGTTTCTTCTCTGTTCATATCTTGAATTGTGAGTTTCGACGACTGGCTTCAACCCATCAATGGACCACTACTGAGCACAGGTTAGTCCTCATCATTGAAGAGGCCTAAGCATACTCCACCACGTTCTTCCACTGCGGGTTGGCAGAGGGATTAGTAGCCAACCCAAGTGTCGGAAGTTTACATTTCGCCCGAAGGCCTTTGTCATGGTTTAACGACTGCTAAAAACCGAGACCGGCGGCTTTTCGTGCCCTTTGAAGCACGGAAGCGCTCAAGAAATTTTGCCACTAGCGGTCACTCATCCAACTACTGAACATTTGTTCAGTATTATTAAAACTTTAAAAGAAATACAATCAGGTTACGGTTACGTAAGCTAGTAACTTATTACTTCAGGGCCGATCATTCAGTTGGGTCAGACTTCAGAGATAACGTGCGAATTGATATTCAACGAGAGTGTATAATGCAAGGCGGCACGTTTCCGCGAGAGTGAGCTTCAGGGGCGCACAAATATTTACGGCTCACACTGCTTACTGCACGCAAATGTGTATCTTACCGGGCGGTTATGTATTAATGAGAAACATTTGGGGGGAAGTATCTTATGTTCAGGGACATTGCAGCGTACAGCGGTGTTTATTCTTTCTTTCCTCTTGATTCTTGCCTGGATGCTTTTTAACCGACTTTTAAAATCGGTTCTCAATTAGATTGTATTTTTTTGTCTGTTGCCTCATAACTTTTTACTACATGCACTGATTTTGATATTTTATTGAAGACTAGTCATTAGCTGTAGTCTCATATATACAGACATTTTTTTGAGCCATCTCTACCGATTTTGAAAAATTGTTAAAAGTAAAATATTGTCTTACCTAATTGATTACCGTGGGCACCAGTATCCTGTAACCATCAAGTAGCTCGCCTGCTTGTTTCCTGACTGTTACCATTATTATTAACCCCAAACACAAAAAATGTTTTAAAATTTTCAATTTACAATTATTTAATCTTAAAAGTTTATCATAAGTTTAATTATAAAATTTTAATCAGGATAAAACACAAGGACTTTCCTCGTTGGTGGATTACAGATCTGATATAATAGAATATAAAGATACGTCAGATATTTTTATTACTATCTCTAATACAGGGTAGCTGCAACCCCGCCGGTACGTGACCGGGGTGCATAGCTAGGGGTGGCATTAAATACCATATCTCTTGGATATTATTTAATTTAATAAAACGTTAAAGGATTTTATCTTGGGAACGTATGGAGACTGAAGCTGTGATAGCTTTGTGGTTTGTATCTTGCCCGTTTGGGAGATAATGGGTGCGAATCTTGCGCGCAATTTTTTCTTCTTTTTCAAATTTTCAAATTAGTTTTTCCCAACCCTTGTTCTACTGTTGGACTTGAATCTCTTTTCACAATGTATTATTTGCATTGTAAACTTCACAAAGGGACCTTTGAGAATATTACTTAGATCTGTCTGGCAAACTTGCACAAATTTTCCTTACAATGATTTCCTTCACCGATTTTATTGGAAATTAGAGGTGTGAACCGAAATTTTATGCTCGGAAGACAAACGTTCTATGTACTCTATCACTGTTGTCACTGAGTATTAGGAACTAATGATATTTTTGGATATTTGCATATCTAGGGCTTTTCGGTAATGTTCTCAAAATTGTTTAAGTTTACCAAACCCAAATTAATAAGCATACTCTACCGTAACCTCTAAACCTCTGTCAGAGCCTTAGAATAATAACGCCTAGAAACCTATTGTAAGCTCGAAAAACGCGCAACTAAAACTTAGCCATATCCGGCTAAGTTCGTTCCGCGCGCTGTCAGTGCTCAACGTCACGTTAAGTCGAACACAGCTCCCGAGAAATAATTAAAAATGACTGTCTGCACTATAAAGAAGTGTTTTAGTACATCAGACAAACAAAATAAAAGTGTTAATATTTCATTTCACAGGTAAGTACTGCTTTTTATACATTTTCTGTACAAATATGACGAATTATAAATCATTTGAAATACATTACGTAATCACTAAACAGTGTTGCCAGTTGCAGGGAAAAAAGTGCCAACATGGGTTAATTTGGTTCTTAATGTTAAAAATTAAATATAATATTTACCATATCTGTTTAACTTTTAAAGTTAGTTACTTTAACGTTAAAAGTTAAACTGTTAAACTTTTTAGACTAAATGTTGGTGTTATAAGTTCTATGAAAATAATTTACTTAGCATTTATTTTATTCGATCGTTTATTCGTTTTTTCTCTTTCATTTCATATTAAAGTCTACTAACTAGTTAGTTGTTTTGATAGTGTCTCATATTCTTTTTTTAGCTTTCCAGTTGACCCTGTCATAGCCAATCGATGGATTGAAATAGTTAGACGTAACCGCAAAGAAAATTGGTATAAGCCTACTAAAAATACAAAGATCTGTTCAATGCATTTTCACAAAAAGGATATTTATACCACAAAAAAGTGTTTTTTGTGGGTAAACGCACGATAATGGTATTACTGAAGCCGTATCTCTGTGCGTGAAAAGATCGTAGATACATACCGCTCACGCACACAAGGATAATGAAGATGGCACGCGTTTGTGCCTATGTTTTGGTTCAGACGCGGCTTCTAGGCGTTATTATTCTAAGGTCAGAGCATTCTTAGCCCAGCGTTTTTACGGGTTGATTGATGACGTGGGCTGATGACATGCTTCAAGCTGGTCCATCACTTCCTTCGTGGCCGGCGACTCGTTGGTGACGCCCTTAGTGCGGCCAATGTCCATGGGTGACGGCGATTACTAGTGACCCCTCTGCTCGTTTGCCTGCTTAGGCTATTAAAAAATATTATTACTATTAAATACTATTCTGAAATAACTTAGATATTAATTGGTATATAACGAGTTTTAAACTATATACCGGTATCGCTATTCATAAAATATTACCCAACCCCTTTAGGGATTATTGACAAAAAAACTTTAAGTGCAGACGGCAGATTTCAGGTGTTTCAACCCTATCACATAAACAGGACTTATTCTGCAATGTAGTGCAACTATATATGATATCCTGTTAACTCAAGACGTGCATCAAAATACAAATTCTGTTTAGTTACTCTATTTAACTCACTTAAAAAAGAACGAGGTTCTTAATTCAACTATTTTTTATGTGTTTTACTTCATAACTTTGCACTGGGTGAACCAATTTTGAAAAATTTTCTATATTCGAAAGATTGTATCCGGTCTTTGGTGCTTGCCTTCTGGTATACATATAAATTTGAGCGACATCTGACGAGTGATTTTTGAGTTGTCTCTACTTATCGATATTGATGCGGATAGTTATTTTGTAAAAAATTAGTTATTTATCCTTTGCCCAAAGGCTGCCTTCATCGGCATACCCCTTTCGTGACGCAGGGACGAGGGAAGTACTAGTTAAAGTGATTAGAACTTGTGATAATTGGAGCCCTTTCATAAGTCTGCATAAGAGCAGCGTGGTTGAAGAGACCGTTTGCCAATTACTCATGGATGATACTCCTGATCTCGAAACGTAACATACTGCAACATACGCATAATTTAATCACACTGGCCAGTGTTCCCAAATTCGCATACAACACAGTCACCAACAATACATATTGACCGCAACGGAACTACAAAGTTAGGACCGCGTTGTAACAATGCTTTGAATTATCGATGGTCAAACAGCGACACAGCGCCGCACCGCTAAGCGGCTGTAGCGTAATGATATTCAACAGTTAATAAGGTCCGCGAAGTAGTTGACGCTGGAATTCGTTACCGCGTCAGATATTGCGCGCTGTTCATAAACAAGCACGCACTGTAGCGGAAAACGCTGCGGTTTTGACGGCGGTTTCATACAACAGTCTTTTATTATTGTTTGGGTTTTCGGCACAGATCTGATCTATTGTAGCCAAAACGGTATTTTTGTACTTCTATTTCTATGCTTTTGTATACTTGCGTCGCGGCGATTATGGAATTCCAACTCTCCGCTAAAATGTTTATTATCTGTACTCAGAGTTAAATTTAGCTTTTAAGCGAAATTTACTTAAGGTACTTTAAGTTCTCGCGTAGATAAGTGGGAGTGTAGATAGATATTTGTGCCGCTAACTTCAACTAACTTCACTGTAGAAATTTATTGAAGCGTTGACGTAGGCTTTCTACGAGTTTGTAACAAATCAAATTCGAATAAAATTCACGTCATTCAATTTCCTTTCATTTCGTACAACTTGAATTCATTCACGCAGAAGAACGCTTGAATTAAAAATAGTAGGTAGGTACCTACTGTTGTGTGAGTGTGTAACAAAAAAGTTATCCGCTATTTTCAGGCGGGTTTTTAACCCAGTGCGTGTATTCCCAGGTCAGCAGTGGACCTGCGACTCATATATAATGCAGGTGCCGTGCCTTTCGTGTCGCTCGCCGGAAATTTATATGTAACTACCCTCAGGCGAGTGTTCGCTGAGCTAGTGGCCTCACCATGCTTTGTTTATCGATGCCCAGCTTTTGTTGATGTATTGTTGAAAATTTCTAGTAAGTAGTCGTCCTGGATTCGCTTGTAAATTAGTATGTATTTGCGAGAAACCTTTAAGCGGTAATTTTTAAATGGATATTTCGTTCTTTTTCATGCTCCACACTCATAGTCCTACACTAGGATTCCCTAAGTCGTGGATGATGGATACACCTACATTGAGAAAAAAAATTAAACTTACTTTTCTTTCAAACCGGCTCGCTGGAAATCGAACTCAGGCTTTGAACGGCTGTCCGGCAGGCATGGTGAACATTGCGCCAAGGGGGTCGTCAATACCTTTTTATTTTATCGGTTAACGTAGCACAAATATAGGCTAGTGGCTTGCTTCGATCCTAACTAGTTGACAAAGAAACAACTGCGGGCTTGATCGGTAATTGAATGGAGGACTGCTATTGACAATTAATGCTATAGCTCTTCCGTGCTTCGGAGGGCACGTAAAGCCGTTGGTCGCGTAGGGTGTATGATCCATGACCATAGTCTGACAGCTATACCTAACTGACAAACTGACAAGACCATTAAAATATTAACTTACAGGCGTATCATCTTATATTGAGTTATAAATAATTAACCAAAACAATACAAATTTCAAAATTCAGCTCTACTCGAATCGCTAAATTTTACATCGAATAGTGCTCTCATTGTTATGTAAAACGGATGAAATAGCCATCTTAAAGTTTTAATTTATTCGCGAAATTGCTTTAAAACGAGTTTCGAAACTTTGCCGATGTTAGTACAAAGTATTAACATAATATAAGTACATTAATTAAAAGGTAGATTAAGTAACAGGCAAGTAATTTAGTAGGCGGTAGAACTTAAAGTCAGATTGGGGTAGTACCACCGCCCGTCACAGTACTAAGTACAATTAGGTACTATTCCTTCCGCGGAATAATGTTTTAATAGCAACTGTGTTCCGGTTAAAAAGGTGTGGAGCTGGTAAATTTTTTTAGAGTCGACATTCTTAAGATATTAACACATCTTTGACCGCATTAGAACCAGGCTCTTACGAACAATTACTGACTAGACTTTCACTAACGATAACTAATTAGTTAGTGTTTCCCAGTTCCCAGTCCAAATTGTCCAGTTCTCTGTCGGTCACAGTTGTTATGGGCGGCAGCGGAAGAGAATTGCTGCATGCTCGTTATGCCATAAAAAGTAATTCTATTTTATAATCTATACTTTTGGCTTTATATATCACAAGCACGGGGTTCTAGATATCGACTACTGAAATAAATAAAAATAATCAATTAGTCAGTGAGATTATTGAACTAAATGTCTCACTTTCCCCAAGAATTGTTTACGTAATTATAAATTCACCAATTTAATTGATTAAGATTATGAAACAACACAAATTGAGTTCTGAACAGATATTGTTCAAATATTGAATAAAGACAATAGCTTTTAACTCCAATAGCAGTTAGATCAAACTTCCGAGATTGAAAGTTGGTTCTATATTATGGAATTTAGATGGAATTTCAGTGTATCTTAGCCTAAGATCTTTGCTGAAGTTATGTGATTCAAAATTTAAGGGCTTTCGACACTTAGCTTTTATTATATTGGTAATACTGCCTTACCTATTTTTACCTTATTCGGCTAAGGAGACGAAAGAAAAACTAACCAACTGACATCTATGTACCTATATACTCAGACCAATAAACTATGTAGTATGTATAGACTGCGCGCCGTGAACAAAAGCGTGAAGCCGGCAAAAGTGCGCCTAAAACACACATCGAAACCAATAGAATGCCCTATGTTGACAGTTTGAACTAGAACAAATTTATTAAAACAACTTTATTTTTTGGAACACAAAGCTTCATTTATTTTTTATTATTTAGAACACAAAAGTCGTTTTGGTGTGAGTGCCGCCGTGTGTATTACAAGGCGAGGCGTACTTTTTGCCGGCTTCAAGCTTTTGTTCACGGCACGCCGTCTATAGTTTATTGGTCTGAGCCTATATACATAAAAATTATAATAAATCTTTAATTGATCGCTGTCTATACATGGAAGATATAATTATTATGAAAAATATGTATTACAGGGGTTCTTTATAAACGAGATAGAATCCAAAACAATGATTTTAAGAATTTTTGTCTGTTTGTCTGTGATGTTTGCACAAAAAGGCGTAAGCGATTTGGATGCGGCTCAGTGATATATTGCGGTAAGGTTTACTTAAATAATAATTGTTTGATTTCAATCGGTCAATAAATAAAAAGGTATAAGTTTATATTTAAATCAATAATTAAGTCGGTTTAAAAAAACGCGTAAATGTTTCCAAATGTGAAACCGTGTGTTCCAAACGAGGGCGAACGAGGAATGTATTAGTAAAATGTTAAATTCAAATAAAGAAAAATTGTACCCAGGTGGTAAAAATTATAAACTTCATAAAATACACACTCGGCAATTAAATCAGGAAAAGACCAGAGAAATCTCTACGACCTAGTTATTCTATATCTACCTACTCCTAGTCCCAGTAGCACATTACGTTATGTAAGAAATCGCACCGGATCCGGATGTAAATTCACTAAGAACCTATTACTGATACGTAAGTCGAAGATTTACGGACCGGGCACATCTTATTTCACCGAAGACTTGGAGATCACGATGGAAATCTCTAAATCCTTTTAACGGCAGATAATGTTATGAGTATAAGCTGTGATAGATAAGACGTAAATTCGGTCTCCTTCTCGGGGGTCCGAGTTCGAATTCCATGACACGCAGTTATGACTTTTCGGAGTTATGTGCGTTTTAGGCTCGATTCAGACATATCAGTGAAGTCACAGTTCTGTCACAGAACCGGCATATCTTTCATACATTCTGGGCATTGTCAGCACTGACACTGAGAAAGTGTCGATGCGTTCATACAACATGTATATAAGAATATTTCGTATTGTGCCGGTACGGTAACGAGACTGTGACTTCACTGATATGTCTGAGTCGACCACCCTTAAGCATTTAAATGTCCTTCGCTATAACGGTGAAGTAAAATATCGTGATTTCGCAAAACGTCAGCGTGGTGACCTTAACCTTCTCATTTTGAGAAGAGACCCCTGCCCAGCAATGGGACACTTATGGGTTGCGATAATGATGAGTTATGAAAAGGTTTTTGTGGGTATCTAAAAGATAGGCATACGTTTTGTTTTTCTATCCCTGTCAACCCGCACTGGAGCAACTTGGTGGAGTATGCTCTAAGACTCTTCATTCATAAGGACAGACCCGTGCCCAATGGGCTTTTAATGAGTAGAATGATTTTAGGGTTCCATATCCAAAATGTTAAAAACTGAACTCTACTGATATGGTTCCACTGTCTATTTGTCTCTCTAAGCATAGGGCTCTATCATTTGAATGGAAATAAGTAGACAGCTGGATTTCAGTTTAACTTAATTTTTTCGCGCTATTCAACTTAAGACATTAATAAACTCATAATCTATAACAAAATTTATTGTTAGTAAATAGAGCTAAAATTCTAAACCCGTATCCCAGGCAATCAAACTTAAAACACCTCATAATTACTTCGGCTCGCTGGGAATCAAACCAAGGACCTTTCGAACTACTAGGATGGTAACCACTGCGCCTTATAGACCGTTCCACGTTAGTACCTACTAGCAGCAACTCCAGTATTTGCAACAGACATTATCATGCATGACCGTGAAAAAAAAATGTAATAAAAAATAACAAACCGTTAAAATTGATTTATTTACATTTACCGTTTAGAAACAAGATTAAACTGGGTTGGATGTAAAATAGTAGCTGTTATCAGTTGAAAAGTTGTGAATAGTGTTAATATTGTAGATTAGGTATATTGTTATTATGTTATTCGACATTGCCTTGTCACGGTCAAGGATATTTATGATACCTACTACTTTTGTTGTAAATAAATTGTTATAATAGAAATCTGTTAAGTAACTTCCTGGCTTATCTATACTTATAATAAATCTGTAGAGAGGTCAATTCTGTACATTAAATATATTTCCAAAATAACTATCAGGGGGTGATTAGGGATCGATACTGATGCCAAAAATGCAATCAGTAAAATTTTTGTCTGTCTGTCTGTCTGTCTGTCTGATGTATAACCGTTATAGAAACAAAAACTACTCGACGGATTTTAACGAAACTTGGTACAATTATTTTTCATACTCCCGCGCTGGTTATAGTATACTTTTCATCACGCTACAATCAATAGGAGCAGAGCAGAGAAGGGAAATGTTGGGGAAACGGGAGAAGTTACTCCATTTTTTAAGCTTCCGTCGCGTGTGCAACCTTAATGGTTAAAGCTACACAGAAATCATGTATGACGGAAATGTTCTCCTTAAAATTATATAAAAAATATTCCACGACAGCATATGTCTATCTTTTATGGTTGACTCACAATAACACGTGTAACTCCCGATAGCTTAGCAGTTCGAAGCTTTCTGATTAAGTATACCTATATTTTATCTACTCTTACGTTTATGACACTTAAGTGGGTGAAATAAAGGGGTGAAGTTTAAACGAAATTCACGCGGGCGAAGCCGCTGGCAAAAGCTAGTTTAACATAAATTCCTAATACATGAAAATAGGAGTATTTGATATTTTTTACGATTTTAAACATCGAACGCCTTGTTGTGCAGGGCAGAGTCGAAGGCACCAGGCCCCGCGCTGGACCGACCAAGTCAATTCTGCGATGGGCGGTCCACTGCATGAGTGTACTAGAATGACTGCTAACAGGCAAAAATGGCGAGAAATCGTGAAGAACATCTACCCGGAACATCACATGACGACCACGACCGCTTTGTCAAGAGCGTGTACCGACTAACAAGAAGAAGAAGAAGAGATAATTTTGACAAGTCTAATTTCTTTTTAAATCATCACATTAATTACCGCATTAATTAAGGTTTAGCCGTAGAGTAACACTACAATGTATGCTGTATAAAAATTGTGTTCAATAAACAGGATATTGTTAGCTATTATATTTCCATCGTTTAAATCTGATTCTTCTGGCTTCAACCCATTAAGGGTGCTTTTCCACCATCTCTGGTGGAAAAGCAGCCTTATGGTCAAATTATGATCTTAGCCCTGCCCTGACTAGGCCTAAATCTTCTTCACCACATTACTCCTTTGCCGGTTGCCGGAAAATGCAACAAACAAAAACAGCACAAAAATGTTATTTAATCGTCATTTCTGTTAACTCTGGCTTCCACAAAACTAAAAAGGTTTTTACATATAAAACTTACAAACATCCCGTTGTTAGTTTTAAATATACGCTCCATTTATTTCCAATATGGAATAAAAGGGAAACGACCCACTAACATTTTATGAGGTATAAAGTTTTTACTGCGGTGATAATACGTCCACAGATATCAGAATAAGGCCTCTATGCAGCATGGGGAAAGAATAAAGAAAGCAATGAAATGGAATAGAGATATTTTACTGGCACCGACCTACGATCTCATCCCAGATTGCTAATATTCGTTTTAAATATTTTTTTTGTATTTTCTTTGGGTACAAGACATTGCATTTTGATTATAAGTAGGTAAACCTACATAAATTAACGTAATGTAGGTACATAAAGAAAACCATAGCCACTAACTCTGTCACTTGGTTCGTGTGCTTGTTTGTCATTCACAAGTGTCCATGGATTTACCTGAGTAACACTAAACGCATCACCGACACGTTGCTGACTGAAAAGGAAGTATTGAAATCTCCTTATAAGGTACAAATTGGCTCTTCGGCGGCCCAAAACCGTGTAAACGTTTTTAAAGGTGTGTGGGATCTATATTCGAATCGCCGAGAATATGGAATTGCCACTCCCCGTTAAATCATTTTATCACCTGGGCTCATAGTTCGATTAAGTTTATAATATAATATATACTTACGGAATTTTAAATTTTCGCCCTCAAACTACAATGTATCTTAATCACAGGGGCGGAAAGCTGGTATTTGTGTGATGCAATTAAAATGTATTTCATATTAGCTTTTACTAACTTAATTGAATTGAAACTACATTGCCACAGACATACACACAGATACACATTAATACTACAATAATATAGTATATGCTCATGGTTTTGGAGATTAGTTTTAAATCGCGACGAAAATATGGTCACTAATTATTCATTAGTCTCTTAGTACGCCTCTTCTTGGAATCCAATTCAAGGCGGATGTTTCTCAGAACCAGCCCCAACATGAAAACACCACAGAATATTAATAATTCCGTGGAAAAGATCTATTTTTAGTCGTTGGCAAATAGATAAAATAATTAACGCTTAGGTTCTCGCAAACACTCGAGTTGTTGTTTCAAACTTATTCATTTAAGTTTCCATTTGGATTCTATTAGTGATTTAATTGTTTTCTTAATTTGTTAAAAGACGCTCAAAATCTGATTAGGTGAGTTTCGAACAAAACCGTCACTTAGAAATATAATTATATTCTTCATTCGTATCTCACCTGGCTTTGCTTCGGTGAATGTATGGCAAGAATGATATAAATAAGATCTGTGGTTTACCGTACAGCTTACAATGACGAACAAACAGATGTTCTGACAACCGATAGTAATTAGTAATTGTTGGTAGACGTACGCCAAGAACGGATTTTGTAGTATTCCATCCCTAAGGGATAATATGGGGTGGATAGTTTGTTATCAAATTAAATATATTTATGTTTCAACGTTTTTCGAAAATCAACGCTTAAAAGTTAAACGCGAACGTTAAAATATGTAGGTATATAAAAGTAACACGTGGTTTCATATATTTGTAATTTGTAACTTTTTATGTGGCTACTGATGCGTTGTCTACCAAGAAAGAGATTTTATTCTCAAGCCCTGTCGGAACACAAAGAGTCGTCACGGTCTAAAGAGGGAGAGTGTCAGACAGATAAAAATATGCACATTTATAAGTCAAACCAGCCCTGAATATCGGAAAGTTACCGATTGGAAAAGTTTCCCAGGGTCAAGGGTAACGGTTATTGAGGACAAGTAAATTAACCTGGCGCCCTTCGCAGTGCGTTCAACTTTCAGGATTCGGGCTAAAACGAGCCTCCCGTGAGTACCTAAGTACTATGAATATTAGTCAATGCCTGCAGCACTTTGGGGGTTATGTTAAAGAGAAATTTGATATTTTAGTAACAGACTTTGATAGCATCAATTTTTGGAAAAGAAAATTGAAAGAGATTTTCTCCATACGTAGAAAATTTTATGCAGGTTCTACCATCAATTTATAATTAATTGTTACTCTAAATATATTGTTCAGAAAATCCTTTAAGTAGTCTCTAGGCCTTCTCAGTAAATAAGGTATTTAATTCCCATAGGCCGTTAGTTTGACTTTGAGAATCGGGAGCTTAAGTGGGAAACTTTAATACCGGGGCGTATTTTTGCGAGATTTTTAATAGTTTATTTTAACTTTATTCTTGTTTGGTTTTTTATACTAAGTTTGACCCTATAAATATACCCATTATATTTGTAATAAGGAGGGACCCGTGCTCAATAGAGGGCCATTAAGGGCTAAAGCCATTGGCGCTATACTCGTATACGAGGGCCTAAGGCACATGATCTTTTCGTTCAGCTACCAAACTGCCCAAGGGATGACATCACGAAAATCGTGAACTAATCACCAGATAAACCATTAATAGGCCAACAATTAAGTGTGTTTTAAATATTTAATGAACATCAGTTTATTCAGGTTGAACTTCAGAAACATTCCGTACATTACGGGTGAATGTATAATTAGTTAATGGCAACAACTGAAAGCTTTTACCGTGCGCACAGCTCGTGAATCCCAAGGGCGCTAACGCCCAGGCTGTGGTGAATACGTTGTTCTTAAAAATGGGTCTGTTTATATTCTAACTGAGTCTAGCTTGATGCGTACCATCATAATTATTCTCAAGATAAAATATTTGTGAGTGTCGTGGAACATTCGGTTGGAACGACGTTATACATGTTATTGCACTTTAACGCTGATACTTACCTGGCGTCATTCTTATTATCTAAGCCACTATCACAATAATGATAATTGTAAATGCCGCGTTGATGATTCAATATGTCACTTTAGGATGCGTGACATTATTTGTGTGGTAAATTGGTAAAATAATGATAGGTATAATACAACAATTTTTTCTGAAAGGAGCATTGAAACGTATAATAGATATTGACAGACTACTGGAATGGTGTTTCATGTATCATGAACAACATTAACTATCTACTGGCAATAATTTTATTTTACAAATCATATTTCTAACTCTTTTTGTTTTGTTTTTGTGCTTACTGTCCATTACCCTACATGGATTAACTGGGTCTACGTCGGTCGTGACGGATAAATCTTATACATTTCACATCCTAGCCCCCATCCGTACGATATTTTGTGCAATCCAACCATAATGCGTTTGACAAAATCGAGGCATTCGTATTTAATCAAAACAGCGAATGGTTTTGGTAAAAGCAACAGTTGCCAAAATTAGGTAAGCCATGCGTCCCATTTTTTACACAATTTTGACTCTAGGCTTTTTATAGCAAAAAAGTAAATAGTCAAACGTGGACACGTGAAAACCAATCAACATTCGTGTTTTAAAACCTATTAAAAAAGCGCGTGTATAAAAGCAGAACCGTTTTTATTTGTGGTTAATTAAAAACGGTGTTCAATACCGATTGCCTCATGCCGTTATTAGTACTCCAAACTTCTTTTTCGTCACAAAAATGCGCACACATCTTTCTATTCGACTTTAATAAGGATGTTTTCTTTGTTCAATCCTCGTATTTTTATCTATTTAATTAATCATTATCTGTCACGTGATATGGATAACATAAATCACTAAAATCCAAAACCGGAGATTTTTTTTTATTTGTCACATTAGTTGTGACGGCGACTTCGTTCATGCATAGGAGTTTTTCACGCGTGAATCCGGATTCCGGAGGAAGTCCAGAATAAAAAGTTGCCTATATGTTGTTTTACAACCTCCTCTATCTCCCAGTGTAAGTCCCATAAAAATCAGTTCAGCCGTTTCTGATAAGCGAGCACAACAAACAGCGATAAGTAACAGTTTTATTACAATCAGCAGGTGAAATATTTTATTAACTTCGTTGCACATCTTATTCATGCATTGTTTACGCAATATCTATACCTACTTATTCTTATACCTATATGGAATTTAATACTTATCGCCGTATGTATGATTTTTAAAGAATAAAAAAATCGTGCACAAACAACAGGATTATCACCGACGCGTTGCCACACAGTTTTGTGTGCCTGTTAATTGTCGATTTAATTTTGCAATGATCGTTTAGTTAAAGACACTTTATAAAATGCGAGAAAAGATCGGCGGTAGCGGTTGTTCAACTAGCTTCGATTGTATTTAAAATTGATTAGTGTCAATATAATCACTAAACGACACAATACGATATCACAGCATGAAAATGTTGAATTGATGCCATCCACTCGTCGTATTGTCGCATCTTTGAACGATCACTGTCGCACGTGTGATTAAGAAGAAACCGATCTATTGATAATATTGATAGAAATTCGTCAATCTGTAAGCGCTACTTACTATACCACAGTATTATTTAACACGAAACTGAAAGGGTCTGCCAACCTTTTCAGTAGAGCAGCCCTAATGAGAATGTGATTTTGAGTCTACTTGAATCAAAAACAATTAAATATACACAATCTTCATAAATAAATTAAATTAATAATGGCACGCCGCAAGTACTAACTAGCTAAGTTAGTAAAGAAATCATAAACAATGAATTAGAAACGCTGAAAATTCTCGGGTAACTGTTATTCTAAAGCCATTTCAGTTTTAATTTCAATCTTGGTTACAACTGCGGTGCGTTATGTATTGGGAAATAATTGCTTTGCTTTTATCGGTAAGGAGTTACATAACAATATACTACGTAACATACAAGTTATATAATATTTATGGTTTTTATATTAAGTTTTTTATATTCGGGTATTGTTATCACTATAAAATTAACTATCGAATTATTTTATAGTAATCAGCTGATATCCTTCAACATTACGGTTATCAAAATTTTTAGGCCCTTTTTATCTCATTATTGAAGGAAGTATAAAAATTCTTTTTAGTTCTATCTTTTTAGTACTATTTATGGAACCTCAGTACAAACTTTAAACATTGTTCGTAAACCAGCTTTCACTTCTTTTGGAGAAACTACTTAGGTACCAGTGAACTTCCTCGCTGCGACGCGAAATACTTCCATTATTACAACGTATTGGGGGTTGATTATTGAAAAATATGTAGCCCTTTGTATACTCGAAATCGGGCCGTTATATACTTGATGATTTATAATAGTAGTGTGGATGTTTACAAACAGTTTTAGCGTGATAGGTATAACAACATACACAAATTAAAACATTGGATAGTAATTTTCGAGCTACGCACGGTCAAACGTACAGACAAACTAAACGAAATTCCAATAATACCTAATAATTTTGGCTCGTTTTGGCCCACTAAAGACTTCATAATGTGAATATTTTTCTTTCTCTCTGCCATTAAAATACCTTGATATAATGTTAACGGTGTATAATCGTTTTACGACTTCCACGGGGTAACGTCGGTGGCAGAAACTAGTTAAGTTACTAAAGCCATAATTAATAGATTCCTAATCCTCCAGAGTTAAATAAAATTATCAAAGGCTCAACATAAATTCCATGAACGTGGGTAAATATTTGGGTCTGAACATATGCAAAGCACGCACCGTTAAATACTCCCGGGGCTAATATCGAATTATTTAATCCTCGTTAACTATTTATTAGGCTTAGTCGCCATCTCGCACGACAAAAACTTGCACGATCGTGCGACTTGGCACCTTTCAAATTTACCTAATAATTCCGTCATCAACTCGCACGACCATAAAAATATGAGGTAAATTTGTACAGTCAACTGCAAAAATCCTTTCTAAAATGTTTAATGTTTTATGGTTGGACTTTAAAATATAACAAAATATTATTATATCATAATTTTAGATATATTTCACAAATTAACATCTCAAAAATATAAAAGCATGTTAACCCAAATAATAATCAAAGTCAAAAATAATAATAAAATATAATTATTTTCAAAATCACATGGCTTGTTTCAGTATTTTTAACCAGCTTTCCTTTACATATACTGCGTTTGGAGCATCTCCAAATACGGGAACCTTTATTTTTGCTTTGTAAATCACTACATAGTATAAAACAAAGTCGCTATTTTTGTCTGTTTGTTTGTCTGTTTGTCTGTATGCTTAAATCTTTAAAATTACGCAACGGATATTGATGCGGTTTTTTGTAATAGATAGAGTGATTCAAGAGGAAGGTTTTTATGTATAATACATGCATATATTCCCACGAGAACGGGATCCACGCGGGTGAAACCGCGGGCGGGCCGCTAGTTACATAATAAATATTTATGGTCCATGCGAAGAAGTACCGGCTTTCCTCATTGTGAAATAATTGTCTTCACATCACTTTCAGAATTAGTTTCACCAAATTGTGATTCAGCTCCTAAAAAAATTGCTATGATTAAAACCGGTTTTTTTCAATAAAATCGTAGGCAAAGCAAACCATTTTTTTGTAAATTTCGCATATATTATTACTTAAAAAATCTTAAAATAATTTATAATATTTAATTTGTCTCATAGTTTATTCCAATGCCAGTCAATATAGGACAAAACAAGATGGTGGCCATAAAAGCCATATTTTCATTTTAACCCTGCTCTATTAAGACAGTTCTAAAATAAAACTAGTATTAATAAAATGTAAAGGTACTTCAAAAAATGATAATTATTTACTTTATTTTGACTAATCAATATGAAAATGGGCAGATGAGAAAAATTAGGCACTTATTTTCGACATTTTTTTTTCATTAAGACATACTAACACTATGAAAATAAATAAAATAAACTTACCTCCAGCGTACACAAAAAACAATAAAAACATCCACATTTTAATAAAAGAATTAATTCATGTCGCAGCTAAATATGCGCGGGCACAGTAAAGTACGTTTAAGGGAAGACTGACTGACGTCACCATGCGGGACTATTTCGATGGAGATAAAGGGTTAGATAAAAAGAAAGAGATAGCGCCATCCTTTTTTGAGTATGAGTGAACCTGCTTAGCTTGGTAGTGTAGAAGAGCGCTGTTCTCACGCCCAAAAATATTTTTTTTTGTTTTTTTATGTGTATACTTATATACATTTATGTATATGTATATATATATCGGATATAAAGCAAACAATAATTAGTCAGTAGCTTTATTTTAAGATTTAATATAAGGTCGTTTTATTGAAGTCTTTTTAACAAATTAGTTTAAATATTTTTACCTGACTATACTTTATACGAGCGTGCGAGTTGATGACGGATTTATTAGGTAAATTCGAAAGGTGCCAAGTCGCACGATCGTGCGAGATTTTGTCGTGCGAGATGGCGACTAAGCCATTTATTAACCTGCGCTAGCCTTAACAATGATCGAATGAATAATAATATATTCGTGATTTATAAGGTAGGTATATAGACTTGTGAGACGGAATATCTATGTTATACACCAAAGCTATGTTTTGGATGGTAAGCCTAGAGTTCACCCGATGAAGGACCACTGCGTCCACCGCCCACCATTGGTACCTACTTAGAACTATTTCTACTGCGTAATTTTGGTTTAAGATTCAAGTAAAGGGAATATTATGTTTTCTTAGCACTATATAATACACGGAAAACTTCAATAGGCATTTATTACATTAATTATTCTATGCAAAAGTAAATCAATATCTTGGAAAAACTAACTAGCTTACTTACCTATATTAATAGTCCTTAATTTTCAAATTTTAATCAAACGGTTTACTTTACAGAAGTTTGCTAAACTTTAGTTATTATACTATTTAATTAATGTTAATATTAAATTTACAAAGCTGCTTCAGATGTACGTTTATTTAGTTACAACTTACTAGTTGGTAACTACTTACTGTGACTTTCTAGTCTTTCAACTTAATCACATTATATTAGGGTACTGACAGACATGCTTATATTTAAACATGTTTTTAACACATTCAGTGCTCCTCACTCGGATCCGAGTGTGGCGGGGCCATAGTAACTGTGCCGCCCACTCGGATCCGTGCAAGCGTCCCATTCATTTTGTTTTGCTAGTAACGCACCGGCATTCGAAGTGAGCTCACGTTGTTTTGCGCGGCAACTCTGGCAATATAATCAACTTACGAAAAAGATAATTGGTTTCATTCTAATAGTGTTGTGGTGATTTGTATAGACGATAGACAGGACGCACACCACTCTGTGCTCCTCACTCGGATCCGAGTGGGGCGGAGTGGGGCGGGCCATAAGTAACGGTGCCGCCCACTCGGATCCGTGCAAGCGTCCCATTCATTTTGTTTTGGCTAGTAACGCACCGGCATTCGAGGGAGCTCACGATGTTTTGCGCGGCCACTCTGGCAATATACGACTTCTGGCAACTTACTTAATTAAGTATTATGTTTTTTTGTTTTATTTTTATAACTGTAGATTTTAATTAAGTATTATGTTTTTTTTTGTTTGATTTTTATAATTGTAGATTTTAATGCTTCTTTGCATAGATTGATTTATATCACTACATAGTATAAAACAAAGTCGCTATTTTTGTCCGTCTGTTTGTTTGTCTGTTTGTCTGTATGCTTAAATCTTTAAAATTACGCAACGGATTTTGATGCGGTTTTTTGTAATAGGTAGAGTGATTCAAGAGGAAGGTTTTTATGTATAATACATGCATATAAGTATTCCCACGAAAACGGGATCCACGCGGGTGAAACCGCGGGCGGGCCGCTAGCTAGTATATTTCTAAATAAATAATTCTCCAGATGCATAATTGTTTTATTTAAGTACTTACTGTTTTTTTAAGTCACCACATGATGACATTTTAGTTAATAAACAATCGCTATCCCTAGCACTCGGATCCGAGTGTTCGGCACCCGACGTGCTGCATGCCGACCACTCGGATCCGAAAAATGTATTTTTTAATAAAAATAATAATAATAATAATATACATTCATACATATTTTCAAACATTCATATTTACTTAATCAAAATTCACCATAAAAAGTTATGGCATACGGCTATTACTTTGTACCCATTGTTTAAGCAGTGAATGTGTTAAGCATATTGTAATTAGCATGCTTTGCACATTTTTTTGCTTGGCTATTCAAGTTTTCCAGCAATGAGCATCCTAGTTTTAAGCAAACATCAGTCAAATCACATCTCTATAACTAGACTCTAGATCACGTAGACTATATATCATGACGTTTATTCGAAAGCTGGTACTTGTCGTGTAGTCTCCCATCTTGAGCGACATCTGACGAGTTCTTTTTGAGTTATCCCTAAGTGTCGATGTTGAATTTGTATTTTTTTGTTAAAACTTCATTTTACTCTGTCTGTCAGTCTGTAAGGCTTTCACGGCTAAACACTGAACCGATTTTAATGAAATTTATATAGTGCAGGGTTGATCATGTGAAAGATCTTAAGATATTCTTAATCCCGAAAATTAAAAGGGGAATTAATTTGATATAATATTTCGTAGAATGTCAGTACCTAACTTATCTACCATTAATTTAAATTTTAATTAAATATATTTTTGATTTTTCTAAAAATTTGATTTCGTGTTCGCGTTTCCTAAAGGTATTTCGATGTTGTTTGAGTCAGGCGGGCGAAGCCGCGGGCAAACACTAGTTACATTATTAAGTATATAAATTCAATTTATTCAAGCAACTAAGCAACTAACTACACTACTGTTTTAATTTTAGTTCACATCTGTTCAGTTAAGAGGAATTCACACTGAAGACAAACACGTAGAGGAAGATTCGTTACTTTACTGGAGAAGATGTAAGTTTATTAAAATACCAATGATTTGTTACGAACGAACTACACATCTTAATCTACTCTGCAACAATCGCTATTTGCATGAAAGTACGAGTTTACTCCTGATTTTTCGCAATGTTGCAAAGTAGGGTAAACTTGAGTTTCCTTTGAGTAGGAAAAGAAGCTCCTTGAGCATTTCTTACCGCTTCTTCTTGCAAGGCCACTCACGATAGAGATTTGTTAAAGCGATGGTGTTGAATTTCGAAAAATGTTTGTAAAAACTTACTTCGAATAAACATTTCATTCATTCATTCAGCACATCAAAGCATAATTATAATAATATATCTATTTCGTTTACCCTCTTTCAGCTAATCAGCAAAAATGTGAACCATTTACAAAATTCACCGAGCAATGCAATAGATGCATTTGTGGCGCTGACGGCGTTTTGTATTGCACTCGTATGTACTGCACGCGAGAAAGTAAGAGATTAATACTGTGTTATTAATAACGGTTAGGTTTAAAACCTATATAGATAGATATACAATACAACATTCAAAGATGTGTGAAGTCCGCCAATCCGCACTTGGCTAGCGTCGTCGCCTATAGCCTTACCATACCTAGATAGATAGGTACACAAAATTAAAAGGTGTGTGAAGTCCGCCTCTCCGCACTTGGCTAACATGGTGGCCTATGGCCTTAACCTTCTTCTTCTGAGAAGACACCCGTGCTCAATAGTGGGCCATGGTTAGCTGAGATGATTAAACCTATTAATAGATACGTTACGTTCAAAGGTACGGAATTTGGGAATGGGCTATTTTCTCCCTCAAGAAATGTACAATATAGATATTGGTATTGATTCCGTGTAAACAAACGCTAATTAAATTAGTTAAACGTAAACTCATTGATAGAACCTTTTCTTTTGGATATTATTTTTAAATATTTTAAACAATTTACCTTTATTTACTTACTGCCAAATAATAAAAATAAATAATAAACTAGTATTTATCGTTAATTAATTATTATTGAATGTCCAAATAATATTTGCGTGATTTTCTTCCAGGTCGAAATGTGAAAAAAGAGGACGAGGAATACTATAACTATTAAAAGTAATTGCTGGCTGTGATTTGTGACTGAATAAAATTTAATGTGTATATAAAAATCATAATAATAATATATTTATTTCAAGAATTGTTTTATTTATTGATCCGCCAACCCGCGTAAATAACATGGAACCTAAGTAACAATTACAGCAAGTTTAAACAAAGAAGTTTAAACTTTAATTTAATTTTAATTTCTTGCTTTGGTTCTGTACGTTTGATAATATGAAAGTAAATTTATTACACGGTGCTATATATTTTTATTATAAGTATCATCCTCCTAGTAAAATAAATGTTTTACTTACTAAGTTACTTAAACCCTTTACCTGGACACAAATGAGTTCAAAGCTTAGTAAACGTACCTAAGTCTTCCACCTACAACTTACAAGGATTTTAATTGTTCTAAATTTGCTAGAAGACATTCCATTTCCATTTTCCATTAGAGAAGTTTCCAAATGGAACTTTAAGACTGAAATGTAATTGTTCCTAAGTAATATTTAATGGTGCCTAATGTTTATAACTTGAATGGTGTGATTTTCAGTACGAGACGGCATACTCTAAGGCCGCGCATTCACACTTTTATAACATTCACGCGAAAATATCCATCTACAAGTGTAGGGCGAACCTTTGCAAGTGATTATTCGAAGTTTTTGACATATTCGTGTTTTTCGAAGCTGTCAAAGCTGTGTCACATTTTTGTCTCACATCAAAGCGTGAACTTCGAACCTTCGTCGACACATTCATGCAAATGTTCGTACTATGTTCGTACTATGCAACGTTCGCGCGCATGTGAGTAACCGCGGCAATGGTTTAATCGCCACAAAAGTCACGGTATATTTAAATAAGTATGTAATCTTTAAAGTACGTACGAAACCCTAAAAAGGTAGAACATACGAACATGGCATGACTAATCAAACACAAACACAGGCAAGTCGTTCCATTAACAATAATTTTATATTTGGCTGAAGAAATTTGAATTCGCTTTTCACTGACGTAGTAAATTACGTATTAAGTACATAGTTGTTTTATTTTAATCTGTCGAAAAGTAAGCACGGCTCTCCATTACATCATTTTCCGAGTGTGTAAAGGCAAAAGTTTACCGAAGCGAAGCGCGGCCTGTTGTTTGTTATAAATAAAATATCAAACAAAAACTAAACCCACAAAGTTTCTCCACATAGCTTCATGGCATATGGCACTCCTGAGACCTATGCGTTGTCCGTTCGGCAAACTTGCGTTTACCTTCCTTTTACCGTCACAAACTATATTACACTCTAATGCTGTATAGCTCAAGCTATATTTTGGCATATCTAGCTGTTACTCAGGGATAAATAAGGTTAGTTTTCTACGTAATGGAGGTGCAACATAATACCCACACAAAGCTGCTGTAAGACTATGTGAATTATTGGTTTATTGGGAGGTAGCCTGGACCATATTGTTCTTACCTTATCTCTCTATATTTATAGCTAATATTTCCTTGTTCATTATTACGGCTTCATCATAAACTTTAGAGTTCTATGAATTATTGTTAACCCTATACAGATTATCATGGCAACACATAGTCTCACTCCTGGGATCGGTTACAAAATGTAGGTACAGGCAATAGTCAATACTGGTCAAGTGCAGATTGGCAGACTTCACATGGCTACTGAGCACGTTTCTCTCCTCATTATTGCGGAGGTCTAGAGCATACTCCACCACGCTGCTTCAGTGCAGATGGTGAAGGGGTTAGTGACTAACCCAGAATCGGAAGTTTTCATGCCACCCGAAGGCCTCAAACATGGTTAATGATTGCTATCTATCGATAACAACCGGGACCGTCAGTTTTACGTGCCCTCCGTAGCATGAATGAACTCAAGAACTTTTGCCTTCTGAAAAAGAAACCATGAGTAATAGACAATTTTGACAAGTCTCTTCTTAATTCATCACATTAGGTAGCGCGTTAAGAAGCAAGTGTAGCTATAGAATAACGGTAAACAGTGATCAAGTAGGTAGATAAGTGGTGACCATTTAACATGACATCAGCGCATTCATCAGCTATTCATTCAACACAAAATAAAAATATAACCCACATAGACATTCTCTTGACAAAATTCTTGTAAGTAAATTGCATTTTATTTAAATCTACGGAACACATAGATTCGGATAAGGCAAATTGAATAGAGAGTGGATGAAACAACCCATTTTAATCCGGCGTCCCTGCAAAAGAAGTTACTAGAAACAATTTTTTTAGTACCTACAGCGCGAAAAAGAAAAAACTCCGAGATAAATCAACGGCCTATACCCGGAGGACTGGAGAAATCGCGAAATCGTCTCAAATGAAATTTCCCACTGCCTAACATATAATATACTTGTTCTATGCTAGAGTCACCACGTCTTGAATGCTCAAAAGCAGGACAGTCGGCAAAAATAAAGTTTTTTTATGGAGAATAAGTTACAATTCTTCTTTTAGGAATCAGTCAGGTAGTTTACAAAGAAATTGCATAATTTATAAATATAAATCTGATTCATATAAAATATTTCAGAGTTCTGAAAAGGAGCCTATTAATAAAAATACTCTGGGACAACCGCTCGCATTGGGATTTTTTTCCGGGCGGCGTTAATATCATAAATAATACTTCTCTTAAATATCTGCCACGGTCGCGAAACGAACCCGGGACCCGGATTTATTCACCCGGATAAATATAACCACCTGCCACGCTACTTAGTACCATTTCAACCGGCATAATAATTTCTCTACCATCTCTACCAACAATCGTGGTCCGGATAAAAAGGCGTGGAGCCGGTTACACTTGTTTAGAAGTGACCATCTCAGTCCTTATGGGTAGCATCGCAACGTGCACTATGCAACTGTGAGCGAATGAATAAAAACGAGATTTTTATTTTTGCGATCACCGTTACCATGGGCGACAGTGGAAGGATGGTGGTTTCTACTCGTTTGCTATCCTTATTCCATAAAAAAACGCAGGTCCACTACCAAATAGGCTACGAGACTAATAGTAAAAAAATTGGGATGTCCTGTTAAAATTGAAATACTTGTCACATCTACTCCGCACTCACACTTTCATACGGATATAAAAGTGTAGTATTTTGTTCTGTCACATTCAGTTCTCAATAGGGGTCCCTCGCTATTGTTTGGCCAGCAACGCATCGGTGATGTAAAGACATACAAGTAACACCAAAGGGTGTTACTGATGTCCATGGGCGTTGGTGACTACTTATCATCTATTGACTAGTATGCTCGTTTGCACCCACATAAAAATGATTTTCACACATGCGGCATTATTTCGAATTACCTTCCCAAAGTTTGCCCACACCTTTAAATAGATGCCATATTAAATTTAGGCTTGTTTCTCATGACTGAGTCACAAGAAAGGTAATGTTCGAACGTGTTTGTATGTACGTACATATGTCCAATTTTTTAGCGCCTTACAGCTCTCACGGGTAGACAGAATTTGACATTATGAAGTGTCGTTGAATTCTTCAGGAGTGTGGTAGTAACTTATGCTATATACATTTTCAAAATGGCGCCTGCAAAACATAGGTAATTTTTTGTTACCTTGTTTTGTGTGGTCACATTAAATTTGTAGCTGTGGACGGTAGCGGAAGGCTGGTACTGCATGTTCATTTGCTTAATGTTAGGTATACACGTGACGAATTACACCCTTCACTACTACTATAAGCTTTATTTCGGTAGTATTAAAACAGCGAACCAATAAGAGTTCTATGTTTAGTACGGAACCCTGAAAACCCAAGAAATAGCGGCGAAATTAGAACGTGGGCGTGACAAAGTTTCCGCGAGAAACTTTGACGCATGAAATGTATTCGAGAAGGCAAATTGTGCCCCAAACGCAGTGTTTGTGGAGCAAACGACTGGGTCGGGTTTTGGAATAGAGGGATATGTGAAGCGTTATCTACGGGGTCAAATTTTCCTTCTATGTTAAACAGGTTTTAGTAGACCGCGCGTTTTTTGTCACTTTCTTTTTCATCGCCTTTCTACAAAAATAGTTTTGGCCTCCGTTATTATGTATTATACCCGACCTAACTAAATTATAATTATCAAAAAAATATTTAATGAACAAAGTCGACTCTCAGTTTTTTTACTACCTACTGTGTTATAAAAAATTAGGATAAACCTCTTTTTTTATACATTGGTTTACATTATTGAAGTTTTAATAGATATTCATTCATATTTTCTAGTAATAGGTAAAGGTATTAAGGTATAATTTATCTTACTCAGAAATAATGTTGGAAACTAATAGTTACTATGCTTATAGTGAAGGTATTTTTGAAATCGGTCACTAGTTGCAAACTTTCATATTTTAGTGTAGATATATGTGCTCGCATTTATATATGTATGTTTTAGTATTGTAAGTGACGAGTGTTAACAAAATTGAATTTACCAGAGGGGCGAAACAACCCTTAACTTCACTCTATCATCGTGCGGCACGCGTCACATATCGTGTATTTATAAAGCTACCCTATGGTAATGACTTTACTTTAGGATTTAAGGGGCCGTGATAGTTAAGTGGTAAGAACATTGAACTCCCAAACAGAAGACCTGGATTTAAATCCGTAATAATATTATAGATTCGAAGGCAACAAAGGAGATCCGCCAAATCCCATACAAAAAAAACCCAGGCCCGGCGTCAAAGAAATGTATCTCAGTTTTAAGAGTAAGTATAGTAAAAATATTGTATATATTCGGTTTTCCTAAATTCACATGCTAACATATTTTTTTTGCCCGTTGAATTTCCATAGGCGCTCGACATAAAAAAAAATATTTTTAAGAGAAACGTCATTATTCATTGTACAATACCATTGTAATACTGTGATTATGGCATTTAAGCATGTATATTATATTGAAATAACTTTTATTTGCAGTTTTTCATAGTTCATTATTTTCCACTTTTTCATAGTTTCGAACTTCTAGGTAATTTTTTCATAGTAAATTTTTTTCTAAATAAAAATATAACTGCAAATGAAAAATATGTAAATGTAATATACATTATACATGCTTATATGCCATAATCACAGTATTACAATGGTATAGTACAATGAATATAATGACGTTTCTCTTACCCTTTGGATTCCAGGTATATAATGGGTACTATGCATTCTTGACATGCATGCATGTCGTTGGAGTTTAAGGAATAAAATGTATTTTTTACATAGAGCGCCTATGAAAATTCAACGGGCAAAAAAATGTGTTAGCATGTGAATTTAGGAAAACTGAATATATACAATATTTTTACTATATTTACTCTTAAAACTGAGATACATTTCTTTGGCGCCGGGCTTGGGTCAATTTTGGCGGATCCCCTTTTCTAATTTTCAAAAATTATGTGCAGATTTGAGTATTATTGTCACTTGCTTCAGTGAAAAAAAATTGTGAGGAAACCTGGTTGTTCTCCCTAATATTCCTAAATAGTTAAAGGTAGGAGACGAAGAAACATTTTTGCCGTCGGTTGCACTTCAACAGATACATTTTTACTTGGTTTGAAATCGAAATGAAAGAAGTAAAAATTTGACGAAAAAGCTTCGCCCTCTATCGCGGTCGCGGTATAACCGCGACCTCCGAGTGTACCTACTGTATTCTGCTATTCCTTACTTGGTGGTGGAAAACGGCCTAAAACGTTGCGAGAGGAGACCGAATCACAGAAGTATAATTATGGGTTGTGATAATGGTTATGAGTCACTTAAAACCGGCCAAGTGCGAGTCGGACTCGCGCACGAAGGGTTCCGTACCATTATGTATAAAAGCGCCAAAAAAATCTGGTCTGTTGTATGAAAGCCTCACTTAAATATTTAATTGTTTTATTGTAGCCACATATTACCCACAACGCCATCTCTTGGACTAGGTAAAGGTAACTAAACTATATACTTGTATGGGCGCCCACTTAAATATTTATTTTATTCTGTTTTTTAGTATTTGTTGTTGTAGCGGCAACAGAAATACATCATCTGTGAAATTTCAACTGTGTAACTATTACGGTTCATGAGATACAGCCTGGTGACAGACGGACGGACGGACAGCGAAGTCTCAGTAATAGGGTCCCGTTTTACCCTTTGGGTATGGAACCCTAAAAATGACACCTAGTGTTACCAGACGGTATGTTTAAATATAGTTTAGACTTAATTATCGATCCTAAATCGTATTTCACCTATATTTTTTCTATTTTTCAACCCTTTTCTGAATAATTTGCAATAAATAAATAGCGTATACAATACTACTTCTACCACTACTTCTAGGTATACGTGTGTAGTTGTGTACAACTTAAACTTTATAAAAGAAACTTTGACACTGAAATTGCCAAGAAAAATTCCGATGTACCCCGACAAGTCTCTTTTCTTATTGTCTACCAAATTAAAAATAAAATTGTATTGTTCTACTCATATTTATAATTTATTATATTCATGTTTATCATTTTTCGTTTATTCCCAACCCTAATACAATTTTAGTGTCGAATTTTCTTAAATATTATTTTACCTACCTAAACAAGACAAACATCTCACAGGAAACAGTCTTTTTATATTTATTCGTTTGCCTTGATTTTGTCGTGCGAGATGGCGACTAAGCCGATTTAATATATTTTATTTAACGTTATCAAAAGTCGCATTGGAAATAAGTTAAGGCACTCAATCTAGCTAGAGAGTCTTCTTTATGGTTTTCTTGTTCAAATCACAACAAATTCTTTAATTGCATTAAATATTAGGTACATCAAAAGGCTTTTAGTACCTATACGTACCTATTTTACTTTCTTACGATGAGACAAACAGTGAAAAATACGCTAACATTTAATAAAAACTTGTATTATCCTTTTTTTCAATTCAATAATATAAAACTAGCCAGAGCAGTACAAACCAAGGGATTATTAACGATATTTAACGGTCTTTATATTGTTACGACGAACAATAAGGGCGCGTGCGCAATAAATTCCCACCCTACCTGACTTCACATGGGATTCAAAGCAAAAAATCCCGTGCGAATTTTAAACGTAGGTTTAATTCTGAAGTATCGGACTGTTATATAAAATGCTATGCTGTGTCCTTCTCAAATGTAGAAATTAATGTTTTTTTTTGCATTTTGCCATTATTCACACACTAATGAAGCGAAAATTATTTCTATTTTTCCTATGAAATAAATTTCCTAAATAACTTATATTTTTCCTATGAAAATTAAAATGATTTAGCTACTATTTTTAATAAGATTGGCTGTTTGAATATTTCTACATTGACAGAGAAGTCTCTCAAATCGGCGAGTGAGTAGGTAAGCTACCGCGACAGAAGAGTGACTCAAAGGAATTCGCCGCAAGCATTTATCGAAACAGTGCTAACCGAAAAATTTTGAATTTTCTCCTACGTTTGTGACGAAAGTAAATTGCTGCTGTAGTGTTTTATTATATAAAATACGATATTATTGTGGGTAGGTATTCCTTTTTTTTGAAAAGCATGTGAAGTCGTCTCACAGTTCTTGCCTTAACATAACAGTCGTTAAGCTATGTCGGAGGCCTGCGGGAGGCATCAAAAATTTTGACACATGGTTTGGCCACTAACCCCTCCACAGATCACTGGAACAGCGTGGTAGAATATGCTCTAGGTGCCCTCAGGTATGAGGGAAGACACGTGCTCGGTTGCGGGCTACTAATGAGTGAATCTCACATAAAAATATGCTAGATATTTACCATTAAAATCCCCTAATATCTTATGATACAAAATGCAGATAAGGATAAAATAAGTAAACCAGTAGGTATGTGGTTATCACTAAACGATGACTCATAATAGTTTTATCAAAAACCTACAAGTAATTAACAAACTACACCCATTAGCATAGTAACAACAAGTTTCATCGAATAAAATAAAATAAATAAATAAAATAAAATTAAATTAAAAATGTTAGAATTAAGTTTGCCTATTCAGACAGAAGAAGTTCCTTCTACAATAATGCTACGAGATGATTATCATCATTTAATTTGCCATTTTTTGACATTATTCATAAGACTTTAAATCTGTATGCTCACGATAACAATTGATGTATCGATATAAACAAAAAAAAATTAAATACTGTTCATGCAATATTTTTGTGTTAAGATTAAGGTATCTTTTAATTTCTCACTATTAGGAATTCTTATTCTGAAAACATTCATAGTCACATTATTTATCATAAGGGAATTTATGATGTAAGTATTGATAAATAATGTAATCAAATTTGAGATAGTACTCGTGTTACCATTATACAACTAACGCGCGTGCTTATTTGTTCTTTGTGAGTTCAATTGTGTTTGCAGTATTAAAATGGCTAACTTCGATTTTCAAGGCGAATCAGACTTAAGTGAAAAACAAATTAATTTAGTCTGTGAGGTTCTTGAAAAACATGGTTTTAAAGGAAGTAAAGTTACAATAGAAGCACTCGGAAAGGCAGGAGACAATTACGGTTCAAATGTGAAATCCATTGTAGCAGAGCAGGAGAATGGAAAAACTTTCAAAATGGTGGCCAAGATTGCACCAACTACTGAATTCTTTAGAAAAACACTAAATGTAGAAATTGTGTTTAGAAATGAGTCTTTAATGTATGATAAGATTCTGCCAAAGTTTCGTCAGTTGGAAATAGAAGCAGACGTACCAGAAGAAGATAGACTAAAATTTCCTATTTGCTACGGAACAATTAATGAAGAATTACATGAACTCGTGCTATTGAAAGACCTTCGAGAAAGCGATTATTGTATGAACGACAAACTTAAATCTCTGACGGATAAGGATGTCCGAGTTATTTTAAACGCATTCGCTAAGTTGCATTCATTTTCATTTGTCCTAAAACGTAAAGATTACGCCACGTATAAGAAGTTTACATCAGAATTAACTGATTATTTTACTTCACCGATTCTGGAAGAGAATGTAAATAATAACTTTAAGTTTTTAGAGGACCACGTGCATTCGTTATTTGATGATAAAAAATATAAAGATAAAATTGTGGGAAGTATAACCAACATTGCAAAAGAAGCACGTAAACTAAGTAATTGTGATGCAGGATCTACACATAGTGTTATCATTCATGGTGACTCATGGAATAACAATATTTTGTTAAAACGGGTAAATATTTTATTGCTTCGAAATTTAATGTAGCCATAGTCGTACAATCCTTTTAAGTATGTGTTGAAATAAATATTAATGAAATGACCTTTCTATTTCAGGATAATAATGGCATTGCTGAAGAATGCATGCTTATAGACTATCAGCTGTCTGCCGAGAGAAGTCCCGTCAGCGACTTTCTTTATTTAATATTTAGTAGTACTGATTATGAAACTCGGTCAAAGAACTATGAAAGCTGGATAGACGAGTACCATGAAAAATTAGATAAATATCTATCATACTATGGCATCAAAGTGAATTATGCATATCCTAAAGAAAAAATGCTAGCTGATTTGAAAAGGTATTCTAGGTTCTTCTTAGGTTGGTCGATAACTATTGCAAACGTACTATGTATGGATACAGAAGATGCTGCAAAGTTTAAAGATGCAATGAACACGACAGATAATCCTGAAGAAATTCTGGAGGCAATGAAAACTGAAACTGTTGATAACAAAACGCAAAACCTATTGAAGAAAAGAGTACAAGGCATAATTGATAGTTATTTTGAGTTAGGATATTGCTCATAAAATAAATTTTAAAAAACATTTTCTTGTTCATACTTAAAGATTAAATTCATAATTAAAGATGTAAATATACTTAATTAACGAAAAAAATATCACGTGTGGGCGCGCAATATCACAAATATTGACTGACGAAGGCCATAATAATTAAAGATGTAAATATACTTAATTAACGAAAAAAATATCACGTGTGGGCGCGCAATATCACAAATATTGACTGACGAAGGCCATAAAAATTATTCCTATTTAATTAAATTACAAAAAATGTAAAATCTGGTTAGCGATGTTAGCACAATTTATTAAGTTATTTATATTAACATTCTGTAAGCATCTTTGTTGTGTTCTGTTTGTTGACCTAAATTGAAAAAGAAAAAAATATATAGATACGTATATAAATTTATATTTCGTAGAGATTTCATAAACACTTCAAAATTAACGTTTAAGTTTGTTTAGTTATAGCAATCACACGTTATATAATATCAAGGATAAATTTTATTGAAGCCAGAAATTAAAATTGTTGTTTAATTGGATTCAACGAAACAACATATTCTTGATAACAGATTGCTTTTTTTATTTATCTTCATGTATTCTGATTAAAATTTTGCTATGTCACCCATTCGATTTAATACGTAATAAATTCCTAAACGTAATGTTACATTTTATACTAACAACATCATCATCAGTATCACTTTATGCACTATAACAGTGAAATATCAACTAATAAACAAAATTACCTATGCTTGGATTTTAAAAATAATCCATAAATATTTAATTTAAACTATAACAAGACTTAAGCCGTTTCATTTATAAAACGTGGTTAATGACGTCATTGTGACTATTTGCTTCGAGTTTACCAAACATGGGAGGGCACAAAAAATTGTGCCGAGAATTATGTAATTTCACACGGGACCTTGCTCTGACCTGTGGGAACTCGGATTTGTGGGAATATTTCCGTTGCCATACAGATAATTGAGTTGACGTTTATTTATTATCAGAATATATTTGCAGGCACACCTACCTATCAAATTCACATAACAACGGGCATTATCTTTTGATAATCATTTTATAATCCTCTTACGAAATAGAATGACGTTTTGTAAGTATTATGACTAGGAGCCTTTAAAATAATAATATTAGGTTATCTATAAGGTCATAGACAATACAATACAAATATTCTTTATTGTGCACAGACAGGACATTACAACATGATATACAGGAAAATTTTTTCGTAAAAAAGTATTCATAGTGGTCGACTTATTTTCAGTGTCAACTCATTTGATTATAATAGTATTCGTAAATATTTACATAACACATTAGTTAAAAACAATAATATAATTAATACTAGACGCTTAAACAACCGCCTTCAACTTACTAGTTAATCGTGTAAGGAAGCCGAAATATTCCCACAGTATTCCCCGCTCCCACAGCTATTCCGGATCCCGTGTGAAATTATTAAAATGTTAAGGTAATTTTTTACTCTCACATTCAGATGAGGGTTGTGTTACAAAAAATGTTCTGTAAGGTTTGCTTGCCATCCGACCACTGCTGCCCATTTGCGCGAAAACTTTTGGGACAAAGTGCCATACGAGTATTGATGGAACCACGAGTATTGATGGAAGCTAGAAAATTAATAGTGTAAGATTTTTGCGTGATGGATATGGGAATGCATGCTATTCCATTGCAAGAGTCCAGTCATACATGCGCTTATTAGTCTGTTAATTTTATTAATTGCAGCCAATAAGGCGTCAACTGTCATGTAAATGAGCTGGTATGTCAGATACTCACGCATTTAATTTTTTCATATCTTTAGTAACGTAACGCTATATAGGTAGGTACCTACTTATAACCCTCCATTGAGAATCTCCGTATCGTCACATCACAGGTATCGTAGATGCTGTGGATTACATTTTTTTGTATTAAAATACATTAATAGCAATATAGAAAACAAACCAGCTGATGATAAGTCGACACCTTTGCCCATAGGCAATAGTCACAACAAGTCACAGATGAGTCTCTACGACTTCCGACACATGTAAATAACACTTCACAAACGATTCTACGACTGCCTGTAAACAGTTACCCTATAGGTAAGTACCGATAGTCAAATAAATGACAGTAGGTAACTACTGTAAATTATTTGTAATTTTGTAGAAAATATAGTAAAGAAAGGATATACCTAAAGAAAGGATTGTTAAAAGTGCGAAATTAATTCAATACAAATATTAATTATACCTATTTCTACGAAATAAACCTACATATTTATTTGAATTGACTTATCTTCAAAGTGAAATAATAATTATACTTATTACTTATACAGTTATACTTATTACTTATTAACAACATATTCATATACGTTTGCCGTTACACATTCACAGGTCTAATAGACCCTTGCTTGTGACTCTCCCACTGGTTAATGAACCATAGGGATCTGTCCCGTGTGAAGCCAGGTAGGGCACAATACGCACGTGCCATTATGTGTTTTTTTTGGTAAACAGCCGTCAAAGGTCGTCAGGTTTCACCCATGAACGTCAGCCATAAGCCATAAGGTATAAAAAAGGTTATTAATTAAAAAGGTTTAATTAAGGTAGATACTATGATTGAATTAGGTTGGTATTATTTAATAAAAAAATGTGTTTTATATGAACTAAGTAGTATTTAAAATATGTATGCAATAATGTATGTAATTATGCATATGCGTACAGCGAACAACAATGCGTATTAAATTAAAATCTTAAAATACCTATTAATTTTTCTGTAATTTATGTGAAGTTACTTCATTTAAATATTTATTGAATTAAATGTAAAAATAGAAAGAAAGAAATCTTTCTTTCTTCTTTCTTTCTTTCTTTAAATGTAAAAATAATTTATTTGCATTGAAAATAAATAAAAAAATACCTATTCTCATTTAACATCATACGTTCACGTAAACGGAACTATGTTTGCAACAAATCATAATTATATTTTAATAATTCTTGTAATTCCAGAAAAAAATATTATAAGTAGGCACTCTACATAAAAAAATTTAAACGTTCGAAAATTGTTCGTCTCAGCACTAATTCTATATTCGTCCTTACAAAATGAATAACAATAGTCAACAACCATCTGCCCTTGCAATACCCTATCACACCAACGTCCCAACATTACTCGCATTATACGTAAATTCGTCCGGGAATTTACGGAGGCGCGTGGGAATTTTTATTAACGGCGCCTTTCACCTCGACAGTGGAGGCTTGACGTGTTTATTAAGTGTACGAATGAACCCGGAACGAGGTCTTCATTGTGTAATAGGTACCTACAATGCAATGACATTATATGGGTAGGGAACATTCGTGCGTGCATTTACGAATACCCTTGTGAACGGACAGGCAAATAATCGTAGACCCTCTAACTCACTTGGAAGTGACCCTGCGTGCCTGAGACCTACCATGAATACATATATGTTTTAAGATTTATTTATTTATCGACCGAAATAATAAATGAACTCATTTACCACATAGATTATATTTTTTTATCATCATCATTGATCATCGCAAAAGTGTCCCAACGCTAGTTACAGGTCTCCTCTCATAATGTTAGGGGTATAGGCCATAGACCACTACGCCGGTCAAATGTAGACTGTCGGACTTCACACACCCTTGACAACATTAAACATTTTTTTTGAGTTTTCCGCATGATATTTTCCTTCACCAAAGCAAGTAATAAATTTCTCCTTTAAATTAATTTAAAGGAGCGTGCAGAACTTGAATCTGCACCCCAAGTAAGTACTACACAACATACTTACAAGATTCAAACGTACAAACCACTCGACTATCAGCTACATTTTTAATTACTACTACTACTTTATAAAATTAATCCGATATAAAAGACTCCCTATCCGGAGATTGTCGAACAACACGACGCGACAGTGTGAACAACTCATTATTGTAGACATTTCTTGTGGGAATATTTAGTGGGAATTTTCGACATAGCTGCGACATCGGCACGTGCCGGCCGGTTATTCATATACTAAGTGTAAGGGGTTAGGTGGTTATTATTTAGGGCGATTTAAGTTGAATAAGTATTTAAATTGCCGCTGGTGTTTATGTTTTTTGCTAACCGTAATACCCTGTTATCTGGGGTCACATCACAAGGACACCGTTCTCATGGGATAGTCGCGCTGAAAATCATCCTTGGGAACTGATTGGGTAAGGAGTGGTAACGTGAGATAAAATATTTTTTTTTATTTAACAAATAGTAAAGGTTTACATTACTTTTCAATGAATGAATGAATGAATGCGCTTTATGGAGCCACTTATCATCTGGTGTAGTTATAGTCATACATAGTTAAATGAATTTTTAATTTTTATTTTTACGTTCACCATGCCTGACTGTCATGAAAAGAGCTTCGATTCCCAGGCAGCCAGAGTTTTTGAATAATCAATTTATATTTCTTTTCAGTCTGGGTAAGTGTCTAAGTTTCAATGTGTTATCCAAGGCACTAACGATGTAACGATACAGGGAGTTCTACTATTCAGCTATGGGTGTGAGGTGTTTTAAAAGGTTATTAAATTTAATGGTAGCTTGTTTCAGTGTCGGAAAACATCGTGAGGAAACTCTTGAGAGTTTTAAGTTAAGTGTGTGAAGTCTGCAACCCACTCTAAGCCACCTTGGTGAACAATGGCCTGTACCCCTTACATTGAAAGAGGACACCCGTGCCCATTGGTTGCAATGATGACGATTATGATCTTTAGTATCCTAGTGTGGGGCTATGAGTGTGAAGCGTTATTTATTTATTTATTTACTGAATGATTAAGATTGTAATATGACGATATCGCACACACGTCACACGGTGACGACATGAAGTTTGAATGCGTGATTCACTCACACACACACGTGATCACACTCTCTGTGTGTCTATGTCGTCTCGCCTGGCGGGAGATCTCCCTTTACTAAGGTATTATTGCTTCATAATGTTACCAGAAGATAATTGTAATTAAAATTTCCTCCCAAACATTTGTGTTTGAATTTTAATTTACATGCGTTACAAAAATAACAACAGTAATAAAATATCATTTTGAATTACATTATTATGTGCTCCTTTTGTTTATAAAGGTGAGTTCTATTTTGCGGTCGACATTTCTACATTCAACCGTTAATAATTTTGTCATAGGGTTTATTCCACATTATCATTATGCTTTATTTTAGTTATTTAAAATGTTTATAGCACTAATCATAATCACAAAATACGTGTCTGTTGTCTGAGTTGTTTAAGTAGGTATACCCTCACGCACTTTCAGGAAAAACTACTAACCGCTAAGGTTGTCTGGAGGAAATCATTACTTCAGCGATAAGACCGCCTCTTCTTACCATTTACATACTATCTTAGGTACTTGTGTAATACTGTTTTGTGATTTTATTAAATAAGAATATAAAAAAGCAACAATTAATTATTCTCTCTCATCGATTTGTCTACCTATTTTATTGAGGGCAATTATTATTATTGATACAATATTCTTGAAAGTGGTCACAAAATTTACGCGTCACGTACTAAATAGAAATCGAGACATAATTTGTGAATCCCATGAGTTCTCACGGGGGAGTGTAGTTCTCATGGGACCGGGACACCGTGAGAACGCGACCTTGACATTCGATAACATCTACAGGGGGAGATAATTCGGAGGCGGATCTAATTTGAATATAATTTTACGTAAAAAATTAGGTTAGTTGTATCACTTTTTACTTGTCTTCACGGCGATTAAGCGTGACGATTCTGCGGTTACTTAATTAAATTAAAATAGTTTCATACCAGTGTGAAATTATACACTTTGACTACTTCTACGTACATTATCGAAATTACAGAGTAACTAAAAGAATAGAATAGCAGTTCCGGGTTACATTTTGGTTGAAAAAAAAGGTTTAACTAGCAGTAGTATACTTACTGCGAGTAACTACAATACACAGGCACACAGACAGACATGTCATACTTATAACGACACCCCTTTACGTTGGAGGTTAAAAACTAAAACCAATTAAACACAAATCCGCTATCACCATATCTTTACGTCTTAGTCATAGTAAACAATTTAAATTAACTTAATTCGAATTCAGAACTTCAAGAAATCTAATATCTATTTTGAAATTTCATTACGGTAAGACCTCTGAAGTTTCCAATTATGAATTAATCTGTGTTTGCTTCAGGGATTAATGTTTGCGAAGCGTCGAAGCACAGCTCGGGATCTCGGAAGCGTTTGACGCGAAGCGCAAACAACACCCGAGCCGTTCGAAAACATCTCAAGCTAAGGATTAAAATTTGCTGCTTGAACGTCACGTATGATACAGGGAATTACATGAAATTTATGATCTTTGCATATTGCTTACTTTATTTATGTTTGCATGGGTGTTTCTTATAGCTCGTGGTTTGTTGTTCTAGCGGACATAATTACTATGTAAGTAATCCATTAAATTGAACAACACAAGAGACCTGAAACTGAATTCAAAGATTAACTCCAAAGCCTATTATTACCTCCAATAACATACATGCGCAGTTTGACCGGATCTTCTTATGCTAAGCCTCCGGATATGACCGGCGGAAGCAGCCGGCTACCAGTCTATATCCGGTAGTTTTGTGCGTTCAACTGAATTCACCCGGATAACCATGAATGTTAAAACGCCTTTGTTGTGTGATTTATAGGGTTATTTGTGGTTGATTCAAAGAGAAGCTTAAAAACGGATGGAATTTTCAGGGTTAAAAAAATAAGCGCTGACACACCCATACCCTCCCACTGGAATTCTCTGCACCTTGACTAGTAGAATAGAATTCAATATGAAAAAAATGAAAGTCCAATATAGCGCAAACTAAATGGCGAATCAATAGATACATGTCGGAGATAGTTTATTCATGTTTCTTGTTTGATACTTTTTAATCTGTGGTACGCGGATTCATAGCGGATCTGTGATCGGTGGACCGCGGAGTTCACACACAGAGCAGTCAAAAACGAGGTTTTACAAAGGGCTGTACCGAGAAGAGCAAGCGATCGGTTGATAAATTGAATATCGTGAATCAAACATTTCGGAATAGCAAAACAAATCTAAACCTAGCGTTTATACTAAGCCAGACAAATAAAGTATTTGGTTGTATATTTGGCTCGAAACCCTGTGTTTCCTTTTGCGTCTTGAAAATCTTGAAATGAAGTCCTGACAGAAAACAAGCACACATTACGTAATTTGTATAGAGTAGGTACCAATCTGAGTGGAAGTAAGTACATGGTACTTACACAGAGAAAAAACGATTGAACGTTCACGAAACATATTTTACACAACCCTTTCAATGTGGCTGTCGAATGAAAAGGCTTGACTAGCTAGTACAATTTAGGTATGATGTGGGAGATTTTCAATAAAATAGTAGGATTTAATTTTTTTTTTTAATTAACAGCATTTAAAAACCTATTCGTGCAGCCTGTCATGTTAATTTCAGGGTGAAATTTGAGGGCGGCGCCGGCGGTCATGCTGCGGTCACGTGCGTTTGCAGTTGACACACGATATGTGGCTCTGTGATACGTGGTCGACTGAATGTTTAATATTCAATTAATCCTTTTTATGTTTAAATAGCGTATAAACAGAGGAATCCATGACTATCTATTACCATATTTTAGTGGCCACCGTAAGCGGGCGTGCAAGGCATGCATTGCATGTCGGCCGCACGTCCGGGGAAGTAGCAAATGGACCACGGAGGGGCAGCACGGGATATTATTGGAATAAAATTAAACCGATATCAGCTTAGTAATTGAAGCGACGAGGGGGAGGGGTAACGGTGTTGCACGCAGGCGCTCATGCATAATTGTCTTTATACGGATGTATAGTTCTTCTGTCTGAACGTATGTCTCTGCATGAACTCCTAAACGGTTGTACCTATACTTACGAACAATTGAAACCTGTAGACGGTGCTTTTGTCAAGAATTACCTACATAAAGATCATCCAAACTATTGATGATACCGAAATATTGCCAATACCAAACGTTCCTACTGGTGAGTTGAACACTATTTTTTTTCTCTTCTCTTTAAAAAAATAATTCGAATAAAAAGCATGGTGCCCGTACATCATTTGATCACACGCAGGGTTATCGCGCGCCGTTGTAATGCTCGTAAATATGTTTTATAGCGGTTTACCAAACGCTGGGGTTATAACCCTCAATTATTTCAGTTTCAGGAAACACCCCGGGACACAGGGTTCGAGGCGTTAATCATAATCGTTTTTTGGTGAATATTGGTCCTTCGAGCCGCTACCGCATCCTGGTCCTGGGCCGACCTGGGCGGATATTAGAACGAGGAGTTAAAATTTTTGTTCTTGGTCTGGTTTAGTGTAGAATCTGAATATGTCGCCTCCAAGTCGTCATGTATGGGTTTTAAACAATGGAAATGAATAATCAATGTTAAACAGTTCTGTAGAGGTATATGTACCTATTGCGATAGGTATTTATAAATTAAAAATGTAGCATAAACGCATGCTTATCTAAAATTTCAAAAATATGTGCGTATTGGAATTAAACCTATAGGTATAATTAATAACGCCCGCGTTGGACTCGAAAAACTATAACATACTGTTAAAAAAATATGAAACATCTGATAAGCGCCATCTCTTGATAAATAAAAGAAACAGTTCGGATTCAGTGACGCCATCTCGTGACGATTACATCTGATGAATTTACATCCCATTTTCAACCCCTTCAGGATCTTTTTTTCGCAAAACAAGGTAACCAACGTCCTTTTCATAATTATGCCAACTCTATCTCTTCGGTTTAGCATGCCTCACAGACAGACAGTTACTTTCGCATTTATAATATTAAATAGGGATTCCCAAACAATTTCTCGAGATATATCGCGTGTTCAATAATGAGACTTTTTCTAGAATTATTCTTAGTAAAAGTTTTAATATCCCAAACACAGATTAAATTTTCCGAGAACAGTTACCTACCATTTGCTGCCTAGTAAACTAATAAGTTTGAACGGTGATTTCATTATTAATTTAGGTTTTAGTTTGTGAGTTAGGTATAATATAAACTAGTTTGTTAGGTTTTAGCGTGCGCTATATTGTCAAACTTTATTCGACAGTTATTTAATTAAGTAACCTACCTACCTTCTTCGAGTTGGAACAAACTTCTTAAAGCTTTTACCGAAGCGACATTTTCTTAACAGTTCCTATTAATTTTAACGATAATTATGATACATAAACAAAAAACAGAGGCTTCATAAGATACGCGATTGCAACAAAGTTCGGGTTGTTGAATATTAAATGGATTACAGAACTCGGAATCATTAAGGGTAGGTACGTACCTACTCGTCAGATGTCGCTCGGACTTAAAACACATAACCTCAATATTCTTGAGTCAGTTTACAACCAGTCAATTTTCACCTGGAATCTGAGGTCTAAATTGAAGTAGAGCTTTTTTTTCTTTAAAATGAGATAATCATCATTATGCAACATTAATTACACCGTACTTTTTAATTCATGCCCATCTTGTTACATCAACTACTATGCGCCGAAACAACAATGCGCCCACTGGTATGTCCGACATAGGTTATTACAATCCGTCTTAACATCGGGACGACGCATTACAAACAGCGACGACGAATACACAACGTCTACATATTAGGTACCTATATAGATACCAACATTACAACTACTATGGAACTAAATTTAAAGACATCAAAATATTTAACATTTCAAAAACCGAATAGCAACGCGACATTCCAACCACAATGCGTGACAATGCGCCCGTCCAATAGTATACGCGAGCTATTTGTTCGTCGCAAACCGAATGCGGTTTTTAATGCTCTATGCACGCGTGATTTAGATCTAGCTTTAACCTAGCTTAGGTTTGAATTAATTAGTCTAATAAAGTATAAAGTGAATTGGTGAAACTCGTTTAATCTACGATACGGGCTACTCAAACATTTAGCTTTATGAAATAGTTTTTGAAGGTTTTATTTAACTTGCAATAATTTTTAGTAACCTTGTGTGCAGTAGGTATCTAAGCCTAAAAATTTTTGGCTTATAGGCGCCCGCCTGCTATACCATTTTGCAAAATCGTCGCTTTAACTCTGTACTTTGTCTACCAAACTGATATCGGTTAAGTTGTTGTTGTTATTTTGTAATGAGTAAGTATACATTATGAATGATCGGTGGGTTTTTAATTGAGTCGATGTGTGGGACTCTTTATTTACTATAGTTATGCTATACGTACTGTATTATTAATACATACTAGTTCATTCATAGTTTGATCTATATTTGTTCTTTGAGTAAGGCGACTAACGACTAAAGGGCGACGCTCAATCTAGACATTAGATCATCAAAGCGCCTGAACAAAACGAGAAGCATTGTTTCGGATTCGATGTTTAAATATTGCATCAACAAGCTGTTAAATTTTTGAGTTTCTGATCACAGCGATTAGGAGTATTTCTTTACAACGTAATACTGTTTTTCATTAAAATGTAATATTTTTCTTTTAATGAAGTAAGTGTAAAACTAACAAGATGTAACGCCTCATAAAAAGTATGAGCAAAATAATATATTAATCTGAAATTGTATGTTAAACTTCATTTATTTTATTAAATCAGATGTTAAAGCACGAACACAAATACATACAATTAGTCTACACTCTACAGGAATGTGAAATACTTAACGTTGAATTAAAATTATTTTTTTCGTGCGGACATGGCAACAAAAATAATCGTAATTTTGCTGCTTGCATTTGCTGTAAACTTACATTAATTTCTTTTGTAGTCATTACTCCAGCTGCCTACCTAACAACTTTTTTTTAATTTGTTTCTATTTTTGTCTGTTAGCTTAGGCATGTTATTCTCCATATTCTCAGAAACGGCTTATGCGATGTGAATGTCGTTACCACTTATTTAGTGTGATAGTACTTATTGGTAACATTTTTAGTGTTTGTCATATTTCTAAAAGTCCACAAATAAAACACACGCCAATTTAAACAATCAGAACTTCTTAACTTAGAAACAAGTGTACCGAAGCGAAGCGTGCGCAGTAACTGATGAATAATTGCTTCAATTCTATCACTTAAATTAAACTTCGAACTGAACCAAAGCTTTGTTTCGTCCATTGTTTAATTATTATACGAAACCCGCCCATTCGACTGAACGCTAATGAAAATGTATTCATCTTGATTATCTAAGACTCGGTGGTACGTGTAATTGGATTGTTTTTTGAATATTTATGAATTTTGTAGGGACCCAAGTCGGGTGGAAATCGCTAACGAATCTTTGCTGTCGGCTGGGAAAGCGCGTTGTTTTGTGGGGGCGGGATAATCCGATTGGAATATAAAATTGTATTGTATTATACCCGAGAAAGTGGTGTTGGGCTGAATAAATTCGTCGAATAAATTATAATACTCTGAGCGAAGTGTCTTGCGTAAGACATCAGCTGTATTTGAATAGGCTGCCTTTTGTAGTGCCTATCTTTTCCTCTTCAGCTGATCTGATATTTTTATTGTAACAGCCAAAAAGTAGAGGTATAAATATAAATAGTTAGGTACTTTTACTTATATTGCCGTGTAATACCATTAGCATGATAAAGTAGATTTTCTCAGCGTGGGCAATAAGGTCCAGAGGAGGGTGAGTGCCCAAAAAGTTTTTTAAGGTTTGGTGAGGTAAAAATTTGGGGAGGATAGAGAAATTAATGACTTAAAGTGGACGGTAGACATGAGTTTGAGAACCTTTGTTCTAAACCATCGCAAGGATAGGGCCGCAAACCCAACGCTCAAAGCGATTCATCCTACGCTACAAGCGTTAATTTAATATCGAGCGTTGATAACAAATGCATGTCTTAAATCATCGGCCTCAAAATTGCGCTGTGAATTGTAGTGACATTATTTGTACCTATTTCTTTGTCAATTGGCATTTAAATTATGCTTATTGCGTTAAATAGTCTATAGCGGGGCAGTGTTTGTTGTCCATTAAAGCCGGAATTAAGCTTTCTAACAGTCCACCTAACACAGTAAATTATCCGACACTACGTCCAAAAAATTTATTAACATTCGTTCTCCGGCCTAAAAATAATATTAAGTATATCTATCGCGTTTGGAACCAATTAACCAAACCAATTTACGTTATTTTCTGCTAACATATGTTTTCATTGACAGGCCTAATGTACCCGTTAAATTATCTCATCAACGAGTTACTCGGCATCAATCCATTACCGTCACTCGAAAATTATTATTTTTTCTATAAGGAAAGCCAAAGATTAGCTTATGTTGCTGCTCTTCTAGTAGGATACACTCCCAATACTCTTATCTTCGAATGGGCTTCAACCCTAAAACGATCCACTATTGAGCACAAGTCTTTCCTCATTATCGACGAGGCCTAGAAGACACTCCACAAGGCTCCTCCACAGCGGATCGGAAGTTACCATGTGCTGGAAGGCCTCCGACTTGGATAAACGATGACTCTCTATTTATAACAGCCGGGCCGGACGAACGGCTTTACGTGCCCTTCAAAGCATCGAAACGCTCAAGAGATTTTGCCACTGGGTCGACGCAAGCCGTCGAGCTATGAGCGCTTCACTCTACAAATAAAATGTCTACCTATTAAAAATTTAAGTCATATCAGGGTGGTCTAGAATGTTATAATTAATACCAGAAGCTGTCGTTATCTTTGAGGTAGTTTACGATGAGGATTAAGTAAAATTTTTCCTTGATTACTTTGAATCTTGTCAATAGCTATCAAACACAGTGAAAAAAATATGATAATAGGTATCTACAATTTTAATAATTCACCCTTTACGAAGTTTCCTTCGTCGCTGTCCTGTCGTTTCCGATACAAAACGATGGGAAAACCGCGTGACTCATCAGGTTTTCCCCTGCTTACCCGCGAAGCTTCCGCATAAAATTTTCAGGCCGAAATGATTCATTTTCCCGGTGAGTCACTGTGTCACAAGATATTCGAGACCTTTTCGATATGCCACGATACTCATGATGACACATTCAAAGTGACTAAGACTTTAAGGTGAATGAGATTAGAGTTGGTTTAGGGACTCCATCCACCCCCCGCTTTCAATCAGGTACCTCTCCCTGATTTGTAGGTATTGCTGGTAATCTGCCGGTAATAATGTTAAACTCTTTTTAAGAGAGTGAAATAACCTAAGTTCATTGAGAGCTCGCGTGGTATTGTGGAATAACTTGGTAGTTAAGTTAGATTCCTGCGACACGAGTTGAGCCAGGTTTGATTCCCAGTTGGAGCTGATTTTTATTAGCCTGATTTTTTTAAGATTATTCATTGGAATAAAGTTTTGATTGAAGTGGGGCTACTATGACTACAATATAGCGATAATAAATAATCCTTATATGAGTTTTTCACTAATTATTTATGTATATTACCTTGAAAATATAGGTCAGATTGATCGATTAGTTAATATGATGGATGATGATAATGAGAGATGATGATGATGATGACGATTATGATGATAATGATGATGTTTAGTTGTTATTAAGTTTTCACTTGCCGAGTTGCGAGTAGGAGTACCTACATACCTAACCTGAAGTCAACCGTGCAATTTTTGCTGTTTCAGTTTAGGCGTCGAAGACCTAGTGTTCAGGTATCAGCGAGTGGTTTCTATTAAGTACACGTGAAATGTAAAATAAAATATGTTTTATTTTAACTTGACTAAAACATTTTATTACAATACTCAAAAACACCAATATATCTCTGACATATGAAAAGCTCTATTACAATCTATATTTAAATTGTATTTTAGTTCTCTTTTCATACATCACCTATCATGCCAGTCATACTGAAGTAATGCTTGCATACCTCTAACACTCCTCCTCAAGCATATCCTTCAGACTCACTCTTGCACACCCATCTCTCTGCGACAAAACTCATGCTTAACTTTTGGTACAGGCTTTGTCATAACATCAGCAACCATCAATTTAGTTCGTAGGTACTCCAACACAATAACCTCATTCTCCAAGGCCTCTCTTACAAAATGATAACGTAGATCAATGTGTTTTGTTTGCTGATGATGCACTGGGTTCTGTGCAATTGCCATAGCTGATTGACTATCTGTGTATACAGTGATAGGTTTTTCTCTAGTGTCCATCAATTCTGCCAAAAACCGCTTAAGAAATATGGCCTCCTTAGCAGCCTCTGATAGGCTGACATATTCTGCCTCTGCAGTTGATATGGCTATGCTTCTTTGCTTAGTACTCTGCCATGATATAGCTCCTCCTGCCAATTTGAAAATGTTTCCCGAATATGACCTCCTGTCAATTATATTGCCTCCATGGTCAGCATCCGCAAATCCTTCTACTTCCATTTCAGAACCATTATTGGAGTATACAAGTCCCATATTCTTTGTACCTTTAAGATATCTCAGTATCCTTTTTGCATTACTCCAGTGAATGTCTTCATAGCAATTGTTGAACTGACTCATGCTATTTACAGCGTGGGCTATATCTGGTCTCGTACACACAGATATATACATTAATGATCCTATCAATTCCCTGTAGGGTATTTTGTTATTTGGTGTAAATGAGCCCTCTGGCTTCTTTAAATGTAATCCAGGAACTGCAGGTGTGGCTACTGTCTTACAATTTCCCATACCAAATCTGTGTAGAAGTTTATCCACATATTCCTCTTGATCAACTTTAATATGACCATCTTCTTGTGTAATCCGCATTCCTAGAAATACTTCTGCTTTACCTAAATCCTTCATCTCAAACTTTGACATAAGTTCTGTCTTGACCTTTTTCATTTCTCTCTCATTATTATAAAAGATCAATATGTCATCTACATATACAGCCAGGATAATTGTATTTCTGTTGTTTCGCCTTATATAGACACATGGTTCATTTTCACATCGCTTGAAATTCAAACTTACAAGTTCAGAATGTAGTTTGGAATTCCATGATCGTGGTGCCTGTTTCAGTCCATAAAGTGATCTCTTCAGTAAGCATACATAGTCTTCCTTGCCTTTCTCTTCAAAAAATGGTGGTTGACGCATGTAAACTTCTTCATTCAATTTTCCATTAAGAAATGCCGTTTTTACATCCATGTGATCTATTTGTAGACGCATCTGCGCTGCTAAAGCTATTAGTAGCCTTAACGAACTATGCCGTACTACTGGAGAAAATGTTTCATCATAATCAATCCCTTGTCTTTGTTTAAAGCCTCTCGCTACCAATCGAGCTTTGTATCGAGTTTTATTTCCCGCCTCCTTTTTGATTCGAAATAACCATTTCGAATCAATAATGTTGCTCGCTTGGTTAGGCTTTACCAAACTCCAGGTATGATTTTTCTTTAAAGCATCTAACTCCTCCTGAATAGCATCTTTCCAGAGTTTTGCATCCTTTCTTGAGAGTGCTTCTTGTACCGTCATTGGATCGCTTTCATCCATTAATGCCTCATAAGTTATATGGTCTGGATACTCAACAGGTTTTCTGTTACGTAGTGGATACCTTCTCTCTTCCACTACCCGTTCTGAATCATTAAATTCTTCCTCTTCCTGTCTTTCATCAAATGACGTCCACTCTTCTCCTTCAGTGAGTTCCGCACCATCCTCATCTTCATTTTCGGCCGCTCGATTAGATTGTGAGTTAATACCATCACACACATTTTCTCTTTCTTCATCATTCTCTAGATAAATAATTGCAGTGTCTCTTTCTGGTTCAGGTTTTGTTATCTTATGATACATCTGGTTTTCAAAGAAGACCACATCTCTAGCTTTAAAAAGCTCTCCATTTGTCGGATCAACCAATCTGTAACCTTTCGATTCTTCGCAATATCCTACAAATACTAGTTCTCTGCTTTTTGCATCCCACTTCGTTCTCTTAACATCTGGAATATGCATAAAAGCTTTACAACCAAAAACTCGAAGATTAGATAGATCTATTTTTCGGCCAGTCCACACCTCTTCAGGTGTCTTATTCTTTATTGCAATCGTAGGACTTCTATTTTTTAAATATACAGCTGTATGTACTGCTTCAGCCCAGAATCGAACGGGGAGACCTGCTTCTTGAAGCATTGTTCTTGCTTTTTCCCCAATTGTACGATTTGCCCTCTCAGCAACACCATTTTGCTCAGGTGTATAAGCAATCGTAAGTTGGTGTTTGACCCCATGCTCCCTCAGGAATTCATCAAACTTTTTATTGCAATATTCGCGCCCATTATCAGTTCTTAGAACCTTTAATTTTTTTCCTGTTTGAGTTTCTGGAAAACTCTTAAAAACTTTCATTTTCTCCAAAGCTTCACTTTTTTGCTTCATAAAGAATACAAAAGTTTTACGCGAAAAATCGTCAATAAAAGTAATGTAATATCTAAAACCATTAAAAGAACTCTCACTCATCGGTCCACTAATATCAGAGTGAACTAATTCCAGGAATTCTTTGGCCCACGTGGCTTTATTCTTTTCAAACGATTGTCTCGTTTGTTTACCCATTAGACAAGCTATACAATCTAATTTCTCTTTCGTGTCATCAAAACTTACCCCTGTTGCCATTTTATCTCGCAGTAGTGTTAGATTCCGCTTACCCAAATGTGCCATTCTCTTATGCCACAACTCGAAAGGTAATGTTGTTGTTGCTAGTGTACAGACCTGAGAAGGAGATTTTATTTTATACACACCCTTATCTAGTACACCTGTCACACATGGTTTCCCATTGCTCGTATACTCACATTCATTGAATATCTCGCAACCTTTACTAGAAAATACAACAATTTTCCCTTTTTTCACAATATTACTAACACTAAGTAAGTTTGACATTAGACCTGGTACATACATGACATTATCAATATTAAGATATTTATTTGCTACAGTACCATATCCTTCTCCATACATTTTACCTCCATTCGCACACGATACTTCAATCATACGACCTGCATCTGCAAATTTATTCATCCAGTCTTTCCTACTACTCATATGCATCGACGCTCCTGAATCTATAATCCATACATCAAGTTTTTCTTGATCGCTTGTTCCAAATGCTATCGCCGTTGTCGTCTCGGTCGTTGGTGATGCAGTTGCCATATTAACCGACTTCGTCTTCCGAGGATTCTTTGGACAATCAAAGGCTTTGTAAGGTCCTTCACAAATAAAGCATTTTATTTTATTTTGTTTATGCTTGTTCCTCCGAACATCATATTTCAAATTTTGATTCTTCGTCTTTGCAGTAAGTGCAGCATTCTTCTCTTTCATATAACTGGAACTTGGTATGCCTTGGTCCATTTGCAATAGTTTATTTTTCACATAGTCAGTACTCAATTCAATATTGGTGTTCTCCAACGCCAACCTCATAGGAGTGTATTCTTCTGGTAGTCCTTGTAACATCAGAGCTGCTAACAACTCATCGTCAACCTCCTTGCCGATATCTCGTAATTGCTGCGCTACTGACATTAATTCTGTGACATAACTCCTTATTGTTGTGAACTGTTCAAGTTTTAGGCTTACAAGTTTTGTTAAAAGTCTACATCGACTATTTAGTCCTTTATCCTCAAACGCTAATCTTAAATTGTCCCATGCCTCTTTAGCCGTTTTCGCATTTCTTACATGAACCAGACAATGCGGTTTAATCATTAAGCAAATTCTCGCCCTTGCTTTTTGATCTCTCTTTGTGCCTAAAACATCTGACTGCTCTGGTGTCTTCTGAGTGTACTCCCATAAATCATCGTGTATTAAGTACAGCTCAATCATAAATTTCCACGTATTGTAATTTGCATTTCCATCTAATTTATCTATCGACATACCTCCGTATTGTGTGGACGACTGCGATCCCTCTGGCTCGCCGTTCATATTTGATGAAAATCTCTCATTAGCCATGTTACACATTTATTTTACACTTATCACTGGGCCCATAACCTGTTCAGGTATCAGCGAGTGGTTTCTATTAAGTACACGTGAAATGTAAAATAAAATATGTTTTATTTTAACTTGACTAAAACATTTTATTACAATACTCAAAAACACCAATATATCTCTGACATATGAAAAGCTCTATTACAATCTATATTTAAATTGTATTTTAGTTCTCTTTTCATACATCACCTATCATGCCAGTCATACTGAAGTAATGCTTGCATACCTCTAACACCTAGAAATCAATAAGTCATTTTTTCTTAGTCAAGTGTTGATGGTCGGCAACGCGTCGGTGATGTATTTTGTGTTACGGATGGGTGATGATGGGCGCTTGAAAACATTGCAAACAATTGATTTACTTTATTGCAGAAAAATATAAAAATATCCTTACATGAATAAGCTTTGTTATCGATACAAAGGGCCATACATAACTTCTTTGTTTTACGCGTTACACTCTCCATTATTAAAGAAATAACTCAGAACTAAGTCAGATATATTCGCAAGTTATTTTTAGGTCAATATAAGAATGAGACTTTTTATCCCGAAAAAATATGGGTTTGTTCCCGCGAGGTATGAGATTAAATTTAGCCTAAAAGTTGTTTCTACTAAAAGAGGTCACCGTACAACATTTGATGATTTATTAAAATAATTGAAATATATGAGTACGACAATTTGTTGTTTATTAAAAATTCTAACTTTACCTAATAAAATGGGTAAAATATTTAGTGCCACTCAAAAATTGATAGCAATGTTTTAGTGCGACTACGGCTATGATTCGTAAATGGTTATACCTATGTATATCCCTGGTTGTCAAAGCGAAGCCAATTAAGAGACAAATTATAATTATTTACATAAACAAGGCTTAAACGAAGAACGAGAAGGAATGATTGTAAGTATATGATAATAATTCAGGATAGCCGCTAGATACATGAGTTTGAGTAGATGGTTCACCTGATGATATGTGATCACATTGAATGATTCCATTGGCAACGCGATTGGCATCACTAAGGCGTTGCCGGCCACAATGGAAGCGATGGACCCGCTACTTGAAAGACCCTATGTTATAGAGCTGTGGAAACACCGATGGTATGGAATGGAAAATCCCTTATCTTATTTAATCTTCTATGTCCCCCCTTATCAATTTTTGACCTCGAACGAGTCCATAAGGCAGCTAGCACGGAAACAAGCGACTTATTTTCCAACATTATTTTTGTTTCTGCGCGCTTACCCCGTAATGTAATTTCCAATTTCGTTGATGAAATTTTGTTAGCGGATATGAAATGAATTCGTTTGCATAATAACCAATTATCATGCAATAATATTGGGCTCTTATTTACTGTTATTATGCGTTCTCATTGGCTTCATGATGAGTAGGTTATATTGAGAGAATAAACCGTGTCGTATTGGAAATGTAAAGGTTGTACAATAATTGATATGAAAGATAATAGAAATGTGATTACGGATTAAGATTACATAAGGGAGGAGAGGGGAACGAACAGTAACGCTCTCTTCAAGAACATTTTTACAACCTCTTTTTTCTTCATACAGGCGTGTGGGTTTGAAAATACTACGAAATGTTTTGTGATGAGATAGTGCGGTCTCGGTAGGGGCATTCCGTGCCCCTTGGTGAAATGCTGCCCTGGCGTTGCTCGTGTCGATAGGCGACGATGACCACTTGACCACCAGGTGGCTCGTCTGCTTTTACGTCAGCGTTACGTCAAAAAAAATCGGGGTTTGTAATCTGACTACATGTTGCTAGAAATAACAACTGGAAACGGCGACTTTGCTTGCCCTCCCCAGCATGGAAGTTCTCACTAGTGGTCACCTATCCATTGAACGTCTCCACGCTGTTTCTTAACTCAGTGCATCATTTAAGATTGACACTAAGCCACTGGGATATAAGCGCTTCATCAAATAAAAGTTCTAAAATAAATATGCTATCTTTCAGTGCCAAAAGTTTCTAGATTTTTCATTAAACTGCTTGACTGAGAGGTGTAACGCTTATGAAATATAGGTTTTCTTTGTCTTCGTTAATCCCTCCTAACAGACAGCTACCTTCGTGGAAATGGAATTATGACCCCAGATCTAATTTACATTTTGATGGAGTGCGTATTAGCCTCAACGGGTATTATCTTTATAATAAAAATAAATAAAAATAAAAAAAAAATAAAAAATAAAAAAGCCTTTTATTCCTTGTGATTTGTCAGTTTTACAATGCATTACATTTATACAAAATTCATAATTCAAAATTCATAATTCATACATGCTTATTTTAGATTATTTAACATTATTATTTATTATTATTCTAGTTATAGTATTCATTTCGTGTTAACAATTATTTGTCAATGCTTAACCTAATTAATTATTTTAAAATTTTAATTGTTAAAATTGTCCTCTATCTTTATTCATAATATTCTTAATTAATATTTATAATTAATGTTAGTTTGAGTTGTGGTTATCTTCAAGGACCCCATCATAGGTAAAGGCCTCCTCCAACGATTGCCATATGTTTCTGTCTTGAGCTACTTTTCGCCATTGTGGTCCCGCTGTCCTCTTTATTTCGTCATCCCAACGTGTGTACGGTCTACCTACACAACGCTTCCCTCTAGGGCCTCTCCACCATGTCACCCTTTGTGTCCAGCGCTGATCAGGGAGTCGCGCTACATGCCCCGCCCATTTCCATTTTAGCTTTTTGGCGAATCCTAGAGCGCTCGTTGCTTTTGTCTGGTTACGTATTATTGTATGTCTTATTCTGTGTCGTTTTTTAATGTTCAGCATGCTGCGCTCCATCCCTCGTTGACAAGAGATGATCTTATTTTTTATTTTACTCGTGAACTTCCACGTCTGGCAGCCGTACGTCAAGCAAGGTAAAATACATGTGTTCATTACTTTTGTTTTTAATAATATTGGCATGTTACTTTTGAAGATTTCTTTTAAACTCCAATACTTGTTCCAAGTTGATTGGACTCTACGTCCAATTTCTAGTTCATTGCTTTCCCGGTCAAATCCTATTTGTTTTCCTAAATATATATAAAAGTCGGTATATTGCAGTGGTTTACCTCCGACTGTTATAATTGTTTTTGTGCTGTTAGTCATTGTCATTGTTTTAGTGAGGTTTATTTGTAAGCCAACGTCTAAACTACCCCTATGAAGTGCTTCAACCATCGACTGTAACTGCGAGGGGCTTTCTGATAATAATACTAGGTCGTCTGCAAATCTAAGATGGCTTAAATATTTTCCTTGTATGTTTATTCCACAGCCTTTCCAGTCCAATTTATTAATAACTGACTCTAATACTGCTATAAATATTTTTGGGGACATTGGGTCTCCCTGTCTGACGCCTCTTTTTATAGGAAAGCTGGGACCGATAGAGTCTAATTTTATTCGGCTAGTACTGTTTTGGTAGATATTTTTGATGACTTTTATATATTCTATCTCTGTTCCTTGAGCTTCTAGAGCTTCCCATATACTTGAATGCGATATCGTGTCAAAAGCTTTTTGGTAGTCTATAAAGGCGACATATAAAGGCCTTTGTTGTTCCTGGTATTTTTCGAAAAGCAATTCTAGCGTATGTATATGGTCTATTGTAGAGAAGCCCTTTCTAAAGCCTGCTTGCTCTATCGGTTGATGTTTTTCAATGGTGGTACTTATTCTCTGGTTTAGGATGGTTGAAAAAAGTTTATAGAGACTCGGAAGTAAGCTTATTGGCCTATAGTTTTTGATATCTTTCGGGTCTCCTTTTTTGTATATAAGAATTATATTTGCCTCTGACCATTCTGGGGGTGTTTCTGACGTTTCTATAATTAGGTTAAATAGGAATGACAGTGGTAGCGCAAGACTGTTCCGGGCGATTTTTATGGCTTCGTTGGTGATATTGTCTGATCCTGGGCTTTTGTCCGCTTTCAGTCGCTTAATAGCTTCTAACACTTCATTCTCCGTTATTGGTTGTATTTGATTTTTGCGAGTTCCAGTGTTTATTTCCATGCCATTTGATCTTGGGGTATAGCTATTGGTTATGGGTACTTCGTCCGCATATAGTTGTCTATAGAAATTCGTTGCGATTGTAAGTATTTCTTTGCGGCTATTAGTTTTTATTGATTTATTTAAACTTTCTATCCATGTTTTGCTAGTTCTTAATTCTCTGAAAGCTTTTTTTGTGCTACCTAGTTGGATAATATGTTTTTCTATAGTTTTAGATCTGTATAGAGTGTAGTCATATTTAATGTACTTGCTGATTAGCTTATAGAGAGCGGAGAGTTCGTTTTTCATGGCTCGCGTTTTCTTCTTTGTATTTTGTAATTCTTGTCTTCTTTTTATAAGAATATTTGTACGTGTTGATAATATATTATTGCTATTCGAATTGACCATTGTTGAACGAGCGTGTTGTAGGCTGAGATTGATAGTATTAACTATTTTGTCATGGTAGAGTTTGACTGTCGACTCCTTGTTCAGGTTTAGTAGGTCAGGTAGGTGGTTATTTAGGCATTCTAAAAATTTTGAACATTCTTCTTCAGTTTTCAGTGAGCTTTTGGGTTTGCCTCTATATGCGGTTCTTCTTTTTTTGACTTTTCCAAGACTTAATGTCGCTCTGACGGGCCTATGATCCGATGGATAGTTCAAGTTTAATATTTCAACATTTTCAAACATTCCGGGATGAGTAGATAGAATAAAATCTATTTCATTTTTGTATTGTCCATTTGGAGACCTCCAGGTCCATTTGCGGTTTTGATTTTTCTTAAAATATGTGTTCATGATTGCAAGTTTATGTTCTATAGCAAAATCTATTAACCTTTGTCCTCTTCCATTCCTTACGCCATAGCCGTTTTGTTTCATTACTAAAAACTCGTCTGGCTTAGGTTGCCCAATTTTCGCGTTGAAGTCCCCCATGATTATGCAGTTTTTGTAGGCCATATCTATGGTTCGTCTGACGGTTGCATAGAATTGTTCAATTTCATCTTCGCTTGATGCTTCTGTTGGTGCGTACACTTGTATAATTGATATTTTAAATGATTGTAAGTTAAGGTGCAATAATGCGACTCTATCTGTTATTCCCGTGAAGCTTTCAATGTTTTCTTTAAGTGATTGATTTATTAAGAAGCCGACACCGTATTTGCCGGTTAACAGGCCTATATAGCATAGAATGAAGTCTTTGTGTTCTTCTATTTTGATCCCAGAACGTCTCGTCTCACATAAGCCTATGATGTCATATTTAATTTCTTTGACTGCTTCATTTAATTCAATTAAACGTTCATACGATGAGAGGGTTCTTACATTATATGTCATTATATATAGCTTGTTCATAATATTTTTGTTGATTTTTAAATGTATTGGAGTTTCTTTCGTTGGAGGGTTTTGGTCGTAATCTTCCTCGGTGACCAGCCGGGTTGGAAGATGTGTGTCAATTTTTTCTTGGTGTCGTATATTGTTGTCATTTCTTGTAGAGAGGGGTATTAATTGCTATTTATTTTTTGTTGTGTTTTCTTGCGTACTAGTTAGATTTTTATTTATCAAAAAGTTAAGCATGCCTGGTTTTGCGATTTCTGAGCCCGCCGATGACTTATGGGGTATCTCTTGATTGTGAGGTGCTTTGTTTTTCTTGGCAGCATGGATGTATGCACTGGATTTTGGACTTTGGCTTTTTTCTGGGGATGGCGATAGATTTCTTTTCTTAGTGCTATATACAGATGATGTAGAGTTGCTCTTAAGGACCACTAATTTATCATATTTTATTATTGCTTGGTTGCCTTTTTCCCGCTCTAGTTTTAGTTCTGCTTGCAACTCTCTTCTTTTATTTAAAATGTGTTGTGGGTAATCTTCTTTTATGTAGTAGGCTGTGTTCTTCAACTTATATTTATTTTTGAATATATGGATTTTTTTGCCAAGTGTGGACAACGATATAGTTACAGGGCGAGGTCGATCTCTTTTCTTCCCAATTCTCTTTATTGTTTGTAAGTCGCTGGGTTCTATTGTTATAGATATGTGTTTACTCATGAAGTCAATGATTATATTTTCCAAATCTGCGTATGATTTTTCGTTTTCTTCCAATCCAAATAGTACAATATTTCGGTCTCTAGCTTGTCTTTCTAAAAAGTTGAGTCTTTTTTCTTGGTGTTCAACTTGTTCTTTAAGGCTGTTATACTTTTCTTCTAATATGTTAAACTTTTCATTTAATGTTTTATTGATGTTTAGTGTCACATTTTCTGCGCTTTTTAATATAGTGGATTTCTGTTCATCAAGTTCGCTTTGTATTTTGCGAAGGGCTCGCATGACCTCGTCCATGGTTCTTTATTTTTATTTCGATTTTGTAGATATTAGGTTTATTTGTAGTTTCCTATACGAGTAGTGCCCTCTGGTAGTGATGATCCACAACTATATTTATATGCGAAGGGCTACTAGCCGGTAGATGGCGCTTATTTATGACTTCGTTCTAATAATTCGCATAGAATGTTCTTTAGGTTCTTTATAGTGTCACTATTCACCACTAGATGGCGTTGATTGGTAGATTCAGGTATTTATTATTTATATTTCCTTCATTTTTGATTCTTTGGCTTTACTGTCCATGTTTTATTGTCACATCACTGTTTTTACTGTTTTTACACTATTTTCTTTCTTTCTAATAAGTTTTTCATTTCAATTTTTCACTTTTTATCGAGTTTATTGTTTTAACTGTCGTTGGTCCGTTCGAATCTTTACACCTTGATTTATTTCACTTTTTTAGCTTCAGCACTGTGTCTTTTTACTTATTTGTCACTTCTAACGCACAAACTAACTTTTTAATAACAATTTACACTCGAGTTCGTGTTAATTCTATTTTTAATTGCAAGAAACATGTAAACACACTGTTGACAGTTGGACTTCAGCGCCCTCTCCTCATCTTTATAATATAGGATAAAATATATTATACAGAAGAAAACTTAAAGTAATATTTTATTTTTCAGCAGAAACATTTTAATATTTGGTGGCTATAACAGTTCGTAAAAGCTAATAAGAAATTTTAGGTTGGCAAAGCTATCAACAGGTAGGCACTTTAGTGGTTGGAAAATGAAGTTTGTATGAAGAAAGTAATCACGTATAAAAATTAAAACTATCTCTCCTTTTGAATTTTACAGTGTGACTTCTTCTTGTATATGAATACTTCACGCACCAGTTATTTTAAACTTTGGGTACATAAAAAAACTTTAAGGATATTAATAAAAAAGCTAAAAGCGCTCATAGCCCAGCCTTGTGTCAATCCTTAGACTAAATTAAGCAACAGCAGGCGCCGTTGGTAGTTGGATGGGTGACCGCTAGTGGCAAAAACCTTGTGCGCTACCGTGCTTCGGAAGGCACGTAAAGCCGGGTGTTATCGATATATAACAGTCGTTAAGCCATGTCGGAGACTGAATTGGTCAATAACCCTTTCACCAATCCGCCCTGGAGCAGCGTAGTGGGATGCTCTTGGACTCCTCAATAATGAGACCCGTGCTCCGTTGTGGGCCATTAATGGGTTGAAGCCAATAAAACGCTAAGTAACTAACAAACAGTACGTTAGTAATAGGCAGTCTCGAGACTCGAGTAATTTAGCAACCTCCAGTCTTCTCAAGACAAAACTTCGATTAGCGACAAATGTACCCGTAAGTAACTTGTGGTAAAGTTAAACTTGGCGGTACCATTCGCAGCCTACAGGTTTCTTGGCGGGATGCCAAGGCGATGTGGCTTGTTGACATCTTGTTCAGTTCTAGTAGCTTTGGGGGATCATTTGCAAGTGGCCAACATTCAAATGGACAGCAGTGGATGGTCAAGCGAAAAGGAACTTATTTATTACTTTTAGTATCGTTAGATAGGTGTACCTAGTAGTTCCACTGCTGGGCGAATCTCCTCCTAATGTGTGAGTGGTACAGGCCAAAATCCACCACTAATCGCCAGTTGCAGATTAACAGGTATTGTGGTATTGTTAACCGACTTCAAAACAAAGAGGAGGTTCTATACCTAGGATAACTAGGTATATACAGGGTGAACCAATTTTGATCATTAATTTTTTTATTCGAAACCTAGTGCTTTACGTCTGGTTCCATATAAATTTGAGCGATATCTTATATTAATAATTAATAACGCTACACACTCACAGCCCCACACTAGGATTCCCTGTGTCGTGGGAGCCATGGACAACACACAAGACAAGGACACATACCCAGACCGAAAGGGTTTAAACTCATCATTCAAATTTCCGCCTCGCTGGTAATCGAACCCAGGACTCTCGGAACAGCGCTCCGGCGTGTTAACCACTGAGGCATCCGGGTCGTATCTGACTAGATCTGACAGGTATATTTGGAATTGTCTCTGCTGATCAATTTTGAAGTCGGTTATATTTTTGTTAAACAGTTAGTTATCATTTTCTTAACTGGGGGTACAGGGGTTTGATTAACGTTGAGACGGGCAATTCGAAGACCTTTCTTCTTTTTACCCGACTGCGTCAAATAGGGTTTAAAAAAATAAGTACCTTTAATTGATCTTGCGATATTAACTATCTTCTAGAGAAAATTCATCGAAATCGGTCAAGCAGTTTAAATTATTCATACAAACTTTCATCTAATATTGCAAGACTTCATTTGATTTAGTTGTTTTTTTAAAGTAGCCTATGTGCGGCCCTGGGGTTTCAAATACTTTCATCCCGAATGCCATCCAAATCGAGCCAGCGGTTTAGCCATGAAAGCGTCACAGACAGAATGAATGAATGAATGAATGAATGAATGAATGAATGAATGAATGAATGAATGAATGAATGAATAATTTATTTGTTCAAGTACAGACAGGCAGATATGCGCATTTATAATATAAATATGGATAAATATCAGTTACATTGTAATGTTGAAGAGTTACCTACTTGTCAGCCTTACCACAGTTACAAACTGGCACCAAGCCAGCGTTGGTATGTAAGTGGTGTTCACAGCGTGTTCAATGCGGCGTTTTAATATCAAGTGTGTATAAAACCAGGCATATAATTGTACCTGATAGGTTTACCTATAAAAGTTTACATGTACAGTTGAATTACACATCTAAACTTGAGCATGTATGTTGTACTACTGAGCTTGTATGTCCACTAAAGTTCCTGGTGTTAATAAATATATCGATATCATAAGTAGAAGAAGTCGATGAAGGTATAATCTCTAGTGCGATGGGACTAGGGGGAATTAAAATTACCCGTGGACCCGGTAATGGGTCAACTCACCGGGACCACGGGTAAACACCTCACTATACAGCTCAAGTTTACCTGATAAGATTATACAGCAAATCTGTTAGGCACTTCCAAGCATACTTACTTATACCATTACACACATAAAGACGCATAGTTCAGCGACTTGCGCCACTGACATTGTCTGAGCTTCCCAGATCTGGAGGCCACGTTAAGCCGTCGCTCTAGGTTAGTTTGTAACCTACAATAACACACTTTTTACAAAAAAAAAATAACAGACTTCAAAGTAGAGATAACTCAAAAACCAGATGTTGTTCAAATTTGTAAAGGACCACACTACAAGCACTACCTTTTAAATAAAAAAGAATCATCAAAATCGGAACACCCAGTCAAAAGTTATGAGGTAATGAGCATAAAATAAATAACCTAACATTGTTAAGAATAGCTCATCTACTGACCGTCCGATGGCCGATGTCGCTCTTTTGGGACCAGACGGCAGTCATTACCTTTTGAATGGAGAAAGAATTATCGAAATCGGTTCACCCAGTAGTACTGGGCCAGTACGGGGAGCTATGAGGGTACCACACATAAGAAAAAGAGTCTTATGTAGGTACGCAGATGCACATTCTTACATGAATACTCTTTTACGATTTACGTAACAATATACCAAGATATTTTGTATCCGAAAATCAGCGTTTATGTATCCGAAATCAATCTCCGTTAACCTAAAAGGTTCGGCCAAACCTGAGCGTCAGTAACGCGGGAAGCGGGACGCGATGCGGGAGCGTCTGCAACGCGAAACTTAACGTGCACACCTACGCGACTGCGGCGCGAACCCCGAACTTCATTTGCTAATTGACAGTCACTAAAGCTGCTCGTCTTAATCCGGTATAACATAACTAACTATTATTTACTTACCATCCATTTGAAATTCCGGACCAATTGAATCCCATATTTTATCCTTTTTTCGTAAATTCTTATAGTCTCTGTTTTTCAAATCATAAAGACAGGAAATCCTCTCACCGTTTCTATAAATTGCTCTGTATTTTCGTCTGTTGTTGTCATCGTAAACGAAATAATTAGTAATAACAAAGGCTTTCTTGCACATAAACACGTCTAACCACTAGACGCGTGCGTCCCGCTCTGTCGACGCGGCCGTCCCGCGTTGTGGTCGCGTAGGTGTGCAAAGCGCCATAGATATATGGGTAGCGTCCGCCGCGCGGCAGACGCTCCCGCTTCGCAGTCGCTTTGGTCGCCCAGGTGTGTCCGAAGCTAAAAGCTAGTTAAACACGCCGTAACCATGTTTGCGATCACAAACAACGCGCCTGATCGAAAACTGCGGTTGAACTGCAAATTGTGACGTTGAGCGAAATTAGGACTTTGATGTGGTGCCGTTGATGAACAATATTTATATAACTAATTACTGTAATATTAATCCTAATTAAAATGTAAACACTGCGATCGGTTGGCGAATTGCTGAATAATATATCTATGTTCAATTAGTAAAGTCTGATAGAATTATTTGTTAGTGTAGCAAGGTTGATCTTGTCAACTACCTACTACCGTCCGTCAGGAAAAGAGTTAATTCTTTGGCGGATTGTTACTTATGATTACCGGTAAGATCGAAGGAAAAAGGCCTAGAGGACTAAGCCCAATACGTTGGTCCGATCAAATCCGGACATCTCTTGGCACTACCTTACACAATGCTATAAATGGCGCCGAAAACCGCAACAAGTGGAGAGATATAACTAGAAAAGTGCTTAGTGGTGTTCACGACCCTCAGCACTGAGGAAACCGACCTGTAGAGAGAGAGATTCGTCTTAAAAACAAATGGTGGTTAAATATTAAAATGTACCTATGATGCACCGCCAGCTGAACTGTGCCTAAAAGAGCCGTCTGCCAAAGCATCAGCGACAAAGACGTAGCCGTAGCCTTAACCAAGCCAAAGCCAAATCCCTCGCTCGCCATATTGATGATTCCCTCCAGCCACAGCCAGGCAGCCGTTACAGCCAGACGGTGTAGCAGAAGGTGTCAATATAAGCCAAAGCCATAACCTTAGCCTTATCTGTAGCTCTATTGACAATACTTTTTGCATGAATTGATGTTATTTAAAAAGAAAGATGTGACGTTGACGAAATTTGATTTGGTATTCGATTCCATGTATTGTCATTGAGCAGAAAATAATAAAATCCTAAAGTAAAAATAGTCGTATTATTTCCCTTCTTTTACAGTACTGAGAATCGCACAGGTATTTCGCATATATGTAGATATGCAAAAGTTCAAGTCTAAAACATTGCAATTACAAATCGCAAGTAACTGGCGCGGCAACATACATGTAAGTGTAATAGGTGTATAACAAACTTACTTAATTTCTTCAATGACTTTATTCAATAACAGACAATATTACACGACGCTAATTAATAATTTTTTGACTGGGTATTCCAATTTTGATGATTCTTTTTTGTTCGAAAGGTAGTGCATGTCGTGTGGTCCCTTATTTTGAGCGACATCTGGCGAGGAGTTTTTGAGTTATCTAGACTTTGAAGTCATGTATGTTTTTGTAAAAAGTTTGTTATATAACTTCATCATCGGTGTTTTAGTTTATGTTGGAGTCATTTGCAATACCTACTCCGTAGGTGGCGTTGGTTTCGATTTAATATTTTTTCGCAATTATGTAATTACTAGCTTCTGCCCGCGGCTTCGCCCGCGTGGAATTCATTTATATCGCGAAAGAGAATTTTAATACAAACTTTCATCCCCTATTTCAAGCCTTTACGGGTTGGTTTTTTTTAAAAAACGTAACCTACGTGTGACTCTGTGTCTTCAACTATTTTCATTCCAAATTTCATCCAAATCGGACCGGTGGTTTAGCCGTGCAAACGTCACAGTCATACAGACAGACTTTCGCATTTTTAATATTAGTATGGATAATACATTTTTTATGATTGTAAATTCAAGATGGGCGCCGATACAAAATGGCGGGTTACACATTAGGACTTCATAACAACCGCAGAATGGGTATCAAATTAATGGGATTGATTGGTAGAATACACCTCATTCCGAAAAACTGATAACTTGAAACACATCGTCAGACCCTAAAATGGTCAAATATGGACTGGTTTTACTATGCTTATATTACCAACCACCAGTATCCTTAACCACTCCAATTTATTATGAAGTTCCACTCTATGTTTTCAGAACCCGTCATCAGACCTTCACCATCTTTAAGAAGTATAGGTACATATATTTGAAATCCATTTAAACTTATTAGAAGAAGAATATGAAAATTGTTTAACAAATAAATGAAATGGAATAATTGTTTACATAATACCCACTGCTCATTACGGAGTGGGAATTATTACGAAACTCAAACCAATAAACCATAAACGGAACGCCGGGAACAAAAGAGTGAAGCCAGCAAAAAGTCAGCCTAGCCTTGTAGCCAAAAGATCGTTGTAGGACTGTAAAGTCAACCCTAATATCAGTTTCCTTAGTAACGAAAATAACACCATTGTCATTGTAATTCTTTATTTGTTGTCATTCTCATTGTACAAATATCACATCAAAAACATCGATAAAATAATATTTTCTAAAAACGAAACCTGGCTAGATCGATTTTTCGCCTCCAAAACCGCCTTTAGTACATAGTATCTCAATGCCTGTAGACTAAATTTCATGAAAATCTTTGTTGCTCGGTTAGGCCCGATTCCCACTATACCTAAAGCAGGTCACAGTTCTCGGTCCGATGTCGGTACGGTAAAGTATAGGTACTTATATTTAGGAACTATGAGTATGAGGGCATTCATACTATCGTTCCGAGTCATGTTCCGGTTCATCACTCCCCGGCAACGAAAGAAAGAATCTAATTTGTAATGATATGTCTTGATCTTGATCTTATTTTCACTATTACTTTAACATTACGTACTCTGTTATAATGACGCCCGGTATATGTGGTATGACAGAGACGGAATAAACAATTACAGTAAGCGAAAGCGAGGCAACGCTATGTAGTTTTTCATTTTTTTTTAGACAAATAGAATTAAAACAATATAAGGCCGAACTAATGGCTCATTTATGTCTTTTAAATCTCTGCAATAGATTCTACAACGTGACTGAACCGAAGACAGATTGTATGTGAAAATGATAAAATTTTGCCACACCGATACCGGACCGCGAACAAACCGACCGGCAGTGTAGTGAAGATCCGGCCTAAGTATTAGATGGAAGACGTCATTTTGTACTTCTCTATTGTCAAACGTCTAATCAGATCTTCTCTCTCTTTCGTGTCGACAGTAAATCTTATATCCCGCGGGAACCGATTTGATTTTTGAAAAAAAAAGTAGCCTATATGTGACTCTGGGTCTTCAACTATTTTCATTCCGAATTTCATACAAATCGGACTAGTGGTTTAGCCGTGATAACGTCACAGACAGACAGACAGACAGACAGACAGACAGACAGACAGACTTTCGCATTTATAATATTAGTATGGAAGTATGGATGTTAAACAAACGAGAATGCACTAGCAGTCCACTGCCGCTCATGACCACTGCGACCGACCTGGAACAAGACTCAGTTTAGGGACTAGGATGATTAGTCCATTTTAACAGATGATGTTAGAATATTAGTGTTAATTTTTTAATTAGTGGGAGGACACAGTGTTAATATCATACTAGTTAATCCATTAGTTGATTTTCATAATAGTCCAGTTAGTAATTGTTGTTAAGAATCCTTATTCGGCTTTTTGCTGGTTTGCTACCTTAAACCAAGCATGTCACCAAATTAAAAAGATCACATACTCGTTAAAATCTAATATAATGGGTTCACATAACCTGTTACACGGAACCATAACTCCAGCTGAACTCAGCGGTACGACGCCAAATTCCCATTAAACTTTCCAAAAAGCATAAACTAAGTGGAATTACCCTCGTAATGGCGAACCGCCCATGAAATATGGTGGATAGTTCAGGTAGTATTTGTTGCCTGTATTATGTGGAAGTTTTGGAGGCAGGTAAGAATGTTTTTGAGGTTTACTTTTTTCGCGTTAGGTCAAGTTTGAATCGGTCTTTGAGGGTTCCGTGTGTTTTTTAATTGATCATTAAAGTCATGATCAGTGTAAGAGGTCACTGCAACAGCAGACTTGTAAACGCTGATGGATGGATGGATGAAGTATACCCGAAGGACACCTGTCCTCTCTAGAGTTCTCTTTAACATTTTCACAGGTGTCTTCTCCCAATTCTTTTATGATCTTCGTGGTGGACTAATTCCTGTACCCCTGACGTAGGAGGAAGCCTGCGCCCAGCTGTGAAATAGGTATATTATTCCCAGGCTATAGCTGGAAAATCTGAATATACATCTGAAAATAATTTCAGTCCTTTTAGGTTCGTCGTAGTCGAGTAAAACTTTTTAGTAGCTTCACTGTTTTGATTAGCAATGACGTAGGTAACTTAGGTAAAGCTAGATAAATTAGGTCGTACCTTTATCTTTTCTAATTCTAACTTTAGAAGTCATGATTTCGTGAGCGTCAGAGCGCAAGGACGGTTCAACCGCAAATAGTCATTAGTGCGGTAATCTTTCAATTATAGCAATTTTAAACATATTTGATGGTGGTAAGGTTACCAACCGTACATAATGTAAAGTATTTTATTATTACACAAGATTACGTGTTCTACCTATTCTGGTAAAAAAATATTACACATGCTAGGTTTTTTAGAACATTAATTAATAACTAAAAAATAATTCTCTTAGCATTAAATCCGCTGTTTATTACGTTATATATTTTATATTAAGTAAAGAATAAATTACTTAATCCATAAATAGCTGATCATAAAAATATTAAAAAATTTAATTGATTGGTTCCTGTATAAAGAAGATGTACGAAAAACAATCACTTAGTCATAAATAAGGGAATATTCATTAACTTATGCATTCAAAACAATTATTTTTAAAACTTTTGTCTTTTGTCTACACGTTTATTCCTTCTAGTATCAGAAACTCTTCTACCGATACGAATTCAATTTCATTCATGTACCCATTCCAGGTAACTTTAGTTTTTATTTCTATTCCTATTGGTTCACAAATAACTCAAATAACACAAAATTATGTCAATAAAAAGAATATTGTCTAAACGTTTTTTCCAGTGTGAATAGAAAAGCTTAACTTCAACCACATTTTTCGAAGCGGAGCGTAGGCAGTTACTAGTCGTTAAATAAAACGTGTAAGTAAATATCTCTCACAGTCAAGTATTTGGAGAAAAAATGTTTGCGAGAAAATAACAATGAATTTGTTTTTCTTTAAATTTTCATTTTTTAAATGCTATGAATATGCAAAATGTTGGCAACCCTGGATGGTTGCACGAAATGCAAAATGCATCTGAATTGTTCCACGTAATTATCGAAGCAGAGTTAACATGAAGTCGTTTGGAGGTTACCTCGAGTTAACAGTACAATAAAAAATTTCATGCAAGCATTTTTTAATTGGCATATCGTGTGTGTTAAGTATTAAGGTGGGTATAATTTTTTAGTTCGTGATATAAAATTTAGTTTCGAGGCCTTGATGATTTTTATTGATTTGCATTTATTATTTAGGTACTAGTGGACCCGTCTTCGTTTTAGGATACTTGTCCTTTGTAGTTACAGATACAATTAAATTCTAAGTATTGCCCGCGGTTTGACCCAAGCGGAAACACTTTTCACCTTTTAAAAGAAACTGCCAACTTTTACTCTCTTAGGGATGTAATATGAAAAAATCCGTTCTTAGCGGACTTCTTCCAGCAGTTTGAAGTGGCATAAAAATGTGATTGTACTATTGGATGAATCGGTGGCTAATGAGAGGTAATAAAATAAAACTATCTTCTCATTGAACTAAAGATTTTAGTCCCAATATAATATACTAGTGAACCGCCCTCGCTTCGCTTCGGGACCCGTAAGTATCAACCGCGTAGGTCCCGCTCCCGTAGGAATTTCGGGAAGATAATAAACTATCACCAAAATTAATTGAGGTTAAATTAAATTAAACTTAGAAATAAAGCTTACGACAAAATAATAGCAAAGTAGCAAAGGATCACAGCAAGATTAATTCAGATTAAACTTGGAAACGCGGCAAATTTGATTACCATAAAAACGGTTCTAGTGTGTTAATCTTAAAAGATAGACATATACTGTCGTGGACATTTTTTTAGATCATTTCAAGAGGAATAATTCTTTCATACATATATTTTTGGTATCTTGAATCGTTTTCGCAACGCATGCAACGAAAGCCCTCGAGAATGAATAATTTTCCCCGTTTTTTCCACATTTTTCATTATTTCTTCGCTCCTAATTGTTGCAGCGTGATGTTATATAGCCTATAGCCTTTCTCGATAAAAGGTCTATTCAACACAAAAAAAAAATTCAATTCGAACCAGTAGTTCCTGAGATTAGCGCGTTCAACCAAACAAACAAACAAACAAACAAACTCTTCAGCTTTATAATATTAGTAACTTGGAAACGCGGCAAATTTGATTACCATAAAAACGGTTCTAGTGTGTTAATCTTAAAAGATAGACATATACTGTCGTGGACATTTTTTTAGATCATTTCAAGAGGAATAATTCTTTCATACATATATTTTTGGTATCTTGAATCGTTTTCGCAACGCATGCAACGAAAGCCCTCGAGAATGAATAATTTTCCCCGTTTTTTCCACATTTTTCATTATTTCTTCGCTCCTAATTGTTGCAGCGTGATGTTATATAGCCTATAGCCTTTCTCGATAAAAGGTCTATTCAACACAAAAAAAAAATTCAATTCGAACCAGTAGTTCCTGAGATTAGCGCGTTCAACCAAACAAACAAACAAACAAACAAACAAACAAACTCTTCAGCTTTATAATATTAGTATAGATTATGTCTCGTTCTGTATCGTTCACTCAAATGATGACACATTTTCATTTTCCAATGGGAAAGGTGGTGTTGCATGCACGGTCTCTAATCCATAGAGATGCCGATAACTGCCCTATTGCTGATCTCGGGTCTTCTATCACAATCTCAGGGGTACAGGAAATTTAAACTCATCATTCAAATTTTGGCCTCCCTGGGAATCGAACCCAGGACTCTTGGAACAGCGATCGAGCGTGTTAACCATTGCCCCCGGAGGTCAATCATTATCATGTGGTAACGTCTGCTAATCTCTCGATCTTTTTACATTGGATAATGCAGATATTAGATAACACCAACGGACCAACACCGAACGCGTCCTGTTAATCATGTTTAAATTTAACTAAGTTTGTAGACCAAAACAAACGTGTACCATAACAACTCACTAGTTCTACTTAACTAGCCGAACACTGCAGATCGTGGGGTTTAACGAAAAGGAAAACTAATGCTAGTTGATTACCAGTACGCCAGAGAGAGACGGCTACAATTTTCCTATTGCGTTTTCCTCTGAGCGTTCGCCGTCATCCAACGTTCTCGAGCGGTTAGATATTTTTTTTCGCTCAGTTCGTTCAGTATTGGCCGCACCATCGCGCTGTGCGTTCTATGTCGTTCGCTTGTAAAGTGGTAAACACGCTGAAAATATATCGAATTGTCACTAAAAATTCTGTCTTTTACTCCTGAATTAGACTATCGAACGCTGCTACAGCACAAAACACTCCCTCATCCCATCCTCCTAGTTTTCTTCTTCGTTTTACTTTTGTTTTTGTTTTCATTTTAACCGGGAAAAGCCGGTTGCGAAATGTGAATGTAACGTTCAGTGCACTTTGGTGACCGATAACATTGTTGTTAACAAAGTTACGCTGTGTTTTTGTTGTTTTGTTTTTATTTTGTTGTTATTCGCCGACGCCGGCAGCACAGCTGTCAGACGAGTCACGTGTCGTATCGATCGCCGGCTGATTTCAGGTGAGAGTTCTTATCATTTGAAACAGATCGAAATCTTAGATATGTAGTTGTTGTGTTTGACGTGTTTCTGTTCTTTCTTCACTACTTGATAACTTTCTTTATAAAGTTCTTAACACTTTAACAACAGAACTAAATATGTGTGATATTTTTGTTCGTCATTACCTAAGTTTTGTTACATTGAACCATTTTCAATTACAGGAAAATTGCGTTATATTTATGTCATTTGTCGTTGGGAGGAACAAACAGCTGTTAATGATGTTATTGGTAATGGTATTAAATACGCATAAATATAATCACGAAATGAGTTTGTAAAAACCTACTTCGCAGAAATAAAGATTTGAATTTGAATTTATCATGGACTAATAATACTTAAAATGTAGGTACCTGAATAACAAAGTAAATTAAAGTAGCACACAGATGCATTTAAGATTTTCAGTTTAAAAATAACATTGTTAAAATAAATGATATTCATTATTATTGCAAATACGTATTAGTATGAGTTCATGAGTTGTTTATCCAGAAACTTCCGAGGCGTACCTACTTACGTAAACGTTGTGTTCATATTTTATTAATTTGCGATAGGTACATTGTATACCATGGCATCTTTGTAATGGCGGGGAACTATAGTTATATTATTATGATGATCTTAGAGAAGATGTTTACTACGGAGTAGTGGAGTATCATTATCAATATTTCAATCCATCATTATTGAGTGCGGATCTCTTCTCAAAGTGAGAATTTCAAGGTCCACCACACTCGCCAAATGTGGATTAGCACACTTCACAATTCTTTCAGTTTTGCAAACCTGAAGGAGATGTTATTAGCCAATATCAGTTGTTTTAATGCTATGTAATACGAAGGCCTGCGCTGAGACTTAACTGTGCGTGGTAGTGAATCGCTTATTTTTTTGTTCAAATCTGTGTCGTACACGTTTAAAATCTATAGGTATACAAAATCTTGCGTTACTGGTGATTGACTGACAGACAACGCACAGCCGAAACTACTGAACGGAAGAAGCTGAAATTTGGCATATACGTATGTTCCTTGGGGAGTGTAGGGGAGCACTAATAAAGGATTTTTTGGAAATTCTACCCCGAGGGGGTGAAATAGGGGGGTGAAGTTTAAACGAATTCCACGCGGGCGGACCCTGCGGGCGGAAGCTAGTTACTGATAAAAGGCTTCGGGCTGTGAATCCGCTTAGTGAAATTGCAATCGAGCTTTAATAGGCACTCATTAATACAAAAATTATTTATTTACATACCTATAGGTCTGTACCAATTCAAGTATTCATGTGCGTATAAATTTAAAACCTCGTAGTTCCCAAATAAGGGAATCCTGTATTGTGAAGTACTTTAGTACGCAGTATCTCAATGATTGTGAATAACATATTATTTGTCGTGTCATCAGGACATACTACTCGTGATTGATGTTTAATATCCAACATAACTGACATTCCTTGCCAGACAGCTGACCAAACTGGGCATGACTGTGACTGTAAAATACTTACAACTTTTTTGTTCTAGCCTCTATCCTTACTGTTTTATAAGGAATTTTCAGCATTAAATTGTTAATTAAATACATGGTTGTTGATTTCATGTTACAAGTATTAACAAAATACCTATTCTCCGTACCTATTCTTATAAATAATCTCACGCCAACTCCACGTTTCGTGGAGTTGGTCGGCGCAAGCGCACGCATGATGTAATGTTTTCTTGTGGTCGTTGCCACGCGCTCTGGTTACTGCCGACACGTATGGTAGGTAGGGTGATTGCACCCGTGATGGACGTGCAGAAACATTTTATTCATAATGACATTTAAATCGATTAAATTTTATGTGACAATATGTAATTTTGGAAATAATTTTAATAACTTACAATACATTTTATCAGCTACCTACTTTTTTTATAATCAGCATTGGTTTATTGGTAAAGAATGGCATAAGGCATTGAGTCCGCCCCTTGTAAACTTTTATCTCTCAATAGTTGGCCGTTAATACGTTAAAGTTCATTAAAGAATATAATACTACGTAGGGAGTATTACTGCTATAAAATATTTATTTAAAAAAGTTTAATTCAAACGGAATGTGCTCCAAAATCTCTATCTAAGATCTAGAAAAGATCTAATTATAATTATTTATTCATGTTTGCATAATAAGTACCTGTTGTGGATTCGGTCTTTAATCTAGTCTAGTGGTAATGTTCCGCGGTTATACTATTGAAGAGAAATAATTAAAATTAAATTATTGTGGTTCACAAATTTATTTAGTGCATAATGCGTCACTATGAATGTGTGTTATCGAGGTGTTAAATATGTGTTATTTGTGTTGTGTGGTGCAATGGTTGCAATGATGGACTACTGTTCGAAGGCTCTTTTGTGTTTGATTTGTAGGCCCACGAAATTATCCTAGGCTTGTTGTTCTTTTTTTGTTTGGAATTAAGATAGCAAATGAGTAATGTGGGTGTTCAATTATATAACCGTGTGACTGTCACCGTGGCGATTACCTTACGTGCCTATAGCCGTATCTAGTATCAGTCATGATAGCCTAGTACAAGCGGCTCATTATGACATCGTTACGCTGACTCCGGCTGTATGTCGCGTAACATAAGCAGTTTTTACGTCGTCAGTTGTTGAGAAAAGTTGTTGAGCTCATTGTTATGTATGACAAGTGTTTGATATTCGATATTGATTTAGTATTTGTAACAACGCGATTGCTTCGAGAAATTTTTAACCGACTTAAAAAAGGAGGAAGTTCTCAATTTGGGCGACACCTGAAGATCAGTTTTTGAGTTATTCTCAATACTGTGAATTTAATTTATGCTGACTTTTGACTGGGTGTTCCGATTTACACGATTCTTTTTTTGCTCGAAAGGTAATGCTCATCGTGTGGTCCCTTATAATTTGGAGCGACATCTTATTCTTCTTTAAAAGGTTAGTTATACTTTATTGGATTCTACTTGCTTGAGCACGGGTCTATTCGTATCAACCGATTCATCAGTGAGCATGTTCGGTGTTAGTTCGTTCACGTTCGGTATAGAATCCGCTTTAATTGCATCCCACACAAATGCCAGCTTCAGGTTCCTGTAACTAAGGTACATTGTCGATTGACGGCGAAAATACAATGTTGTAAGTAAATTTTCCTTACAAGCTAAATTGAACTGTGAGCCCAGGTACTACAGTTGTTTTCAGCACGATATGGCAATTACATATTCCACATTGGAAAACATGAAAGTTGTGGTGTTATCATTGCACCAGGTATTCACATGGGTTTGTTTTTTACCGAGTTAAATTTAAATCAGGGGAGCGTGGAGGATTAAAGCCAAGGTCCTTTTGAAATTACTAGACTAGCTTTAGTCTTATATTTTTTACAAGTATGGGTACTAAGTCCCAGGATTCCTAAAGCGTCTACTAGTTTTACTCGTAGGCATTGAGATACTATGTACTAAAGTACCTCGTAGGCGTTTCATAAACCACCCCAAAATGAAATACACATTACAAATACCCCCGTAGTCGTTATAACGGTTATATAATATGTTGGCCTAATTCCACGTTTGTTAGGAGTTAAGTCTCATCAGACGAGACAAAGGTAATTGGGACGGTATAGTGAATAACTGAGCACCCACTAAGCCTTATGAAATGCTTTCGCTACATCGTTTATAGTAAAGACGATTTGGTAGTCGTGTAGTCATTTGTAATCCCATTTTGTTTATATTGTTCTATTGGATTCAATAGAAGATAAACTAGAATTAAATTAAAAGCCTGAAACTCGAATTCATAATACCTATATGTTTATTGTATATGGTGAGTGGTTGCTAACTTCAAACACTGATAAATCCTAAATGGTAGTTAGGAACGCGAAACTATAAGAAAACCTAAAAAAAATAATAATAAGTTTTTAATACTTATAAAATGATATCCTACTCTTCATATTAATTCATCAGTAGGTAGATGAGACTGCTGATGATGTGGTCAAACGTCAGATTGTAAAGTAAATGTGCCATTTCACAGAAAACGACAGACAGATGTGAGCGATATACCTACGGCGATAGTATCTCACAAGACCACAGACTTTCTTTTTCTTTCCGCAAGCGTATAGTGGGAATCTTGAAGAGAACAGAGAATGTGCCAATAAGTCAGTGCCAAAAACTTAAGATTTTTATGCCACTTAAGTGTGATTGTTTTCTAGTATTAACTCTTATCGTAAGTAGTAATTTTAATAAAAACAAGACCGATTTCAATATCGAAATACAATTTATACGAAATTATAATGAAACCTATTAGACAGGGTTTCCCTTAATTTAGCTCGGAAGTACGTTCTTCAAAAAAACTGGTTCACTAATGACACACAAATCGATTAATATATGTAGGTATATAAAAAAGGCGTCAAACATAGAACCTAAGTAAAAAAGACTACTTTGCAATATTCATTTGTATGCGGCCAATTAATCATTATACTTGCAGTCAACTACTGCACAGCCATCAGTCGTCTGTCACGGTTTTCAGAATTGCACCTTAACTTCAAACACTTAGTTTTAAAATAATAATGTAAGTTTTAAAGTACCAAAGAACTAGCACATTAAACTATTAAAATATATACCGAAGAGGTAAGCCACGTTTCGCTACAAATCAAAGAAGTCAAAGTTTACCTTGGATCAGCGCCAGGCTCGTAATGGTTCGATATTCTTTCACCATGGACCGGTCTCCCTGACAGTGGGGAATAAGCGAGTTAATTGCTTCAAAACAGCTTCAAGCCTTTCATTAGGTAAGCTTACAAATTCTATCCAATTCTTGCATAATTCAGGAAAAACATTTTCGCATTAGATACCTTATTAAATAAATAACGCTACACACTCATAGCCTCACACTAGAATTCTCTGTGTCGTAGATGCCTTGGACAACACATAAGACAAGGACATACCGAGAATGAAATTGAAACTCATCATTCAAATTCCGTATTGCTGAGAATCGAATCCAGGATCCTCGGGACAGCGATTCGGCGTGTGAACCATTGCCCCATCCGAGACGTCGCGTCGTCAGGTCGGGGTATCCCGGGTATTCTCGATTTTCCTCATGATTATGCTCCTGATTTAGCGTCGAACATAGAACCTTCTCCTCTTTTTGAAGACTTTGAGGAAACGTTGAATCAAACATTCTCGTGCGTTTTTTGAAAAAGACGACGCGCGGCGCATATGCACTCCTCTTTGTCATTATTTGAAAATTTCTTCTGTATTCATCATTATCATCTCATAATCTATCGCGGTCCACTATTGAGCATAGGTCTCTTCTATGATTGAGAAGGTTAAGATCGCAGTCCACCAAGCTGGCCGAGTGCAGATTGACAGACTTCACACACCTTTAAATTTTGTGAACTGTCCAGCATGTAGGTTTCCTCACGATGTTTTCCTTCACCGTTAGAGCGAGTGATATTATTTAAATAGTAAAAAAGTAATAATGTATTAATGTTTCTATGTTATTACAGTATAACGTTGTAATACGTTTTCCATGTCCAGTGACCAGCCTGTCTTCCGGTCGGCCCACATTGCCGTCCTTGGCTCTCTTATCTCTTTGTCTTTGTTCGTTAACATCGCCATTTTACATTACTGTGTAGTCACATTAATTCTATACTAATGAGTTAACTGTACCGTGGCCAAATCTATCCGTAGGTATATAGTTTATTATAATTATTCTGTTCGTTAGTATAGTACTGAAGTAATCGTAAACGATTTAGGCGATTCTGCGGATTTTTGTATGTTTGAGTAGATCTTTGAATGGTTTAGATTCATTGAATGATTAAATTGATTAAAGTTGAAACTCGTTGGTAATGCTGTTGGCGAGATTAAGTAAGAGACCAGACAAAACATTGGAGCATAGGCGTAATAAAAAAACAACAATTTTCAGGAAAACTTCTTTACCTTCATAGAAAAACCGTCACACAGTGAGAGATTAAAGGTATCATTCTGGCTCGTTTTTTCGACCGAAAATTGCATGTGATAAGAATTTTATAAAGATATATAAAAATATACGATCTTTCGGTTTTTAATATTAATAATGATGCAGAACAACGTTTGCCAGATAATATTTTGTATAAAAGGAAAGTTTGTTATAAAAACAGCTGCCAAATTATTCTTTTGCATTTTTGGCAAAACGTATAGGTAATTACTGTTACTATTCAGAGCATTTGCAGTAGAACAGAGTGATTTTTACCAAATCGAATTTTAAACCATTTACGTACAATATAATTGACATTGTACACCAGATTTGTGAAAAACAAAATACTTAGCATCTCATAGTTTCCCTCTGCGAGGCACGAGTCTCCTCACACAATGTCAAAGATACAGATATCATATAAATAGCTAGAATACGGAGATTTCTTAGCATCGGTTTCCTCACGATGTTTTCCCTCACTGAATGAAATGGAAAATCATTTCTGATACACTCATATGTTTTAAAATAAGAGATTCGTGCAGGGTTTTTAGGTTTTCAGATTCGATAGTCAAACGTTCAAATACAATTGGGTAACTATTGGGTAATTTAAACTGGTAAAGGTACATCATAAGTCAGTTATTTCTGACATTATTTAAACTAAACTAGCAACGCTATTTCCCTCGTTGTAAGTCAAATTATGACGACACTTGCCTCACAACATGGAGGTCCATTGTTCATGCCTAAATCGCTTCTTAGACAACGTTATATTGGCAAATGCTTTGTTGGCCAAATTAGTTATAGTCTCGGTCGGGGGAAATTAATTATGACTTGGTACGGTGATAATATGAGGAAACCTTTGTAAATAAATGATGAACAGTCAAATGAGCTATCTTGTTTATAAAATTAAGGTGGCAAACGAGCATAATGTACTTGTTTCCCTTCCGCTCCCACCCATGACAACTGCAACCGACCTAGAACAAGATTACATGGTGTTAGAATATTAGTCATTTAGTTTGTTAAAAAGAGGTCAAAAGGTACTCTGCTTTTCTTAAGAGAAAGAAGACGCACGAAGACAAAGACACAACCAGACTATCTATCAATCTTTTGAAGTCCACTGCTTTAAATAGGCCTTCCCTAACTTACGCCACTCCGACTGGTCCTGAGCTTTTTTTTGCTTTTTTCTCCATTAGGATCAAATTTAAATATCTTAAATTCAAAGGTTTCATGATCCTTACAACTCAGTTGAAATATCGGTACAACAATTCAAAATCGTGAGTAGGTACTCGTTTGCATTAAACACAGTCATAGTGTCTTACAAAAAATAAACGATTAAATGACATACACTAGCACAATATTGCTCACACCATTTTATGCTTTATTCGGAGCCGATGTACACACGTACCTACATACGAAGATTGCAGTAAAGAACGGAATCCCCACCAATCCATAATCGTCGGAACCGCTCACTGCAACCTTACCATGATGTTGTGCAACCCGATTGTACGGTAACGACCCAATTGTGATGACTGACCTGAATAACGTTAGTATTGTTCACTAAGCAGCTGTTAATTTGTGCGGACTAGGTTTTGTGTAGAAACTGTAAGCTGTCTGGCATTCGTGCAAGTATTACGCTGTATTGACTACAATCCATTAATGGCCCAGTACTGAGCACGAGTCTCTCGTCATTATTGAGGAGGCCTTGAGCATACTTCACCACGCTGCTCCAGTACGGATTGGTGGAGCGGTTAGTGGCCAACCCAGTGTCGGAAGTTTTCAGGCCGCCCAAAGGCCTCCGACATGGCTTAACGACGGCTTTATGTGCCCTCTAAAGCACGGTAAAATTTCTAGAGGTAAAATTTCTTGAGCGCTTTCAAGAAATTTTACCACTAGTGGTCAGTTACCCTGTATTGCGGATTTATAATATGCTTGTACAAAAGAGTTTGGATTAAGTGACATCAATCCGCGACGATAATTTTATCTATGGAACAAATTTTGTTAACAAACTGCGTAATGCCTCTTAATGCAGCGTCTTTACCATAAAAATTAGGTTAGGTAACAACAAACTTTATTTTCACAGCAGCAAAAGCTAATCTTGAACAAAGATGAATCAAGTATCACTATTTGATAGCTCGAGGGAACGAACAAGGCCCGTTTGGTTTGCGAATTGTCAATTTTTCAACGATTTCCCGCAAATGGAGGCTTCGAAGGAGCAATTTGCAGTGTATCAGATCAGCGAGGTATCTAGTATTGATTCAGTCTACTGTTCTTTGCTTCGAGAAAATTCTTGCAATTGAAGAAGCTTTGAGCTTCTTATTTTCAAGTATTGGCTAGTAGGTACATTTTGGCAAAGGGAGATCTCCCGCTAGGCGAGACGACATGCCTGGGGGCTCGAGACAATGAATTGTAACTTGCGGTAGTATGTAATGGTACATAAATATTGGTATGGTTAATGTCAGGAATCTTGTAATTAAAAAAAATCGACGGGCCCATTTATAGTTATCAATTGTCTGGATCTAATATTTATTTAAAATACATATTATGTAACTATTAAACTCCAATTCTTTCTTCTTAATATTTCTTAACAAAAAATTTAAAAAATGTTCATTCATAGAAAAACCCATTTATGTAACAAAAATGTAATTACCGAGTATTGTGGTAAAGATTAGAGATGCAGCCCACTGAGTGACGGGTAATTGTTACAGTGTAACCTTGTGGGTTACGTAGTCACGACTGCCCGTGGATTTGATAGATTAACGAGAATTGGGAGCCCTTACCCGAGTGAAGAAATACTGAAGAAATACTAAGGTGAGAAACTTGCATAAAATTCAATTAAAATAACAAACAATTTACTATGTCAGCGATAATCTGTTGTGGAACTTAAGTCTTATTTGTAAAAAAAATCGTAGAACAATACATACGTATTAAAATACATGTCTCAGTGAATTTCGTGCAAAGTATAAATAAGTAGAGTTACTGCACCTTTTAGAAGATTACAGAAGTCTTAGGTGTGCAGGTTTCCTCACTATGTTTCTCTTTATCGAAGCAAGATTAACATCCAAATTCAAATGTGTAAAATGCCTTACACACAATTACGTATAATTACCCTTTCCGATTCACTTCCGTATTCATATAATTATCTATGCTTAACATACGATTAAGTGTAACTACAATTTCCGATTCACTTCCAAATTCAAATATTTAAGCTTAGCATAATAAATAAGTATAAATAATTACAAATTCCGATTCAGTTCCAAATTTAAATAACTATAACGTACAATTAATACAGAACCTGTGGAAACATTGTACATTAACGTCGTTACAACACGAATGCCAAAAGTAGCGAGTATGTTCTCGACATTAATGACTCCCCTCACCGTGCAATGACACGCCGTCATTATATCGCTGAGGCAACGTACTGTTGCACACTGAGGATGGCTTACTTACATTTTATAACACAATGTACGGCAATCTTGCTGTTTGCCGTTAATAACTTATTTGTGACGTGCTTTATTTTTTATTGTCTTATTTCGGTTACAATTGCCATTGAAGGTAGGCGGTGGCTGCTGTCACCAATCCACCACTAATCCGCACTGGAGCAACATGGTGGAGTATGCTCTAGGCTTCCTCAATAATGAGGAGAGATCCCTGCTCTGTAGTGGGCCATTAATGTGTTGTAGCCAGGTAGCTCGTGCTGTATGGTCTGTGACGGATGAACCCATTCTTTCCTTATCAGTCGGCAACGCGTTGGTGACGCCTCTGGTGGTACCGTTTATTGTCCCTAATACTTATAGTTAGGACGTATTTCTACGATACTTGTCCATTGTATTTTAAGGTGGTGTTACTGTCAACCTATGTCAGAATTTTTTCGTAGCCCGAGGGCCTCCGACACGGCGGCGGCGGTCTTGCCTACTGTCTAATAGTATTATTATTATTATTATTATTTAGGTGTCTGGGCATAGGGAACAAGTATCCCTACGAGGCCACTGCGACCATCTCTGATCTATTGTAGCCATCCCAGTTTTAGTTAGATCTGGTCCCCCAGGCCTACAGTTTTAATAAACCGTAGTACGTTTCCGGGGTCCATCTCTTTAATCAGGTCAGGTTTGATTATGTGACCTCCAAGTATACGACTTCTGTAGTGGGTAATTGCCATGCAATCGCAGAGGATATGTATGGGTGTTTCCTCCGCCCCACCACAGAATCTACATGTTGCATTTTCACTTAAGCCTATATTGTATAGGTGTCGGTTGAGTCTGCAATGACCAGTGAGCAGCCTAATTATAAGTCGAATGTCTGACCGTTTTAGGTTGAGCACTTTAGTTGAGTAGTTTTTCGAGTAACCAGTGATAAGGGTTTTTGCCTGTCTTAGTCCGGGTGCCTTTTGCCACAGCTCCTCGCCCTGTCTCAGAGCCAAGGCTCTGAGGACAGCTCGAGAAGCTGCTTTTGAAACGCCCACCATGGGCTCTGGTCCCATGGTGGGCGCCTCCGCACCCCTCCTTGCCAGTTCATCCGCCCTTTCATTCCCTCGTATACCCTTATGTCCAGGTACCCATCCTAGGGTGACCTTGTTGTTATATCCAAGACGATTTATTGCTTGGATGCCTTCATATACTAACTTAGAGTTGACTGTCTCCGACTTCAGTGCTAGAAGTGCTGCCTGACTGTCAGAGAGGATAGTAATACGCTTATTAGCGTAGCCTTTATTAAGGTTTTGATGTACGCAATCAATTATTGCATAGAGTTCAGCCTGGAAGACGGTTGCGTAACGGCCTAAGTTTGTGTTTAACATTACTTTAGGTTTATTTCCGTAAACCCCCGCTCCCGCTTTTCCTCCCTTGCGGGAGCCGTCTGTATACCAGACGATGTCGCCTCCTCCCAAGGGTTTTGGTGCAGCTTCGTCCCAATCTTCCCGTCGCGGTATAACCACTTGGAACAGTTTGTTGAAACTTAGCTGTTTATGTATGGCATCACTTGGCATTGCCATAATTGGACATGCCATGAGGTCTTCATAGACTTTTCTCATGACATTCGATTTCCAGCTCTGCTTGCCTCCTTCTGCAGCTCGGAGTACAGCCGCCCTCGCTTCCTTTTGCACATATATATGTAATGGCTCCAGGTTGAGGACGGCCTCCATGGCTGCTATTGGAGTTGTTTTTAGAGCTCCAGTTATCATTCGACAGGCTAAGCCTTGAATGCTGTTTAGATTCTTGATGCATGTCGCCTGGATTGTTTTCTTTTGCCAGGCTATGCAGCCGTAGGTCACAATGGGTCTTACGATTGCCGTGTAGACCCAATGCACCTGTTTGGGTTTCAGGCCCCATTTGGAGCCCGCGAATCGGCAACAGGTCCCTAGTGAGATTTTTGCCTTTTTGATCACCTGTGTAAGGTGTTGGTTCCAAGTAAGCCTCTGGTCCATTGTGATCCCTAGGTACTTTACTTCTTTGGAGAACGGTATTGTGGTTCCGAACAGTGAGGGGTTATACATATTTTGTGTATTCTTCCTCCTTGTGAATGGTACAATGACCGTTTTGTTAGCATTTACATTCAGTCCGGTGCGGTTGCACCAGCATTCCACTTTGTGTAAAGCTGCTTGCATAAGGTTAGACACAGTGCTTGGACAGCCCCCACGTATGGTTATGACCAAGTCATCTGCGTATCCTTGAGTGTCCAGGTATGCATCGTTTAGTTCCTGGATGAGAGAGTCTACCACAATGGTCCATTGTAGAGGTGACAAAACTCCTCCTTGCGGGCATCCTCTAGTTACTTTCACTTCCAGTGTGGCGTCAAAAATGGATGTACGAATTGCTCTGTTCTTAAGCATAGACTCCATCCAGTTTACGGTGGTAGTATCGATACCCCGATTTTTCATACTTTCCAGTATAATGTTTGTTGGGGTGTTGTCAAAAGCCCCTTCTATGTCCAGGAAACAACAGAGTGCTATCTCCTTGTCCTCAAGGGATTTTTCAATTTGATCGGTTAGTTCTGCTAAGGCCGATTCAGTTGATTTCCCTTTCTGATATGCATGTTGTTTAGCATGTAGGGGTCTAACCTTTAGGTAGGTGTCCCTAATATGATAGTCAATTACCTTCTCCATTGTTTTCAGAAGGAAAGAGGTAAGACTTATTGGTCTGAATGATTTGGGCTGTGATCTGTCCCTATCACCAGTTTTGGGGATGAAGGTCACTCGTACCTTGTTCCAGTTGTCTGGTAAGTAGCCCCAAGCGAAGCTAGCCCTCATAACTTTGATGAGTGTTGCCAGAATTATACTCAGCCCTTCTTGGAGTAGTGCAGGGAAAATCTTGTCTTCTCCCGGCGATTTGTACCTTTGGAAGCTATTGATCGCCCACTGCACTCGGTCGGGCTTGAAAATTGAGGAAGCCATCCTCCAGTCCTCCAGTGATGGTTTTGTTTTTGGGGGTGGAGGATTCATAATAGGCTCCTTGTGTCTTGATATAATAGAGCCAGGGAAGTGCGTTCTCACCAGAAGTTCTAGTGTCTCCTCCGCGCTGTTAGTGTAACTTCCGTCTGGCTTTTTAAGTAGTCCAATTTGAGTTGAGGGGGCTTTGGCCATTATCTTTTGGATTTTCGCGAGGTGCGCGGTACTGTTTATTTCCTCGCAGAATTTCCTCCATGACCTTCGCTTAGCCCTCCTGAGCTCTGTGTTGAAGTCCGTTAGGGCCTCTCCATAAGCTTGCCAGTCATTATTCTTCTTTGCTTTGTTGAAGCGTGATCTGGCGTTCTGTCTTAGCTTAAGGAGGTTATTGTTCCACCACGGTACTTTCCTGTTGGTTACAACAGTTCTTTCAGGGCAATTGTTTATGTAGGCGTTAGTGATGCCTATCTCCAATTCCTTTGCTACGTGTTCAAGTTGTTCAATACTTTTCACGTTTCCATGAAGTTTCCCTAGGTTTTCCTGTAGTTCAGCTTTGTAGCCTACCCAGTCTGTTGCCTTGGGATCTCTATAAACTTCAACGCAGCGTTCCTTTTCGGTGGCTATGTTGAATCTAATGTGCCTATGATCCGACATAGACGCTTCTGCACTAACGTGCCAATTACTGATACGTTCAGAAATTTTGTCCGTACAGATGGTGATATCCAGCACTTCCTGCCTATTAGCTGTGATAAAGGTTGGAATGTTAGAATTATTTAGTGTATGGAGGTTGCTGGATATTAAGAATTCATACAGTAACTCACCCCTGTTGTTAGTGTTTGTACTTCCCCATGAAGTGTGGTGACTGTTGCAGTCACAGGACAGCAGCAGTTGTGCGCCTTGGTCTTGGCAGTACTCCACTAGGGGGGCCAGCTGTAATGAAGGGTCCTGCGTCTCATCAGGCAGATAGGCCGAGCACACGATGGTTCTCGTAGACTCGGAGCCCGGTAAGTCGACATATGCTGCTACCAAGTCGTCTGTGCACATACAAGGTATAGGTAAGAATTTTAGATTATTCTTGAAAATTAAACAGGCTCTGGGCTTAGTGCCACCGTAGTTAAAGAGTAACTTACCAGCAGAGTTTAGTCCCATTACCGTGTTTCCTCTGACCCATGGTTCTTGTATGAAAGCCACGTCCAGTCTCTCTTCAAGGATCCTTTGGCTGATGATCGTGCTTGCAGCCCTCGAGTGATGAAGATTGGCTTGAATGGCTTTTATCATTTTGTCGTTGGATGGGATAGTTGGAAGGGTAGGATATGGGTTGTCTAATAGTAACAACCAGAATCATCTGCTTTTCATGCTCTCCGAACCACTAAAGGGCTCATGATTTTTAACTGTTAATAACTATTAAAACTACTAAGGCTTAAAAACTTGTAGGACAATGACCTAGGACTGAATAGGCCAAGGATGGACGGAGTCCTTATCACAGGCCAGATTTACCAATGACAGAAACACCTACATACCGCGCGAAATGCATTTGCAAGTAAGTAGCCTGGAAGCACTAAAAGGTATTTCTGTGTAAATCTCCATAATGCTCACTTGTAAGCAGATTTGTGGCAAAGATAATTATCCGAGAAATTTGCTGGCCGAAGACTGAATGATACACTGAAACGGGATGACGTAACGGGATAAAATTCTAAAATCGTAAGTACCCGCAAAATGGAGAGTACTCAAAAATATATTTTATAACAAACACTGGCGTGCTCGCTACTTTCAAAACTGATAGAGATGCAATTGTTAGGTACACTCTGTGATATTTCGAAATAACAAAATTAAAGTTAATAAGACGACCCACATTGCACGCTTATCGCCGGAAACGCCTATAAAGTCTTCGGAATACGTGTAAATAACTTTCCTTAAACATAAAATCGTTCCACATTTCCGTCGCCGACTGTACTCACACATTGGTTTATTACACACACAATATTCTTAGGTGATTAAACGCCCCGATAAAGAATGTATTTGAAGATGGTGTGCATTAGAAACAAATTATGACTTGCTTAGAAACTATGATTTACCAAAGACATCTCGGGGAAACCAGCACAATCTGCACATCTATCTTTTGGCCAGTGATGAGTATCTTTTGAACCTATCTGGTCTCATTAAATTTACAAATTCTACTTTGGTAGGTAGTAAAACATTTTACTAAATACATTTAGTGCACTAAATAATACACCAAATACACTTCTGCTCCTTACCAGTAGATTTTAAGGCTCATATTCGTAATGAGCCGAGCCCGTGACGTCATTCGCGCATAGGAGTTTTTCCCGTGTAAATCCCGACCGCGCGGGAATTCCAGGACTTAAGGTAGGGCCTTTGTTTCTTCACAACCTAATCGATCTCCCAGTGAAAGTCCAATTAAAATCTATTTAGCGGTTCTGTAGATTAGTCCAGACAAACAGACAGACAGACGAAAATTTAAAAATCGTTTGTTTGTATTTCAGTATCATGTGAAATCACAAATAGTCGCTTAATTTTTTTTTTGTATACATAGATGTATAGATAAAAAATATAGATTGACGGATGCGGATTGACGGGTAGGTATCGAGGTTTATTTTCGGAAGTTATGCTCGGACTGAAGCTGTAATTTGAAAATAATCTAAACTTAAGTAAGTAATAAATATGTAGTTACATATAGTTTTAACTTCTCACAGACATAACACGAAAGCTTTCTAGATACATTAAAGCGCAATATAAATGTATGATTCCCCTAAATGTCAACCATTTATAAGTTCGAGTAACACCGTGTGGAAATACGCAATTTGACGTTACGAAATATTTCCGAAGGCTTTTGTGTCTAATCTTTGAAGATAATTGCGCCGCCGGTGTATGAGTGACGTTATCGGCCCTTCGAGAACTAATTGCGACGTTAGAGGGGAGTGATTAAAGTAGGGAACAAAACGTGCGTTAGCAAAGCATGCGCTTCCAAAATTAATTTATATATTAGGGAAAAAACGTGCGTTATCAAAGCGCGCGCTTCAAGAAATCAATTTGCGTATCGGAGGTAAAACGCGCGTTAGCAAAGTACGCGCTTTGATAAATTAATTTTATGCGTCAGGGGTAAAACGAGAGATAGCAAAGTGTGCGCTTTGATAAATTAATGACTTATTCTAACGGCTACCACTTGTGCATGTTTTAGTGGTGGCCGTTGGGAGTATACCATGAATTGTGTGCCAGGGGTAAAAAGTGATGTCCAAGCGCGCGTTTGAAAAATCAATTGCGTATCAAAGGTAAAACGCGTGGTAGCAAAGTGCGAGGTTTGATAAATTAATTATGTATCTAGGGTAAAACGTGCGTTATAAAGCGCGCGTTGGAAAATTCAGTTGCGTATCAGAGGTAAAACGCGTGGTAGCAAAGTGCGAGATTTCAAAAATCAATTGTGTATCAGGGGTAAAACTAGGTTTAGCAAAGCACGCGCTTTGTAACATCAAAAAGCTTATAGTGTAAGTAATACCTACTAGTAATATTTAATATGCTGGTCATACGACAATTTATCTCGTGAAAGTAAATTATGGACATTGACAGGCCACCAAAATATATGACTACCAATCATCACCTGAACCATTCATTGATACTCGATATTTCTGTAGTTAAGATAACATAAAACGAAGCGTTGCACTAGCTAAAAGAACTAACAATAAGTTGAATATTTTTTTCCTGGTCTACCTATGAATATACTTCTGGAAATTCAAATAAAGAAAACAAAAATAATTCCAACACCTCGAGCGAACAAGTTTCCTGGCTATAAGGCTCTATCATCACCTCGGAATCTTATCTCTACTCAACTTAAATAGAGTTTGAATATTCATGATCGATCCTTAACTCTACTATTGCACGCAACAGTCAATTACTGCTTTGTAGAGTTATAAGCCTTTTTATTGAGGTGAAAGTAACAAATGCGTTGTAAACTTAGCTATGATAATCAATCGTATGTTTTGTAAAACTGTGGTCAATGGAAAAAATTGTCATTAATATCAGTATTTATAATTATACATAGGTACCATTCTAGTGCAGTGAATATCTAAACGTTTATTTATATATATAATAAACGTTTATTTTTATTTTCATGAGAGACGAAAGAAAACGCTATACAAGCTAAAAGACGAGAAATTCTAAAAAACCAAACGCTGTGATAGTCGTCTTCTGAAATGTAAATACAATGTCGGCCGCTCCATTATTCATGCCGAGAGGTTTGTTCCTAAGATCTTTCAAACAATCACGAGTCTAAGGCACGAAGTTTGAACAGCAAATCGTTTTAGTGCTTTATTTCGTAATATCATTCAAGGAGTGACATTGGAGCTACCTCGTGACTCTAGTCAACTGTTAGGAGCATAGAGTTACAGATTAGAGCGGGGAAGCCAGGCTTTCAACTGATCCTCGAATAGAAAGAAACAGATCATTGTGATTCCAAGTCGATATCAAGTCGAATCAATTTGATTGTATTACTTGGCAATCTTTTCTCTCTTTCGAACCGTTGACTGTTTCCACTAGTAGGCAGGCGTATGGCTCATCTACTCTAATTTATACTTCTATGGTTGGGAGACTCGCGTTTGTTGACGATATAAGGATTTGTAATAGTATGTTGTAGTTAGAAAGTGATAAAAAAGTGGTTTGTAGGTTGGACTTCCGAGGGGCTATAAGTACTTGGGTAGCAGATGGAATTGTCATTCCCTGCTTAAACAAATTTGTTGCATGTGCTCACAGATTTAGCTTGTAGGAAAGTTAGACTTTTCAAATTCAAAAAGTGCTGGTCACCAGCACTAAAATGATAATCCCGAGCGACCAAGATGAAAAGTTCTCATCAATACAAATTAATCAAGCTCAGAGTTAAACACAAAGTAGCTGCTCTAAATTTTTGAGAAGTTCCCTCGACTGTCTTTCAGTTCCATTGTCAGAACAACTCCAGATCTTCATTAAATTGTAATTCTGTACAATACCTTATGAACACATTAACAAACGCACTAGTCGCCCCTTCAACTTTCGAAAGTTTCTCTCGATTTTTCTGAAATGCCATCATCAGATCCTGGTGTCCCTATTATGGGACCACTTTTGGAACATATAGCTATTTTCCAACAGAAAAATAATTATCAAAATTTAATTTCTCTGTAAAAAAATATGCGTAGTTATACAAAGAAGAAAAATAGACGCGTCGATTTGAGATTGAGTCCTTTTTGAAGTGCACTCTTGAAAATTCTTCATATTATTGTGTATATTTTCTTGCCATACATAACAAGCCCTTTTATGTGATAAAATCTTGCAATGAAATTGGCTTTTTAATCTTCAAATTTTTTTTATACCACAAACATTTACAGTAAAATTATCTTATATATAAAAATAAGTCGGGTTTTCCTTCCTGATTCTATAACTCCAGAACGCACAAACCGATTTCCACGGTTTTGCATTCGTTGGAAAGGTCTCGAGCTCCGTGAGGTTTGTAGCAAACAAAATTCGGGAAATTTTCAACAGAAAAGGAGGAAAACAGGGAAAATCATTGTAAACCAAACAATTTAAGTAGGTGTTGTACATATGTAATTTGGTAGGATTGTCATATGGTTGCCTTGGATACCACGTTGTTACCTTCTACCTACTGTCTAATAAAATATTTTTCCTATGCTGTGTAAATCTCTGTTTTTCTATCAGGTTATAAGCCCAGATACCCCAGGAGGTATTCCACACTTCCCAGTTATTAACCAAGATTAATAGAAAGAATTGTACGTATTAAATTTTGTTTTTAAAACGAGATGCAGAACAAAAGGAATGTTCGATCGCCATCGGCGATGCCGGCATCATTGTTGTCTACTTTAGTACATAGTATCTCAATGGTGGTCTACAGCTTCGAGTTCTGGAATAACTGTCAATTTTGAGAAGCTTAGTGGTATATCCAATTACGGCAATTGGAAGTTTTTGATGCGGATGTATTTGATACATGAGGACTTATGGGACTGCATCGTTGAGGCTGAGTCGGGTGTCCCTAGGGACAATGACGAACGCAAGCAACGACGGGCTCTTGCCAAAATATGTTTGATGGTGCAGCCATCGTCGTTTTCGCATGTACGAAATGCTACCACTGGCTTTGAGGCTTGGAATAATTTAAAAATGGCCTATGAAGACAAAGGACTGTGTAGACGTCTTGGACTTTTACGTACAATGTTCGGATTGAAGTTAGAACAATTTAATGATATGGAAGCGTATCTCTTAAGGATCACGGAGTTGGATCAAAAACCACGAGATATTAATGCTCCATTAGATGACGATTTCCTGTCAGTGTTGATACTGAGCGGTCTATCATCAGATTATGACCCGCTTATCCTGACATTGGAAAATTCTAATATTAAATTATGCAGCGAGACAGTAAAGAGCAAACTATTACAAGAAGAATTGCGTAGAGGCTTTGATAAGAGCGAAGAAGGCGCAATGTTTGCAAAATGAAATGCAAAAACAGCGAATAAACCTTTTATGAAAGGCAAATGCTTCATATGTAAGAAACAGGATCATTATGCAAAGAACTGTCCGACAAAAACCAACAAAAATGGAAAAGGAGGAGAAACATGTGAAAATACGTGGAGAGGAACATTATTATCGGCATTAGCTATAGATGTAAATTCGAATGCCTGGTATATGGATTCCGGCGCAACTTGCCACATGACGAACAACAAAGCTTTATTGCAAAATTATGTTGTGGATACTCCGCGGTTGGTGACAGTGGCTAATAGAGAAAAGATGCATAGCGAAGTACATGGTGAAGAAGAGCTGTTGTTAAAAGGGCACACTAAGACTAAGACTACAAAATTAACAGAAGTTATTTACGTGCCGGGTTTGTCAACGAAATTGTTATCGGTTGGAAAGATGACTTCAAAAGGGCTTGAGGTACATTATAATGAAACTAAAAGTAATATTTGTTGGGGAAAAGTTCCAAAGTAAATTCAAATGTAAAAGGGTCAGTTACTTCGATATAAAGAACCAATATGTGAGACGGGTTGTAGAAGATACTGATTAATTATATAAGAGTATCTGTCCGATTTGGTTTACAAATTGTTTAGTTTAAGGGCAGGTGTTAGAAATATATAAACCGAACAATTTGTAAGTGTATTGTACATACGTAATTTGGTTGCATTGGCGTATTGGTTACCTAGGATATTATGTTGTTATGTTACGTTTTACCACGGCGTTTTACTGTCTAATAAATTTCCTATGCTGTTTTGATCTCTGTTTTTTCTATCACCTTTTCAAATATAAAACAAAAAAAAAATCTTTAATCCCCAAACGAAATGTTACAAAAAACGAAGCCATCTGGTGGCGAAACGGAGTTCGCCGGGTTTGCTAGTCTGCTTATAATATTATTTCTGCTACTGCCATATGCTTAAAAATGCCTACATTACTATATTAATATTTGTGCCCATAACTTAATAATATGAATATTAGTGACATATTGCCGTAAAAGCCAGTCGGAGCTTGTACGCAAATCCCAAGTCTAGTGCTTTAAGTTGAAGTCGTTCGATAAGCCAGTGATAGAATTTGCATAAATTTTCACTCACGTACCTCTACGGATTTCACAGTGAAGATGATCATATTCATGATTTCCATTTATAGTGAATTGAACGGATCTCATATGTCCTGATGTAACGTATTCATTTTGAAGTAAAGTAAACGAGTACTTTGTTATTGTTACTGGTTTAAGTTCTTGTATTTTGCGGGTGCCGAGCCCTCATGGACGTGACGTCTCAAACATCTGAAACCATCCATCAGTCATTTGGCAAAGCCATTACTGGACCTCTTTTCTCTCTTACGCCACTTTGACTGGTTCTGTGCCTTCTGAATCCAGCCCGCTAACTGTCTCAGGTGGTCAGTCCACCCGCTCGGAAGGTCACCTTATGCTCCTTTGTCCAAGGTGGTCTTTGGTGGTGGTTTTTATTGCGTTATGTTTTCAATAATTCTTTGGCAACTATCAATACATTGGACAAATGACTACGTAAAAGGGGTTAAAATAATAATCGTACGAGTATAAAAGTACATTTTGTACTATCTACTGTCATTATTTTTATCTTCTTGTATACACAGGTAAACGAAATTGTTTGGGCAGACCGAATATAACTTTAAACGAGTTTTGTGTCTAACATCTAATAAACTTAAGTAAGACACTAATTTCTGATGTACCTTCAACTTTTCATAATTCTGAATTCATGATTCAACCAAAAAACTTTTCAAAATGTTCCCAAAACACCGTTATTAATTCGCTAACACAAGACACGAGTACACATGCCTCTACATATTTTATCAGACTTTCAACATTTAGCTAAGGAAATATTTAAATATTCGAGATAAAACCAGTACAACTTGGGAATTTCCAAACTCAAACGAAAACTTCCACCCGAGAAGTTGGGGATAGCTGGTTAAACATGTGTATGTATGATAAACTCTGAAAATTGATCATCACAAAACGTATCTGCACTTTCATGTTAGTTGTCAGTTGTTAAATTAAATTAATTTAAACTCGGTTAACAAACAGTTCAGAAAGCCACATCTAAACAAGAAATAATTAACTTTTTGATTACTAGCATGATTGATTTACGATATTACTCATGTCATCAGCAAAATGCCGTTAATCATTTTGTAAAAGAGCTGATACTTTTCAAACTGCTGTACCTCTACCAAACTGGTTTTCAATTAAAAAAACCGCAGTCAAATCGTTCATTCACAAAAACATACAGTTCAAACTTATAACACCCTTCTTTTCAAGTCGGGTGTTAAAAATTTAACTCAACAAAACCGTTGTCCAAGCCGCGACACAAAGAAACCTACATATTTAGGTTATGTGCGATTATTTATTCAGTAACACGTCTTCTATTACATTCATATTTTCAAAGTTCCCCTGTTTTGAAGTCGAGTGTTTTTCGCCGTTTGAGCGCTACTTTCTTTGCGGACTGTACGTGACTGACTCGCGCCGGCGGCTGTAAACAACTGTAAACATCTCATCCACTTCATGTTTTCTCGTCTAGGTGACGTTGGCGAACTTATTACAACCTTGAGGTGGTCCGAGGGTGTTTCCACGGTACGATTTTAGGGAGCACTAGCTGTTACTCGTTGGCTGAGATGGTTCAAAGGGAATTAACAATGTAGTGGAGTGTCATTTGAGCAGAATCTAAGCGACATCTGAAGAGTAGTTTTGAATTATCCTTAATAATGCGTATATGTTTAACTGTGTATATTTGTGGTTGTTACCCCATTACTTTTTACCGAGTGTTTCGATTTTTATGATTGTTTTTTATTTGAAAGCTGGTACTTGTCGTGTGAGCCCATATAAATTTCCGCGACATCTGACGACTAGTTTTTGAGCAAATGTACATAAACATCGTTTACACCATTTATAAATTAAACAAATAACTTAAGAGATGTCGCAAATAAATACAACGCGTGCTGAAATAAATACTGCGATTGACGTCGGGATGCGACACATAATATGCAGCGCCCTTCTACGAGTATAACTTAGTATTTTAGTTAGCGCCTAAAACCTAAAGCGCTCATAGCCCCGCGGCTTGCGTTGGTCCCCAGTGACCGACAAGGTTGAGTACCTAATTGTGGGCGCGTTCGGTAGTTGCATGGGTGACCGCTAGTGGCAATACTTCTTGAGCGCTTTCGTGCTTCGGCCATGCCTGCAGCGTGAGCCATGTCGGAAATCCTTTGGGCGGCTTAAAAACTTCCGATACAGGGTTGGCCACTAACCCCTCCACCAATCCGCACTGGAGCAGCGTGGTGGAGAATGCTCTAGCGAAGCGAAACGATAGCGGGTCCACTAGTGTTTAATACATCTTTGACGTTACGATAGACAATGGACACAAGCAGAAAGAATTCCGTGTGACTTCCGTTCCATTCCAAATCCATAGGAACAGAGTGGAAGTTATCGCGAGTTCGGAATCCCGATATTATGCATGCATCAGTTGAATCTACGAGTACATACCGTGTTCGGAGTCTATTCAATAAGTTGCCTCACACTTGCTACATCATTGAGATGTGTAAGGTTTATGTTCCGTGTAACTTTGAAATATCATTAAATCTCAATTTCAAAAGATAAGACTCTTAGAGAGATTATCCCATCACGAACTATTGCCCAAAGTTGCTTTATTGTGATGATGAAAGGAGTGAAAATTTTTACGGAGCGATTAATAGCTAACAATAATCGAATATCATTGATAACAATGTTATTTTTGTTTTTTTCTTATGGAATTAAGATAGAAAACGAGCATGCAGCACCACCCTTCCGCTGCCGCCCATAACAACTGTGACCGACCTACAACTAGACTCAGGGACTAGGATGGTTAGTCCAGTTAGTAGATGGTGTTAGAATATTAGTTGATTAGTTTGTTAATAAGTGTGAGGACAGGGACTGTTAGTGATAATTAGTACTGTTAGTTAATGTTAGTAATAGTTTAGTTAGTTAGTATGAGTCTCGTTCTAATTTGATCACAAATGCGTTGCTACCTCTGAGGACTGAGATGGTCGCCTCCCGTAGGAATCTGGGGATAAAAAGTAGCTTACGTATTATTCTGGAACATAAGCTATAACACTGCCAAGTTTTATCCAAATCCGTGTAATAGTTTTTTCGTAAAAGAGTAACTAATATCCATTCCCACAATCTTTCGCATAGGTAGGATGGTAGGATGATATCGTTTAAGTATGTCCGTTGCCGAGTAGTTGTATTGTGCGCATTCCTTTGCTCTTGTCACTTGTTAGCCTGGGATTGGGGTCTGTAATTTAAACCGCTCTATGGCCATTATCTGACCACGCCATGGGTTCCGGTCATCCCTACGCAATCCTAAAACAGTTACGCAAATGCTTTTTATTGAACAGTTTAAAGTTCACGATACATCTGTTATTACAATGAAGTGTTTCGTTTCCCTATGTAAATATTGTTGCACGGTGGTCCCAACGCCAAACAGTGCTATACGGCCGTTTGTATTTTGTATTTGTTATTTCGTATGTTATAATGTAAATTGCATTGTGATGACACTTGTTGCCAAATAATTGTATTGACACAGCTGGGAACAGTCCGATGATAAACAAATGTTAGTTTTTAAACACGAACGGACGTTTGGAACGGGTTAGTTGAAATTGTGTGTTTTTGTCAGTGGGAATTTTTGTTTTCGAGGTGGAATAGATTAGGGGAGTCCTGTTTTTTTGCGCAATCCGTCCTAATATTTGCTGGGATACTCACAGATGAGTATACCGTTGTCCACTACTGGATTGGACTGCTGGTCGAATGCGAGTTGGTAGACCGGGCCGCCGCTAGTTTCATGAGCGCCCGCGTGAAATCTGTTAATATATTGTGCCACCCTTCCGTGGTCAATTTGCCGCCTCCTACCTACGCCGGCCCTGTTGGACGTCGGTAGACAGTAGACTCCATAACTCTGAGAAAAGTATCAATATTATACCGCACAATAAAAATAAAATTGCCCCTGTACAAACGTTTCATATTTTTCTGTTTTCAATATTTTTATAGCATGCAAAAAACGTTGACGCTTGTATCATATTTTGTATTTTATTTTATGTACGGTAATTATATTCGCTTTTCCTGTAATCTCCTATTTTAGTACGTATACAAAACACAGCTCTGTGTTTTGTTCGTGTGTGATTTTCCCTTGGTAATTCCGATCCTGTGGGAATTCCGGGATAAAAAGTAGTTACATGAAAAATAAATAAAGATGATTATGACTATGACTAGGTAGGTACATCTTATCATAATTATACAATGCCATCTGTAGTAAAACCTTTGAACTATCATCATAAAAACTTTACCAGTAATGAAAATGAGTATTGCTCGGTACATAAAGATCAAACGCCCTACATAGGTAATAAGGGTTAGGTTAGGGTTACTAGGGTTTAATGAACTATTATGTGGTCTAGACTAGAATTAGGTTCAATTGATCTACTCAATGAGCCAATCATTTTTAGGTACATCTATTACGGGAAATAATTGTATTAGGGCTCATTTACATGATGGTAGTTTCATGCCTGTTGCATACAATAAAATTGAAGCAATAAATGCAACAAGTTTGTAAAGCACGCAACACGTTGTTTAGATGATGCAAGAAAATTATTGCTTCAATTTTATTGTATACAACAGGCAAGAGCATGAGCCCTTACCTTAAATATTTAACATGTTTAATATTAAATATTTAATATGTACCAATGCATAATTTTTAATTCCTTTATAATTTTAGGACTTATCTCTATAATCAATAACAATTAATCTTCACTAATATCATAAAGTACAAAGATTTGTATGTTGACGAATACACTCAAAAACTACTGGACTGGTTAAAAAAAATTGGTTGCCTGTAAAGTCGGTATACGGGCGAAAGTTTTACGTGACAACGACTTTGAGTGGTAAAATAATTTTAATGTGAATATTCATTCGTATAGTAGGAAGAAGGATGAAATAATAGTAACAATTTAAAACATTTATTTATACAAAGAATTATATTTAAAACATTGTAACACCATCTGCCATCTAGCGCTGCTAACCGTTAGACCATTAACCATTAGTCACAACTATGAATAGAGATGGCGCTGTACCATTTTCTGAAACACGCCAACGTGTGTACGCCGTAGCTACCATAAGTAATGTTAAGGAGGAAGGGACGTGTGCCTTTCACTTTTTATGTCTGTCTCTCTCGCTCTTAGGCGGGCTAACCATGCCCGAGTGGAAGGGACGCGTGCCTCTCACTCGCTCTCATTGTAAGCGCATAACGTGAGCGGAGCTACTAACGCAGTTTCTTGAAGTGCCACCCGGCAAACCAATTTATAAGACGTTGTCACGTCAAAAAACCCTTTCACCATTATAATGCTGCCTTATCTCTTAATAAAATATGCGAAATTGCGGCAGGTCCCTAGTGCCTAAATATAAAGAGAAGTCCTGACTGACAGCCAGTCTTTAAATTCTATTCTTTCTGAGAAGAATCTTCGAAAGATACTTACTTGTAGGTGCATAGGTAGGATTCTTCAGTCCACCTGGTCGGGGGGCGCCCTACGCTCCTTTTTCTAAGTTGCGGTCTCCATCCGAGGACCTTTCTTCCCCAACGGTTGTCGGTCCTCCGAACTATATGGCCGGCTCATTGCCACTTCAGCTGGCTTATTCTTTGGGCTATGTCGGTTAACCGTGTTCGTCTATGGATCTTATAATATCTGATTCGATCAGGCAGAGAAATACCGAGCATAATAAACCTCTCCATAGCCCGCTGAGCGACCCTGAGCTTGTGCATCAGGCCAATAGTGAAGCACCATGTCTCAGAGCCGTATGTTATCACTGGCAATACACAGTGCTCGAACCTTCGACATCAGGCACTGAGCTGAAAGGCTAATGTTTGGATGGATGGAGATGATGTAGGATTCGCACCCACTGAAAACTCCTCAGGTGTCAAGGAGTTGGAAGGAGTCGGGTATCATTGGATCAGGATATCCAACGCATATGGGGAGACACCGGGGTCTCGTGTGCACTCACCGTACCTCCGCCTAAACCGCCTAACCGCAACCTAAACCTTAGCCAAAACCTTCGGAACAATCTCCCTCGAGAAGTTGAACTGATGCACTCTCCACAAAGGCAAATGATGTGACCAAGTTTTTCTGAGAATTTCTAGTGGATAGAAAATAAATAGGATTTATGTTTCTTCTTTTAAGTCGCCTTATTTCCGTAATGAACTTGCTGCAATTTCGAAATCCTCTCAAGTGTAGACGACCGCATTTGCTAGTCTAATTATATTTTCGATGGTTGTATTTGCAAAAGCATTCTTTTAACTTTATACACAACATTTTGATGCTTTGATTTTCTTAGTACTTTTGTTTCCATTAATATAGAAAAAAATTGTGATTTTTACAAAAGTCTCAATAATTCGCAAGACAACACATGGAAGATTGAATTTTAAAAATTCAGACGTTCATCAAATCATTTTTTTTAAACAGAGCCTACGAATAAAATTGATCGTAAAGATTATGTATTACAAAACTTAAAGTTTGCTAAGTACAGGCCAGTTTTATCAAATCTTCTTGGCGTTTTAGTTCAATAACTGCCAGGTTATCAACCTCGTCGATCAAAGCCGCCTTTCAATATAACATCACTTGAAACAATCAACCGTAATTCTCATAATAGGCTTACCGGGTCTCAGGTTTAAGTTTCAACAGGACTTGAAATTGGCATGCTTAATGTTGGCAATTGAAAGCGGTTCACGTGATGACCTTTGCTGACCCTAATTCTCCAAGTTCGTAAGAGATTTGGCACCGAAACTTTATGATACGACACAGATGCTCCAAGTTTTGCCGTAGAAGTTTGGATGGTGGCATTATGCTGTTGAAATATCGTATTATGCATGTAGTCTTATAAATTTTAAATGTTGACTCAACTATGCTGCTGTGGTACTTGTACTTATATAAAATAAATAATGCTGTCTTCTTTGAGTAACAAGTCTGTACGTATGAATACTAATGGCTTAAATATTTGAATCGGCTGCATTACCTATTATTTTTAGATTTTTTACTCTATTAATTTACTGGATATACCAATTGTTTTGGTTCTTTCATTATACTACTGGTAAGTACTTGTTGTGTGGTCCTGTTTTATTTAAAGCGACAACTGACGGGTGTTTTTGAAATTATCTGTAATCCGATTCTCTCCTCAATTATTTTAAGTTACATACATACCCTTTGGGATCTAATTGTTTTATTTTTTATATGTTTTACTAATGACGGCCACAAGCTTTCTATCTATGCTGTTCAAGAGACAGAGAAACAGAAACAGCCGAGGCATAATAAAACGGTTCCAAAGCTCTAACAAGCAAATGGTATGCTTAGTAAAAACGTAGAAGAAATAAATCTCACACCTCCTTGACCTTAATTTGTCAAACTGCTCTCCAAACTCACAACAGATTTTTTGATTATAAGAGTCAGATGTTCCAAAGTTCAATCGTATGAACTTTGCTAGTTTTATTTACTTGGTAAAGTGTTTGTGTTAAAGCTTTTTCTATTTTACGAGGGAATGTGTTCTTATCGAGGTTAAGTGTTATGGGAATTTTGTTTTGAACTTTCAGCCGAACCGTGTGATGCTTAATCATTCTTGAGATTCTCTTTAGTTCTTATTAAGAACTAGTGGACCAGCCCTTGTTTTGCTTTGGAAACCTTAGTGGCCTTTAGGATTCTACCTGGGTTAGTTCGGACCATCATTGCTCCATTACGACATGAAAGAAGGACAAACAAACACGGACGCATTCTAATTAACCGACTTCAAAAAAGAAGGAGGTTCTCAATTCGACCGTTATATGCTTTTTTTATGTACGTTCAGCAATTATTTCGTCGTTTATGGGCCGATTTTGATAATTCTTTTTTTGTTGTAAAGTAGATATGCGCAGTGGGGTCCCTTGATAAGGACACCAGGATCTGATGATGGCATCTTAGAGAAATCGAGGGGAACTTTCGAAAATTGTATGGACAACTAGTGTGTTTGTTCATGTTATCATAAGTACATTAAAGTGCTACCATTTCATGAAGATCTGGAGTCGATCTGATGAAGCCGAAAGACAGTCGAGGGAACTCCTCAACGGTTTACTGCAGTTATCTAGTGTTTGGGCTTGATTAATTTGTAGTGACGAGAACTTTACACTTACATGTTGAATTGAGCGCCATCTGGCGAGTATTTTTTGAGTTATCTTTTATCAAGATTGAAGTCGGTTATTTTTTTTGTAAAAAGCAATTATTTATAATATTAATACAAATAAACATTGATTAATTGGTTTTTTGTACACAGCAACGCCAGAGCATAACAGCTGTTATTGGCACTACGTCTCCATAACTGCTTTGTCATCCAATGAAGCATATTTCCGATGAATGAGCAGAACTTTCCACGAGTTTCTGCACATACAATTCCTAGCAAAAGGCAGTAAAACACTAAATTCAAACAGCACGTTTCCAAGTGGGAAGTAAAAAGGCAAAGACACAAAAAGGTTCAGCGTTCAGCCTAATTGGTTCGATCTAATCTAGACTGGACTGCAGTACTAAAGTCGTATTTAACCGTTTCGTGTAACCGACCGTATCTTCTAATTAAGTGAACACGTCCAGCGTGAATGGAGCCTAATTTTTATAATCTTTGCATTCATGGATTTGCTTAGTGAACCATCTTTTCTATAAATTGGATATGAAAAGGTTGGACGGCCTATTGTGGTTATGGCAAAGGTGAATTTTTTACTAATCTTCGTTTTGTTGCTATTTGAAAAGGAAATCATGGAGCCCACGTTCCATTTGGCAGACTTTGGTCACCCACTTTACAAATGAGAATTCTTGTGGAATTTATAATATTTTTTTCGCTTATCTAGTAATTCGCTTATACTCTCGGTTAAAGCTATCAATGGTTCCTCGAGAGAAGATTTGAAATTTGTTTTTTATTTGCACCTATGTAGGCCTAAATATTAATGTTTCGTCGACTATGATTTAAACCGTTAAAAAATCATGAAAAAAATCCGTTTTTAGATTGATATTTTGTACAAAGTTCAAAACCTCAAACTTTTTTTACTAAATATAAATATTTGCAGAAGACCAAAACATTTAAACTTTAAAACGGATCGCATGGAGTAAAAATCCCATATCCCGTAACTATGTTAACGTCAGGAATACAGACTACGGTAGCGGGGAATTGAATTATACCCGTTAGATTCAAATCCTTTTGAGGCAGCCGATAGATTTAGTTCCTGCATGTCGCAGCAAACGGATTTTATAAATAAGTTACATATCCCTTACAGTGCTAGAATTTTGTTATTTTTAATTGAACGGTTAGCTGTGTGTTATATTTTTTGTTTTTTTTTATTTTAAAATAAATATATGTAACTTTTTACGGATTGTTTAACCCTAATGCCTAGTTAGTAGTTACATTGCATGCGATGGTGTCCTAGGTTCGATTCCAGGCTGAGGCAGACTTTTATGCCATACGTGATCTTTCGTCTAAGGTAGTCCCGGAGCGCTATGATTTGGGGTTCTTCTAGAAAGGTGGAAGAGTTCTCCTTCAGGACCTACGTTGCACTGGTGACTCTCCTGGTTTTTTGACCAATTACCATCAGGTGGCTCGTCTGCTTTTACGTCAGCCCTTGAGGCTATAAAAATATATAGAACTTTATTATATGATCTTTTCTGAGCGGCGTCTGTGATGTGAGGTGACATCTTATAGTACTTGATATCTGACATCTTGGTATGTAGTCGTAGTTTGAGTGAGTGCGCATTTATTAGGGTTCCGCAGAATATTTCAGCCTTCATGGTGTCAAATAAGTGTTGCTTTTTTCATTTTTAACACGCAGTATTAAATAGGTATTTGGAACATCATTCCAATTCAAACAAAAATCAACACCTAAGTGTGTAAATGAAATCATGAAAGTGTGTTTTTAATTAATTTTAAAGTACCTACTTCCATGCGGTAAAAACCTAAAAACTCTAGACAATATAATTATATGTAATTATGATCAGAATTCCCCCTTTGGATTCAGTTCAACAACTAGTTTAAGCTCTGAATGCTTCACGATGACGATGCTCAGGAATTAGGTTTCCTATGGTCGAAACGTTTAAACTTATTAGCGTCGATGAAATCTCAATATTCGATGCGATACTGAATATTCCTGTATTAAATTCGTGCTACGCCAACCCTTTAGTGCTCGGTAAGGCCAACTGAATTAACTACTGCATAGAACTAAATCTATACATGTAAAATTATAATGGACTAGAGAACCGCCCGCGCTTCGCCCGTAGGTAACAGCCGCGTAGGTCCCGCTCCCGTAGGATTCTCGAGATAAAAAGTAGCCTATATGTTGTACATTTACCTATGACTTAAGAAAATTAACGATACATGTAGTATTTGATAGCATGATTCAGAACTTGCAAATGAATTTTACTAACGCCATCTATTAACAGCATCCGGAACTAAATATCTAGTAACAGTAGCAACGAACAAAACATCGATCTTCCCATGGGAATGAGATGTTTTTCCGCGATTTTTCTCCACCCTCCCAACTATCTCTACACACATAAATTATATTATATAATAGCCATGTTGCGACGTGAAAGAGTCACAAACAAACAAACAAACACACTTTCACATTTATAATATTAGTATGGATGATAACCGAGCGGGCCTATTAGGTTTGAAGTCCAGGGCACGCAGCTTTCGTACCTTTTGAGAGTTATGTGCTTTTTAAACATTTGAATGTCACCCGCTATATCGGTAAAGGGATACATAGTTAGGAAATTTGCATGCCGGGGACTTCGCAAAAACTCAAAGGTACCATACTCAAAGGTATGTGAAGTCTGCCAAGTCGCACTTGGTCAGCGTGGTGGACTGCGGCCTTAATCTACTTATTCTGAGAAGAGACCCGTGCTTAATGACGGGTTGAGCATGTGATGATGATGTGGAGGATGGTTGAGATAAAATTTTATTAGGGTTAACCAACAGGAATAACTTATCACTAATACCTAGTCATTGCCCCAATCTTCAAGGAAAACAAGATAGCTGACTTATATACAGCACCACCTTTTTGGTTCCAGCCATGACATGACTCCGACACAGAAATAAACATAGACTTAACACTCGTTTGTAAAACAAGGGCTGTTATTAAGAATGTTAGTTGGGCACTTCATTACTCGTTATGACATTGGGGCAGACACTGTCGATGAAAGTTAGTTGGTCTTAGTTGTTAAAAGGAGTCTCGCTCTAATTTGGTCACAGATATTACTCGTATGTGGCTACCTTGGTGACATAATATCACACTATTTTAGAGGTGACCATCTCAGTCCTCAAAGGTGTCGCAACACATGTGTGACCGAATTGAAACGATACTCTTACTAAAAATTAATAATAGGACTATTACTGACGTCAACTGACAGGGCTAACCATTATTAACATTGCTGGTCCACACACTTATTTAGAATCTAATCAATTAATATCTTACAGCATTTGCTACCTGGACTTACCATCCCTATCCCTAAATTGGGTCTTGTTCTAGGTCGGTCACAGTTGTCAAGGCGGCAGCAGAACAGGGATGCTGCATGATCGTTTGCTACCTTAATTCAATAAAAAAGTCAAGTGTCTAAAAATCTTAGTCGTGCAATCAATCATTACGATAAATCAAATGCATTGTTACAGTTTATCAGTTTATCTCTCGGTCCGTATGTTATCATTTCATGTTCTCCATGAGGAGCGTAAATCCCTTTCCGATAACTGGAGATAAGCGGCTTGCGTGCAACCTCTTACGACTTACTAACAGCCTGGTACTAAGCTCGATGTGGCCGTAAGCTTCAAGAACACTTAGCAAGCTAAGTAAGTTCCTGTTTCGCTGAAAAATACTGGAGCTTTTGTCGATTTACAAGACATGTTACTCGTAAAAGTGAAAATGTGAGACTCCTAGAATGTTTTTTGAAGTAGCAATTGACTTCAAAGATTGCTGATTTCATATCGATATGTAATAATATGAGAACAACATTAATTAGATTCAGTTATGTCAAATACGCATTATTCGGATAACTTAAAAACCATTCGTCAAATCTCATTTAAATTACACGGGATCACATTACAAGCACCAGTTTCCGATTAAGAAAATAATCATCACTATCAGTTCCCAAGAAGTTCCCAAATGACGGACAAATCGCTAGAAATACCTACACTAAGATAATATACAGATATCGAACATGGGACAAAATATAGACATGGAACCTCTTTATGTTTTGGTGGTATTGTTGTCCGTAGGCGATGGTGACTGCTTTCTCCAGGTGGCTCGTCTGCTCGTTTACCAGCTTTACAGAACACGATGGGTAAAGACCTTCCACCCAGAAATGTCCAAACAGGAAATTAAATATTCTTAACATTCAGAGTAGATGTTTCTTTGGCTCCAGAAATTTAACGATCAGTTGTCAGAAGTCTAGGAAATAAATTAACAAAAAGGGTTGTTTGAAATTAATATTCTGTTGCTGAGCTCGATGTTTTTGTAATTGCGAGCGCAAACGGAATCCATAATTAATATTTTAGTAACTTCTTCTTCTAAGTCGTTGCACTCTTGGCAGAGTGGTCGTGGTCATTCGGTATTTGTGGCACGCCTAACAATTCGCTGCCATTCTTCACGAATCGCTGCTCGACGGGTGCATTCGTGAACGGGGGCGTCTACAGCCGCTTTGATCTGGTCCGTCCAGTGCATCGGTGATCTGCCACGAGGTCTTGTGCCTTCAATTTTTCCTTGGACTACAAGTTTTTCAATGGAGCCAAGTCCACGCCGTGAAACATGTCCAAAGAACGACAGAATGCGAGCTCGTATTGTGGAGGATAGACGCTGTTTTACACCTATCTCCTTGAGGATAGATGTGTTGGTGCGAAAAGAAGTCCAGAATACTCGCAACATTCTTCTCCAGCACCACATTTCTAGAGCGTCTATCTTCCGCCTCTCACTCTCGCGCAGTGTCCATGTTTCTGCCGCATAAAGAAATATGGGGAATATCAGCGCTTTAACTAAGCGGGTTTTGGTAGATTTTGTAATATTACGGTTTCCCCATACTCTCTTCATCTTGTCCATAGCAGACCTCGTAATTGCCATGCGCCGCTTTATCTCACCCATGCATCCGCCACTGTTTGAGATGAGTGCCCCTAAATAGATATATGATTGCACCACTTGGCAATTCGCAATTTGGGTGATTTCGGGCAAGTTGTTATTGGCCCTGTCCACAATCATAATCTTGGTCTTATTGCGATTTATTTTTAGTCCAAATTCTAGGCTAGTGCATTCCAACCTCTGCAGCAGTTGTTCTAATTGACGATCACTGGATGCGAATAAGGTGGTATCGTCCGCATATCTTAGGTTGGATATTTTCAAGCCACCAATTGAAACTCCATCTGTCCAATCTTCAAGGGTGATTCTCATTATAAGCTCTGTGTAGATATTAAACAGGAGCGGTGATATTATGCACCCTTGACGAACTCCGGCACTTGGATGAAAATGACTCGAATAGTGATCATCTGCTCTTACTGATGCTGTCCCGTCTTCATAAAGCCGTTTAAGAAGGTGTACGAGGTGTGCTGGAGTGCCCATTTCCAAAAGAGTATTCCAAAGTTTTGGCCATTTAATAGAATCGAAGGCCTTTAGTAACATAGTTGATGAAATATTCGTTGGACCTAGGTAATCGAGTAAATTAAGCAACAGGCGTGGTCGGCAGGTGGATAGGTGACTGCCAGTGTCATAAAGTTTTGAGGTTCTCCGTGCATCGGAGGGCACGTAAAGCCGTCAGTCCCGGTTGTTATCGATAGATAGCAGTCGTTAAGCCATGCCGCAGGCTTTCAGGTGACATGAAGACTTCCAATATTTGACTTGGTACAGTCCACAATAGAACAGTATGGTGGCATTTTAGTGGCTTTCCCTGCTTCGGAGGGTACATAATGCCATAGCTCTCGGTTCCCATCGTAAGATTGCAGTAGTTAAAGATGTCGGAGAGCTTAGGGCTTAGCCACTAGCCTTTTCTTCTTACTTGGAGCAGTGTGGTGAAGAATGCCACACGTGCTATTAATTTGTTGAAGCCAAATAAAGCTTAAAGTAATATTATAGTTCGGTGAAATGTTTTAATAGATGACGTATGAGCAAATAAGTCACCTATTGATAAATGGTCATCAGTGTCATCACCGATGCATTTGCGGCCACCAAAGAAAGGAAGAAGAAGGAGAAATGAGAAAAACTAATGTTCTTTTTTCTTTCTTTCAGGTAAATTTAACAAAGCAACCAATTGTAGCTTTCTCACTTATGCCGATGAGTCTGTGGGTAAGTACCTAAGGAAAACAAAAAATAATTAACGACTATCATTACTGTTATTTATTTTATTTTTAATAACTTATCACTTATTATACAACAATAATAGCGACAAATTAACTTTACTTACTTTTTAGTTGATTCTAAGTTGAAATTATTGTATTTGTTTGTTAATTGTTATAATATAACGTCATTTGTTCCGATTAAACAGAAGGCGGATCAAAATTTTAGATAGTCATAGAACTAAACTGCAATATACGATACCAATCCCTTAATCTTTATTGATAGAATTAGAGCGAGCGTTAAAGCGACAGCACAGACAGATACTGTCCGCTACAGGCTTCCTTTGCCCTGTAATGAAATCACAGCGTCCTGCGTCATGTAACCTCAAGCTTTGGCCGGTAGTTCTCACACACTGTTAATATTATTAAGGACCGCTTTTCACTTCTAGGAATCAATAAATCAAGAGCCTTAGTATCTACAAAACGATTTACGTTAGGATTTGTTAACTGATTTTATCTGTTTTTCCTTTTGAAATAAAACAAAGACAGTTTATTATTTATAATATACAAAAAGATCAGTGATACCCATGTTATGTACATATTTATTCGTAGTAAGATCGAAATCGGTCCACCACCCCGTAAAGTTTTTTAAGTCGGTCAAAAACAAGAGACGCGGCACGTTTCCTTGTTTTTCGCTTAATGAAATAAAAGGAAAAAGTAATAAACAACTTTCAACCCTAGATGATAGAATTAGACCGCCAACATCGAAGCGATGGTAATTCAATAACGGTGCAAACCTTCACCGCCGAAGGCTCTTGCGTTTAATGTAACTACGTTATGTTATCAAGTGGCGCGTGGATTAACTAAAAATATAAACTTTATATTAAATACTGATATTTTTGTCTTAAGTTTGATGAATCTAATCTCTTGGTTTTGCTTTTTGGAACGAAGTTCTTTAACGCACGGTACGGACGGGAGCTAAAAAGTGCGAAGTGTAAGATTTTTGCGTCACGAAAATGGAAATGTATGCTTTTGCCTTAACCCTTTGATAGACGCACGGTGATTGTTAAATAAAAAAAATATTCCACTTGGTACCGCAATCGTCTCTCTCTTTCTATTCGAGGTATTCTATGTTCCTATGCATGAAATGAAACCCGCACCTCTTAGGCATATAAATCATGTTTATTATCTATTATATTCATATTCTGAAGTTAAGCATAAATTAAACAGAGGCACTTATATAAAGATTTTTGTGCTCCGATGTTTCGCCGAACCTCCGCACAAAATAAATCGTTTGTGGTTCACTGAAAAATGACACGCAGTGAAGGTTCGTTTGTTTTGTGTACAATGTTCTCGTCGGGGCAAGATCTTTTGAGCGTAATGGGATCGAGGCCTCGCTAAAGTGAATAATTTTGTATATCACGGGATAATTCACAAAGCCGGAATATTAAATTCTAAAGTTAGTAGAGTCTTGTAGCGTTGGTTTGTCAATTGTACTCGTAGGCTATAAATAAAATTAGAGTATGGAGTTTAATGGGTGACAAAGACAATTTTATGAGTGTGTCCGTGCCTTGGAGGACACGATAAACTCTGAACTGTAGACCTACACTAGCTTTACCCCACGGCTTTGCCCGCGTAGAATTTTTGTTTAAATTTAGTCCTAAATCTCGAGTTGTTAAATCCCTGGTTAAGAAGAATTCGTAAGATGTAAACGTGAGCATTTTTGTGCTTCAGAGAACACTAGGTAGGTATATATTTCGAATTCATTGTTTTATTAGTAGGTAGATACATACATAGTATTTCACGAGGCGAAACGTGCAAGACTTTTGAATTTCGAGTGTCAAATATACACACACGAACATATAAACATATGTTTTGCGAGGTAGGATACACAGTTATTAAAATTTAAAAAATACTTTTTTTAAATCTCAGAATCGAACCCGTACTGGTCAAAATTAGGACCATTCGTCACAGTTTTATCGCGATCTCTACCGCATCAACCCTTAAAACGAATAGGCTAAAATTCTAAGTCACACAAGACAGATGACCTCACAGTCCGAGGGTTGAGCCGATAATGTGGGTAAAATATACCCCTGTCTGCCGCCTCTTAATGTATGTGAGGTATCCTCACGGATGCTCAATTCATTTTTGGAGCTTGTTATCTAGAGTCTAAGTACCCTTTGGATTCCAGGTATATAAGCGGTACTATGCATTCTCGACATGCATAGATGTCGTTGGAGTTCAACAGTTTAAGCCCTAGACGGTAAAACTAATGATCTTATATCAAACTCAAATCGCCTCAAGTGTTTTTACGTTTGTGTGAGCTCATTTAAAGAAATTCTAAAAATAATACGAAATCACTTCAGTACAGTCTAATTGATAATTTAAATATTATTATAGATACTGTTATTATTATACCCTCTACATTAAATAACCTAAGAAGTAGACGTACATTTGAAAATACATTGAGACGAGCTCAGACGGGATTCTTTCTAACGTAAATGCTTTTTTGTAATGTTTTTTGTTTGAAATAAAACCAAACTAAATGTTAAATGAACCTAATAGGTACCTTAGTTTAACTACTATCACCAGCGAAATCGCATTAAAAAGGGTTAACCCGTTTCTAAAATGATCGCGCTAAATATGCGAACATTCAATCTACCTACAGTCTCGGTAATATTATGCATACTACATAATATTACCGTGCTACAGTCATTCCAGCAATCATTGGTTTGGGCTCTGTGGCGTTAATAAAAGCCTGCAATAATAGTTATGATCTATTGCATTTTCATATATGCGTAAGTAGATAAGGTATGTAGGATGAACTTATAGTCATCATCATCATCATCTCAACCCATCATGGCCCACTATTGAGCACGGGTCTCTTCTCACATTGAGAAGGTTAAGGCCATAACACCACGCTGGCCAAGTGCGGATTGGCGGACTTCACGCACCTTTGAGTCTTGCGAACTCTCCGGAATGCAGGTTTCCTTATAGTATTGGAACGAATTTTCTTATCGTAGGGTACTAATGGGAGCTAGAAAATGAAAAGTGTAAGATTTTTGTCTGAGAGGAATGGGAATGTACGTTATTGGCAGAGCCCAGTCATAGCAGTCATTGCATCCAATAATGTATCAGCTATCAGGTAAGGTAAGTGAGCTGTCAGGTGAGGTATGTCAGATATTCAAGTGTGAAAGAAAGAAAGTGCAACAATATAATGTATGACTTCATTCTGAGTGTTCTTCGACAGTCACGCATTTTTTCTACTAAGCAAGCAATAACAACATACTTCATGACAAAATAAAAATTCACAACATTTTTACTTTATACTAGCCTCCTCAGCTATGAGTGTTTATGATATGACATTTCATAGACATACTCATTAATATAAAGTGACATACAAGAATACACTCAACACAAGACGTATGTTCATTTATCTCGTACTAAGCAGCACATGCCATACGCAGAGATTTTCAAGTACGGCCTTTGTTCCCGGATTAAAACTAAATTTACTGCCGACTGAAGTCCGGCGCATAATAGAGACCGTCCGTTTTGATGAAAAACCTCTAGCACGTACGGTTAGTGTAATTACAAAAGAATCCCTCGAATCGGGAGTACAGGAGACGGGCAGAGATTTTTAAATACTTTCTAATTAACTACTGCCTCAACTGTTTCGTGAAATTGGTCAATAACATTGCAACATTTTCAGTTCCGTAAGCAAAGGGTACTAACGGAAACCTATCTATAGCTTAAAAATATAATAAGAAATAGATAGATGGATAGATGGATGCCCTTGTAGAGACATCGCAAAGCCACGTGAATTATCCATCCAATAGCCATCGTGAAGCTTCAATCACGCGAGGCATACAAAGCTTCTTAACAATCTTTCATTATTTGGGCACCCTCCGTGCATGTGGTTTCGCATGGTGGAAGATCACCCTCTGCCAAGCTGGTGGCCCCGACGGAATAATGCAGCGTCTTTTCCATGCCCACTATACTCAGCCAAACTAGCTGGGTTCAATGTAGAGCTTGGTGAAGTTTAGAACAGTCATAAGTCATAAATTTCCCGAAGCAAAGCGAGTGCAGTAAATTCTTTAATAACATTATAAAAATGTTTATCATAAGAAAATGTTTATCATAAGAATGTGTTATATTTTTATAACTTTCACTTACAAATTACTAGGGTGTCATGTTGAGGGAGAAACTCAAACGTATCTCAAGAAATGAATAGGTACTTCAAAGTTCCTTGTTCGAATGGCTTGGCGTGTCATTCCTAACCAGCAGGAACTAGTGTTGTTAAGGAGGCGATTTTGAAATGGTACAAGGTTGGAATACCATTGTTAATAGTGCTGGTTGCCATTATAAGTATTTAAGAAAGAAAAAAAATGTTTATTTACATTTAAGTAAAATATCCATGTATATATATTTAATGTTATTAATACAAGTAAGACGTCTTAGGTAATGTCACTTCGACCAATCCGCACTGGAGCAGCGTGGTGGAGTACGATCTAAGCCACTTGAGGTATAAGGAGAGACTGTTCACAGTAGTGGGCACATCAAAGGGTTGCAGCCGAGCAAAGGCAAGCAAGTGATAATTAATTTCCACCGAACGAGACTATTACTAATTTAGCCAACAAAGCATTTGCCAATATAATGTTGTCTAAGAAGCGATTTGGGCATGAACAATGGACCTCCATGTTGTGAGGGGAATGTCGTCATTATTTGACTTACAACGAGGGAAATAACGTAGCCATTTAACGTTACATTTATAATGTTAGAAATAAGTGACGTAAGATGTATTTGTTCAGTTAAAGCACTTAGTTAATTTTGATTTTGAACATTGGACACCCACCTCGGAGGCCTTCAGACGGCATTACAACTATACTTGGGTTGGCCACTAACCTTTCAACCGTTGTAGAATATTCTCTAGGCCTCCTATATGACGAGGAGAGATCCACGCCGTGTAGTGGGCCATTAATTGGTTGAAGACAATCTCTGGCTGCTGCTTGACGCTTTCTTTCACTTCTATTTCTAGTAACTTAGCATACTACAATAATTTTATTGAAGCGAAGCGAGGGCGGGTTATAAACTTAGGTAATTGTTAACTCATAACGTTAAAGCACTAGTTATTGGTACAACACATAACATAAATTAGTGTTAACATATAAATCTTGTAAAAAATCGCAGTATCCGTACAATTAAAAAGCTTTGCTTCGTATACTGAATGGACACAATTTCATTCTGTCTATGATCGTTACCATAAATTCCACGTTTCGGGTATAACGTATAACTCAAAGTATTGAACATTGTAAATCAGTATTAAAAGTCGTATCTGTTAATCAAACGCTTTTCGTATATTGTACGGATACGATTCAGTTTGTCTACACTCGTTCCATCTCTAAAGCGTGGAATGAGACAGTAATGAGCTTTTACTGCGAAACGCTGAGTGTGGTCGTGTCTAAGTGAGTCTATAAAGTACCTCTGTCTTCTATTTTAAGAGGGCCGAAGGTAAGACATTTTTATAAGGTATTTTAATTACTGTAGTGTTTTAACCACGGTTGTTTCTTTATATTAAATGGAGACTATGATAATATACTGGGTTTTCTATAATTCTACCTATTCGCTAAATTTGAAATTTAGACGTTGCTTCAACGTATTTTTTTCTTTCTTATCTGTCCTTTCTTGTTCATCAACATAATCCATAGAAATGTTCTATTAGTGTGGTTGTTTGACAATTCCTTGAATATAAAAAATAATTGTTAACAAAAATACTTCAACATCGGCAAGTAGAGAGAACCCAAAAAGTACTCACCAGATTTCGCTGTTTATATGGGATCAGGCGACAAGCACAAGCTTACGAATATAAAAATAATTATTAAATCACCCAGTAAAACGTTATGGGATAACTCAAAAAATACAGTGGAATGGAGAACCTCCTCTTTTTGAAGTCGATTAAAAATCAGCTTTTAGCTAATAAATTATAAGATCGAAAACTTAATCACACCTCATTGCTTTCTACAAAGAACTCTATCTGAAAATAAACATTGTATATTCATCATAATAGTGTCTGTTCGGGAATAGAACCCGAAAACCGCCAACGGTACAAAAAATCGCAGTATCACGATCCACAAAGCCCATAAGTGGATTTTAGTACAAAAAGTTTCCACTCAGTCTTTCTACATTTCATCTTTTCCACTTAATTCCTTATCAGTTTTCTTTTCCGCTTTGTTATCAGTTCCATTCAATTTGTGACGGTCTGCACAAAAGTCAAAAGGTGTAAAGGAACAGCGATATACTTTCGGTATATCCTCCTTAATTCGGTAAGTGCTTCTGACGGGAACGACGAATGTCCTTAATAAATCTCCTCGGTCATTCGGTTGCCATTTCTCGCGCCATTTTTGTTAAATGTGACCCATCGGAGACATGAAAAAGTAACTGTCGTAATTATCATTAGTTGCTAGCTGGATGATCGTTACAAAAATGTATTTCTTAGTTAATATAAGACTGATTTGTGGCAAAGTGTTACTCAACTTAAGACTCATTTCAAGTAATTTGCTTCTTCTTCTACCACGCTGGCTAAATGCGACTTACTTTTGGGTACTCTTCAGGAGTGAAGGTTCCTTCACCAAAGCAAGTTACATAATAATTAATTTCTGATGCGAAAATTCACGGTGCAAAGAGGATTTGGATCCAAGATTTTGCTTACCAACTTTTAAAAAGTTTTCGTAGTGTTACCTGTTTTTTTTTTCTTTTTAACGGACTTATAAAACGATGGAGGATCTCAATTTGACAATTTGTTTTATGTTTTTACTGGGAAAACCAATTATGATCATTCTTTTCATATTCGAAAGCTGGTGCTTGTCATGTGGTACAACTTTTTAGATTTTAGAGCTACCTCTGATTGTGCGTGTTCAATTGACTTCAACCACTTTCATGGCGTTCTCATGTCATTACTTGTCGATGTTGAATTTATTATTTGAATAAAAGTTATTCAGGACAATTTTTGTGTTTGATATAGGTATTATTTTGAACTAGTTATTTTGCTCTATCATCAAACCTTTGTGTCCGTCACAAGTCTCAAAATGGCAAAGGTGTTTTATCAACAAATTATTTAGATAAATATATTCAAAACAATTTGTTACCTTTTGCATTACAATACGCACAATAAGTTTCGTTTATCATACAATGTAGTTCCAGCTGTTTGAACTGGCTCGTATCCAATAACGTCTCTGTAACTTATGAATCATTGTACGTCAAGACGGCTTATACGGAATCAATTGGGACTGACGTTTTTGTTAAGGCGGAGACTAATACATAGATCTGGTACTGTTTTAGAGTTCTGTAAATGTGATGAAAAATCTGACGAATAAAAAAATTGTGTGTTAGGTTTATTCTCTGTCGTAGTTGACACAGAAATTATATATAATAATAGAACTTGGCTTAACACGCTACCGCGTGTCGATTTCTCTAGTGCTTATACGATTTTTTATTTTTATATTATTTTATATTATTTTTTTTTATACGATTTTTTTAATTTTATACATGCATACTATAATAAAATCTATGCAGTAATAACCGACAATAACAGTTCCGAGATACCAATATTAATTATTATAGATAAACTTTATCTAAGTGCAATTTTAAGAGGCGAAATTTACTTAGGTAATCTAAAGAATATTATTTAAAACACGTCTAAAAAAGTTATCTAAACCAACTCTTGATTTCAACTTACATTACATACTGAATAATATAGACTTTTTAAACTTGCAAACAAACAACAAATTACAACAGTATTCGTTGCATCCTAAAATATTATAATCACGGCATAAGAAAAACAAATATAAACCTACAATATTCGCAAAAATTATACGAGTTCCTTCACGAACATTGTTATCTATTCATAAAATATGGGGAAGATGGATTACATCCGTAGATACGACTTATAAGATTTAGACATTTAACGCCTGATTCGGACTTGGCAGCATTTACTCCCATTAATCTCCTTGGTGTTGACAAAAGCTTTATTAGACTTAGATCTCTTTCACGTATACGGGATTCCGTATTATTGCGAAAAATGTTTTATACTTACTTGTCGCTTAATAAAATGTTATTATGATAAATTATTATCTTGTTTGAAAAGCGCAAGCGGTTTCTTGCTATGGAATTACACTTCGTTTAGTTAATGTGCGAGACTAATTTGAGGTTCTCTTTTTTATATATGTATTTAACTAGGCTCTCTTAAAGTATACTCAATCACGCTGCTCTAGAGCGGATTGGTGGACGGGTTAGGGTAATTGCATAGTCAGGCTTACCGCCAGCGCGGTTCACTGACGCGCGGATCACGAGCTTACAAGTCTCTTGTACCGTTTCTTGTACGAACCGCGCGTGCCGTACCGGCCGTACGTCACATGACGTACATTTGTAGTGACATTCATCGCCGCGGGTCAACCGCGCTGGCGGTAAGCTTGACTATACAACCACCCTTAGTGGCAAACCGATGTATGGCGAGATTTTATGCTGCCCGAAGGCCTCCAGCATGGATTAACGTACAGCCACTAGGGGTAACTCATGCAGATAGGGTCGCGCCTGCTTTTGCGTACGTGCTCCACCTAGGTGGAGAACCTAGGTGGAGCACGGGTCCGGACCCCCTCTTTCGATCATTTAGCACCGACTCGAGCAACATTACCTGTAATAAAATTTCTATTTTTGACGACTTTTAACTTTCAAAATAAATGAAAAAATCATCACCTACAATTTTAACACATCTAAAATAGATTGTTTATATGAGAAAAAAATATTATGAGGGCTCTACATAAATGTAATAGAACCGAAGTAATTTTGTCTGTGATGTTGTTCGCTGATCTCAGAATGGGCTAAACCGAGTTGGATTCGGTTTTCATCGGTCATATAAAGTGGTAAATTTTCTTTAAGTAATGGATAGGTACCTACCTATTGTTTGAATTATTTCAATCGGTTTACAAATAAAATATAATGCTAATTTAAAGAAATCACGCCTCATAATTTATTATTTTGGGCACTAAGGTACACGTTAACTGGTATTTTAAACGCTAGAACTAAACTCTTAGTTAACTTAAGCTTTATAGGTTACCAGCTTCCGCCCGCGGCTTCACCCGCGTGGAATTCGTTTAAATTTCACCCTGCTATTTCACCCCTTTAAGTGATGAATTTTGAAGAATCCTTTCTTAGCGGACGTCTACATCATAGTGGAGCTATCTGCATGCCAAATTTCAGCCCGAACCGTCCAGTGGTTTGGGCTGTACGTTGATAGATCACTATGTCAGTCAGTCACCTTCGAATTATATAATATGTATTTAGATTTAAGGTTTATAAAGTTTCAGATAACCGTATTAATATTAATTCCTTTTTCTCACGAATCCATTCATCAGAATGAATTATCCAGGTATTACTTTCAAGATATAAAAACAGTTGGGGCATATTCCAAAATTTCCTCTAACAACGTAAAAATAACGTTACTAGGAAGGTAGGAAGGATCTAAATCTATAAACATTTTAACATGAAAACGCTATTAAGATAAAACTCAGTTATCGCAAAAACAAAACAGTGCAGAACATTTTAGCAGGTAAAAAAATATCTTGGCTCACGGTAGTGTTAGAGCAAAAAAGATATAATACAAAAGATGTCAGAAAGAGACACAGGGGAAAATAGTAAAAAAACTTTAACAAAGAAATAAATATTCGAATTTAAAATCGACAAGTAGAGATATCTCAAAAAGTACCATCAGATATCGCTCAAATTTAGATAGGACCAGAAACTGTCAAAATCCACTCAAAAAAATTATGAGAATTGATTCATCCCGTAAAAAATATGAGGTAAATTACACATTTTTTTTTTTTTTATGTAATTAAGATAGCAAACGAGCATGCAGTACCACCCTTCCCCTGCCGCCCATAACAACTGTGAGGGTATGTTAGTGATAATTAGTCCTGTTAGTTAATGTTAGTAATAGTCCAATTAGTTATTGTTAGTATGAGTCTTGTTCCAATTCGGTCACAGATGCGTTGCTACCCCTGAGGTCAGAGATGGTCGCCTCTAAAAAAGTGAAACCGGCTCCATATATAAATATATAATTCGAGTGAATTGAGAATCTCCTCCTGTTTCCTGTTGATATAAAATTTAGTCTTTCTGCATTATAATTAAGTCTTTCTGCATTGTTATTATAACTGATTCTAAAACAATAAACGTTGGCTGGTTTATCAAAAAGTTGATATACAGCGATAAAACAAGTCCTTAAAGACGGTATGAATCGTGAAGAATCTCAAATTTTACGCCCTGAAGAAAAGGGAGGCACCTCATAAATCACATGAAATATAACAGCTATTCAATTTGCCGGCTAATTCTTTTGTATCCGCGAAAAACGAGTTTCGTATTTGAGACACGAAAATGCAAGAAAAATACTGCGAATAAGAAAAATACTGAACGTTGAGTTTGAGGGAATTTATATAATAGTTTGTTTTATGTTTATTCAATTTAGCTCTTCTCGGGGTGAGTGGTCAATTTATTAATTGCCTCAATTGATGGTGAAATTGGTTACGCATGAAATATGAATCGTAAAGATACGTATTGAATTATGCCAGATTTTTGAAACATTATGGACTCATAGGAAGTAATGAATGCCGGTCAAAGAATCCTGGGCTTGATTCCCAGCGAGAAATCTGAACCTTGTTCTTGGTCTGGTTGTTTGACTGTGTCTTTATGTGTTGTCCATGGCGCCTACGACACAGGGAATCTTAGCGTGAGGTTATGAGTTATGAGTAAGTAGCGTAGTTTATTTTTTTTTTTTTGCAACTTTAAAAAATACAATTTGACTGTATTTATTTTTGTGTATCATAACTACATACTGTATCGTGCACGGTAATTCTTTTTTTATTCTAAAAATTGCGCATCACGTCTGGTCAAATATAAATTTGAGCAACATCTAACGAGTAGTTTTTGACCTTTTTTATCGGTTATTTTTGTGTTAAAATTAGTTATTGTCACTAAGAATTACTTTTCAGATATTACAACTCAATCCAATACGCGAAATTGTCAAACAATTGTACTGTCTCCGAGTGTCAGTAATCTTGGTGCGATATAAATGGTTCGCGTCATTCTCTTCGGCAGGTGATCGGTTCCTTCGGCGACTGATCTCTCGATAAATTGGCAATCAACTGAGGTCTTATGGCTTCTTTGTTACGCGTTTCGGGAAATATTCTGTCTTCGCGGTGATATATTATTATAACTACTAACAACAAAGTTGTGATGCGATAATGATATTGTTTTACGGTTTATTTTATTTATATCAAGTAATCATCATCATCGTCGCAATCGTTCTTGGTACAATAGGTGTACGAGGTAGTCAAACCTAGTAATAAACTAACCAACAAACGTTTTAACTGACTATTATAACTTTATTACAACGATCACTGTAAGTACTCAAACCTCAGACAGTAACTGGCTTGTGTGTTTTACACATGTTTTATTGCAGCTATAGTTAGGCTGCTTGGCTATTTTTAATTGCCCATTTTCAGACACAGCATTTTTCAGGGGATGTTTTATTGCTTAGTTCGTTGTCTGTACGGAACACTGTTTTTAACACTCAAAATGTTTGTTAACTAATTTGGTGCAATGCGTCGCACTCCTGCAAATGTATATTGTTCTGCAACAAACGGTTAACTTTATGAAATTTCAACATTATCTCAAAAATGTTGCTTTGAACACGCCAATTTGTACTCGCGATTTTTTCGTTGAAATTAAACTGGTCGAAAGGGCACGCAAAAACGTAAAACAAGATTCGGCATTCGAAAAGTTTGAAGGAAATTTGAAATTCCGAACAAAAAATTCTAGACTTTTTGTGTTTCACGCTTTTCATAGTTGATGAAACCGGTGGAAGAGTGAAAAAATTTTGTGAATGCGATCTTTAAATTTAAGTTGGTAACATACCGTACATTTTGTTTAAAAGCTTGAAATGAGCTTACGTCCGCTGTGCTTTCATTCTTTTTCCCAAATCTCTACCACTAAAGCACTCATTTGCTCACTAATGGATTTTACAGCAATGCGGATTACATGAGTAAAGTTCAGATGATATAAATGATATAATTGAGGGCTTCGGAAATATTAAACGTTATTATTATATTATTTCCCGTGGCTGAATATAAGGCAAGTAAGATAAACGAAATTCCCAAATGATTTTAATGTTGTTCGTGTGATAAATTAATCCGAATTTAAAATTTATTTTACGCGAGAATCTTTAAAAATGATTATATATAAGTTAAATGTAAGAGATTATTTTTATGAATTGACTAGCAAACCCGGCGAACTCCGTTTCGCCACAAGATGGCTTCGTTTTTTGTAACATTTCGTTTGGGGATTAAAGAAATTTTTTTTGTTTTATATTTGAAAAGGTGATAGAAAAAACAGAGATCAGAAAAAACAGCATAGGAAAAATAATTTAATAGACAGTAAAACGTAACATAACAGCTTATTATCCTAGGTAACCAATACGCCAATGCAACCAAATTACGTATGTACAATACACTTACAAATTGTTCGGTTTATATATTTCTAACACCTGCCCTTAAACTAAACAATTTGTAAACCAAATCAGACAGATACTCTTATATAATTAATCAGTATCTTCTACAACCCGTCTCACATATTGGTTCTTTATATCGAAGTAACTGACCCTCTGTACCCAGTTTCTTCTTATGAACCCATTTACATTTGAATTTACTTTGGAACTTTTCCCCAACAAATATTACATTTAGTTTCATTATAATGTACCTCAAGCCCTTTTGAAGTCATCTTTCCAACCGATTACAAATTCGTTGACAAACCCGGCACGTAAATAACTTCTGTTAATTTTGTAGTCTTAGTGTGCCCTTTTAACAACAGCTCTTCTTCACCATGTCCTTCGCTATGCATCTTTTCTCTGTTAGCCACTGTCACCAACCGCGGAGTATCAACAACATAATTTTGCAATAAAGCTTTGTTGTTCGTCATGTGGCAAGTTGCGCCGGAATCCACATACCAGGCATTCGAATTTACATCTATAGCTAATGCCGATAATAATGTTCCTCTTCACGCATTTTCACATGTTTCTCCTGCTTTTCCATTTTTGTTGGTTTTGTCGGACAGTTCTTTGCATATTGATCCTGTTTCTTACATTGAAGCATTTGCCTTTCATAAAAGGTTTATTCGCCACATTGCGCCTTCTTCGCTCTTATCAAAGCCTCTACGCAATTCTTCTTGTAATAGTTTGCTCTTTACTGTCTCGCTGCATAATTTAATATTAGAATTTTCCAATGTCAGGATAAGCGGGTCATAATCTGATGATAGACCGCTCAGTATCAACACTGACAGGAAATCATCATCTAATGGAGCATTAATATCTCGTGGTTGTTGATCCATCTCCGTGATCCTTAAGAGATACGCTTCCATATCATTAAATTGTTCTAACTTCAATCCGAACATTGTACGTAAAAGTCCAAGACGTCTACACAGTCCTTTGTCTTCATAGGCCATTTTTAAATTATTCCAAGCCTCAAAGCCAGCGGTAGCATTACGTACATGCGAAAACGACGATGGCTGCACCATCAAACATATTTTGGCAAGAGCCCGTCGTTGCTTGCGTTCGTCATTGTCCCTAGGGACACCCGACTCAGCCTCAACGATGCAGTCCCATAAGTCCTCATGCATTCCTCATGTATCAAATACATCCGCATCAAAAACTTCCAATTGCCGTAATTGGATATACCACTAAGCTTCTCAAAATTGACAGTTATTCCAGACCTCGAAGCTGTAGACAACAATGATGCCGGCATCGCCGATGGCGATCGAACATTCCTTTTGTTCTGCATCTCGTTTTATAAACAAAATTTAATACGTACAATTCTTTCTATTAATCTTGGTTAATAACTGGGAAGTGTGGAATACCTCATGGGGTATCTGGGCCCATAACCTGATAGAAAAACAGAGATTTACACAGCATAGGAAAAATATTTTATTAGACACAATTAGACAGTAGAAGGTAACAACGTGATATCCAAGGCAACCGTATGACAATCCTACCAAATTACATATGTACAACACCTACTTAAATTGTTTGGTTTACAATGATTTTCCCGGTTTTCCTCCTTTTCTGTTGAAAATTTCCCGAATTTTGTTTGCTACAAACCTCACGGAGCTCGAGACCTTTCCAACGAATGCAAAACCGTGGAAATTGGTTTGTGCGTTCTGGAGTTATATGATCAGGAAGGAAAACCCGACTTATTTTTATATAATAGATTACCTAACATCAAAATGTGTGTTACCTCATAACTTTGCACTGGGTGATCCGTATCTCTGTCCCATGGAAAAAGAGACATATTTACGACGTAGTACTTTTTTATTAATTATAATAATGCGCATTTAATTTTCAAAACTTTTGACTGGGTGTATCCGATTTTTAAAATTCTTTTATTGTTCGAACGTTGGTGTCGGTCGTCTTATCCCATATTAAGGACAACATCTGACCGGTATTTTATTATTTGTCTATAGTAAGTCAAATCTATAATTATACTAGTTAGTCAAATTTTGATGGCGTTAAGGTAACAAAAAGGTGAATGATCAATAGATCAATGATAGAGCCCGTAACACAAAGACAACATCGATCCATTTCAAGATGCATTTCACGTACACTGCTACTGAAACATTTCACAAATACACGAGGCTCTTCTAACAGGCTGTCTAATTGAAGAACGGAATCCTCCGGAAAATCGGTTGAGTGTACATCGAACTTGTGTGTGAGTTCCGTAATTTTAAAGTATCTAATTATACTAATTTTCCTTTATAAATTTAGATTTCTGCCCCGATTTTCCTGTATGCATTAATGTGCGTAGAATGTTAAGCGAGGATATACCTATTTATTATTATTATTATCAGTATTATTTTTGTATATCATCCTGAGCGGGAAAAGGCGAAAATCAGAATTGTAATTAAGGTTATTATTTCTTAACTTTGTCATTTAAATGTGTGTTATACAGTTGAGGATTATTTAGTAACCAATAATTACTCTTAATTCTAACTTGTATCGGGTAGGTATAAACATCATTGAGCATATTTTATTTTGTGCCCGTTATTTTCTTAAATAGAAAAGAAGATCCCACTGAACCCTTCATTACTCTTTGCCGAATACACCCCAGAAAGTTAATTTTTCTTTGTTAATTCCGCAGCCACTCGGCGTGTTTCGCAATTCTTCTACTTTTCAAACAGTTTAAATTAAAAGGGGGATCTTAATTATCAGTGACGGGTTTGCAATATCCCCAGAATTCTTTATTAAAAAAATTTGTACGCTCTAAAAATTCATAGTTTGAAACGATAATTAAGTGAAGATATTGGATGAAATTTGAAGAGTTTGAGTTTGACTTTCATTGTAATTTGTAGTTGATCAGTTCGACTTGAAACTTGAAAAACCTGACATTTATAAAAGATGGTAGTTTTAACTTATATGTATCCCACCAAAAACATTCTGTAAAAAAACAGCCACCTCTCGATAGAGCTGTTAGTTTATCTCTAAAGAGTAATGAAATGTCTAGAGCAAGTTGAGCCAAGTCTAAGGTTCCTTACTTACTATTTCTTCCTTCCTACTTCCTTCCTTCCTACTTCCTACTAATATTATAAATGCGAAAGTTTGTAAGGATGTATGTGAGTGAGTGAGTGTATGTGTGTGTTTGTTGCTCTTTCACGCAAAAACTACTGAATGGATTTTCATGAAACTTTGCAGTAATATAGCTAAGACATCGGAATAACATAATTTGTTAAAATTTATAGAGATTTTTGAAGAGACTGGTTACCCGAAGCGAAGCGAGGGCGGGTTTACTAGTATTACTATAATTATGTAATGTTATATGACTGGTCGTTGAACATTTTTTACACGTAAGTGGGTACAAGTTAACGACCAAGTCATGTAAATGGTCCCTTAGGTAAGTTATTTTATGAATTTTTAGTAATGTAACTAGTGAAGCAGCTTGCAACTCGCAGGTATGTTCGGTTTATGTTTGACTAGAGAACCGCCCGCGCTTCGCTTCGGGACCCGTAGGTAACAGTCGCGTAGGTCACGCTCCCGTAGGAATCTCGGCTAAACAGTAGCCTATTATATGATATACTGGACCATCAGATTAATTACCTATGACATAAGTAAATTACATGTAGTATTTGATATCGTGATTTAGAACTTGCAAATGAATTTTACTAACGCCATCTTTTAACAACATCCGGAACTAAATATCTTGCGACTAACAATCATCTATCTTCCCATGGGAATGAGATGTTTTTCCGGGGTAAAAAGTAGCCTACGTCACTCTCCACCCTCCTAACTATCCCCACAAACATAAACCATACCATATAATAGCCATGTTGCGACGTGAAAGAGTCACAAACAAACAAACAAACACACCTTCACATTTATAATATTAGTATGGATTTTCGTTACTTCGCAAATTGAATATTCACTATGTGTGACATAGAAGACAAATTAAATCTATCGGACTTAGTTTTTAAGACTGTTATGATTTTGATTAATTGACTTGCGTTTATTATGTACAATTGTACATAATATCTAAGAATTCAAATTAATTTCAACTTAATTTTGAAGCAGTTGTCATCCACCGATTGTTCTGTGTATAGGTATATGTTAGTTGTGGTTTAGTATATTAAGTCCATTGTTGTGGACGGCATATTGCTTAGTTAGTTATCTGTGTGACAACGACATAAAAAGTGAATAGAGTTTACCTTAAGATTCAATCTATACTACTAAAACCTAAGTAAAATTATTGAATCAATAAAGTGTAATAAAGTGTTCTACCTACTAACAAAGTTGTATAAGTAATTACATCAAATTCCGTTTTACTTCCATTTAAATTTCGTGAACAAATTACTTAGCCTCATTATTCCACATAACTCTTAGATAAACTTAAATTAATGAAACGGCTAAGATAACGGAAGTTAGGTTAAATTAATGATAGCCAACTAGCGCAAGTCACAGACTTTGTTTCAACTGCTAACAAAGTAATTTCTGACTTTGAGAGATAAATTATACATATAGAGCTGGTAATACCATCAGCTGTTGCCCTAAAAATTTTTTTATATGAATACCTAATGATGTAAAATTTTATATATATCTCGGAGACACTTGTCAGGATGGTGGTATAATGCTCCGATTATCAGGTTGTAAGGTGAAAAATAAAACACAGTGGGCGTTCAATACGTTTCTTCATGATTTAAATTAGTTTTCAGGTTACACAGTTTAACTTAATTTGATTAAAGCTTTTGGGTTAAGTTAAAACGTGATACAACTGAAATACACTTAGAGAAACGTTATGCCGTCGGGCATAGGTACGACGCAGTATAGGATTTTATTACAAAGTACACTAGTTAACTTAATGCGACCGTTCAGCTCGACGTCTGCTCGAGAAGTCCCCGCTGTTCGTAGCCGACTCCACAGGTGCCCTCTGTTGGGTTCCCCCTCCGATATCCCATCGAGACACGTTTACAATTCGTACAGTGTTGCCATTTAAATTACAGTTCCGGATTTACGTTTTATTCAAAGTTTAATGATTTATTTAGTTTGATTTTAATCTAATTTTATTTCCGTCTCCGACATATACATACCATACAAGTAGACGAAATTCGTGATGGTCAGTTGTGGCAAACGTAGCCCATGCACGTCAGTAAAGTCGTACAAGAATCTTTTGTGTGGGTGACAGAGACAGTGGCCTTACAGTTTGCCTTACTTGTAAGGCGCTGTCTCTGTCACCCTCACGTCAGCCACGCGCCAAAAGATCCTTGTACGACAATACCTAAAGCATCCCTGATGCATTGTCAGTATGACAGTAGGATAGAATTGTCAATCTCTATCCATGTGGTTATTTTATTATGACCACCCCGTTGCCTATACGGTACACCGCATATTGAAGTATATTTACGTATTATTTTGTCGGATTTTACCAAGAATTCGTGACATAATCTCGCTTGTGGTTGCATGTATACATTTGGTACATAAATATTATGCATTCAATGTTAGCTTGCCGTGATAGAACTTACTCGAGACAATATAATATGATCCTTCGCTCAGAAAGAATAGTGTGTTGACTTTAACCGCGGGGAATACTAAAAGAGTGATGTCTGTATAAACTGTTACTGTGACTTATTTTCTTCCTTATTCTATTCTTCGTTAATTTTAGTGCAAAAGTCGATGTGCTTTCCCATCTTCTATCCACTCTCTAACCGATGTCGCCACGTTACTTAGTACCATTTCTTCCGTCATAATTCACTAATACATCGGTAGCCCATTAAGAACGAGACTTTCTTACTACATACTTGAGTCTTATTCTACGTCAGTCACGGTTATCAAGGGTGGTGCTGTCTTCTTATTTGCTACTTTAATTCCATAAAAAATGCCCTCTTACTTGAGTCAACTGCCACATGATTTCTCGCGTTCACGCTGGGAGAGTAAAATTTGTTATTTCTTCCTTTTCTCTTCTTATTCTTTCTGCTTCCTCCTTTTTCTTGGCCGTTAATGCATCAAAAATATACATGTTTCTGACTGAAAATATGTAGCTGTTGTGCTAGAACGTTGGAAATTGGTAATCAAATTTTAAATTTGTTTTCAAGCTTCACAGGAAATTCATTCAATTTCCATTCCGATCATCGCATTACTTGTTTTTTGATTGCGTCATCCGTAACATTATTTTTCTGATTCTTTTTTGTGGTAGCTGTTCTCAAATATTTTGCATGCAGGTGTAAATATTAATTAAACATAAAAATTATATTCGCACTGCTTGACTCGGGCGTTTACTGTTTTTTCACAGTGTGATGGACAAAGGACATAGACCACCGTTGGCCAATTGCGGATTGACAGACTTCACACAACTTTGACCACTATAACTCCAAGATGTGCATGTTTTCTCACGATGTTGTCTTTCACTGAAATAAGTGGCATATACTTTCTTACGCACCTTGATTTCTCGAAAGGTGTTAATAAAGTTCTTCTTCAGGGTCGGCGTTACACTGGTGACTCCCTTGGTGTTGCTGGTGTCCACAGGCGGCACTTAGCATCCGGTGGCTCGTCTGCTTTTACATCAGCCCTTTAGGCTTTAAAAACCATATTAAACTGCCTATCATTTTAACGGCTGTGTCAACGCAGCCTACGACATTTTTAATTTCACTGTTTTTTTCAAAACTTTAAAGCCATTCAGCGGATAAATATTTACAACATCAAAGAGCTAACTAGGAAATTTGTCCGACAGAAAATGTATTTCAGCTTAACGGAAAATTGAGGTAATTTTTTTGTTAGTTACCCATTTTACTCCTGACGACGTAGAAAAACAACGTGACGTGTTATTCCCGAGAACTGACACTTCCTTTGCAACTATCAACACGGCTTTACAAGTATTTTTGTGCTGTTAACGGGTTTCATGAGAAATTCATTTTCAATGCTCTTTTATATTAGGTATATTCTTTTTTATCAGAGATCCTTTTGGTTGTCAATGTGCCTGAACGGCTAGAGATTTCTTTATGTATTCACTATAAACCCTGGTGGTAGATTATGTGGACCTGAATGGTAGAGGTAAGCTAAGTTACAACCCAGTAATGGCCCACTACTGAGCACGGGTCTCTCCTCATTACTGAGGAGGCCTAGAGCATACTCCATCACGCTGCTCCAATGCGGGTTGGTGGAGAGGTAAGTGGCCAATCCAGTGTCGAAAGTCGAACGTTTTCAAGCCACCCGAAGACCTCCGACATGGCTTAACGACTGCTATCAATCGATAACAACCGGGACCGACGGCTTTACGTGCCCTCCGAAGTACGGAAGCGCTCAAGAAATTTTTGCCACTAGCGGTCACCCATCGAACAACCGACCGCGCCCGCTATTGCTTAACTTTGTCGATCGCTTAGGATCGTGACGTCGACAGTATTATAACGTATAAATGGACATTAAAAAATTCAAAAATTCAGAACTACAAAACTTGTAATTAACTACATTACACCGCATTGCGTCGCCTAGGTTTCCCCATGCATCCTCTAAGCCCTTAATCCTTGTATCCCGTTTCAAGTATTTACGTTGCAAGCAATTGTACAATTAAATTCCTTAAAGTCCAAACGGTTTTATTGGATTAAATATAAATTTTCTGCGAACAGCGTCCGCGGAGCAAAAAATTAAGAGCTCGCGTAGAGTTTAATTAAAGGACACGATATATAAAATTTATTTTTTGTAACATTTAACTTATCTGTTTTAGTAGGTAAATATTGACATCGTATAAAATTATATAAAGTAGAATTTGTTATTTTTATTGATTTAATAGTAACACGCATGCTTCCGCTAGGTACCTACTATCTATGACAACTGTGATTCACACAACTCAAAACTCAAATCGAGACTATAATTCCGTTCGCGTTAGATATGGAATTTGTTTTAATGGAAAACCACGCAAATGCTAACTTTCCGCTCCTGCGATTAAGATTCATTGTAGCTAAATTGAACTTTAAGGACAATACTTGGACAGAAATTAAGTTGTTTTAGCGGGGCGACGCAATTTTATATCCTCGGCGATTCAAATATAGATTGAATGGTTTTTAATTAGCAATCATTATTGGATTTACATCCTTCGGGTTGGTTGTATCGATCACGATTACGAGATTACGAGTTGTGTTACACAAATTAATTAATTACATTAAAGGGGCTTCGTCTCCTGCGGTTACGTTATACTTTCAGAAGTTTCCTTCTTTAGTAAGTAATAAATTAAAATGTTTCAAAACTATCAATAACAGGTACTTAAGTTTGAACCAATTTCTTCTACATCAAACTTCAAAAAAAGAGGAAGCACTCAGTTTGATTGTATTTTTATGTGTTACTTTATCTAGACACGCGGAAGTGTGACAAGCCAAGTTCTAGGTAACATAACTGGCGTGCAGTACCGTGTGTAATATTACCCCAACCATTACCTTATACTGAGTATTTGTAGGCTATTAACACAATGAAGATACGTCTAAATCTCTATAATTAACCATAGTGATTTTTAAATTCCAAGCAATACAATAACAAACCGGAATATTGAACAAATACCAGACCGAAACAAGTCACAAAACAGCATGTAGATCAGTGCGAACTAACACACGATTTCCCTCAAAGCACTTATTCAGAAAAGAAATTCAAAAATTCCATCTATAAAACGTGAAAACGTAGATACGATGGAAATTATAAAACATTTCTGAAACGTGCCAGAAATTTGAAGCGAATTTTTCACAATAGCTGTCGGCGGCACAAAATGATTAACTGCGAAATGGTTCTATTGAAACAACGCACTATAGCCGTCAGGTAAAGAGACTGTGCATACAAAATTTAAAACAGAAATAAACGAATTCTAAAAACAAACAATTAAACTTTTTATTCTAAAAATAAATGACAAATTATTTTGTCGTTTGTTTGCAAAAATTTTAATACTTCAACAATATAAATTTTAACTTGGTACCGGATATTTAATTAAAATTTATTTTTGTTCTTCAATCTATGCGTGCCTTTATATTAGTTTTATTTTATTTTATTTATATTTGTGTGGATTGATTAATTGAACAGTATATGTAGATATAGTAAGTGGGTTGCACTTGCAACACAATATAGTATTGAATAATAAAAAAGTAGACGAGGAAAAAACTTTTTTAAGTCCTGTCAACTTATTTTTATCTAAGTATTGTTATACCTTGAATATAAAATATTACATTCTGTAACTGTAATAGTGGTCTGTACATTAAATAATTTATTTTGAAATTATTTAATTTTTAAGATTCCACTACAACGCATTTAAAATTAACTTTTCTTGTGCGGTTGATCCCACTAACTCAGGAATGGCCTTAATGATTTGGACACGGTTTTCACGAATATGAAGTTAGTCTTATTTAGTGGTAACGGATGAATAAGTATTTAGTGTATATTTTATTTCAATCGTTTCAAATTTACACAAGGTAGATGTCGATTTAAAAATGGCCGAATTTTGTCTCGTTATTAATTAAACGGCGATCTATCTACCTATACTTGAGTAGTAAAGCGCACTGAGAAGTGTGTTTAAATCTATACACAGTACATAACGTGTATTAGTGCCTTATCTAACTTTTTGTTAGGGTGCTTCCACATCGCAGTATTTTTTGGTTAATGATTTTTTTCAGTATAGTATAATCTGATGTGAATAACATCAGACTATACAATGCATTGCATTTATTTATACCATTACACTCCATACTACTGAGATACATTGATATCGCTTAGAAATCGATAAAATACAAAACATCCTATTTTACTTCTTATTATTTCTGAAGTGTCTATAGACTCTGAAATGTCTATAGTCTCTAGTTTTTCAGGATGGATGATAATACGTTGACTATTCAACGTAGTATGAACTTTTATTTCTTTATTATGTCTACTAACACTAGCTTATAAGACATACCTACTAACAAAAATATGGATACCTACAGTCTGAAATAAAGGATTATTATTATTATTTACTCTTTTTTAATAGTCAGAATGACTGATATAAAAGCGACGTACCACTTGATACTAATTGATCATCGTCTATGCAAGCAACACCAGGGCCCCTACTCTGCTTTTATAAATGCTTCACATGCGACTCACTTGATTAATTTATTTTAACACATTTTTTACATATTCCGCATATAAAATGTGTCAAACTATTCAAACGAGACCCAATTCATGTATTTGTAATAGCAGAGTAGAATCGTGGCTTAGAAGAGTCGCCAATACAACGTCAGCCATGAATAACTTTTTTACACCTATTTATTTATTGTTCTTTTAACACTAGAAAGACGGCAAAATTTAACTACCTACAAAGACGGCGGCCGGACAAATGACTGCAAGTACTCATAATTCAGAAAATTCTTAATTAATATAAAAAATGCTACAATGAACTTAACTGATCGTCTTATAATACTCATAATATAATATTTAATCGCAGTTTTTCTATTTAAAAGTTTTAATTTTATTACAAGAACCACAAAGTGGCTTTTTACAAGAATAGCATACTTTATTAGTTTTATTTTGACATTTGCTATTATAACACTTTCGCCTTTTTCGATTCTCCTGGATGATCGGCAACGAAGATTGAGAAGTTGAAGGCATAGGTTCTACACCTAAAGGCTCAGAACCTAAAATTCCTATTTCCATTTCATTATCTCCACTAAGTGCACTCGCTAAATCCAAAATAAATTTTCTCCATTTTATATTTATTCCTGTCAATTTCTTATATAAAATGTAAGAATTGATTCGTGCTAGATCTAAAATGTAAAGAAATACTTGTACAGCCATCCATGCATCTCCAAGCATCTGCTACATTTCCTTTGAAATTCCTTCTTGTAAGTGATGTAGGTCCTGCTTGCTCAGTAATAATATTCTGTCAAGCCCGATGATCAGTTGGAGTTGATACTGTCTGAAGTGCCCATGAGGTCCCGTCTGCGGCCGTGTAATGACAATCCTGCTCGTGAGCAGTACTGGCAAGCAAAAGGTGACCCCTACTCTTGCCACGAACACGTTTAGTGTTATTGCTAATGAAACGTAATATCGAAAGGGGGACCCGATCTTCTGGGTCAAAGTCTGCACTATCAGAGCTCGAACTAACAGCAGGGAACAAAATGTCATTATCACTGTCAATTTCTGCACTTTCAGATTTACACGTCCACTCATCGTCAAGTGGGTTTTGCAGTAAATGAAGTACTTCGTTATTTTTGAGTGTTTGAGACATTTTTACACTTATTTATTCACAATATTCTAAATAATACGTACAATATGACCACACTAGCGACTGACTAATAAAACAAAACCGTTTAGATGTTTACAATATAATATAATAATTGTAATATGAGGGCATATTACAATATTATAAACACTACTTAGGTTACAACAGTCAAATGACTGTCGCCGGCTTTGTACGTATATCAGCATTTTAAACAGTAAACAAAAACACTGAGAATGTTTTGGTCATGTATTTTTAAGATTTTATTCATAATAATAAAAGTCACAAATTATCAGTAAACTTAGTCAAAAAGTTTTGGAATAAGCAAACTTTTAAATTGAAAATCCGGTCAAATGACTGCTCCCGTCTTTCTAGTGTTGCGATGTGGATGCATCCTTACGTTCAGGAGATCAGCCATCCAACTGTGAACGATCCCCAGGCTTCTAGATAAGCACGAGGAAGAAATGTGATACTTGTTTACGAATAAAATACTCGTAACTCGCGTTGCCGTTACTCGTACTCGCGACATCCAATTTAGTGTGTCATTGAAGAGATATTATTGTCCTTGAACGTTTGAAAAGGTTTTAGTATTTTAAACATTTTATTTTATTTTATGCTTCGTGGTTAAGAATTCGGCCTCCTATTCAGAGGATTATTATATGAGAAGCGCTCATAGCCCGGCGGCTTGCATCGATCCATCGATCGACAAAGTTAAGCAACAGCGGGCGCGGTCGGTAGTCGGATGGGTGATCGCTAGTGGCAAAAATTTCTTGAGCGCTTCCGTGCTTCGGAGGGCACGTAAAGCCGTCGGTCCCGGTTGTTATCGATTGATAGCAGTCGTTAAGCCATGTCGGAGGCCTTCGGGCGGCTTGTAAACTTTCGACACTGCGTTGGCCACTAACCCCTCCACCAATCCGCATTGGAGCAGCGTGGTGGAGTATGCTCTAGGCCTCCTCAGTAATGAGGAGAGACCCGTGCTCAGTAGTGGGCCATTAGTGGGTTGTAGCTAATTCAGAGGATCCGGGTTCGAATCTCAGGGCACGTACCTCTGACTTTTCCGAGTTATATGCGTTTTAATTTTATGCATTTAAATGTCACTTCCTTATAACGACGAAGGAAAAATGATGGGGAAACCTGCATACCGGAGAGTTCGCAAAACTCAAAGGTGTGTGAAGTCCGTCAATTTTCACTTGGCCATTGGGGACTATGGTCGTAGCAGCGGGACGATTATCGGTTGTGCTCATGTTCCGATTGTTAAGTAAATAAATTAAAAAGAACTGTATTGAACCATTGTCAATTTTTTTATAAAAAGCAAATATTTTAAAGAATACAATGTGAAAGAATAACTGCAGCTAAACATGTTATTTTTAAGTTACACTGATTTATATTTTGTGTAAGCTGAACTATAAAATACAGGGTATTTCCGTCCACAATTGAAATTCACAATATTTACTGCATACCGGCTGCTCGCTATATATCCCACAATCTCATGATAAGTGATTCGTACGCTAGTGAGGATACCAACCGAGTATAAGAGAATAAGAAACTGTATTTTCGACATTTATTTTATTTAATCGAGACACAGTAGAGAGACAGCCAAGTTCGAGAAAGAAACGACATAAAATATTTATTGAAGTGCAGTACAAAATGTAAAACCATTACAATTATGTCTTTAGAACTAGGATTTCACTGTGTTATCGGGTGTGAGTATATGGGGTATTTTTCCCATGTTATGAGGTTGAGTCTTCTGGTTGGTTACATTTAGAAACAATAGTTTAGCGATAAAACGGTGACCCCAATCTCAATCCTTCGGTCGTGTTCATCATCTTCTCAACCCATCATGGCTCACTATTGAGCATGAGTCTCTTCTCACAATGAGAAGGTTAAGGCCATAGTCCACCACGCTGGGAAGAGTTCGCAAAAGTGCGGATTGGCGGACTTCACACACCTTTGAGTTTATTGTGAACTCTCCGGCATGCAGGTTTCTTCACGATGTTTTCCATCACTGTTTGTAGTAAGTGACACTGTGCTTAAAACGCACATAACTCCGAAAAGTCAGAGTTGCGTGCCCTGGGATTTAAACCCGGACCCTCTGAATAGGAGGCGGAATTCTTAACTTTTTATGAATGTATTAACTTATTTCATTCCTTCCTTCCCATTAATTTTTATTGTATACCTCCAAAAGTACAGCTTCAAAATCTGCATCAAAAATCGTTCAGTAGTTTTTGTGTTGTACAAATAATATACAGACGGAAAGACAAAAGTTCTAAAACTAATTATATGGGTTTAATTGGGTCTATTAAAACTTCTCATAAGTTCTTCTTTTTCTCGTAATAGAACAGACATAGACTAGTTACAGTTTTATTACAAGTTTAAATATAAATAAAGGGTAAGAAGTTCTTCCTCGTTTTCATCCGAGGGTACCTCATTGTTACCCATTGTTCCTACACAATTACCTGCAACTTTTACTAAGTTCGTGAATGCTTTGCTATTTAAATATCGTTGCAGAACTAGCATTCAAATTGGCCATTTTGAAACGTTTTGTGTTACATCATTAGTTATTCTGATCTCTAAAGGAGAACTGCCATGTTTGACCCAGACCCGACATGAAAGAAACATATCCCAGTTTTTTTGTTATGTTGAGTATAACAAATATCTATTATTGTTATATTCGAAATAAGTGGCTAACAACAAAATATTTCACTTTAAACTTTTGATTTTTTCATACTAAAAAGAAATGTTTATATTTATTTGCACAAAAAACTTGTAAAATAAAACAATGATTGGATTATCCAGATGACCTAAAGTTCTAGTAAATAATAATACGTAACAATTACGGTAAGAACTCACGGTGCGGAATTATTCCGCGTCCGCCGCAGAAATGGAATTGCGCTACGGCACATCTGGGAGTGGGAGCTTGATAGTGGAATATAATATTGATTGCTCTAATGGAGATAAAGGTTTTGTGACTATCTATATTTCCTATTTTTGTTAACTTTGGGTCATTCTAAATTAATACAATTGCTATTAAGTGAAAAATAAATGGTTTTCAATTATTTCGCCTGAGTAAACACTATAAATAGTCATAGCTATAAATAGTTGTTAGCCACTGTTATTTGAGATACTGTTACTATATTTTTGTTATATGTAATATAACAAAAAAATTGGTTGTCTGTAAAGTCGGTTTACTGACGATAGTTGAATGTGACAACGTCTTAAGAAAATACTGATGGAATGGTAGCATAATCAATAATAGTCATCCTAAACTATCTTTGAATACTTAGTTATAATTTATTTACTGTTATATTGCAGTTAAAAACCTTTATTAAATATTTTACCAAAAAGACTAGTCGTTGCATACCGTATAACGAAACATTAATCTTTAGCTAGTCTGTGCATATTATGTCATGTCAATGTGCCACAAACAAGTTAAAACAAACCTGGCTGGTTATAAATAATTTCGATAAAAACTAAAGAGACGTCAGAGTTACATCGACAAAGGCCGATTGTGCTTCTTTGTCGCTCGTTCCGCGCTCTCGCTTCATGGGACGCCTCATCACGCCTCATGACGTCAGATAACGACGCATAGACGTCATGTTTTTCGTGCGTGCAGCCGGGTATATCGATTTATAAAACGTAACGTTGTCACGTCAAAAACTGAGGTACTTTTCATTACTGTCGGGCCTGGGTAAATTTTCTATGGGCCATGGCAGTTCTCCTTTGAATTAATAAAGTCGTTATTGGCTACAACCCACTAATGGCCCACTACTGAGCACGGGTCTCTCCTCATTATTGAAGAGGCCTAGATAGCTGCTCCAGTGCGGATTGGTGGAGGGGTTAGTGGCCAACCCATTGTCGAAAGTTTTCAAGCCGCCCGAAGGCCTATCTATCGATAACAACCGGGACCGACGGCTTTACGTGCCCTCCGAAGTATGGAAGCGCTCAAGAAATTTTTGCCACTAGCGGTCACCCATCCAACTATCGACCGCGCCCGCTGTTGCTTAACTTTGTCGATCACTTACGATCGACGCAAGCTGCCGGGCTTTGAGCGCTATGAAGTAGGTATAAAAAAAGAAACTCACTCATTCATCGTAAAATATCTAAAACCGCTTGATTTAGAAAAATAAAATTTGAGAGGAACGCATTTACTAATAACTACAGTTAGTCTATATTTAGTCCACCCCAAGGTAAAATAGGGATGGAGAGATAGTTTGAAATTTCGCTGATTGTAAAACGGATTGGAAAATTGGTTCGAGATTACGGTTAGAAGTAATACAACACCTTTTTCAACGTTTTGTAGTTAAGAGGGTAAACTTACAGAAATTAAAGCCGCGGGAAGTAGCTAGTAAACAAAAAAAGGTACTCAAATATACTTATATATTTAATTGGCAGCAATTTATTTAAAAAACTACTACTTACTTATAAATTGTTAAAGTTAACATTTTCAACGCTCTTATATTCCGTTGCCCGCTCATTTCCTTTCTCTATTGTCCGCAACTTGCAACTTTGCTTCGCGGTGCGTGTAAAGATATTTCCTCCATATTTAAAAGAAAACAAAAAGGAACTTGGCGGGATAATTACAGGATCTGTGCAATTCAGAGTTTAAATAGTGTTTTACAAAATAGTTACGTTTCAGTTTGGAAATTGTTTTACAGTTTCTTGTAACATTATTTTATATAACTGTCGTTATTTAACTGCTCAGGTTCAAATTCTGCACACACCTATAATTTTCAGAAAATGTGCGAGCATTAGAACTTAATAGTTATCTACTTGTTTAGGTGAAGAAAATTAACGCACGGAAACCGGCACCTCTTAGAGTTTTCTATCATGTTCTCAAAGGTGTCTGAAGTTCGCACATTGCACTTACGGTACGGATTTAATGTAATTTGGTACAAAATACATAATTATGAGTATCATAGGTATCCGCGACGCAACAAAATATATACGTATGTGTCCTTATACACGTGTGTATGTGTTTGCGAATATGAGTATAATTATGTATGCTTGAAATAGTCAAGAGTTTTCAATACAGATACAAAGATATAGATCGCCTGAGAACTGACCTATCGCAACCGGCCTGATGTAACGTCCACGTCCACGTGAATCCATAAATACCTACACGCTACGTACTAGTTGCCAGGGACAATTTATTGGCAATATTCTGACCACTTAAGAAGCTGTTGGATGACCCGAGTCAGAGAATGAAGCGAGTTTTAAAATTATTTGTCAACATGTTTTTTTCAGATAATTTAGGAAAACCAAACGCACAATTTTCGACAATTGCCTTTATTGATACATTTCAATTTTTTAGCACGATATCACGTGAAGTTGAGCTAAATATTGAAATTGATTATTTTGCATCTATTAAAGTAATAAAAAATAATTTGTATATTTATTAAACAAACTTCGTAGCTCACTAGAAATAGGACAATCCATACTTATGTAATATTTATTTTATTAAATAAATAATGTGCAGTGAACATTAATAAATACATTTATAGATCGGTAACAAAGGTAAAAAGAAATATTATAAATAGATAAAAATGTATTGTATAAACATTTGTACAAGAGTACATTCATAGATATTCTATAATCGCTAACTCTTTTCACTTGGTACACAGCCAAGAATAAATTAGTGCAGCAACCCCGAACGGCACTCGGCGTCCTCAAATACTTGCAATTGTTGTTCACTTCAACGTTTCCTTTGTACCAACTAATAATATATGTACTTCAGCGTACTCGTGTATACTTTAATATACTCGTGTATTTTTGAGGTAATCGACCTTTGTCACGGCAAATTACGTGAAGTCGGAAATTGGCAATTTTTTGTTATAGACTGATGGGCTGACGCATTTATAGGCAGACGACCTGATGGTAAGTGGTCATCATCGCCAATGGACACGAGCAACACCAGGGGAATCACCAGTGCAACGACCCTGAAGGCGAGCTCTTTTTACACCTTCCTTGAAGAACCCCATGTCATAGCTCTAAGATACCTCAGAAGGAAGTTTATTCCATAATTTGCAAGTTCAAGGCAGAAACGAACATTCGTGATAACAAAATGATTCAAATTCAATCTGAAAGCGCGGAAATGCACCCGTGAAAGCCTTTTGATAAAAGGTTCTTAATCGTCATGAACTTGGCGGAGGCGCTTCCGTGGCTCCAGATGTAACGTTACGTGATGATTATATTCTGCCATTTCTGTACTAGATATTTATCTGTAATCAATAATTAATAATAATTACATTTAGTTCACCTGTGCCTGCAGTGACGTATAGAAGCTAAAGTTTGCACTGTACACTAAATTTCCACTCCCCTGTAAAAACAAATTTATAACTACTCCTCACTTTAATTTACGTTGTAAGCAAAATTTACTTACGGCATTTTAAATTGACGCAGTCAATCTGAAATATACCTAAATCACAGGGACCTAAAGTTGGCATTTGCTTGGGATGCAAATAAAACTAATTCCATATCGGACACGAACGCAATAAAATAGACCTTAGTATATAGCTCCTTGAGTCCAAGCTACTTCCCCTAATCGTGTGCACCCTGCTGAACATAGGACCAGGTTATTTGTGTCCTTGGTCCTTTCTTATTTAGATCCTTGGCTTTTTATTACGAATTCGTCATCGTTAAATAATAAAATAGGAATGCTATCTCCATAATCGAAATTAGTGATAACTCAAAAACTACTCGTCAGGTGTCACTAAAATTTGTAAAAGAAAAGACGACAAACACTACCTCTTTATTAAAAATATTGTAAAAATCAGTTCACACACAACGAATTGAAATAATGAGAAAAAAGAAAAAACGTAGTCGAATTGAGAATTTCCTCGTTTACCTAAAGTCGACACAAAAAAATCGCAAACCTAATGGAGATAACTCTTAAAATTTATATCCACACATCCTTTATTTCGAGGAAGACAACACAACAAGACAAGAAACTCCCAGACACCATAAACACACTAGAGATTCTACATCAAAACACATCAGAACTCTACATTCAAATTTTTGCCTCGCTGTGAATCGAACCCAGGTCCTTTTGTAGGACAATCCGGCTTGCTTACCATTGCGTCATAATTATGGACGTTTACTTTTCACCAACATACATAAAAAGTAGAATTCACCTACCTACTTTACATAGGTAGGTACCTAATAATACCTTATCGCTTTCATTATTAAATTATCTATAATATATGTTGGATAACATAGAATTATAGTTTAAGGACGACATAATGGCATCATGTTGTCTCTTTCTTTCTTATAAAAATAACATAATGGTCTCACTCACACCTATACTTCCTATACCAGCAACAGATGTATTCCTTAAACTGAGCGTTCGTCGCAATATGCACCATATTATTATCGTCTTGTGTACACTAATTGAATAACAGCAGAACGTTCCCCTAATTCCAGGAACGTGTGTGTCAATAGGCAGACAAGGAAAACTTAGTGACATGCGAATTTGAACTTTAATTGATGGAGCTCATGGTGTAATTTTGAACAGTTGTTTTGGTCTGTGGTTTATCATTGTAAAAGTAATTCAATATTATTGTACGCAAGCGGAGTTTTAAGTAACGTTATTTAGCAAGACTGTTTTGTCGAGCGTCCTTTGACATCACGGCTGTCCCACTGTTGGGCTTGCGTCACAGCTTATAACTGTGGCTATCTGTACTACTATATAATTCGTGGCTATAATCCGTCATATTGGTCCTTTAGGGCATAAATTAAATTCACGTTATTGAGAATAACTCAAAAACTGACTGGCAACTGTCAGATATCACTCAAGTTTTATGGGACCAGACGGCAGTTAAGTATTAGCTTTCGAATGTCGAAAGAATTATCGAAATCGGTTCACCCAGTACGAAGTTCTCTGAGCTAATACACATAAGTAATAAAACATACAGACGAATTGAGAACTTCCTTCTTTTTCAGTTCAAAAATAAATAATAAGCGCCACATTTTTCACCAATTTTTATGAAATTAAGGTAAAAAACAAAACGAGCTTGCTTCGCGGGGATTTGAACCCGGAGTCACAGTTCACAGTCCAGCATAATAACCACTACGCTAGACAGTTTGCAAGAATTTTTTATTTCGCATGTTTAATTCTGATATTTTCGTTCCGGGAAGTCCCGGGTTCGATTCTCGGCAACATATTTGTGTAAAATATTTTTATTATTTAAATTGATTCAGCGGTTGCATATTTTTTTAAATTTTCTTATATAAAATATTGCTTAAATTCTTCTTTCTTAAAGGCCGTTAAACTTTGAATAGATAATACTGAATATTAGGTACCGATACAGATTTTAACAAGTAAAATTATATGGAGAGATGTTCTATTTATCACAAACTAACATACTTATATACCTAATGTTCAAATAAAAAACTCCATCTTCATAAAATTTAAAATAGGAATCGAACTCAGAACTCTACCATAGACTCTACGTACGTTTAAATTCACCACTAAGCTCTTTGCTCGTACGTCGTTCGTAACACATTTTTAAACACATATATAAAATAAGGTATATAATAATATAAAATGTATACTAACCTTATTTAATGTACCTAAATTTTGAAAATTTATTGTCATAAATTATACAAAGTACTCATGAATATTATTTTTGGGTAGGAATAATTTCTCATTTAATCATTTTGTTTAAAATTTTCCCTAAAAAAACTTAAAGAACGCAATTTTTAAATAAAATAGGTATCTATGTATTTTAAGTAAATACAATGATCTCTATCTATACTTTTTATTCTTGTAAATCAAAATGTATTTATATTAACTACCACTTAAAGGTACATTGATATTATATCTAATACCACAAATAGACCAAAATTTTATTTAAGGGTATTGTTTATAAAAAAGAATATAAAATAAGTGTTGTCCCTTATATTTTTTATATTGTTGCGCAATATGTATAAAATTATCTCCATATTATTGTATCCATTCAACGTACAATGCCGCGACCTTCACAAACCGGCTTATCAGACGTTATCCCTATCTTTGTCATTCGCGCTCTCCTTATATAGCGTTGTCCTTCACTAACTCGAACAATTTTAAAAACCCAACAATATATTAACTTTTGATTATCATATCCGATTAAAATAAAAATTCTAAGCATTTTTTACTACGGAGACAAAGCGCTAAATCTAATAGTTTCCAAGATATAAGCGTTTTACCTGAATCACGGTGTCAAAGTTTTTACGATCGGCTGCATATATACAAACGCGCTCGGCTCACTGTCGGGGAGTCCGTGTCTACGCAGGAGAACAGTTGTGGGGACGGAGCTGTGAATCCGTCCCACTTGTGTACGCAAATAGCTCATGGTGGTACGGCTATCTATTGCGAATCAGTTGATGTCTCGGGCACGGAACGGAACCGGCCCAGCATTGAGAGTCCCGACCCCGAGTGGTCGTCAGTGAATCTAAGAATCGTTCCCTAGGTAAAGGGCTTCTTACACAGGAGGAAATGGTCCTCAACCCCACTGCGTAGATCCTTCGACTTCCTTTTTGTTTTAAAAACACATTTAAATTCACTTTTATATTTTTTATTTCACTTGTTTACGTATGAATTTATGTTTGGATCAGATTTTGCAAGTTAATGAGCCAATCGCTTCATTCAGATAAAGAAACTCCTCAGCAGTTTACAGTTTCTTAATTTATTGTTTTTAATTTATAACCCAACTAGCCATATAAAAGCGTGTTTTTTTTTGTTTTTCAGACTAATTCAGAGCTCGTTATTCTTTAATAGTTTGTACAGAGACCATTATTATAAGTGGTATCGTTTAAAGAGTTGTTTATTTTAATAAAAATAAAGTCATATTATATTTTTTTCATTGTTACAATTATATAAATGTGGTAAGGTGATTGATGGTATGAAGAATTGTTGTAATGGAAAAATATGTTTTAATAAATTACAATTAAGTACATAATATATTGTGAAAAATTCTAACATACAATATTGTTAACTCCCGAGCTAAAAAGAGGGGTGCTGTAAGATTGACCTATCTGTCTGTCTGTGGCACCGTAGCCCCTGAATGAATGAACCGATTTGAGTGCTTTTTTTATAACAACATTACTGAATTACTGTGTGATTGTTAAAGTAGGTTTGTAGTTATATTATATGTAAGCAGTAACGGTAAATGGTCTTTATGTCACCAAACATGTAAACTGATCGAAAATGGTAAAATTTTCTGCGTATATTTTTATGTTTTATTAAATATGGTATTATCCGACATACTTAAGAGATGTTATCTCCACGTGACGAAGGATCCGTGGTTCATAGTAACTACGACATCTTTTTCTTTTTACATACTTTTATTTAATTTATTTTGACGACCCGATTGGCGTAATGGTCAAAATGCCGCGCCGGAGCACTGTTTCGCGGGTCGTAGGTTCGATTCCCAGCGAAGCGGAAATTTTAGTGATGTGTTTGGGTGTGTGTCCTTGTCTTTTGTGTTTTCCATGGCACCCACGACACAGGGAATCCTAGTATGGGGCGATGAGTGTGTAGGGTTATTATTTGTTTATTTATTATCTTGCTTATTGGAGTGTTTTCTACATAATTAATTAATTAAGTGTAATTATTTAACAAAAATAATTTAATTAAAATAGATTGTCGTTATAAAGGATTAATGAGGGCACTTACGACAGCTTGTATACCATGCTGAAATCTCGATGGGTTCTGGGTTCGATGCCCAGCGAGGATACAATTAAAATATGAGTTAAATTTTCGATTCTCGGTCTGGGTGTATTCTTTTGTTATGTCCTTGGCACCCACGCACGACACAGGGTATCTTAGTGTAGGGTTATAAGTATATCACGTTATTTATTTATTTGAAACTTGAAATAAAAGCGAATACATTATGTAATTTATCGTGTGAACAAAAATGTAGTCCCACATGTCTGAAACCGGTTTTGCCCAAAACTCGTTTCTGATGATAATTGGAAATAAACTGGTCACACTCGTCACTATAAGTAGGTAATAAAAGTGAGGCAAGGTCGAGTTGATACTCTTTGATGGTCACCCAGCCATTTAGATGGATGGTGATTTAGTACGTTTGCAAACGGACAGTGACCTTTTGAAGCGAGGTCCCGGGTTCGATACCAGCTTACAATTATTTTAGGATATCTTAATAATTTTAATTATTTTATTTTATTGATAAATTAGCGAACGCTTCGCTTTGGGAAACTTCTCTCTTACTAAACTCGTTAGGCGTGACTCTTTAAATTGGCATTTTATTTATTTATGCCCTATTTTAAATGAAACAAATATTATACTTTATGCCATCGTTTCTTAACCTCGGGTCGCGACCCAAATCTGGGTCGCGGGCGGTATTGGGATGGGTCGCGGGAATTTTGAAAAGACATTAGCGGCCTTTTTTTACAGCCTGAAGGGCTGACGTAAAAGCAGACGAGTCATCTGATGGTAAGTAGTCATCGTCGCCTATGGACTCGAGCAACACCAGGGGAGTCAATAGTGCAACGCCGGCCCTGAAGGAGATCTATTTATACACCTTTTTTGAAGAACCCCATGTCATAGCGCTCCGGGAATACCTCAGAAGGAAGCTCATTCCACATCTTGCACGTGAAAAACGGACCGTAGTCGTTCGCCACGAGTCCAAGCGATGTGGATGAAACTTCAATCTTCGGCGAGTGGTGTGATGATGGAAGGGCGAAGTTGGCACCAAATCGAACAGTTCCTCGGAGCACTCACCGTTGCAAAGCCGGTAGAACACGCAGAGGCATCCCATGTTTCTCCTCAGACTTAGGGTGTTCTAACCTGCTAGTGACTCGTGGGTCGTTGACAATTCGAACCGCGCGCTTTTGTACGGCGTCAAATGGACTGGAATGGAAATGCTGGATTGCTGGTATTGTGGCGCCCCTGCCCAGAGATGAGAGCAGTACTCCATGTGAGGCCTGACCTGTGCTTTATAAAGCATCAGTAGGTCCCTCGCAGTGAAGTACTGCTTCGCCCGGTTTAGAACACCAAGCTTTTTGGAGGCCAATTTGGCCTTAGCTTCCAGATGACTCCGATAATGCACGTCGCTTGAAATGACAACGCCCAGAATCTCAACACTTTTACCAACGGTGAGCGCGGTACCCTGAAATTGAGGCACCATCGCCATGACAAATGGGACTTTCTTAGCGGAAAACGCGCAAACTTGTGTCTTCGTGGGGTTGAACTCAACTAAATTGAGTCGAGCCCATTCCGAGACTTGCTCCAGAAAGTTCTCAACTTCAGACACAACTTTTATTCTGCTATCCTCCACTTGTGACCGAGAGGCATTTGTAGAGTCTGTATAAATAGGCATCTCCCGTGCTGTCATCTGCATAGCAATGAATGCCGTTTGCACGCTCCAGCATGTCAATGATATGCAGAATGAACAGAGTAGGAGACAGCACAGATCCTTGGGGAACACCAGCGTTTATGGGTTTCAAATCTATGCAACAACCGTCAACTACGACCTTTATATGTCGCTCAGACAGAAAGCTGGCTACCCAACTGCATAAATTCTCAGGGAGATCGTAATGACATCATCATCATCACCAGCCTTCTAATGTCCCCACTGCTGGGACACAAGCCTTCCTTGCTGATATAAACACACAAGGAGAATGAGCCATAACCCACCAAGCGGGCCCAGTGCGGATTGGTGGGTGTTAACGACTGCAAATGCCACCGGGACCAACGGCTTAACTTACCTAACGGGATAAATATTAAGGATTTCGGTCACCCATCCAGCGACCAGCCTCTGCGAAAGTTGCTTAGCAAACAAACTACGGACTTTTTAACCGATTTCAAAAAAGAAGGAGGTTCTCAATTCGACCGTATAATTATATGCTTTTTTTATGTTTGTTCAGCAATTTTTTCGTCGTTTACGGGCCGATTTGGATAATTCTTTTTTTGTTGTAAAGTAGATATGCGCAGTGGGGTCCTTTTAAAAGGATCACCAGGATCTGATGATGGCATCTCGGAGAAATCGAGGGCAATTTTCGAAAATTGTAGGGACGACTAGTGTGTTTGTTAATGTTTTCATAAGTACATAAAAGCGCTACAATTTCATGAAGGTGTGGAGTCGATCTGATGAAGCCGAAAGACAGTCAATGGAACTCCTCAACGATTTACTGTAGTTAGTCAGGAGGTCAATACCTTAGGTACAAAGATGCTTTAAAACGACACCTGACTGCCTGCAACATCCCCTTGGATTCTTGGGAAGTGCTCGCCAAACAGAAGCCTGAGTGGCGTAAAACCGTTATCAAGGCTTCTTCTACTTTCGAGCGAATCCGTTTTGATGATCTTGACGCCAAACGCCTCAATAAAAAGACCCGTCCCAAGCCCACCTACTGTTACACTTACAACCACATTGGCCAATAGGGAATATGCATGATTTTTTTTTATTGTTTTTATAGCTCATTTATGTTAATATAATACCGTAAAAAATATACGAGTCATGGGAAAGTCCAAATTTATTTAAAATTAATTAATGAAAATTACAATGACATAAGGCCGATTCAAACGCCGCCCTTTTGGCGCGTTCTATGGTGACGTCATCGTTCGTCAGGTTGGAGTTGTTTACTAACAAGTGGTTATGAGCGAGGTTGAGAAAGAGTATTTTATAGTATTAAATTTACGTTTTCTAGTTTAATTTCATAAACGGAAGTATGGATGGAATCCGAAGACCTTATTTTAAGTACTGTATTGTACCTATGTGCAAGAATACGAGATGGAACGCACCGGACAAAGTATTTTTTCATGTTCCACGGGACGCTTATATAAGAAAAAAGTGGTGTAAAATTGTGAAAAGAGATATTATATCTACAAAAAGCACTGCATACTGTTGCGAAGATCATTTTAACGTAAGAAGAAAATAATTATTTCTACCAAATATTAATAGTTTTGGTTTAATTTGGCTTACAAAAGTACAAACCCTGAAAAGTTGTTGTAAGATTCTCGTTCAGATCTGGGATAAAAACAGATTTGATTATAAAGTATTCCCAAACACGGATTTATTTATTAACAACCATTTATTCCTAAAATATGATATGAAGGATATACTTAGTATAATTTGTATATAGAAGGTAAATGGCTAAATCTTTACAGGTTATGTTAAAGACTTTTATGAATTACATAGAAAAACTGTACGAGAACCATGTACCTAAATTAAATATCTATCACTTCCTCACCTTGCAGCTTTGACTCCCCTGATTTCAGCTGATGTAAAATCATTATTTGAGGCGAAGTACGAACTTATCATGAAAGCATCAATTTTCGGAAGATTATCCGACTGCGCCTTTTGAAATCCACTTTCAGACATTGTTAGTCATTCAACACACCACTAACAAACAAAAATCACGCAAGAAGTATACTGAAAGCAATCAAATTAACTGAAATATAAACGAAAACAGCTAGTTCTAGTATGTTTTTGACATGTCCATCGCGAAGGATGACGTCACGCCGATGTCAAACCAATGGCGTTGCGTTTCGACATTTTAAATTTGCCTCGTAAAATTTGCACTTTTTATAAATTTATTTCAGTGATTTTAAAAAGATTAAATAGAAAATAATGTGACAGATATCATTATTTTAGCGATAACGACTGTACAAAAAATATTTACTTAAATTTGAATGACATGCATATTCCCTATTGCACTGTCACCCTTGCAACAGGACTTATAGAACCAAATTTGGGTTTTCTAGTCACCTTCGCTCACAACATTTTAGCCAGGTTCGCCATTGACGGACACGTCAAGGAGGACATCATCATCATCATCATCATCACTGTAGTTATCTAGTGTTTGGGCTTGATTAATTTGTAGTGACGAGAACTTTACACCCACATGTTGAATTAAGCGCCATCTGGCGATTAGTTTTTGAGTTATCTCCGCTTATAGGGGTTGAAGTCGGTTATTTTTTTTTGTAAAAAGCAATAATACTCGTATTATGTTATTATCACTGGAAAATCAATAAAATGTCAGGGTCGCGGGCTTCAAATATTTTTACATTTTGGGTCGCCAGCCAAAAAGGTTAAGAACCGCTGCTTTATGCAAACATGTCAGTAGGTTTAGTAATTTCACGGATTTCGGAACATAAATACACAAACAAAAATGTAACAATCATCATTTTGGTTTTATTAATTGCGTTAATAAAGGCATCCAATAATAGTTTTCCTCATACAAACTTCGATGTAAGGACGTCGGTCAGTTACAATTTTAATATAACTATGTAGGTCTAGATATAATGCCACCCGGTCAAAAAACCTTATTGTAGTAAGGGTTGATTCGACAGCGGAAAAGGGTTAAGGGTGCCTTGGCGATTGATTTGGCCTATTAGTTTTACTTTGAAGATTTTTGTCGTATTTCTGGTAAATAGATTGCGGTAATGCGATTTTTATAAGGAAAATGGGAAAGTATTGAAATATACCTATTACGAGTATGTACTAGCTTCCGCCCGCGGCTTTGCCTTTGGATTTAATTCAGTTCGATATTAGTTCTGTGTTCACTACTGAATAGTTCGTGTCAGTTTCGTTCAGACGAAATCGATACTTAGGCCAGAACTTGAATTTTGGCCGAAATGTGCCGAAACCGAAACGGAAACCGAAACTTTCGGTCGGTCACTATCACGAAGCACAGATTAGAAAGCACAGATTAGAAAATAGTTTACTTCGTAACAGATAATTATTGCACTCCGCTCCGCCCCATTGCGCGTTGTCGGGGCGGCCACGAGAGCATCTTTTGGCGCGTGAGTGATCCTTGTACGAGTACGACTTTAGGTAATTATCGCGCTTAACTTAACTAGGTACATCGAGTGACAGAGGCCTGCCTCAAGTTTTGACGTGGTCGAAAGTTTCGGTAATTTTTTGCCCGAAACCGATACGACGGCCGAAACTAAATTTTCGCCGAAACTGGCCGAAATCAAAACCGAAACTTTCGATCGGTCACTACACATAACCCACCTCACATGTTTCGCCGTCGCCTTGAGTCGCCGAGCATATTAACCAAAACCAAATTACTTGTGTTCACAGTTCAAGTCTGCTTGTAAGCAAAATTACTGAGGACATTTTTAGAACCGTCAATCTTAATTACAACGATTTCCAGATCGGACGTGAACGGAGTATAATATTATCAGTGTTGCTAAACATCACCTGACACTTACATAAACTTATGTGCCACGTAATTACAATTCGTTATCAAGAATAAATATTTAAAAGTGACACATAACGTAGGAGCCATCGATGTCAACTAGCCATTGTTCGGCCGCTTGACGTATCTGAATCGGATGGTTCAACAAAGGTCCGCACGAGTATTGTTAGGCGGCTCCCGTACTATGCGTTCTCGATTATACATAAAATAAAGGAATTAATATTCATCATCATCATCATCTCAACCCATTATGGCCCACTATTGAGCACGGGTCTCTTTTCAAAATAAGAAGTTTAAGTTCATAGTCCACCACGCTGGCCAAGTGCTGATTGGCGGAGTTCACACACCTCTTACTTTTTGCGAACTCTCCGGCACGCAGGTTTCCCCACGATATTTTTCCTTCACCGTTTTTAGTAAGTGACTTTCAAATGCTTAAAACTCACATAATTCCGAAACGTCAGAGGCGAGGCTCTGGAATTCGAACCCGGATAGGAGGCCGAATCCTTAACCACTAGGCTATCACCGCTACTATTCAGTCAGAGATTATTTAACATTTGGTGGGATTGTAGTCAAGTTTAAACTTATAATTATAAATCGAAGTGACGAGTGGTTCGTACTTTTGACTCTCGAAACGGAAGGCCCTAATTCAAATCTTAGACGGTCTCCTGGTCAAAAAATATGTGCGCGTTACCGCTTGATTATCACTTGTAAGGAAAACCTTGTGAGAAAACCTGCAGTACCTGCACACTAAAGAAAGTCTTCGAGGGCGTGTATCTCCCAATTTGCATTGTACAATCATGAGAGGAGATCCGTGTCTAATAGTGATACACTTTTGAATTGCGATGAATGGTTTAAATAATTTAATGTTCGTATTAATACTACGTACAAATGAACTGACTAACTAACCAGACTAAACGTGCTTGGCACATCCAGCATATTCCTTCCTAGTTCTTCCTTCAGTCGGAGTTGAGAAGAAATTGGTAATTAATGCCTTTAGTGGTGATACTCATAAGGCATGTATGTTTTTCAAATTGATAGGCTTGATAATATCACATTTTTTATCATTGAAGTACTTTGAATATTTGTGTTAATATGGATGTAATCTTTTATTATCTAAATATGAATTTAAAAAGATAACCACCTTAAGTCACTTAAAATTCAAACAACTGTCTTCATTTTAACAAAATAAAATCGCTGAAATCAAGACAATAAACAATTACAATACTCTTTATCACAATATCTCGAATAGTCAGAATTTCAATTAAAAACTAAATAAAATACGTAGTGTATTCTCGAGATACGGTAGTACCAACCCCACTTACATATCACTAACGAATCTCTACTATTGTGCCGCTATTGTCGTCGACGTTGGTCGCTGTGTCTACTCCAATATTGAACTGGGTTGTAATTTACACTTCAAAGTCCATGCTTGGCTTCACTGTATTTTGGCTTCAATCCAGAAATGGCCCGATTCAGGAGATGAATTCCATCATCACACCACTCGCCAAAGATTGAACTTTCATCCACATCGTATGGACTCGTGGCGTGAATGACTATGGTCCGTTTTTCAAGATCGTTTTTGCCACGAACATGCAAGCTGTGGAATGAGCTTTTGTGGTATTCCTGGAGAGCTACGGCATGGGATTATTCAAAAAGGGTGTAAAAAGAGTTCTCCTTCAGGGCCGGCGTTGCAATGGTGACTACCCTGGAGTTGCTCGTGTCCATAAGCGACGATGACCAAAAAATGAATCTCCTCTACACGGTTCGCATACTCCTCTATATTGCTTTCCTACATTTCCTCTACATTTCTTATGCCGTCCGAATGTCTTCGACATGGCTTGGACACCGATTTACGAGCTCTCCGAAAGACGGGAACGCTTAAGAAGGTTTGTCACTAACGGTCACCCAAAAGTATTTCAAGATACCGGATACCATTATAGGGGTCCGTGCCCAAAGGATGTCAACGGGACCCTACTAATAAAGCTTCCTTGCCCTTCGTCCGTGCATCTCTTGACCAGATTCTTGATAAGTACATGAAATTTTACAGGCCAATCGAAGTCAAAGAGTGCGAAACCCCCATGAGGGGAAATAAAGTATTTATTATAAGGTCACGCAAGGTTACTGACCTATAAATTACGCCATACGATTTTCTAGTCTTTTCTAGTCCCCCCTGTACTTACGTGTGGTCACAAATTATTAGGTACTCCTATTCCCGGGTATGATGTCATACTATAATATGTTGCATTTTTTGGTAATTGTACTGAGAAGCTCTATTTTAAATGTTTGCGTTGGAGTTTAAAAACATATTTCTACATTTATAATAAATACATAAAATTAATTCTCTCTCACTTAATTAATTGTTATCCCCTTCGGTTGAATTGAGAAATGGGAATCCTGAAATTGATATGTCTGTGTGTATTTTGTGTATTTTAATGTACCTACGAGGCTTTGGGCAAAACGTCCCACTATTCTACGAAATAGTCAAAGCATAACGGAAGTTCCAGTCATCTCATGATTAAGTTATCTCAATCGTATGTCGGTTTGGTGATTAAAACATGCAATATTGATGTTCTAATGCATTAATTAAATTATGACGAATAACGCCCTCGCTTCACTACACTATACCAGTAAGTAATTACCTAAATTACGTAATAAGCTCCAAAATGGCTCCTCATTACGTCAGGCATTACATTATCTTCATCTCACTAAATTCTAATGTTAATTAGACTAACCATAACAGTACAGAATTGAGTCTTTTTAGATAGGTCATATGTAGACTCATAGTTGTTTTAGGCGGCAGCGGACGGTAGTTCTGAATGCGTGTTTGCTATCTTAGATCCATAAAAAATATTCAATTGAAGATATTGATACTTTTGATTGTACGTTACAACCTTTCTATTCCCAGATCTGTAGAATAAATTTCTGTCTTTTACCTTGAAGACACCCACATAAAAATCGAAACTAACACCAATATTGAGAACGTAAAAATAATAAAGTCAAGGTTATCAAGCGACGTAAAATTATAAATAGGATGGTAGGCGTTCAGTAGGCACCGTTTAAAATGTCAATCACGTAACTTCTATAAAGGAAATTTACCATTGAAACAAAGAGGCCAAATTCGTTGTTTTATCAAACATCCTGCCGTTTATAGAAACATAACCCGGTGCTTGTCGAATAATGTAACATTAACCCACGCGCAAAAAATAAAGCAAAAAGTCGTATCACTATTCTCGGTCACTCGGATGTCCTTAGAATGACCTGGATAAAGACAAACGCACACTGCGCTCACGTTTAATTTTATTGCTGGCTAGTTGATGTCTGTGCCACGTGGATTACTTTTGTCTGATTTAAAATAAACTTCTATCCCTAAATTAACTTCTTTAGAGGTTCTTAAATGGTGTATACTTTCATGGTGTGTACATCATACATACGAGTTTGCTCGCGGATTGTTTTAATGTAGATTAACCTTTAATCTGTAATAATGGAGTTCCGCAAAGTGAAGCCTGAATCAATTAACTAATAAGATAAATAAATAAATAAATAACGCTTCACACTCATAGCCCCACACTAGGATTTCCTGTGTCGTGGGTGCTATGGACAACATACAAGACAAGGACACACACCCAGACCGAGAACGGAAATTCAAACTCATCATTCAAATTTCCGCCTCGCTGGGAATCGAATCCAGGACCCTCGGAACAGCGATCCGGCGTGTTAACCATTGCGCCATCAGGGTCGTTATAAGAGGTTATTTTATTAAAGAAAATATTTGCTCCAGGAGCCAAATATAACTCTGCCAATGTACGTCGCTCCTTTACACGAATTTTATTCTAACGGACTTAAGGTCTGAAATATTAAACTCGAGTAACATACGACTTTGTTTTTTACAAAAAATCAGGTCAGGTGTGATTCACTGGGCTTTAAACACTGTAATAACTAATTTTACCTGCGCCTGCGGTCTAAATTACGTTTCTTATTAATTTTTTTATTGTACTAGTGGATTCGGCAGAAGTCGCCTTGCAACATGTATTATGAAGTAGACGCCCTCGCTTCGCTTCGGCCCTTTTGGTCATAGCGTGATGTTATATAGCTTATAGCCTACCTCAATAAATAGACTATTCAAAACTAAAATAATTTTTGAAATTGGACCAGTAGTTCCTGAGATTAGCGCGTTCAAACAAACTCTTCCGCTTTATATTATCATTATTATTATTAGTATAGATTTTTTGATTTCTTTTTTCAAATGATGTGCCAAGGAGTTTCTTTCAACGTATCTTCTCCGCTACAGGTTTAATTTTTTTATTTCCAAATCTAATATGGCTATGTGAAACGGTTGCAGGTATAAAATATAGGAAGTTAATAAGGATATAATAAGATATAGAATTTGTTCTAAAACATTATTTTAAACGCAGATTTTTCCCACTTTAAACGTATTTCACCAAACATACCTACGCTTCGCTAACAAAAAGACGAATGTACATAGTTCTCGGTCGAAAATTCCGTGTTTCGGTATTTACAAAGAGAATCTCGCTGTAGTTAACGACAGGGGAGAGGCAGTCGTTCGGTCCTGTCCTGCGACACAAAGGCCTCGCTTTCAGTAGTCGGCCTGTGAAAGAAAGAACCGTATTTAGCTATCCATATAATATCAGCTGATTATTCAATACGTGGCATTAAAAATTAATTGTACTATGAAAGGTTGGTCCAACGGTGAAGGTAGAAAATATCATTTAGATCCGGTGAATTTTTTTTAGAAACGACTATTTCAGTCCTTAGAGAAAATTCTAGCAAAAATAATAAGTGAGCAGATGGGTCCTGGTTAGTTGCGAAAGAAGGAAGAGTAAGAAAAAAGTTGTGGTCAATATTTATTTATTTATTCATATAAATAAATAAGGAAATTAAATGTATGAGGAGAAACATTATCGGATTAAAAGCATTCAATCAAAATAACTTTGTTTTAACATGATCATTGACGACCCGAACGGCGCAATGGTGAACGCGCCGGATCGCTATTCAGAGGGTCCTGGGTTCAAATCCCCAGGGAGGAGTTAATTTGAATGAGTTTAAATTTCCGTTTTCAATCTGAGTGAGTGTCCTTGTCTTATGAGTTGTCCATGGCACCCACGTCACAGGGAATCCTAGTGTGAGGCTTTGAGTGTGTAGTGTTATTATTATTATCAGGTGGCATCGTAGCCAAGGGTTACTAATTCAACATAAAAAATGAATTTTACGTATCAAAACAGTAAACGACATCAGTTTCACAAACATTTCCGAATACAGGGAATATTTTGCATACGCAAATAACCCATTCCGTGTAACAACCCCACTTGAAGGTCCTGCACGAAGACCAAGGGCCCTCCACAACACTTCACTGCGCCCGCTAAATTGGACTGATATCCATATCCGATCTAGACCCGAGTAGGGTAGGGTTATGACATTTATTCAAAAAACCTGACGTAGAATTGGTTCCAGAGTCAAATACATAAAATTCTATTTGATCGATGTGTATTTTGAGCGAATGAAATTCTATTAGTTACTGGGTATTTATTAACACATGACACTTTTACATTTTTGTTTTTGTCTGTATGTTTGTACCTATTAATCAAAAGGTGAGTTCAGACTACATAACTATAAAACATACTTTAGCATGTTATATTGCAAAAATATATATTAAGTTATTTTTAAGTTGCAATACATATAATAATGTGATCTTGTTATATAACCAAATATAACAAGACCACATTACAATAGCATGTTAAGTAATTTGCATGCAACCTAAGATAACTGATTTGTATGCTATTTTCTAATATGACCTATAATTTGGCAGCTAATTCAAGCACCAGGGTAATCAGACTTCTCGCCTTCTATCGAGCTGAGCTTGATTATATTTACTCACGAACATTGTTCTCATTCGGTCACAGCGCGTTGTTACCTCTGAATAATGTCCCCTTAAAAAAATATTAACAATTTCTTACTGGACTATTCCTAACAACCACTAACAAGACAAATTACTATAACACACCAACAGTTCCTGTAATTGCAAACGTTAACTAACCAACTAATATTCACTATCTGGACCCTCCCAGTCCCTAAATTGAGTCTTGTTCTAAGTCACAGTTGCCATGGGCGACAACGAAAGGGTGGTGCTGCAAGCTCGTTTGCTAGATTAATTCCATAAAAAGGCATTTATTTACCTAAATCATAAAAACACAAGTACCTACCTCCTTTTGTAATATAAACCTTGGAGATATTTTAAAAGCCTATCAAAACAAATCCGACTCATCTTCAATTCGAAACGTAATCAAATCCATTATCCATTGTTTGTTTGATGTAAATTTGTATTTGTACAATATTGTATTAAATGTCGCGACAAACAAAAATAATTTGGAGGACGATCGTGAATTGTTCGGAATCAATTTAATGTTTCTTATCAAAGAATATAACGATTGGATTTCGTCTACAAATATTAATTTCGAACTTTGAACTCTGCTGCTTTGGATATTGTTTGCGTTAAAGATAGGTTCAATGGTCTGTTAATCTACATAAGATAGAGGTCCGGCGCAGACAACGCGGTTTGCTTCATGCGTTTTGTGTCCCTGGACTAGAATAGCTTGCCCGCGTCGGTGTTACCGCCCGCTTCAAGTGAGACAACTTCATCAGATTAGTTAACAATGTCTCTCAACTAAGAAAATCTTCTACTGAGCTGTCACCATTAGGGCATGATATCCGGATATCCGGATATCCGTATTATCCGGATATCCGCCCGAAAATACTATCCGGATAATGGAAGACCTGTTATCCGGATAAAACGGATAAAACGGATAGTAATAATTTTATACTATTTTGACCATTTGGAGACATTTTGTTTGCTTAATTATTACGAAAATATAATATTTTATGTTTTATTTGGTTATTTGGAGATTGTCTATGCAACTTCTACCACATTTTTTATGGTATATGACCCAAAAAATAGTTTGACTGATTTTTCAACTACCTTTTTAACTTAGCCTACGTCTCGAAAGCATTGCTTAGCCTACGTGCTCGACAAACAACGACAGTTCATAAGAACCGCCCAATGTTGAGGTGCGACGTAACTATAATTCCCAACAACTAAAGGCGGTCAGAGAATTTAATTGTTATATTTTAAAAGCAGAAAGCCATGATGAATGAGCACTTCCTGGTGGTAAACTGATACGTCTGTTTTTATGGCTTTAAATCTCACACGATTCAGAAGATTCAGTGTCGTCCCATTGAAACACTACTTTATACTATACCTTCCATAAGCTTACAAAGTGGTGGGGTTATTGAAATTGGCTAATAATGACCAAGATCGATACAGCTGCCTTATTTGAAAACGGGAGGCGCGCTAGCAAGCTTCCAGGATTTTGATAATAATCCAATTTTGGAAGTAAGGCGTAATAGACGTATCAAGTATACAGGCTTTTAATACATTCATTGGAACACCCTCAAGACCACTGGCTTTTTTCACGTCTAGACATTGTAAGGATTTGAGAACCTTTAACAGTCTCTGTCCAAGTCTTCACACTTACCGTTCTATCATCATCATTTCTACCATCCTAGTCCCTTAATTTAATCTTTGTTCGGTCACAATTATCATGGACGACAGCGTGAGGGTGGTGCTGTTTGCTCATTTGCTACCTTGATACCTTTAAAAATCTCTTTCTTAGTAAACCGAATCTCTCAGAGGTACCCTAATGAGGTATTAGTGGAGGTACATACGTTGTTTCTAGCATCCACAGATGGATCTGTGGCAATAGACACGTGGTTGATCACAGAATTTGAACCAAGATTTTTGGATGTGACGGGGAAATTAAAGGCTTTCTGCTTCGCACTTATATCGGACACTTTGCAAACTCATGCATCAACCCGGAAAAATATATGACACGAAGTCTCGCAGTTATGTTTAAAAACAGTTTTAAAAATTTTAAGCACTTTACGGATTTGAGAGATTATGGATCAAAACGTTACAGTATTTTGGAAGTTATTAGACATAAACATCACTTTAACAATTCATTTTCGATTCAATACAATTTGCAGAAAATCTAAGATCAGTGGAGATCTTTCAAATGGCATCAACCGCAATTCAATTGGTCAAGCCATCAAAAAATAATTATGAGAGGTTCACATAAATAGACACACACAAATAGACCATCGCGGGGATAGTCAGAATAGTGTCCTATGTTCCCAAAACGTGGATATCTGAAGAAAACTCGATTTTCGGAAGTTTAAGTGAGACAAATAACTTTAAATTTTCGATAATTTTGAATTTTCTTAAGAGGAAGTCAAAAATATGCAAAGGTTTATGATTCGTTCCACTATAGGTAACAGAAAAAGTAAAATTAATACAAACTATGGTTGATTTTTTTACAAAAACATTAACTATCCGTATTATCCGTTTTATCCGGATAATATCCGGATAGTAAAATGAACTATCCGTATTATCCGGATAGTAAATTCGGGCGGATAATTGCATGCCCTAGTCACCATCCAACGCCTGAACAGATTTTCGTAAATTGTAGCTAAGAACCATGTCAATCCTGTCTGTTCTAACAAAACAACCACATCATAATCGGTCTATTATTTTAGGAGCCACGATGCCACATACAGACACACATACAAAGACACACAGACACATCAAACTGGGGTGTTATAACCCTTATTTTTGTGTTAGGGATTGACAAAAAACATTACTTTGTAGCGATCAATTCAGGCTTGACCGGTATTTCAAACAATATTTGACACCGAAATAGCCATTGTTGTCAAAGGTTACATCTATACAATACGAGATACAATAACAAATGCGGCCGATAAACAAACAAACTACATGTTATCAAACATAACCATTCAATTAAAACTCATTTAACTAGAATTATGCGCGACCCCTGACTCGTCGGCGATAACTTAAAAAGTACACATTCGAATATGAAACATTGTTTAAAACGAGTACATTACTTCGTGAACATAATATTGTGAACTAGTTGCGCATGCGATTTCGTTCGTGCGTAGTGTATTTTCCCGCGCGAATCCCTATCCTGCGAGAACCCGCAGAGAGGATATGTGTTGCTCCACAAACTCCTTTATCTCCCAGTGAAAGTCCCATAAAAACCGTTCGGCCGTTTCTGAGATTAACGTGCACAAACATACAATCAGTTATAGTTTTATTATAATGTATAAATAGATATTTTTTAAGCTATTGTATAGCTTTTATCGCGGGCCTTGAGCGCGGGGACCGAATTCAAAAATTTCGTAACGAAAATTTATTACACCCTACACACAGACATAGTTACTATGTCTATGCACCCACACATCGATAAATACCAGAACTTTTAACTGAGTTAACTAACTTTTACTTTATAACGGCTAAACCGATTTGGCTAATTTTAGTCTTGAAATATTCGTGGAAGTTCAGGGAAGGTTGCAGCGATGAGAAAATATGAAAAATTGCGAGCAAAATACTAAAAATATAAATTTTAATTTCCCATACAAATCTTACCTGTCAAACATTTGATTTTCGCCCCGTCGGTTCGGTGTTTTAAGAATAATTACATGTAGATCTGGATTAAATAAGGCGTTGGAATCGACAACATGTATTCATAATAGTCGAATTATCGCGTATTTAGGTTTAAAACATACAAAATAATAACATGACATAAAATAATGACACTATATTAATGACTTGAGGGTGATAGAGACAGTGTCATACAGGCAAGGCAAACTGTAAGGCACTGTCTCTGTCACCCACACGTCATTCACGCGCCAAAAGATCGTTGTAGGACTTAAATGTCAAATGTCAATTTTCTTTTTAAAAAGAATTATTTTGTCAAATGAAATAGTTCTTATGCTTTTGTTCAGAATATTTAAATCTTCTTTGCACAAATTAATGCATTACTTATCCGTTTCTAATAAAGATTAAAATGTCTTGCACCTATAATGTGACGTTATGATGTACGTATTCTTAATAGCGGCTACAAACTCACGCCGAGAACCCCCGAGAACACCCGAGAAGCGTGAATGTGATCGGTTTCTCGCAGTCTCGTTCTCGGGCTCGCCTGTGCTCGGATCGGTGTCGGTATTTTGTTTTGTTAATTTATATATAATGATATGCAATAGCTTTACCGCGGCAGTCTCCGAGTGCCACACGTCTTTTTTATTTCAAATATTTCACACGTAGGTACGAAATTTTAGAAGCTATTGATTTAAACATCTTTAGGATGTTAAAGATATTCTCTCGGTAAGATCCTTAGGGCATTAACAGGGTTAGTTGTTAAAACGGTAATAGAATGTTTTTTTGTGTTTTGAACGTTTTCTTAATTTGAACTGTCACGGCTTCACAATGGCAAAAATAACCACAGCACTGGCTAGTAGATTTACCTACTGTTCGGTGTTGATGTTGTGTTGTAATTGCAAAATAATAATAAAAAGGTTATACGTACATATTTTTTTTATGTACCTATTCTCAGCCAGCTCTTTCGCTTAAGAATTTTTGATGGTATCTTTATTATCTTTTTAATTATTATTGTAATTTTATTACAATACAATTTTAAATTTTCTTCTGTATAGAATGTTGTTATATAACGTCGCTTTTTACGTATGCGAAGAAAAAGCTCTGTGAAAGTAAAACAGACTTCAAAAATAATAGCTACCTACAAAGCGGTAATGAAAAGTGAATGAAAACGTTTTACCGGGCTAAGTGCGGTTAGGGAGACTTCACACATCTTTGACAATTTTATTTGTCTTGATTGTCTTTGACAATTATATTTTCTTCACTGATGTGTGTGAGTTTTAATAAAAAAATGAAAATGCCCTAAAGTAAAAAAAATAGTGACAGGATGAAAACCATTGGAAAGGGGAGAAAATATTAAAAAATAAAAGGAAAAATACCTTGCAACTTTTTTCTGGGTAAACCAATTTAGATAAATAAAAATGAATTCGATAGAAAGTTCTTATCGTCTGGTCCCATATCAATTTGAACGACATCTGCCGCGTAGTGTTTGAGTTATACCTAATCATGTCTAATTAAGGAATGGTCGTTACCTCTTAACTTGTTACTAAGTGTTCAGATTTTAATGAGTCTTTTATTCGCAAGCAGGAGCTTGTCGTGTAGTCTCATAGTAATTTGAGCGATCTCTGATGAGCAGTTTTGGAATTATCCCTTCTTGTTTATTTTTCTCTAAACAGTTAATTATGTAATAAATTCTACAAACAAGCAATCTCGCCGTAACAATTTTATATTCTCAGCAGGGTAACTGCACCCGTTTTGGGTACAGAATGATAAAGTAAGTGCGAACGTATGTCGACCCTATTTGAACTGTGATAACACGGACCTATCCCAAGTACTGTAGTTTATCACATGTGTTGAGCATAACACTCGCATGACTGATAAGGCTTTTTATTTCTACATTTATATTAAAGCCGCCTACGCTTCATCGTGGCAACGGTTACCATAGCGACAGAAATGTGTAAAATACTAAGGCAATCCGTAGCTTTGTTTTTGTATACGAAACGATATTATCATATAATTTTATTAAATCATAAATTTATCGTAATGTTAAATATGCAAAAGTACCTAAAGTAATGCAACTGTACCTATGTTTGATATATCCTGAACCGATTATAATTAAAATTTATGAAGAGATAATTCAAGACCTTGGAAATGAGCACAGTTTTTGGCCTGAAAATACGTTTTCTTAAATAATTTTACTGGTACTTAATCGAATTGCGACTTGGTTGAATGTGGGCAAAGCAAAGGTCAAAACTTAGTTTTTTATTTTCATACCACGTTATACCCAACGTAATAATGAAATCTCATAAAGAAATGGAAATCAAACCTAGGACTTATGCACTTATCTATTTATTCGAATTTTTAAAATTGTGACATAGATTTTCTAAATAACATAGATATTATTATTTTACAGTCAACTTTCCTTGCGGGAAGTTATCACGCGATACTTTACTTTATTGTAAGTAATCAAAAACATCATGAAATGTATCATAATTAAATATTTTATATTATTTAAAACTCAAGCGCCCTTAGGGAAATTTCAGTAATTAAAAGTATAGTAGCGATAGCCTAGTGATAATGAAACAGTCCCGAATTGAGCCTGGTACCCTAACTTTCAAAAATTATCGATGAATGAAAACTCTGTTTTTCTATGTATAGTTGCCGCTCATGACAACTGTGATCGACCTAGAGCAAGACTTAACTTAGAGACTAGGATGATTAGTCCAATTAGCAAATGGTGTAAGAATATTAGTCTGTTAATAAATGTGAGGACTTCAACAAGGGATGTTAGTCCTATTAGTTATTGTTAGCAATACAAGCAGTGTCAGAAGACTACAAAATCTAATTAAGAAGTACATATTCAAATTATTTTAATTAGCAAGTGAAATTAATATCAATTGTTTTACTTCTTGTTCATTATCAAGTAACAACGAAATATGTGAATTTTACTAAAGTTTTATAACAACTGTAATCAAATAATCCCACGCAAACGTATCGCTTTCACATAACAATGGCGCATTTTGTAACCTTTGTTACATATTAGAGTCTAGCAAATTTTGAGTAGATCGCAGATAATTTTAACAACTGCCCATTATAAAGCCATTCTTGAAACTCATTCGGGATTTTGTTCATGAGATTAATTAGGCATGTCATAAATAATTGTAGCTCGTAATTTCTTGTTTACGACAACCTCATTAATCAACGTCTCCTTACTAAGTTAACATTTAATTTTTCTTTCTTATCTCCGGTCCTAAGACCAGTAGACTAGTAGCCTATTACCGGCTTAAGACAGAAAGAGACGACTCTGAAACGATATTTTTTATAGTACCAGCTTTTAAAAGTTTTAGTCCATTTATGATGGATGTAAATCTTATTTGACTGGTTTATATCCTGTATAAATATGTATAAGTTTTTTTCGTGAATTATGAGTTTATAAAATAGGTATATTTTTATATACATATATAACTATCATGATTGTGAATGTATGTAGTAGTATTTTTTTACAACTTTCTAAACTTTCGTTCTAAACACTTAAAAATACTGTACCTATATATAATATGTACCAGGTAATGTACCTGTATATATTTTGAAATTTTCACAAAAACGTTACTTTCTACCAATTCAAACGACTTTTGATTTGTATTTATAAGTAATAATAAACCTAGTGGATATCTAGTTCATGTAGTAAATAACAAAAAATTGGTTGCCTGTAAAGTCGGTATACGGGCGAAAGTTTTACGTGACAACGACTTTGAGTGGTAAAATAATTTTAATGTGAATATTCATTCGTATAGTAGGAAGAAGGATGAAATAATAGTAACAATTTAAAACATTTATTTATACAAAGTATAGCGATGTGCGTGAGGTATGCGTGTGTAGATGAAGAAATGAAAATGTCTAGGCTCGATAAATCACAGAGCGTTGTATTCGAAACACACAAGAGTAGGATACACAAAACACACAAGAAAGAAAGTCAGAAGGAGAGCACAGTATAGTAACAAGCAAGAGAAATGGAAGAACTAGGTAGTCTAGATTGGATCGGAAAGTACATATGACAATGCTAGCGCAAGAGAGAGGCACGGGTGTCGCGTAGAACGGTTAACAGCTGACTGGCGAGGGAGCGGTAACCGACTGGCCAGTTAGTAGCGGCCGAGGCGGCGCGCGCGCATCTACGTAACTATACTTATGGTATAGGCGGTGCCGGCTGCATACTACGCGTATCACCCGGGTTTGTTATAGAATAAAATAAATATTATAAATGTATGAATATGTTAGTGTGTTTGATGTGTGAATGTATGTGTGTGTGTAAATAGAATCAATATAAATATTATTAGGTGTATAAAATAATAAATAATGTTTTAAATAAATATTATGCATAGTTAAATAGATAAATAAAATAATATATAAGTATATAGATATAATAGTTAAGTCACCCACAACACTCCCCTCCAGAGGCCGTGTCTACGGACGATAATAATCCGGGAAGCGGACCTGCCTTCCTGACCGAGTTGTTTTCGATGCTAGGGATGGGGATGGAGATTGAGAAGGAGAAGGAAGGGAAGGGGGAGAGATGGCAGGGATAGGTTGTGGTTCTAGGTCGTTACACAATATGTAGGCCGGTTTTAGACGATCTACGGATACTGTCACGTCTTTGCCTTTGAGTCGAATTTTAAATACTTTCAAGTCTCTCTTTATAACTTCATGTGGGCCGGTGTATGCAGGCTGTAGCGAACCACGTAGCGCGTCTTCCCTGAGGAATACGTGGCTACATGTAGCAAGATCTTTATACACGAAGACTTTCTTTTGAGAGTGGTGTTGCGGTGGTACGGGACGGAGTTTCTCAGCGAAGGACTTGATTCGCGCCGAGAAGTCAGTGATGTCAGTGGTATAGCCGGGGACCTTGTCACCGAAAAATTCACCGGGGAGCCTGAGTGGTTCACCGTAGACGAGTTCGGCTGAAGAAGCGATTAAATCTTCTTTAAACGCGCTTCTTATGCCGAGTAAGACGAATGACAAGGACTCAGTCCAACCGTGATCTGCGTGGCAAGTTATAGCGGCCTTTAATTGACGGTGAAAGCGCTCAACCATCCCGTTACATTGGGGATGGTAAGACGATGTGCGCCGTTGTTTGAAGCCGATGGATTTTGACAACTGGTGGAAAAGTGCAGATTCAAACTGCCTACCTTGGTCAGAGATGATATCTGTGGGGCAGCCGAATCGCGATACCCAGCATGAAATAAATGCTTTCGCTACCGTTTCCGCTGTGATGTCAGAGAGAGGAACGACTTCTGGCCACCGTGTGAAGCGGTCGACCATTGTCAAACAATAACGAAATCTGTCATCGAGAGGCAATGGTCCGACCAGATCGATATGCACGTATTTAAAACGTGACGAAGGCAAGTCAAGTCTACCTACAGGCGATGCGACGTGACGAGTAATTTTTGTGCGCTGGCATGCCAAACATGTTTTGGACCATTCGCGGCAGTCCTTACGCATATTTGGCCAAACGAAGCGCTGTGCTACGAGTTTAGCGGAGGCATTAGCACCGGGGTGGCTGAGGGAATGCAGTGACTGGAAAATCTGCCTTCTTAAATTCGAAGTAACGAAAGGCCTGGGCGTCGTTGTACTGACGTCGCAGTACAGCATGGCACGACTCCCAGGGATTGACATTTTGTTAAGTCGAAGAGATGTGTCACCTTGTAGGCATTCTTGCAGCTCGGGATCTGTGGCTTGGGACTCTGCTAACACTTCCAGGTCGACTGGTAACTGAATTTCGTTCACGCGGGAAAGAGTATCAGCTACAACGTTGTCTTTGCCCGAAATGTGTTGTATATCAGTCGTGAACTGTGATATTAGGTCTAGATGTCTATACTGACGTGGTGAACAATTGTTCTTTCGCTGGTGAAATGCGTAACATAACGGCTTATGGTCAGTATAGACGGTGAAGTGTGTGGCCTCTAGCATGTGCCGAAAATATTTAATACTCTCGTAGACGGCGAGAAGTTCGCGGTCGTACGGGGAGTATTTTACCTGTGAAGGGCTGAGTTTTCTGGAGAAAAATGCTAAGGGCTGCCAATGTCCGTCGCTAAACTGCTGCAGCACAGCGCCTATCGCGGTATCAGACGCGTCTGTCACGAGTCCTAGTTTGGCCTGTGGGTCAGGATGGGCCAGCAGTGCTGCTTCGCCTAACGTTCTAATGCACTCACGGAAGGCGTGCAGGGCGTCGCCTTTTATGTCGACTGGCTGCGAAGCCTTAACGGAGCCGGTTAGGAGAGCGTTTAGTGGAGCCTGTACGTGCGCGGCGTTTGGTATAAATCGCCTGTAAAAGTTTATCATTCCTAAAAATCGTCTAAGCTCCCTAACCGTCTTTGGGACAGGAAATTCGGATATGGCTTGAATTTTGCTCTCCAATGGTTTAGTGCCCTCTTCAGAAATACTATAACCTAGAAATGTTACATTCGGCGCGCCGAAGACACACTTATTGACATTAATAAGAACGCCGTAGTCCCTCATTCGAGAAAAAATTTGATGTAAGTGGTCTTCGTGCTCCTTCTGTGACTTAGAAAATATTAAAATGTCGTCTAAGTATGGAAAACAAAATTCAAGGCCACGCGTCATTTCATCAATGAACCGTTGAAAAGTTTGTCCGGCGTTTCGCAAACCAAACGTCATAAAGGGAAACTCATACAAGCCGAATGGTGTTGTGATGGCCGTTTTAGGTATATCCTCAGGGGCAACTGGAATTTGATTATAGGCTTTAACTAAATCTATCGTTGAAAAGATTTTACAACCAGACAGACAGTGCGAAAAATCGTGTATATGTCTGATAGGGTATTTGTCTGGGATAGTTCTTGCATTTAATAACCTATAATCGCCGCAAGGGCGCCAGCCGTTGTCCTTCTTGGATACTAAGTGGAGTGGGGAGGACCAGGGACTGTCGGAAGGGCGGGCGGTACCATTATTGAGCATCGCTTGAAATTCCTGTTTCGCGATTTTTAATTTGTCCGGGGCTAGCCGCCGTGGAGAGCACGACACTGGAGGCCCGGGAGTGGTGCGGATGTGGTGTACAGTGTAGTGTTTGATGACACCCGGAGTACCAGCCGGCCGCGTGATCTCTGGATACTGTGATAGAATGGGTAAGTACATACCTGCTTGGTCCCCGCCAGTCAACACCTTAACACTATGAACTAAACTATTAGGCTTAGCTAAAGCAGCTTGAGCACTAGCGCTTGTTAAGCCGTCGACAAGCCTACGGTTACTTACGTCTACGCTTAGTTGGTAATGTGACAAAAAATCAACACCGATTATGGCTTTAGTTACATCAGCGATAACAAAGCGCCACGGAAAGTCGCGACGTAAGCCAAGATTTAAATTTAATTGTAAGTAACCGTAAGTGTCAATAGCAGACCCGTTAGCAGCACATAATTGAAATGAAGTTTTATTACGGCACTCGCGAAGTTCTTTAATCGGATACACACAAACATCACTTCCAGTATCTATTAAAAAAGTCGTTTTAGAGTTTTTGTCCGTGATGAATAGGCGACCGGTAGACCGTTGGCAATCATTTGTCGCCATCACTGATTGCCGGTCCCGTTTCCCGTCGTATAGTCGCACGGTTTGATGCACTTCCTGGCCTGCGCTCCAAATTTATTGTGGTACCAACACGTTGGAAACCGACGGTAACACGAATCAGATCTGCGCGATGTTGACCGGTCTCTGTGTCGTGGTGCTGAGCGTTCCCGTGGTCTCGACCGTTGATTCACCATGGTGGTAAGAGCGCTTACTTGTCGTGTGAGCTCAGAAACCTGTTTAGCCAGCTCTTCGATGGTCGACGACGCTGATGGTGATGAAGCCGCGGCGACATGGTGATTAGTCGGCGTCAGGTCGTGTACGCGGTCAGCCAGTTCCGCTAAGGCATCCAGGGACAGCGTGGGCTGTGACGCAATAATAGGTTGCATCGCGGCAGGCAGTCTACTCGTCCATATCGTTTTTAAAAAATCATCCGGTATGCTAGGTCCTGCTAGATGTTGTAGATGCCGAAGGAATTGAGACGGTTTACGGTTGCCTAGCTCTTCATGCATCAACAGCTGTTTTACTTTATTCTCGCGGGAAACTGACAACCGTTTTATCAATTCTTGTTTCAGCCGCTGGTAATCCGGAGGTCCGATGAGAATGTCTTCAATCTCAGCTGCACAATTACGGTCCAAATTTGCCAATACGATGTAAAACTTCGTGGTATTGTCCGTTATATTGCGTATCGCAAACTGTCCTTCCACCTGGGCAAACCAAATTGCAGGTTTCTCCGGCCAAAATGGAGGAATTTTCACATCGTGTGACACGACAACGCTCGGAGTTACAATTTCTGGCTCCGTCACCCGTTCCGCCATTTTAGTTTTCTGCCGTGTTCGTGTCGTAACGTTCACTTGCGATGGCGGCGTGTCCGATCCGCTAGAAGTCGACATTTCGTACGTATTCCGTGCTCGCGTCGAAGGGTCACCAGTTATAGCGATGTGCGTGAGGTATGCGTGTGTAGATGAAGAAATGAAAATGTCTAGGCTCGATAAATCACAGAGCGTTGTATTCGAAACACACAAGAGTAGGATACACAAAACACACAAGAAAGAAAGTCAGAAGGAGAGCACAGTATAGTAACAAGCAAGAGAAATGGAAGAACTAGGTAGTCTAGATTGGATCGGAAAGTACATATGACAATGCTAGCGCAAGAGAGAGGCACGGGTGTCGCGTAGAACGGTTAACAGCTGACTGGCGAGGGAGCGGTAACCGACTGGCCAGTTAGTAGCGGCCGAGGCGGCGCGCGCGCATCTACGTAACTATACTTATGGTATAGGCGGTGCCGGCTGCATACTACGCGTATCACCCGGGTTTGTTATAGAATAAAATAAATATTATAAATGTATGAATATGTTAGTGTGTTTGATGTGTGAATGTATGTGTGTGTGTAAATAGAATCAATATAAATATTATTAGGTGTATAAAATAATAAATAATGTTTTAAATAAATATTATGCATAGTTAAATAGATAAATAAAATAATATATAAGTATATAGATATAATAGTTAAGTCACCCACACAAAGAATTATATTTAAAACATTGTAACACCATCCGCCATCTAGCGCTGCTAACCGTTAGACCATTAACCATTAGTCACAACTACTTCTCCAGAGATGGCGCTGTACCATTTTCTGAAACACGCCAACGTGTGTACGCCGTAGCTACCATAAGTAATGTTAAGGAGGAAGGGACTGTCTCTCTCGCTCTTAGGCGGGCTAACCATGCCCGAGTGGAAGGGACGCGTGCCTCTCACTCGCTCTCATTGTAAGCGCATAACGTGAGCGGAGGCTACTAACGCAGTTTCTTGAAGTGCCACCCGGCAAACCAATTTATAAGACGTTATCACGTCAAAAAAAAACAAAAATATTAAAACCTCTAATAATAATAATGGCATGTATTTTATTTGAATTATATTTGACTAGCTTCCGCCCGCAGGCTTCGCCCGCGTGGAATTCGTTTAAACTTCACCCCTATATTTCACCCCCTTCCGGGTGGAATTTCCAAAAATCCTCTCTTGGTGCTCCCTTACACTCCCCAAGGTACATACATGCCAAATTTCAGCTTCTTCCGTTCAGTAGTTTCGGCTCTGCTTTGTCTGTCAGTCAATCACTCAGTAACGTAAGAGTTTTATAAATATATGTCCTATATAATATATAGGTTTTCTCAACTACACAACATTGTACACTGTTTATTCAGACTGCCTGGCTTTAAATTTCACCCAGGAACCTTTAAAATGGTAACCATTACGGAATGAGGATCGCTATAATAACAGTTAATTAGTTCAAAGTTTAATTAAATTAATTATTACTTTCTTGTTTCAGGTAAGCCGTAATCTATCCCGCAATAAGGTTTGGTTTTAACTTAAACTTTATGATAGAAGAATTTTAAACTCCGAACGTCTAATACTAAGGTGATACAAAAAGGTTTACTATTGAGTTATAATTCATTTCTAAGAAGATCATAACTTTTAATGTAAGTAGTGGTCACAAATAGAGATGAACTAAGTAATGAAAATATGTATGATCGTTTTAGTTAGTATCATCATTAATTGTAACACCAAAGACACAATGACGCACTGTTGACCGAAAGGGATGCGGGCTATTGAACATAATATCGTAACTTCAGAAACATAAAAGTAGAATTCAAAATGGATTATTACACTGCATTATCATCCACCCTTGACCTTAATGCAAATTTCAAGTTAATCAGATTTCTGGATGTTTGTAAAAATTAGACTGAAAGTTTCCGCTATCTACATACTCGTACATACGCATACATAGATCAAGCATAGACATACTTGGACTGCTTTTTTTCTTTGCATCACTCAGTCAAATAAAACTACAAAATGGGCATGTGAATCTTCTTAGCAACGCTTCTTTACAGTTCAAGGCCAGGATCAAAAACAAATTCTTTCGATATTATCCAAAAAACACTTTGTAAAAACATTTCATTACCTACTTAACAACAGAATCAGATACAAAGCAATACTATTTCCGTTGAGCTCGAGAAACAGCCGAAACAAATGATTTTCTTTAGTAACAAATCTCCAACACAAAAGGCTCTAAACGTAATATTTCCTTTCAAGGGTTGTTTAGTAGCGTGACTGCGTCATTTCACACGTGAAATAGTTATTATGTGAACATACTGTTAGATTCAAAATGGCGGATTACGGTAATAAGGGTATGACACGCTACGATTCGGCAACAGGTACTTTTACCCTAATTCGGGGTGATTATAGCGATGGTCGTCGCATTATGTCGACCGACTTTGATATTATTAGGTACAACATATTATAATATGTCGTACACTAATAATATATGATCTTATCTAATATCTTTAAACGAGCAATTCTTGTATATTTATTTATTTATTATATATATATAATCACGATCTCGGAAACGGCTGCAAAGATTTTCATGAAAGTTACAGATTAGGGGGTTTTCGGCTCAAGGAATCGATTTATCAAGGTCCCAGGTTCGAGAAAAGCTCGGTTCCCGAGATAAAGAGATTTTAAAAACATCATACTGACGCCATCTATGAAACATTAGGATAACTTCTTTGAGGTACTGTTTGTAAACATCATACTGACGCCATCTATGAAACATTAGGATAACTTCTATGAGGTACTGTTTGTAACGTGTTGAAATTTCAGTAGTATGAAACTAGATGGCGCTGTAATCTCTATGTGGGCAAATGGATATTTATCGTATCGATATTTTTCAAATGTATCGATATATATCACCCAAGAAATATCGATATTTTTTAATGTATCATTTCGATTTGGGAAAGTTGTAGGTCTCGTCAAGACCTACATTTCCAATGACAGCTGTCAAACTTCGAACCGAGATATCCCGGCAACGGCTGCTCCTGGAGCACTGGTGTCTTTGGGAAAGTTGTAGGTCTCGTCAAGATCTACATTTCCAATGACAGCTGTCAAACTTCGAACCGAGATATCCCGGCAACGGCTGCTCCTGGAGCACTGGTGTCTTTGGGAAAGTTGTAGGTCTCGTCAAGACCTACATTTCCAATGACAGCTGTCAAACTTCGAACCGAGATATCCCGGCAACGGCTGCTCCTGGAGCACTGGTGTCTTTGGGAAAGTTGTAGGTCTGGTTGAGACCTACATTTCCAATGACAGCTGTCAAACTTCGAACCGAGATATCCCGGCAACGGCTGCTTCTGGAGCACTGGTGTCTTTGGGAAAGTTGTAGGTCTGGTTGAGATCTACATTTCGGATGACAGCTGTCAAACTTCGAACCGAGATATCCCGGCAACGGCTGCTCCTGGAGCACTGGTGTCTTTGGGAAAGTTGTAGGTCTCGTCAAGACCTACATTTCCAATGACAGCTGTCAAACTTCGAACCGAGATATCCCGGCAACGGCTGCTCCTGGAGCACTGGTGTCTTTGGGAAAGTTGTAGGTCTGGTTGAGACATACATTTCCAATGACAGCTGTCAAACTTCGAACCGAGATATCCCGGCAACGGCTGCTCCTGGAGCACTGGTGTCTTTGGGAAAGTTGTAGGTCTCGTCAAGACCTACATTTCCAATGACAGCTGTCAAACTTCGAACCGAGATATCCCGGCAACGGCTGCTCCTGGAGCACTGGTGTCTTTGGGAAAGTTGTAGGTCTGGTTGAGACCTACATTTCCAATGACAGCTGTCAAACTTCGAACCGAGATATCCCGGCAACGGCTGCTCCTGGAGCACTGGTGTCTTTGGGAAAGTTGTAGGTCTCGTCAAGACCTACATTTCCAATGACAGCTGTCAAACTTCGAACCGAGATATCCCGGCAACGGCTGCTCCTGGAGCACTGGTGTCTTTGGGAAAGTTGTAGGTCTCGTCAAGATCTACATTTCCAATGACAGCTGTCAAACTTCGAACGGCGATATCCCGGCAACGGCTGCTCCTGGAGCACTGGTGTCTTTGGGAAAGTTGTAGGTCTGGTTGAGACCTACATTTCGGATGACAGCTGTCAAAATTATTAACGTTGAATATTTATTATTAATGATGCCAAAGAAGTATAACTTCTTACGTGCGTACATAAGTACACGCAATTCTTTTTAAACTCATATTATGTCGGAAAGATCGAAGAACATTATTCATATTTTATCAGTATGCGATTCATACTAAATATAATTTTCAACCGAGCAAAGCTCGGTCAACCAGGTACTTATTATATTAAGTAAGCATTATAAGTATATAGTTAAGTAAATAATTATTATTGCTTATATATATTATTTGCTGCTTGGCGATATACTGATCGCTAGGTTAAAAAATGGCATCGCAACATTGAAGAATCGCCTCTTATGTCCCGACTTTTTTATTGTAATGTGTCTGTAATTCCGTTCACGTTTATTATTTATTTTAATAACCTAACCTTAACCTTTAATAGAATTAATTTTAATAAAATAAAGGCCAAACTCTCACTATCTTCAATCCCTTGAATTCAATTCAGTAGTTTTTCTTTGTTGTTTTTTAAATACGGAGTTTGTAGGTAATTCGAAAACATAGAAATATCTGTAATTAATTATTAATTCAGTCTTCCAAATGAGTAATATGTGTTCAGAATTTCAGATAATGTCGCATTGCATAATATATGGTAACGCTATACATACACATGTATTAAGATAAGCTTAGCTGCACACGCTCGATCTCAACAAGATGTATTGCTCGTCTATTGATTCGTTTGCGTACCGCCTAATATGTTAATTTGAAACGAGGATGTGTCCCGAACTTTGTCACTTTACCTTATTCTGCTCACGTTACTGCGATGACCTTTTGGAGAATAAAGTAAAATGATGTATTCTAGTTTCACAATTCTGAATGAGCAATGAAGATTTCAGGTCAGACTCACGGTATGAAGCAGGATAAGGGAACGTACCCATATTACGTGACCCGTCGAGGGGGTGGGGGTGGGGGGGGGGATTCCAAAATACCACTCGTGGTCACGCGTCTATATACTTTAGGGAAATCGGGCACTTATTCGAGATATCGATTATACATAAGTATATCTACCTATTTATAACTAAGTATCCATAATCTAATACCAACATTATAACCGTGAAAACTAATTCTGTCTGTGTGTCTGTGTCTCTCTGTTACCATTTCACGCTTAATTGGCTGAAGCGATTTAGGTAAATTTCTGCATGAAGATAGTTTTAGAGCCTTGAAAGGACATCGAACAATTTTAATCCAATAATAATTATGTTCCTTTGGGATAATTTTAACGATATTATATTTTCGACACCCACGCTGACGAAGCCGCGAGCACACAGTAACACACACACACATAAATACCTGATTTTTCAAATGAAAACCAGTCGTGTACCTACTAATACTAGACGCCCAGTTAAAGGTATATTATATTATATATTATGTATATACCTACTTTGCTTTATTAGGAAACACATTTACACTATTACGTGAGAGAAAAAATATAATGTGGATGAAATATAAACTCGGTGGTGATTACTGTAGTCGAATATCAATAAAAATGGTCAAGCGAGTTTGGAGTTAAAAGGATTCCGTATTCTTGGCGACTCACTATAGGACTTGGTATAGTTGTTGACAGTGACTTATAACAGGAATGGGAGCTTCTTCGCTTTCCTTACAGTACCACTTATACCTACTTATTAGAGATTTTATTTAGCAATGCATAGTTTGACAAATTAAAAACACGCCTTTACATAACGAACAGTGGCGATTCCTGGTGTTTATAATTGGGGTGGTTCCAGCTTTTGTTATATAGGGTGTAGTGTTAAGTGCGCATAACCGGAAAACCATTTCTTCAGACAGAATCTAACAAACTTGCAGTCTTTCATTAAGGAACCTACTTTGAAATCGCAAATAATTGCTTTTTACAAAAAAAAATAACCGACTTCAATCTTGATAAGTAGAGTAACTCAAAAACTACTCGCCAGATGGCGCTCAATTCTACATGTAAGTGTAAAGTTCTCGTCGCTACAAATTAATCAAGCCCAAACACTAGATAACTGCAGTAAATCGTTGAGGAGTTCCCTCGACTGTCTTTCGGCTTCATCAGATCGAATCCAGATCTTCATGAAATAGTAGCGCTTTAATGTACTTATGGTAACATGAACAAACACACTAGTTGTCCATACAATTTTCAAAAGTTCCCCTCGATTTCCCTGAGATGCCATCATCAGATCCTGGTGTCCTTATCACCGGACCCCACTGCGAATATCTACTTTAGAATAAAAAAAGAATTATCAAAATCGGTCTATAAACGACGAAATAATCGCTGAACGTACATAAAAAAAGCATATATACGGTCGAATTGAGAACCTCCTTCTTTTTTGAATTCGGTTAAAAAGAAATTTCATACAATTTGACATTTTTATTTTTGTATGAAATAGCTGATGTTTTTTCGCGATTTTAGGGTTGGTCCCATAGTGAAAGTCCATTTTCCACTATCAAACGGCAAACGATCTCGTCGTGAAAGGTCTTTCTAAAAGTTCTTGTATCACAGATTTTATTGAATCACTCATAATTTCATGTCATTTCATTATAAACTAATTACCTACTAAATAAAAAGTAAATTAAATCAATAGAAAGATAGAAACCGTAATCACAAATCTACACTATCACGAAAAACATGCGAAAACTCGTTAGGTAATGCGCCATTCCCAGCGCCAGACCCGCGTTTCAAACTCAGTGATACCACAGTATAATTTTACTAAGGTGATACTAAGCGATCGAAGAGGCGCGGGCGGCCGCGGGCCAACGACTTTGTATGGACTATGCATGCGCATGCCTCGGCCGCGCTCGGCGCCGACCGAACGCGAAGACAATCGCCGCGAGTCGCGTTCGTGATAGAAGACCGCAGCGCTCGTAAAATGTAATTATTGTACTTAGGTCTAAATAATTAGGTTGTAAATATATGATTTTTTACATTTTATTTAATGCTTAAAAATTATGGTATGGCGGCGCCATACGCGCCAACTTAGAGAAATCGCCACTGATTAACGAAATGAACTAAAACGAATGCATAGCTGTGTAATCTATGTACTGTTAACAGTTAAGGAGTTCCCTTTTCGGAAGTGCATCCCAACCGAGTATAACCCGAGTAGGACCCGGTCATACTTATAATTCGATTGAGTTGTTATCGTGACAAATTTTCAAGCTAAATACCTATAGGTCAAGCTAATAATTATCGTGTTAAAAATCAACTTGTACGTAATAAACTTAATTTTATACACGTGGTTTGTATGTTTCGTTGTCTCCAAGTGCGGAACCCTAAAACAGAGCCTACTCAAAGCATACTAAACACGCAATGTACGACGCTCTCCGTGAAAACCCTGCCTAATCCACGACAATACTTGTCACGCATATAACTCAAGCTGTAGTTAAAAACTGATGTCACTTTCACTTGAATACTCCGTCACGTGACATGACTTAAGTGTTTATGGGAGTTTCAAAATTTTTCACGATTTCCTCCTCCTCCACCTCCATATAAAGCTCTACGATTGATATCTGTCCGTGTAATATTTGAGAACAACTGATATTGGATGTATTTATTTTGATGACTCCGAATACTAAGTTGGTTGTGGCCCTACGAAGGGTATTGGGTTTGATTCCTGGTAGATAACCATCTAAAGTGAGAGGTAAATTTTGAGAGTGTTTGTTTGAATAATTAACTTTTTACAAAAAATAACGAATTCAAAATCGATAATATCTATGTATATAACTCAATAGTTATGCCGGTTATGCGTCAGATGTTGCTCAAATCTATGTGGGATCAGAAGACAGGCACCAGCTTTCGATTAAAAAAGAATTATCAAAAGATTCAAAAGCGTTTCACCTGGTGCAAAGTTATGAGGTAACACACATAAGAAAAAAAACTGCAGTCGAATTGAGAACCTCCTCCTTTTTTTGAAGTCTGTTAAAATGCACAAGGGAAGCTGACGTGGAATAAAGGATGTGTCATTCATCCTAAAACTAAGATTTTTATAACCAAAGTAACATAAACGATACAACTATTTGTCGTAAATAAAAATATAAAAGGATTTTTACTAAGTATCTCAAAGTTACAAGGCAAATCGTTTCTTCATACCCGTTCCATTTTTCTCTCTAATGGACGACATTCATTCGTATCCCTTAGATTAATGGTTTGCGTATTTGACATATTGTATATGTGGATCCAAGATATACATTATAGCTATGTCCTTATATTGCTATAACGTGGATCATTAAATATATTTTTTGTGTAAATAAGCGGTCGGCAGTTTGACAGGTGACTAGTGGCAATAAATTATTTATTATTATTAGTTTTCCTTTGCCATTTGTAGCAAGTGACATTTAAATGCTTAAAGCGCACATAACTCCGAAAAGTTATAGATGGTGCCCTGGGATTCGAACCCGGACCCTCCGTATAGGAGGCAGAATAGGTACTTAACCACTAGGCTATCACTGTTACATATTTGGCTTAAGGGATGCAATTAAAACGAATTCCATCATAAAGGCAAACGCAGTTTGTGCTAAAGGATCCCATAAAATTTATCATTTCTATTTTTGTCCTCTACAGAGCTTAAATCCGGATGGCTTATTATTTCGATGGGTCCTATGTATATGGGCCAAACTAGCAATTTGGCGATTTTGGCTTTTTTGTGGGTAACGCATCTTATCGATATAATGAATCATGTGAGCTATTAAAAAAAAAAGATTTCAGCATAGAAACACGATTTTTTATTACGGTATAACGGCATATGTAACATGAATTTAAACGTATAAGGTCCTAAGCGTAGTTAGAGATTTATACGCGGGGAGTTTCCCGCGCGTTTGTTTATAGTTTGGAACAATCAGCCAATTTGACACTTGTACGTTGAACGGAGCATCGGCCGCACTGTGATGAATAAAGACGAATACGAAATGTAATTGTTGTGTTTTTGGGTTACAATTTAGTTTAATAAGTAAAAATGACATCTAATTATCACGCTAAGATGTCTAGATGTCGGAATTTTGTGAATTTGGCTTTGGGAAATGAAAACAACAATTAAAACGAAGATTTTATATTATATTCTAATTAATGAATTATCAATTACTTCAATCGTTTATTGATTTTATAGATAAAAAATTAAAAAAAATATATATATTATGCTAATTAGCGTAGGTAATACGCGTATAATGGCCAACATGGTATATCGGCCCTTTTAGGGTGTTTTCAAAAAAAAATAATTTTAACAAAAACTAACGTAGAAGGGCCAATGTGACATTAAAAAAAACCAGATAAATGTATATATAAAATACTACAGTGTAAATGAGGGAAATAGTTTTCTTAGCAAATAAGCAAAGATTCGGGAACTTCGGTTTTATCAATTTAAAGTTATAGTAAATTGAAACTTTGGAAGCCTCTCCTGTAAAGTTTTAATTTTACATTTTGGCCCATATACATAGGACCCATCGATTTGTATTCCACCGTTTTACGTGAACCTGGAAGGATGTTGAACTTTCATAATGTGAACTTAGTTGAAGAACGAAAGAGAGTTCAAGAGCAACCCGACACTATTCTAAAGTCGAGCATGACTGTACGAAGTTATTCGAAGTAACTCTGCTCCTTTCTTCATCCTTCGATCAACTTCGAATAGAGACAGACAAGAACCTCAATGACACATCATTGTCATTGTCATTACTCAAGGAAACTATTTTACACTACACTCTCTAAGCTCGACACTAGGATTTCATTCGTCGTAGGTGCCATTGACAACACATTAGACACACACACATCCAAACCGAGAAAAGTAATTAAAATGTCCCCCTCGCTGGAAATCAAACCCAGGACCCTTAGAACAGTCGTCATTGTCGACAAAAGACAGTATACTTTTAAAAATAGAATCATCGTTACATAACAATAATAATTTATTGCCATAAATTACCATCTGTCTGTCTGCTACAGCCATTTCCTTTTCCTCGTGATGACGCGAGCTCCATACAATGAACATAATAGGATATGACATCACGAATTGTGCGCATAATTTAAATCACACAGTGATTGAGTGTGATGACCTATAGGAGGACGTGACCGCTGTCTGTTACATGACTAACTATAGTTTAAGCTTATCTCGACCAGATATGGAAATAGTAAACGTGTGTGTCTTCACACATGTATGTGCTACACATGCTCGTCTTAAACATATGCGTGTGTATATGCCTGCGCACACAATAAAAGTTCAAAACATGAGTGAGGATATTTTTTGAAAATTCGTTTGCGACGTTACAAAAAGGGGGCGTCAAAGTTTTCATGACTAAATACATTTCGGAAACTTACATATTGTTCTGATAACTAACTTATTATTCGGAAACTTGCTTACTTTAAAATTTGAATTCTCTACATTTGAAACAGATTCAGATTTATTATGTGTCTAAACATTTTTTATTAATGGCCTGAAAGAAAAACAGAGAATAAAATATGAGTGCAAAATAAAGTCCCGGGTACCTAGTTCATTTTTATTTATAAACAGCAAAGACAAGAAAAGTTATAACGACATTTTTAATCTAAAGCTAGGGTCAGGCGGCAGGTGTTGCATTTATTAAGGAAATCCCAGATAACTTTGTCTTGCCCTCTTCATCTTTTGATCTAAAGCTCAGGATCATAAAAATGTATAAACAACTTCTGAATAGGCAAACCGTGAAGTTCAATTTCATTAAACTAAACTTTAACGATTGTCTTTAGACGGTATGGAAGCACATTTGACTGATTTTGAAATAAATTTTCATCCCTTAGATTCGGTGATGATTCGACAAAAATGTTAAAAGCTGTTTCATTATTTTTATCCGAAATCCTAAATACCAAGTTTCATAGTGCTCATTTAAGGTCGGTGAAAAACAAAACAATCGCTCAAACTAAAATCAACTCTCAACCTATTTATTTATATACCCGTAGTGTATAATATGACAAAATTCGTTCAATCCGCGCATAATTTAGCTTTTATAATATAATACCTACTGGCTGACCCGGCAAACGTTGTTTTGCCAAAAAATGTTAAGGGTGAACAACCCTTATCACTTAGGGGTATGAAAAATAGATAGTAGCCGATTCTCAGACCTACTGAATATGCATACAAAATTTCATTACAAGTCAAGCCAAGTCAGGTCAAGCCGTTTCGGAGGAGTATGGTAACTAACATTGTGACACGAGAATTTTATATACCTATAAGATTTAACTTTTATTTATTTAGATAGATCACTTGGTTATTACCATTTTGTTTAAATAAATTTTCTTTAAACAAGCAGACGAGTCTCCTAAAGGTAAATAGCCATCTTCGTTGATGGACAATAGTAACTAAAAGCATCAAAGACCATGACAACTATGGACGCGAAATAAAACTATTATCTAAACGTAAGAGACTGAAAGAGATAGCTAAATGAAAATTTCATTAGGTTGACGCCTAAAGTATCATCGTTGCAAGAACATCTCAATAATGTCGTACAACCAATAAAGAGTGCATGAAGTGAAGCATTCAACCAAACCTTGGACCATTAACTTATCCTCAACTCTTTTGTATCAATAGGCACTTCACCTAAAAGAAATCCAATATCCAGAGCGTTCGTTAACTAAAATACTCGAGGGATTGAGTTACCAGCACAATGGATTCAGCACAATACTCACCTCACCAAATGCTCTGGAAATATCTAAAGTACACTCCTGAATGCCGGATCGCATGCCCTCCTTAATATAGCATCGTGTGGTAAACATATTGGTACTCGATATTCACTACTAGCGGAATACCTCCCGGCCTCCCGGCCGATCCCTAGAGACACTCACTGGCAACTGAATTCTACTGCAGACTGGTTAGCACCGGATTGAACTGGCTTACACCGGATTACATTTATTAAAACGCAAGGGATTCGAGCAGATTGCCAGCGCTGTTATAATTTTATTTGATTGGAAATTGATTTGTGTTTATTGCTTGGTAATTAAATATTGATTGAGATTTATTCAACAGATTGTAAGTGGAAAATTGATATCTTGAATTACAATTGAAATAGTTGCCCGTTTGATTATTGTTATTTTTAGTATCTTAGTTTTTTTTTAATATCTACCAGGTACAGAATTTAAAAAATCGAGTTTCATTATAATCGTGTGATTATATTATCCTAATGCAAGAAAGTCATTATAACTCCGACTATAGGATTACGAATGGACAATGATTAGAGAACAAGGCTATACAAAATCCTGTTTCAAATAAAGGAATTATAACAATAGCAACTTGAGGAAACGTGACCGCTGTGCTGATTACTCTCGCGAGATCACTAACCTAGCCTAACCTTGAAGAAATATAAAGTTACGCGTACATCGCTTTGTTACTTAGTTCGCATAACAGCTATTTTAGATAAAAGCCAGCAATGGGTAACGAATAGGAAATATGTTTTACGCGCATGTTTCAGCCTGTGTTGTGGTATGAACAACCTTCGTGTCGGTCACTGACTGCAGTAGTACAAACGTACATACGTAGTATTGTACTTTAAGTAGATAATGTAGTATTAGTTACCTAGTTCTTTACAACGTTACAAGTAACAACCTATTGCCGGCAAACCAAAGTACGTCTTCTGGTAATTAATGGGGATAAAAATAGAGTAGATAAACTAGCGAAATATTTTCTTGACGATCACCGACCGCGGAACGTCAAAGAAAACATTTCCAACTAAGAAGAAATCGAGAAACACTGATTCTCGAAAACAACATGGGCGCTAAACATTCATACTCGCTCATTAAACTCCCTGTGTCGAATTTGATCATACTCACGACCTAATAACATACAATTTATCTCGTTTATCTCCATATAAATATCTACCTCAACCGGGAATCGAACCCAACTTGAAAGCAAATTTACCTACGTCACATAAATAACGTAACGTATCTGCGCTGACCGGAAGTGGAATTCGGAACTCCAATACGCCAAGAAGGTATAGAGCCCTTGCAAAGCAAAGTAGGTTAAACATACCTACCAAATGCACCGCAATATTAAGATTTAAAGTCTTAAGATCCAATATCGCTAACATAAACTATTTTAAGACCGTGTTTACGACGCCACCCGGATACGCTTCCTGTAAATGTTAAGGCCTGTTCAGATATCGGCGGTATCTACCGACCAGTAGCGTTACTTACCTGAGTCTCAGACCAATAAACTAGATAACTATAGACGGCACGCCGGGAACAAAAGAGTGAAGCCAGCAATAAGTCAGCCTAGCCTTGTAATACACGGCGGCACTCACACCAAAACGACTTTTGTGTTCTAAATAATAAAAAATGAATGAAGCTTTGTGTTCCAAAAAATAAAGTTTAAATTTGTTCTACTTCAAACTGTCAACATTGGGCATTCTATTGGTTTCGATGTGTGCTTTCGGCTGACTTTTGTCGGCTTCACGCTTTTATTCACGGCGCTTCGTCTATAATTTATTGGTCTGAGACCTGGGTACGCTATAATCCTCGGCGGTACAGAATGTTTCGGTGATCCAAAGTTACAGACAGAATAGACGATGATGACTCCTCACCAATAGTGGCTCGTCTGCTCAAGACAATAATAATTCCCAAATAGGATTATAATCTAAATATATAATTATGTATATGTATAACTCAAAGGTGACTGACTGACATAGTGATCTATCAACGCACAGCCCAAACCACTAGGCGGATCGGGCTGAAATTTGGCATGCAGATAGCCACTATGGTGTAGACATCCGCAAAGAAAGGATTTTTCAAAATTCATCCCCTAAGGGGGTGAAATAGGGGGGTGAAGTTAAACGAATTCCACGCGGGCGAAGCCGCGGGCGGAAGCTAGTTAAAGTAGGTATATGTTATGAAAATCTTACCTTATTTACCTTATTTTTGTTCCTCGTTAGTAGGATTAAATGCGTGGCACTTTCGTGATTGATCATTTATACTGTTTGAGTCGGTTTTCTTCCGACAGTTACATTGTTACACTGGTTCGTGTAGAACTAATAGCTACATAGTATGTATATCAAAATTATGCTGTGTAGTGTATAATTTGCATAAGGAACCTACCTACGGTTTTTCCTACTCGGATACCGCTACCCAGAGTACGTGGTTGCAAAATAATAACGCATATGTAATTGCATGCTGTGTTCACCTGTAATTGCAAGAATTTTAGATAATTGGTTAAGTTAGATATAGAGGAATTATTGTGTATCTTGTGTTGGTGGACCTTAAATTAATAAATTACTAAATGTCTGAACACACTCTTATACGGTTAGATAACGTTGCTTTAAAATAAAATTTTAATGGTTATTTTAATAGGTCTTCAAAGAATTTTTAGTATCGGTCGCGGTTTTAAACCGAGGATTTTTCAAAGAATACTGAATCATTCATGCTTTTAAAGTACACTATTTTGTTCTGACAAACCTTAGGATCCAGTATCATTATTTATTATGTTCTTAAGGTCGTAATTTGGTAGGTGCAAAAGGGAAAAGAGGGAAGAACTACCCTCTTGGCTGTAACCCATAAATGACCTACTAATTAAGTAGCACGCTCTCTTATCTCTTATCATTAGGATTCCCAGAGCATACTCCACCACCCTGCTACGCTGCTCTGTAAGTGCGGATTGGTGGAGATTTCTGGACGTCAGAGGAAATAAATACCTAGGGTTGTCGCCGAACTCCTTGAAAATCTCAACCGAAAATCAGCAGGTTGGTACGCCCAAAACCAACCAACATTATTCAACATAACTTCGGACGGGCCCAACGCTGAGCTCTGGTTTTATCCTTATCCTTTTAGGTATACCTTGAGGTGTTTCTGGAACATTTTAATATGGGGATCTTCAAAAAAGCATTGGCAATTCCCCTGGCCTTGTCCGTGTCTAATTGTATATAACTGGACGATGATGACTACTCACCATCGTTAGGTATGGCTCGTACAAGACTATATATCTTGTGAAAGTCTACGGAAGGTTTGTGTAAATTCAATTACTCAAGACAATTTCAGTTCCAAAACCGTATCAATCACGGATCCTAAACACACAATCTTTAAATGACAACGTCAGATGAAAACCAAGTCCAGTTGGAAAAACAATACCCAAAGTCGGATTACTGGATATTGGTCTTATCTGTCTCTAGTGTAATTGGGCCTAAAACATCAAATATTAAAGCCACGCTTAATTGAACCCTAACACAGAGGTATAGAGTTGGTTCTGGATTGGCAAAGAAATATATTTTAGGATTAGAATATCGACAGGTAGGATCCTACGTGAGTATAGTATTTTGGCGCATATCTAGGCACGTTGAAAGAAAGGCTTATCAAAGTTGAAGGTCGGCACGTAGAATCATATACCTATTTGGGATGTAAGCTTTACTCAACTCTATTTATTACTACAAGCGGTGATGGACTAGTGGGTAAGAATTGGGCCTCGTAGGTACTCGACAGGTCCGGGTTTGAATCCCAGGGCGCGCATTGGCATTTTGGAGTTATGTTCGCTTAAAACGTTTAAATATCACTTGCTCTAACGATGAAGGAAAACATCATGAGGAAACCTGCAAGCAAACGGCACTCAAACCGTTTCAGCCGTTACTGAGATTAGCGCGTTAAAAATCACTGGCAGACAAAAATTAAAAATAAATATTTTGTGTCTAATGTCAATAAAGACGCCCTGTGATAGTTTTTTCTCATTAATCTTAATATATAAAACTCTTGCGTTACTGGTGATTGACTGGGAGACAACGCACAGCCGAAACTACTGAACGGAAGAAGCTGAAATTTGGCATGTATGTTCCTTGGGGTGTGTAGGGGAGCACTAAGAGAGGATTTTTGGAAATTCCACTCCAAAGGGGGTGAAATAGGGGGTTGATGTTTAAACGAATTCCACGCGGGCGAAGCCTGCGGGCGGAAGCTAGTCTTCCATAAACAGTCAACTATCAGTTGCGTTACAGATTTATCATAGTAGATACAGAATTACAGATATCAGTAAATCAAAGTGATTCACCGTTTGTACAACAGTTGCACAACAAGGACCTGATTATTAGAACATAAGTCACATTGTCGCACTTAAATGTAACTACGGAACAGTTGTTTGAGTTGTTTCAAAGAATCCGGTACCTACTGCCTTCACGTTCGATGCGAAATTAGTTCTAATTGAATCCCACACAAATACCCGCTCTCCGACTATATGATTAAGGTCCATTGCAGAGTGAAGCCGAACATTTAAAACGTCATAAGTAAATTTTGCTTACAAGCGAAATTGAGCTGCGTGAACAGGTAATAAATTTGTTTTTAGTAGGGAATGGCAATTCCATATTGTACCTATAGCCCAAGTTGCGTATTGCGATAGATTTGGGTTACGTTTGTTACCAGCTACTGGTTTATTTTGACACTATCTTTGATACGACAAAGCCTTGAGTAACCGTTGATTGGTATAGCTATTTACAAACACTAGGAACTGATAAACGAGCGACAATTGTTTAATAGTCCTACCTAAATATTAGGAAGTTTCTCGAAAATCGCTTAACAATTTCAATAAAACTTGCAAATTGTGGGATTTTGGGTCAAATAATTGATTATTTATTGATGACACGCGCAAAGCGATGCTTATCACGCAGTAGGTAGGCACATACTATAGGGTCCTGGGTTCGGCTTAATCGTCATCTCGCCCGACAAAACTCGGGCGAGTTTTGTCGGGCGAGATGACACCTCTCAAATTTACCTAGTTCAATGGTACCCAATATGAGATAGCACGAGTGTACAATTGTATGTGGTTCAAGAACAATTTATCCGTGTAAGTTCTTTTCCATCATTAAAAAAACCTTTACACAGTGCAAAGAAGATAGTATCATTGTATCTCGGTTTTTCTCATACCACTGCCGTTAGTTGCTCCTTTCCTTGCGTGATTGTGATAGGTGACATCTATCTCTCTTGTACTCTTCTGTCTTTGTAATGAATACATCGTTATTCTAATCGAACGGCGATCGGACCGCTAAAGCCAATAGCGTAGATAGACTTTAACAAGCAAATAGTTACTAAACAGAGCTAATAAATTAACGCCAAACAAAGCTCTCAAGCTTACATTAGCTATTCTTGATTACTCCGGAGCTTGTAAACACATTAGTCCCAAACTTTATTATAGCAGAAACATTTACATCACAGGGAATTTAATGGCAGCTCCACAATCCCTACGGAGAAGAGACGAATTGCCATGTCTAGCCTGCTGCTGAGATACGGCCCTTGTTAAATAGCGTTAAATGAACTCTGTTCTGATAGAAAATAATGAAATGGAATAGCTTTTTTTATTTGAATGAAACTGTTTTGTTTAAAGAACACAGTATTACACACATTAACGCATTAACGCTTTCTTTAAATTATTACATTATTTTTAATACGTAGGTCGTAGGTATATTTTAATTAATATAGACTGCCCTTTATATGCACTTAATAAATATGTTAATATGAAGCGCTCATAGTCATTTCCAAGTGATCGACAAAGTTAAGCAACTGCGGACGCAGTCGGTAGTTGGATGGGTGACCGCTAGTGGCAAAATTTCTTGAGCGCTTCCGTGCTTCGGAGGGCACGTAAAGCCGTCGTTCCCGTTTGTTATCGATAGAAAGCGGTCGTTAAGCCATATCGGAAGGCCTTCGGGCGGCTTGAAAACTTTCGATACTGGGTTGGCCACAGACCCCTCCGATATCCGCATTGGAGCAGCGTGGTGGAGTATGCTCTAGGCCTTCTCACTATTGAGTAGCGACTCAGTAGTGGGCCATTAATGGGTTGTATACTTATATACACTATAGCCTCGTTATTTCGACAGTAAGGTCGACAGGTAAGGTACCATGAACGACAGAACATTCGATAGAATGGTAGTAAGGGTTATAAATAGGAAATCAGCATAATCATAGCTGCGTTTTGAGACCACAATGCAAATACTATCTGATATTGAATCGCTGGCATTGGCGCCACACCCTCGCGAAAGCCTGTCACTCAGGAAATGATTGTGCACGTGGGTAGTTACAGATTTGTATTATTGGACATTGGTCTAGTTTGTAAGCTTTGTAGCTATATCTTGTTTACGTTACAACATAGTATCTACCTACTTAATAAAAATTTTGCATAAAAGTTTTCATGAAGATTTAAATAAACATAATTTCTTTAACAAAAAATAACCGACTTCAACATCGACAAGTAGAGATACCTCAAAAACTACTCGCCAGATGGCGCTCAGTTCAACCCATAAGTATCTATGAATATGGGTGTTACTAAATTGGTCAAGTCGTGTTACTAAATTAATCAATGCCAAACACACGGTAATTGCTGTAAATCGTTGGAGAGTTCCCTCGACTGTCTTTCTGCTTCATCAGATCGACTCCAAAAATTAATTAAATTGTAGTGCTTTAATGTACTTAACGAAAACATTAACAAACATCCGATCGTCGCCCCTACAATTTTCGAAAGTTCCCCTCGATTTATCTGAGATACCATCATCAGATCCTGGTTTCTTTATCCTTGGAATATCTACTTTCCAACAAAAAAATATTATCTAAATCAGCTCGTAAATGACGAAAAAATCGCTGGACAAACATAAAAAAATCAAACCTATATACGGTCGAATCGAATCGAACCTCCTTTTTAAAATCAGTTAAAATTGTTCTATAACCGATACATTAAAATTCCCTATTAAACAGATTTTAACCCGTCACAGCTTCATAAATTATCTTACAATTTGCGGGGCGACTCAGGACCTTACAAAGGTAATAAGTATTTGAAAAAAGAACTGTTTATTTTTTTCCAATCTGTTCGCAAACTTTCCAGTCAGTCAGAACAGCCGCTCAGTAATTTACTTGGCGGGATTAAAAGTCTGAGCCAACCGGGAATTGGCGCCCAAAATTGTTAACAAATCCACTTGGTGGAATGAAAAATCAAATTCACGGCTTTCAATTAACTATCTACTCTGTGTAACTTTGGAATCTTGAACGAAATCAAATTAAAATGTACCTATACATGTAATAAAGATGTAATTGATAGCTACCTGATAACGATGATATTGATAGCTAGGTATCTCGTCTGTCACTATACCTATTACTTAATGTAGTTTGTAACAGGAACAGCTGAGCTGATAAGACTGTGGACCGGCTTGCAACTGCATTCCCAATGCCGCGTCAAATTGTTACGAGTTAGGCACCTTCGTTTAGGAAACCTAGATCTATAATTCGCGGTTCTATACTCGACGAGGATATTATCGCTTTTCTGTCCTAGTAAGTATTTATTAAGATTTTCTTAATCATCCCCCTGCTATCTAGACTAATTACTAACCATCCTAGTCCCGATTTTGTTCTGTTGATTTTGGTTATGGGTGGCTGCAGAGGGTTGTGGTTTGTCGCTGTAAGTTCGTTTGCTTGCTTAAATTGAAAAAAAAACTTTGTCATATAAATAGAAGACAAGTCTCTTGAACGTTACGGGTAGCAGAAACAAAAATTATACGCGTGCGAAGCCTCGTAATAAATAAACGTTTACATACTTACCATACATGAATCCAAGAAAAACCATTCATCTGTTACAATATTATATCGACCCTTGCCAGGATCAAACCTGGGATCTCTCGTTTCCTACTCGCCACTATTAACTAAGCTGTGGGGCTATGGGGCAGCCACTGAGAATGTTTAGTTTACCTACTCACAATGTCCTAGATCAGGAATCTAATTTCCTACAAAGCGATTGCTATCTGCTTTCACAATTCCGAGGGAGAACCAGATTAGCTAGAACTAGTTGCTCAATTACTTGTCAAACTTATGCAATACTGTAAGCTTTGCTGAGATTTTCCATTTCAACTACAAGTAAATCGCCTTAGTAACTCACTGGTAAGCAGTTCTAGGCTAATACTCGGAGCGAAATGAAGTCTTATTGATGTAGCTTAGGGGTTTTAAGTTTATGTAAGGTTTAACTAAAGATAGAAAGAAGTTTTCCACTAAAAGTAAGTTTAAGATAGGTAAATCCTATAAGCGATATATTGCAGTTTGTTTTAACGTAACGCAATTCTATCATAATGTGAAAGTGCTTGATCAAAATTTAAAATGCTTTAGTAAATTTTGATTACAACCTAAACTGAACGGTGAGTAAACGATATATACTGTGACAGCCCTGGCGTATCTGCCTCGCTAAACAATAAACAATAGGGGCCATAAACATGTCGCGCAAACAATAGGAGCGCGGCAATCTCGAAACTACGCGCACGACGCTTCGCCTTACGGCAATAGTCATAAGGGCGAACGTCGGTTGCAAGGAACATACTAGAATTTTAGACGAATCTGGTCCGTCCGGAATTAGCGAGAAAGTTCTGGATTGGCGTGAATGGTGCGTGAGTGGTATAAAAAGGGGGCGATCCGTCAACCGCGGACATTCTAGTTTCGGAAGCGAAACCAGGAAGATACCAGCGATACCTACGAGCGATACCAGTGAGAAGTGAAGTAATTTCTACGAGCGATACAGTATTCGACGAGTGTGTTTACTAGTACCTACGTGCAGAGTGTTTTAGTGTGTACTGTGTACAGTGTGTAATTGTGTTTCTACGAGTTCAATAAAGTCTTTGTGGTACATTTTGGCATTTTCTCGAACCCCATACTCCTGACACGTAACAATACGATTGTTTCTAGCGGGGAGTGACAATTCCCTATACTCGGCTACTCAATTATAGAGCATACACATTATGCTGCTCTAAATAAATTACGTTCTAGATATTCGATCATCACAGAAGTCGAACCCAGGACTCTTTTGAAGGGTCACTATAAATTGGATTATAACCGCTCAGTCTGATTACAACACGATGAACTCTGTCAACATAAATAAACAAAACTAACTTCTCATTGTTACAATTCAAGATGGCCGCCAAATGACTGGCCCTTTCATCGGTTGTAAGCCGAAACAAGCAATTTGAACTCGTCCCGAGGAAATAGGGATCGCGTAAATTCATTTGCTAAGACTTCAGTGTGTTTACTTGTAGCTTTTATTGTTCTGTATGTGTATAAGGGTCTGCTTACACTTATCGACGAAAGATCAGCTTAAACTGGTTACAAAAAGGTTTATTTCTGCCAATAAATAAATGCAGAAACGATTTTGCTCGACGCGGATTAGTGTGGGTCGATGACTACTTTGCTACCGAAATTATCGTATCCGCACATAATAATCATCATTGAAACCCATAATTATATCCCAGTGCTGCCAGAAATTTTACACACATCATCGATACGTTCCTGCCACGATTATGTACCAGGCAATAATGGTTGGCTACGTTTCGTACAGGTATGTGGACGCGTGTGTCTTCCCTCAGATTAATATGTCTTAAATAGATACGTAAATAGCCACGGCGATGATGTACCCGGCAGACATGAATGGCTACGTTCGAGTGTGACAAGTGTCAAAAATTCCGCACACATGTCTCTTATACATCACTGACCATTGCGATATACCAGGGAAACACGAATAGCAACCTTCCGTACAAGTGTGTGGACGCCGTCTCAACTGTCAGAAGTGTTGCACTCGTCATCAGTGCATCATTAGCCACGGAAATATACCATCGATACGTCACAAGGTACTGGTACCGGTTGTAGTACAGATATATACGCATGTGTCAACTTAATGTCATAGTTATGCCATCACAGTACGTCACTGGCCACGGTTATAATATTCTATTCAAACGTGAATATTTATCAACATAACACGTATACACGTGTACCTAAACTTGTGTTTATTGTCACACAATCTACAATCTACAATCACCAATTCGTCACTAGCCACCGTGATGTATGTGTTCGAAATTTAAAAATGTTTGTAGAACAACATTTTTTTTTGTAGCTGAACAATATGTGGAGTTTCCTTGGCTGAACGCTTAGCGCAATTGCAGCCACATTCATGCTTTGTTTGCAACGGCCCAGTATATTGTCTCAAGACAATGTACTTTACTTTCATCGTGATATTCCGTAAGAAAATGTAAATCTCAACAATTGTTATGTGTTTGGACTATAATCTCGTTTCATTGTTATGTTATATGAAAGAAAATAAGGTTAAGGCAAAGTTTAAGATATCGTTGTAAGAAATTGCTTAATTGCCTTTGATGTCGGGAAACTATTTAAGTCTTTATTATAATTTTTAAGAGTTAGTCTCTGGTGTTTTGAAGCGAACGTAGGACTTCCAAACCAAGGGCCCGGGTTCGAACACTACACACACTTCTAGTTCTTTCAAATTATGCGCGTATTAAAAAAAATATCAATACAAAAAATTGCCTTGATGAAGGAAATTATCTTATTAAACTTGCATGCTTAAGGGTTCTGTATAATGGTGTCAAAAATGTGTGAAGTCAGCCAATCCGCATTTGGCGAGCGTGGTGTATGATCTATACTCCTCAAAATAAAGAGACTTGATCCCAGCAATGAGGAGTGGAGAATGCGTGCAAAATTTCAACCCTAGCTTCCTGATTGGGGAATCCTACGTTCAAACCTCACGATCATCTCTGATGTAACAATACACACGTAAACATGGCTTCTAAATACTGAATTTAGCTGACTGCTGGCTCCAGAGACCGTGACGTCACAGAGCGTGACGTCACCGAAACAGTCATTAATCATTGCCGAGAACGACAGACGGAAATGTTCCTGTAATGAGATGAAAACATTTTTTCATTTACGTACTGCACCTTTAATAGAACAGTAGGTAAGTAGAAGATGTAGTGCATTTGACATAATTTTTTTGGAATATATTGTTATTTATGTAAAACACAGATAGAACAGTAATCTAGAAATAGACTCCCGTGCAGAGATATAAACAATAGATAGGCCCTGCGCTTCTGGAAAATGTTCCCGCTTTATCTCTATGTGCGTGAAGTTGGCACAGTGGAATTTAGTTTTTATAATTATTTGAAAACAAACACATTACATAGTGATATCTCGCTTCCGCGAACAGGAGTTTTAATCGTGCTGTCCCTATCTCACTTATTTATGATTATCCAAGAGTTGGTTTCAGTAGAAGTAGTATGGAGATGGTGTTAGGTATATACGTATCAAAACCTTTAGCCATTTTTTAAATGGCCAAAGGTTTTGATATATACTTTTTCAAAACGAAATCTAACATAAAATTTATCACTTCCAGCCTCAGATACTAGAACTCACAAAAGTCACAAATCGTAACAAAACATTTAGGTCCGTATCATCTTGGCATCCGAATCTGTTCACAATAGGCATTAGAAAGCGCAACACAGACATCATTAATCATCCGCGAATATTACGACATACGGGAATGGTACGGTAATGATAAAAACGATTTCGTTTACTATGTAAAGTACGATACGTCTCATACGTCATATGATAGTAACAAGTAATGTCGTAACAAAGAATAAATAAATAAAATAAATAACGCTTCACACTCAAAGCCCCACACTAGGATTCCCTGTGTCGTGGGTGCCTTGGACAACACACAAGACAAGGACACACACCCAGACCGAGAACGGAAATTTAAACTCATCATTCAAATTGCCGCCTCGCTGGGAATCGAACCCAGGACCCTCGGAACAGCGATCGGCGTGTTAACCATTGCGCCATTCAGGTCGTCAAATATATCGAACGAATATATCGAATATATCGAACGCGGCATATTTGTAGATACGGCATTGCGCATCATCATAATATGATTGTCTTTTTTTAAGAATACACATAAGAAATTGTTCACTGACAGGAGACGCATCGTAGACGCGTCGCTTCTATACTTTGACAACATCGTAGTCGCTTATAAATAGCGTTGTGTGAGAAAGGCCTTCGTGTAGGAAACAGTTTAAATGAACGTTAAATTATATGTGCATATAATAGTTTTTTCGTTATTCAATAAGGCTAGATCGTAATATTTATAAAGTGTCTTTGAATGCTTAATGCACAGAATAATTAAGAATGACTCAAAAACAACCCGTCTGATGTCTGATGTTTATATGGGACCAGACGAGAAGCACTACTATTTGAATATAACAAGAATTATCAAAATCAGTGCACCAGTGCAAAGTTGTGAGGTAGCACAGAGGTTTTACAGTTGGGGGCTGTTATTAACTCATCAAAGTTACGCGAAGCCTTCAATGTAAGCGTTAAATGAATGTAAAGTTCGCTCCGCAAAATATCATTAGCTCGGAACATTAATATTAATTTCCCTATCAGAAGTGGGAAGACGTTGCTCTGTATTACTTCTTGCGGTTTAGTCACGACTTAGATTACATTCAAAGCCAAGTGAGTATTGTTTCCAATATCCAGAGTTGGAAACAGCGGAACAATACCTAAAGTGGTATTCCAAATCCGAACTTGTTATTCCAAAACCGCCGCAAACATTCCAGATGGATTTGGACTGGAATTGAACTCACAATAAGCTTTGTTTAATTAGTGCAAATAAATTTTGAATACGAAGATCATAAATTAGTAATGAATGCTTTGAAACACTAAAACGATGGTTTGTTAAAGCTAAGCAATATAAGTCACAATGTTAATCTGTTAATCATTGATGAGTTCGCTTACCTAGAGTCAATGCTGAGCTTAATATTCGCTCATGAAATCAAAAATGTATTGTCATTGATACTGAAGGTATACCTACCCAAAATTTCAAGTCCAAAGAGTAATACGAAGTAGTTGTAATTCAGCTTACAAAATCTATACTATTACTAAAATTATAAAGCTGAAGAGTTTTTTTGGTTTCATCGAATGGGCTAATCTTAGAAAGTACTGGTCCAAATTTTAAAATTATTTGTGCGTTAGGCAGTCCATTTACCACGGAAGGTTAAGGCTAGGCTCCGTTGCTATTGATCGTAGCGTGATATTATATAGCCCCATAGCCTTCCTTGATAAATGGACTATCCCACACATAAAGTATTTTTCAATTTAATCCAGCTCTTGAAATTAGCCCGTTCAAACAAACGGACAAACTCTTCAGCTTCATTTTATTGACTGTAACATTATAGATATAATATTGGTTCAGTTGTGACTTCTGTTTGTGACCCGGAAGCATAATAGCAATGTAATGAAAGAATGATGTAATCAGTAAATGCATCCGATCTCAAGATTTTCCTGTTACTTTGACGGCAGAATCCTTTGAGGGAGACGTATGTTCAATCAGACTGATGGATTTTCTGGTCGATGTAACGCTCGGTCGAGCTAAGGACAATTACGATAGGTATATCAATCATAATAAGTCGAGATCTTTGTCATTTTAATGCGAAATTGTTAGTTTCTATAACAGGGGTTCCAAAAAACACTACATAATATTTACTGGTTTTATTCAAATGAACCAAATGCACATTGCTGCCAAATACGTTCTTTTAATATCCAAGGTATTACCGGATGCATTGCTGATCAACACAGAAACAAAAAAATAGGTATTATTTTTTTTTTCCCCAAGGCATTATCGCTTTATGAACCAAGGAAGTAAGATGATTTATTTCCTCTTCCTTCTATGGTTAATAGTTTTCATAGTTTTGTACGTACTCAATCACTAATTTAAGACACACACGCCTCTTGACCAAACGTGAGTTAACACGAAGGTTCAGTAACCATGAATGTAATCTGAGTCGTGACTCTACAGTTACGGAAGGGCACGTATAAGGTACTCACAATCGGTGCCTCAGCTACCTTCGGCCACATTCGGTGACTGGATTTATATGAGGCACTTACGATTACTCAAGCCTAAACAAGGATAGTAAATTTTGTACCGGAAATTGTAGAAGTATATAATGACTATATTATGTATATGATTATAATGGTGATAGATATCTATGAAATTGTGTACAGGCAACGATGTGTGAAGCTGCCAATCCCCACTTCCACGTGATACATGAAATCGTGTACTGGTGTGTGAAGTCACTTGACCAGCTTGGTAGACTAGATCCTTAACGCGTGATGTAAACGCCTTTGCTATTGTTCGGTAATATCTAGTTACATTATTTTAATTGTGCCAATAGATACCTACATTTACAATACAATTTGGTTTCTACCCTCATTTTTCTCGTAATTCGTGCGCGAGCAGCACCGATGGCGCGCGCAGTAGTAGTGCTAGTGCTGATTAACGAGTCGTCCCGGTCGGTGCGAGCCCTTCGGCGTGGCTGCAATCACTTCTTGTTTTTACTGAATTTCGAGCTGTTTTTAAATTCAGCCATTAAAGTGTGCGTAGTGTAGTTAGAGGCAACTGACTGGTGTACTCAGAATGAAGAAGCAGACTATCTTGGCGTCTATCGACGCCACGCAACGGGACTAAGGTTGGTGGATTCCCTTTTTGATGTGTGCATTTGTTTTTTTAAAGTATGGCTCAGAAAGGGGAACGCTAAATATTGTATACCTAAATAAAAATCAATACATCTATGTATAGTCAACTTTTCCCATTTTTACCACCGTTTTGGACCACCAAACTCGCATGTCCGGAATAAATTGACACGCCCCAATCGCTACATTAAATCCATACAAGAGTACATAAAGAATTTGCAAGCACATTCATTGTTTATAATAAGAGTGATAGATAACGTGTATTTTAAGATCATTATCAACCCTTATGCCCCAATAAAAAATTTCTTTCAGCACTAAAAAGCTTAAAACGAAGGCAGTCTTATTTTTAATGGTAGGTATATCTTTGCACCTCTATCCTTATTTAACAACGTAAAAGGGTTAGTCTTGTTGAAGCGAACTCGGAAGGAATAGTGTATTTAATCCCAAAGGGATCGACATGGGATAGCTAGGTCCTAAGTATTAACTCAATGATTGAATAAGAAATAGATTTCTAGAATGAATGTACTTGATATACACTTTTGAATACTTACAGAACGGTACGTTTTTTTAAAAAAGTCCCAAACCTAGAGATAATCATATTGATAGTTATTTTTGGTGAGTTTCTAAATATATCTACTACTTTGTAATCTTTACTAAAAACGCAAGATTCAGACAAATACATTCGTGTATATAATCAAAGACATTGGCGTAGGAATTTTCAAAATCGTCTCAATCTGCACAAAGGAACAAAAATCCTTCATTGAATCATACAATCGGGTAAAAATTTACCTTATACGTATCCATGGAACTACGCGCGAGACACTAGATAGGTTTTCCTTTGTTTGGTTACTTGGCTTACCTAGAATATATGTATTACCTAACATGATCCCTATGTCATAATAAGCATCACTCACAAATGTTTACAAATATCTACTACGGTCCAAGAAAAAACATTAATTTTTTATATTTTGTATGTTTGCTGCAGCTGAAATTGAATCTTGGATCCTAGGTGCTGCCATTTCAGCCTCCTCCCAGGCAGTTAGATACAGGGTAGTAGGTCAAGGTACTCGATGCTGGTACCATTGTTGTAAGCACACACGACGTAACATGAGGTGATAGGCTTAGAAATGAAGTGAATGCAACTTCAATTCTGAGAAATTTGTACCAAAGAGAATACCTATTGAAACGGGAGTCACTCAAAGCTAGGTTAAACAGCTAAATGTCATTCAAAGTGTAATCGACGATTACTAATCGTGTAATGCGATGTAGGTCTAACTTCACAGCTCTTAGGCATATAACTCAGAAAATATAGATCGTGTTCAAAGGTTTGCGAAAAAAAAAATACCTACTGAGTATGTAGGTCAGTAACAGATACATATATGTAGGTATACACGAGTGTGACGACGCGGTTCTTTCAAACCTTTAAATTTAATATAAGGAAACATGAAAAGACGAAATTTCTGTATTATCACATCTTTTTTAGTGCAATTGGCGGACGTCAACGTCACAAAAACATGACATCAATAAAAAACAATCCCAAGCTGTCCAAGCACAAACAATTAATAAATATTTCCTCGACCAGGAATAGAACCTGGGACTCCTCACTTCTTTAGAATTACCCCCAAACGAGGTTGTTAAATTACAAATTAAAATGCAAATATCATACACGAACCTCTACATGAATGTCACCGGTAACTATACCGGTAATTATATTTTAACTAACTATTACACGTTTTGATAAACCCAGAGGCAATTAGTGAAGTTTGCAGATTACTGGGAACGCGACAGCGATGTATTTACGCTAAACTATAAAATTTGTTATTGGATAAAATAATTGAACTATTACGCAAATTGATTGACGCGATGCGCGATAAATCAGAAAACCCGTAATAGTTGACAAATTGTTAACCTGTTTATTTTTGTATGAAATTTGATGTGTAAATATTGAATTTAAAGGATTTTCAGTTCAATTTGACTCAACTATGGTAAAAAAATGTAAACATTTATTTTAAAGTGGTAGTAGGTACTCTTTTTCTTAAGTACCTATAACATTACATTACTTTCTGCTCAAAGAGCACCTGGAAGAGATCTTTACTTTAGCGATGAGGTCGCCTTTTGTATAGATATGATAATTTTTCTATATCAATGTGTATGTCTACTTCAGGTGGTAAGAATATTTTGTATTTATTTGTGTTTTTCACCGTATTGGAGTGGCTTTGAATAATTAAATACTATAAGATGGTAAAACGTGGCTTTTCCATTTGTTTGTCAGTTATTCACGTGAACTAAAATCAGCTGCAACCTGCAACATTTGTGTTTTTTTTTGCCGTAATGTTCTTCGCCTAGTATCGATGACATTATAGGTACTTGAAAAAAAATATCAGATAAGTACACACGTTTGAAATAACGATTGAAAAGTTCACTCTCTCTATAATACATCATCAAACCCTCGTAATCAAGAGAAGCAAGGGCAAATTTGCCACTATCATAATCTGTCAAATCAAAATCAAACCCGGAACCTTCCAGTAGGGTCACTGACTGAGATACGGGCGGTACATACAAACGAAGTGTGACCTGTTACACAGTATGAACAAATCGGAAACAGATAATTAACCTAATAAGCTCTCGCTCCGTGTCATTGAACTTGTCGAGATGAATGTACATATTGTATGTTGTTCAATCGCAATTCGACTAGTTATGAAGTTGAGTGAAGTGTGAAACGAGTTGTTTTTTTTTATGGAATTAAGATAGCAAACGAGCATGCAGCACCACCCTTCCGCTGCCGCCCATAACAACTGTGACCTAGAACTAGACTCAAAGGGACTAGGATGGTTAGTCCAGTTAGTAGATGGTGTAAGAATATTAGTTGGTTAGTTTGTTAATAAGTGTGAGGACAGGGACTGTTAGTTATAATTAGTTCTGTTAGTTAATGTTAGTAATAGTCCAGTTAGTTATTGTTAGTATGAGTCTCGTTGTAATTCGGTCACTGATGCGTTGCTACCCCTAAGGACTGAGATGGTCGCCACTAAAAAAGTGTAACCAGTTCCACACCTTCCTATCCGGAACATAATTCTTAAAACAATTATTACACGGTAGGAATGGTACTAAGTAAGTTTTTTAATGTTTTACTTGTTTTAAATTAATGCTTGTTAAGGATTTTAATAAGTGGTAGGAGCTTGGATAGAGCGGTATGGATAGAGCGTAGATTGTGTATTCGGTAGAGCATAGTTCACCACGAAGTACGTACTTAGCACATTACTATTTCTACCACGTTAGAACGTACTATTTCTGCCACTATTAACTTTTTTATAGAATTATGATAGCAAACTTGCAAAGGTAAGGGTAGCAAAATAAAAAAAACGTTCAAATCTAGATATTTCAGTGATTCGTCACGATTGTATAATTTTGAAATTATGTCACTGTGAGGAACCAATTTGTGCAGGTGTTTTCACCACGTCGTGTTTCAGTGAAGCTAGATGGAGGATTTGTTTATAAAAAACCTACTTCGAATAAAACTTCATTTCATTCATTCATTCAAGCTCATTGTACCAGAGGCCAACGTGTAAACATCAGACTTGAAACAAAGAGGTGAATTATGTAGAACTTTTATTTTAATTTTAATGATACAAATTACAATTATATTACAGATTATTAATAAATTAATGAATTCGACACTTTTATTCTAATTTTAATTTAACGATATTACTTAACGATACAATTGCAAATAATGAAACCAGCAGAGCTTCCGCTAAGTTCAAGACACTCGGAGAAGTAGGCACCAAATGAGCTGACAGGGCATTATATAGCTTTAGCCCCACCACAGGCATCGTGCACCGGTTGGCTCAGGTAGGCTCGGGTAGGCTCAGGTAGGCTGGGGTCGGCAAGGGTTGGGTCCCGTGTTACAGACTATAATCATGAAACTACGGAACCCAATTAACTCAAGCCCCGTTCTGACTAGACCTGTTTTGATCGGAACATTCTAATAACAATACCCAGTGATAACTGGTTGAGTGGGTGCCTTTGACCTCGCAATTCCGGGTTCATTTCTGATAAAAAATATTTAGAATTTAACAATTCTGATCAAAGTATACAGAACTATTTTATAGGTGCAATCTTATTATTCTAACGAAGTTCCTGATCGCACGGTAGATACGGATATACAGATACGGATAGTAAATGAAAAGTGTAAGATTTTTGCGTGACAGAAATGGAAATATATGGCATTGGCTGAGCTCAATCATAGATATGCGCTTATTGGTCAATCAATTTTATTATTGCAGTTGTCAAGTGTAAAAAAAAAGATGATTATAATATAATAAGGACTTAAGAATTTGTCTAAGGAACTCTAAAAATGTTGCATAAAAGAAAATTGTGTTTCGTCGGAGCACTACGCACAGAAACGTTCCTTACAATGATTACGATGTTATAAGGGAAATGGGACTCAAGCTTTTCGCTCGGAGTTGGTGTGAGCATGTTCAAAAGGCAGCGAATGATAAGTGCAAAGCGGGTAGCGAGATTTTATTTCGTTCATTTGTTTCACAGTAGATGAGTGATCACTGTTTTATAAAAGTTTGATATTGAATATTTATCTTGTGAATATTTATAGTGAAACCTAATAAAAAAATCTGAAATGAGTGGGCTTTTAAATAAATTAAAGACCTAAGTTTTAATCGTACAGTAAATCAGTATGTCAGTGATCGTCAAGTCTCCCAAAATAAAGCTTAATTTTCGGTGGGCGACACGTTGTTGATACAAGGGTCGATAAAAATTGGATATGGATATGGATTTCATGGATTTCATTTATTATTAAGGTTATATCCTGTATTTATGATAAGACAACAAAAAAAAGGTAGTTTCACGGGTTAGTTTTCACGTAAAAGGCACGAAACTAAGAAAAAAGAATGAAAAATATTGAATTTTGTTTTTTAAATCCTTTTTTGTTCTTCTATGAAAAAGATATTAAATAATATGTATCACCAGTTGATCACCTACATTGTTATCTTTCAAATGAGTCATTTTTTGGCCTCCTAAGACGTCTACATCGAAAGCAATGATTAAAACAGTACAGATGCCCGAGCTTCGAGTTTGAAAAAACCAAAATGACTGCCATTTTATCATGGAGGAGGCAAGAGAAAGTTTGGATAGTGATTTGTCGATAACAAATACCATATTTCATCCCCTTAAGTCTCCGACACTGGTGACCAGACACATTGTATAACTGAGACTCTAAAGTTTCCATACGGCAGTTTTCAATCAATTTTAAAAGACTTTACACTTCAAAAAGGTTTACGCAAGATGGGTGCCGAGAATGTTGATAATGCATTATCAATATAGCAGCCCTCGCTGCTATCCAACAGGCTGGATTTAGATTATTGGATCATCTACCAGATTCACCTGACTCAGCCCCTTGTGACTTTAATCTTTTATCCATTTTTAAAAACCACATCAGAGGTATAAAATTTAACAATAATGAAGAGGTCATGACCGCTGTGGAGGAGTTTTTGAGGTGTCATCGAAAGGATTTTTTTAAGTAGAATTAGAAGTCTTCAAAAAAGTTTTATAAAGTATACTGATGTGGAAGGAGAGTACGTTGAAAATTAAATATTTTTTTATTATATATTTGTATTTTACGTCATTACCAGAAACTTTTTGATCCACCTAGTACCTTTAAGGTTTCAGATGTCTTTAGGCAAAATTACAATCTAGTACCACAAATCATAGACTTAATTTATATAGCTTCATACAAACGGACGAAACATTGTCAATAGTGGTTCCATATATTGAGTTCGTGTACAGCGTCTTTTGTTTGGAGCTTTAAATCTGTACTAGTGTATAATTTGTGCTACTTAGTACTTTTCTCGCTCTTTTCTGATTTCTCGATTGTCATAACAGGATCGAACGCTCGCGTCTTCTTGACCGCATCTTTACGAAACAAACAACAGAATGTACTTACTCAAAGATAAAAAAACGTTACTCCAACGGCGGAAATGCTGGTAATTTATATCTATCACCATTTCTATACCTACCGCCTGTTGAGATGATGTTGGGCGCTGGAGGCATTAGAATAAATTTCTAGAAATCAAGGAGTGTAATAAAATTAACAAAAGTTGGTTTTCTTGCTGATTTCGGGTATGAAGTTGTAAGCATTATTTTATGTGTGATCACTTTTTTATGGAGTTAGGATAGCTTCCCAATATGCGGCATCCCCTTTCTGCTGCCGCCCATCACCGCCCATGACAACTGTGACCCACATATATGACCCACAATAAGACTCCCATTTGAGACAATATTTGTATCCAGACCTTAAGTATCTGCTGCTTATAACATAGATAGCTTAAATATCTGCAATTTGGTTTAACACAAGCATTCTACATTTGTACGTTCAATGAATTATTATTAGCGAAGCAAAACTAGATCGAGTTAATACTACCGCACAATATTCGAGCGATAAACGCTTCGTTCATAATTCCGTGAAATTAATTCGAAGTACAAATTCAGTTTGTAGTGAATGGGATGAAGCGCGCAGTAATCTCACGTTTCCAACAAAGCCGACCATTCTGATAGCAATGATTGATTCCAGTATCCAAAAAGTGCTCTATTGGCAGTTTATCGCCTCACTCGTTCAATAGAATGAATGAATGAATGAAATAATCGATGAAAAATTAACAGTCGGAAATCTGGTTTAGACTGGATATAAAGTTATAAAAGACTTTTAATATTTTACGACTTACGTTACTGAGTGATTGACAGACAACGCACAGCTAAAATTTCTGAATGCAAGAAACTGAAGTTTGTGCATGAATGTTCCTTGGGGAGTGTAGGGCCTAGCACTAATAGAAGATTTTTGTAAATTAGCCACCTGAAGGGCTAAAAAAGGGGCTGAACTGAAACGAAAATCCCACGCGGGTAATTTCTAGTCAATAATGAAAAACAAAAAATAACTGTGCTGTTAGGTTGAAAGGCGTCTTTGCCTGAAACATAGTATTCGGTCATGTTTTTCATAAAATTACATTGCCATGCGAACGAAATTATGCAATTCGTATTCAACTCGGAAAATTTCATCCGAATACATACAGACATAAAGACTTATAAAGACATTGCAAGATAAATAAAACTTTTTTAAGGAATTAAGGTAGCAAAGGTGGAAATACGAAATCTATCGAGGAATATTAAATCCAAATACGAGTAATTAGATTCTGCTTTAGACCCAGCAGCCATTTAGCACCAATCTTCAGATCAATGAGATTATCTAAGCCAGGAAGTTGAAAGGGGTTAAACCTCTTTTACTATTTAGGACTCGAGTTCCTAAATCAGTTCTACATACTGTAAGCCTGCTTTAGCAATTGAATAATAGTACATTATGATACAAGTGCGCGAAGTTGGTCATTACAGTCGAGGCGGAATTGAGCCCGAGCCGCAAGGCGAGGGCTGTAATAGAGCCAAGACTGTAATGAACAAAGCACACGCGTATCATACGACGTTTTTCAACACACTTGCGAGGAAAAAAACAATTAGGTATCGACATTTTTCAGTCACAAATCAGCAAATTATAAACGAACAAATGTTTGCACAAAACACAAAATGGCGCGGTTTATTTTTTCGCGCGCCGTATCTTTGGTTGAATAACTATGCGCGCGCAGGTTAAGTCCAGAGACACCGAACATTCAGCCACAATATATTAAACTAAATAATTATGTATTTCTAATAAGAATTTACGGTAATTAATGATTTAAAATATTGTATTTTTTAAATGCTTTAATAGATAATTAGATGAAGTATAATCTTATCTTATCAGATTTTGACTAAGTACAACAAGTTTATTTATTTACAAAATAACAAATCTTTTGGTAACAACCTCTTTTCGGATATTAAAAAAAAAGTGGAATAAGAAAAACACTAGTGCGGTAATGAAAAGTAAAACGCACTAGTGTGTAATAAACCGCATTCCGGGCGTAAGACTAAAGAAAAAATAGCAACATTACGAGCAAGTGTGTTGAAAAATAATGTACGTTACAATTTTAATATTTCAATGTCATGAAAAACGAGACAAAATGATGCAATGTTTTGTTTTGCTTTGTTGCCAGTTTTTTTCACGGAAAGTTACTTGTGCTAGTTACTTACCTAAACATACTTCATTATGACCGTCGAATTGGTCGTGCAATCGTTCTTCCTCGTGCTATCTCATATTGGCCACATCTATATTTCTGACGAGTATTAGCTTTCTGTTACAAATTTTATCTGCAATTCTTTCTCACTCCACTGGTTCGCTAGGACTTTGTGCGGTTTTTGGCAATAGGCCTTAAGGCTACTCGGGTGGAAAGGCTTGCCACTGGACATTTTGTGCTGCTGTGTTTTTATTTACTGTATTTTGTGTTTGTGTATTTGTCGTTGTTGCAAATAAGAAAATGTCAATGATTTTTTCTTGCCTCTTCTTTCGCCAAAAAAGGAAAGAAATGCCTTTTTTCTTTGCATGCATCTATAAAAAAAAGAAAATTATGTAACAGGTCATCACTTTGAAGTTTCATAAAATTCTCATTAGTGGAATCCATGCCATTGGTGACGTAGGGACTAGAATATATCGTCGATGTAAAAGTTAATTATTTATCAGAGCGCTGTAGTCCTGCCTTGTAAAGGCTGTACCTACTGTGATTTAATTATTAATATTTTAAATGAGCACACAAATTGAAATTTAGCTGTTTCATGTAAAACTTGGTGAAGACAGGGAAGCGAGCATTGCAAGTTATTAAGGGCTGCGGGTGACGAGGAAGTTCTAAAACGAGAACAGTTTCCAAGCTAAATGAATGAAAAAAATGACGAAAAAAGGATGATAAATTAAGCAGTCTTATTTCACTGAAATTCGTATCCCGACGTTACAGACAATCTGATAGATAAACTGAGGGCTCGTTCCTTTTTACTAATGTTTCTTTCTACCGGTCACACTAACATCTGTACGCGATAAGCGATTATAGTAACGTAAATAATAAGTAATGAAATTATCCTTATAACTGCTTTGAGGTATAAAAACAAGTTTGCATTTGGGTAGTTTGAAGAAAAGGAAATAAATAAGAGTATTTAATCAAGCCCTGATAAAAGATAAAAAATGCACAAGCCACATAATTAATACACTATCAGAGTCACTATACAAATAAGTTGTTGGTTACAATACACAGAGAGAGGTTAGTAAGAGCCTATTAACTATCAAATGATAGGTAATAACCAATTTATTTTAATACCAATAAATTATATTTATGTTTCCTTAACGTCAGGCAACACTGGTTAGCGTAGGGACAGACTTAATCGCTCCGATAGAATTAAGTTGACGTCATTTTCTAACTTGTCTCAACCCATAAGGCACTGAGCTCTTCATAATTCAACAAACCTTAAGCTTACCTACTCTGCTAAGCTGTTTTGGATTCATGGAACGATTGGCAGTAGTTGAAAGCTTTTAACTTTTTGTTTTAAGGAATGTTACCTAACTGTAAGAACCATGACCGAAAAATCCAAGTTTTTGCTATTCGTCATGAGCATGACTTTCAAATAACGTGTTCAATATTTAATTTTAATTTAGCAGGTAGTAAGAGCGATTTGAATTTTGTATTCGAATTTGCAGTTGTCACAAGTTGTCATGGGCGGCAATAAAAGAGTGGTGCAGCATGCTCGGTTCTACATAAAAAATTAAACTGCATTTTTTCGTCGCGCTTGGGAAGTTATCTCTTACCAGCGGGACGTTGTACAGCTTCCCTACCCGCGAAGGCAGTTGTGAGATTAATGGCAAGATTTCACAGGAAGTTAACTCGAATAATTTCAAGTGATTTTTTTCGCCCGTCGGGACTTCGCGTAAAAGGCGCCTAGTTTTTCTGTTTTCTACTTTTTGCCTCGTTTTCGTGTCTCCTGCTCCATCACTCGTTTTGTCGGCTCACTTTTCGTGCTCACTGAGTTTTAATTGTTGTTAAATCCTCGCTAATTTACTTTGGGAATTTTATCCGTGCGCCCTTCACTGACATTTTATCTGTAACGGGTATTATACTTTTTTTTGTATTTGATACGAAATACGTAAACTTTGAATGGACCATGGTTAGGAGAGATGGCGTTGTCGGGGAGGTAATCTTGAAGTAGACATTTGACTTCTTCGGTACTGTCATTTGCGGCTCTTATGAAAGATAAAAAGAAAGAAAGAAAAAGAAAAAAATTAAAGGTCTTTGCTTTGAAAATCACCGTAAGCTATGGAGTTTATTGTCTGTATATATCTTGTCTATTAGATAACTGGCAGGTGGCAGTCATTAGTATAGGATAGAATGAAAAGTTGTTAAATCGGTTTTTTCCCCAAATGCGACATCAACGAATTCCTCACGGGGGAAGCCGCAAACAAAAATCTAACAAAATATAACAGTTGAATGACAATTTTCAAGTTTTATTTAAAACTAGCTTTTGCCCGCAGCTTCCCCCGCGTGGAATTCGTTTATATCGCGAACCGGTGAAATGGGGAAGGGGGTACGTCATCAACTATCTTCCTGGGAAAATTCATCGAAATCGTTCATGCGGTGTAGATTTTTCATACAAACTTTCATCCCCTATTACCCTTTAGGGGTTGATTTTTGAAAAATAGTAGCCTATGTGTGACTCTGGGTCTTCAACTATTTTCATTCCGAATTTGATCCAAATAGGACCGATGGTTTAGAAGAAGAGTGTGAAAACGTCACAGATAGACAGACAGACTTTGACATTTATAATATTAGTATGGATACAGAAAGAGCCGTTATAATTTTGTTAAGTAAAGATATAAACATAATAATAATATTATGTGCTATTGATGAAAGTTGGTTCGTTAGCACAGCGAAATAAATGCGTACATAGTTTCAGCGCGTAGGCTCTTAAGATAAAGTCTGGAACTTGTGATAAGATACTGTTATGTCTGGGCGGTTAATTACCTTTTATTGTGAGCTTTCTAGCCTATGTTCGGTGAAGTGCTTTTCCTATAGATTTAATTGCATTTGGTAGGTAACTTCTTAAATCGTAAACCACTGGGATAACGTAGTGGATTGAACCGTAGTTTATCGCAGAACAAGAACAAGAAACATTTATTTTAAAGCTATATTCTAAAGTAGGTAAGGTCAGTTTGACGCAATGGTCGACATACCTGATCACCGTTCCAGGGGTCCGGGGTTCGATTCCCAGTGAGGCGAACTCGTCGTTCTTCACTGCGTCCCGCAAGAGACGTGTGGAATTGCTGGGGCTGGTGTGTCCCCTTGCGAGGTGTCTCTCGCGGTCTGTAAAAACAGACCGGTCCTTGGGTTGGGGGCCGAGGCCCCTCAATGAAGAGATTAAAACTAAAGTTTTACGCTAAGGCTTAGGGTTCAAAGTCTGACCAGAATAGGTAGGTAGCTAGGTAACTTTCGTCTACGGACATAAATTACAACAAAATCCTCCCCGATTCCATAGAGAATTTCAGCATAATAGATACTAGTACCATATTAAGTAATGTTGAAACAAAAGTTTGTTAAAGGTCACCTATTATGTATATCCTTAACATTTTCACAACACGATTCTTACCTTACTTTAAAGTTAAACTTTAAAGTATCGAGGAAGTCTTGATGAATCGAGTGAAGCTTGCGCACGCGTCGAACACGCTGTCCCTTTCGGTTTCGATACGATTTTAGCCCTTTCCCTTTCGCTCGGAACCGGTTGTCGTGGTCTCATGACACCAACAATGTTGTAATGGGACAATCACTAATGTATTTGTTCTAACGTACGCGATAAGCGAGCTAAGCGATCGTTTCGCGAATGTGGGAGAATACAAAAATCATGTCATTACATCATGTAGTGTAACCATTTGAACGCTGTCACTGTTTATTGCATTATAGTGCACTTAATAGGTAGTTACTAAAAGTTACCCGCAGATTACATACCTTAAGCAACACTCAATGTGAAATTGCTTTGCGCAGCGTCATCATTAAAAATAAATATGTTCGAATTTAAATGGCTATGAAATTACGCTATAAATTATAGGCATTAACATGACGCTTGTCTATTTACATAGGTAAGTACTTTTCATTGGACACGTTTGTTATAATGTGGAAGTGTTATGGTCGCCCCAAACCAGTGAATTGAAGACTACCGCGGGCAGCCCCTGGATTCATAGGGCGCAGGATCGGTCGGTGTAGCGACAATTAGGGGAGGCTTTTATTCAGCAGTGAACTTCAAAAGGCTCATAGAGACAGAGATGATTTAAGTAGTTTCTCGTTTATAGTCCCCAGTCAGACCAATGTCTAATGAGCAAGTTTGCATAATTTGTGTTAGAATGAATTATGTGCCAGAAATCTAGACAGGCTGTGCTTTGTTACCGTTAGTGGGAATAGATTAGTCATTACGGTGTTGAAATATAACTCTGATAGTGTTACAGCTGATTGCCACCCACGTGTCTTTGTCTACACAAAGTGAAACTAAAATATAGTGCGTATCGGAAGGTCAGATGGGTTGACGACGTACGTAAAGTTTCTTTTTTGACTGTGAAGATTTTTTTAAACTTAGGGTCACAGCTCATTAGAGCTACCCGGCACCCACCCCGCACCGCCTTGTCGCACAGCGTCCACCCGTTGTAGACAGGTCGTTCACGGGTAGACGTCGCGTTATCATCAATAAAAGTCCCGCGGTCAACCAGTGGACCCCTCGCGGTCAACGAGTGGACGCCTCGTGGTCCACGAATTTTCGAGTAGTCTGTAATGAACTTACTGTATCGTCCTCGCGTGTATCAATCGCGGGCAGCGCGCGGTCCACTCAGGACCCGCGCGTTGTCAACGCAAGGCAAGCATTCGAGCAGCAAGTTGTCACCGAGTGGTCTACCCTCCGCGCCGTCTGCGCGTAAACGGCTTATAACCGAGGCGATCTGGTGACACTACGGAGTTGATATAGTGAGTGCATGCCCATACAAGTCCATATAAAGAATACTAGCTGCAGGAGGCGAGGCGGTGCGGAGTGGGTGCCTCTAATGAGCTGTGACCCTTAATTCGAATCTAGTTATGCTCACTCACATACGCGCGAACCTTTGTACATTGCAGGAATTGTCGTAGCATTCACATGTACCTTATATTACCACAAGTGTCAAAAACTTGGTAAAATCATTTGCGAAGGTCCTTTTTACACTTGTGGGTTTGCGTGTACGCGCGAATGTGATCCACAGTGAGCAGCATACACAAAAAAAACTCTTCTGCTTTATATTATTAATATAGATTTATTTTATTAGAAAGAGATGACAAATAATAATACCTATAATTAAAAAAAAATTAAAACAAATAGGTTTTCCGGCTAATCCTACTACACATCTTTGAGGGTAGAGTAGACTCCATTAAATTTTCTTTGTCGATTGATAAAAAGTAAAAAGTTAAACAACTTACCTTGATTTACAGACAGATCGCAATAAATTTCAAAACAATCTGAATAATTCTCGGGCCCGTAATTGTCAATTCTAGCATCCTTGGACCGCTCACTTCCATCTAATTTTGAATGCCTGATCGTTACAACAGCCTGCAATGGGGCCAAGTACGATAAAGCCTCATTCACGAAAAGGCCAAGCTAAAATAATTGTAAAGAAAGGTTATGTATTATAGATTGATGTATAGTCGTAGAAGGATGTTTTGGCGCGTGGGTGACAGAGACAGCGCCTTACAGTTTGCCTTATCGCTGTCCTAGTGCTTGAATGGCCAACCGACCAATCCTATCCAAATCGTTTTTCTTATTTCAAACTATAGCAATTTTGATTACGCGCTCCACAACACATATTTTGACGTGACAACGTCTTATAAATTGGTTTGCCGGGTGGCACTTCAAGAAACTGCGTTAGTAGCTCCGCTCACGTTATGCGCTTACAATGAGAGCGAGTGAGAGGCACGCGTCCCTTCCACTCGGGCATGGTTAGCCCGCCTAAGAGCGAGAGAGACAGACATAAAAAGTGAAAGGCACGCGTCCCTTCCTCCTTAACATTACTTATGGTAGCTACGGCGTACACACGTTGGCGTGTTTCAGAAAATGGTACAGCGCCATCTCTGGAGAAGTAGAGTAATCTCGTTTGTTACCTCACTTAGTTGTGACTAATGGTTAATGGTCTAACGGTTAGCAGCGCTAGATGGCGGATGGTGTTACAATGTTTTAAATATAATTCTTTGTATAAATAAATGTTTTAAATTGTTACTATTATTTCATCCTTCTTCCTACTATACGAATGAATATTCACATTAAAATTATTTTACCACTCAAAGTCGTTGTCACGTAAAACTTTCACCCGTATACGGACTTTACAGGCAACCAATTTTTTTTATTATTATTATTGACTTTCAGACTTTAGGTCAATAATAATAATAAAAAATTCATATTGCAAGGCGCGTAATCAAAATTGCTATAGTTTGAAATAAAAAAAACGACTCAGACAAAATTGGTCGGTTGGCCATTCAAGCACTAGGACAGCGTTCTCTGTCATCCACGCGCCAAAAGATTCTTGTAGGACTGTAGAGCCTGTTTTGAATATGACAAGAAAATTGATTGATGGCGAGTAGGAACTTTATTCAATACTAGTTGTGCCTACGTCTTCGTTCGTGCATAGGATTTTTCCCGCGTGAATCCAGACTGGATGGGATGGGATTGGATCAGATTGGAGTTGCCTTTGGTGTCTGGTGGAAAGGCTAAAGCTTTAGATACCATTTTTTCATTCATTCGACAGCTCTATGATCGCGAGTTTTTTTGTTGTTGATAATGTTGATAAACAAAAAAAGAACTTTAAGGCTTTTCTCGTACTGAAACGTAGGCGATTTCCCGTTAGAGTGTTCTTGACAATCAAATTGTATCTCTATTACCAGCAACATAAACAAATCCGTCACATTTAACAAAACGACGAGAAATACTATTTCGTAAAGTGCCGATAAATGTCACCTTCGATATTTTCCAACTGAACAATCAAGATGGGAAAAAGTGAATTTGGAGAGCGAATGTTCTTCAGAGAAGTGCGTCGCGACGTCGGGGTAATATTCGCCATTGTCGGCGAAATTGAGAATTTTACGGGTTGTCGCGTAAAGATGTGTAGATCTTAGGGCACGCCTACTGCGGAATTGATGTAGTTATATGGGTTCACATCATCACTTTTGGAGAAATCCTGAGGTAGGGTACAATTTTCTTCCTTCAGACAAGTTGTTACTGAATTAGCTTTTCATACAGGACCCTTTGACCCGTGGATTATACAATTTTATTTTTATATCCATAAAATATGAATTTTGTTGATATAAAAATTTAATACAGAATAATTACGTAAAAAAACAATACTCTTAAAACCACCAGCGTTTAGCACCCTTCAATATACTTTTGAAAATAGAATTAAGCCTTATTCGAATTTCAAAAAATTTCAAATTTCAAACCGGGTAGATACAAATTGTTTCGTCCGCCATTTTGTGACAGCGTTCGACATTTTGATACGGGGTTTGATATAACGCCGTTGACATGCAAATCTCGACGGATGGAGTGATTTATGAACGGGATGCGACGGCATGGTCTATCTCCTACCTTTTTCTCAAAGTCCGAGCGACAGTTGCCGTGATTGCGAGGTGCGGGGAAATTTAAATCCACTTTTTTGTAAATACGAGTAGTAGACAGTCGAGCGACCTAGCCATCTGACATCTGACGCTAAAACTAAAAAAAACACTTTTTATGCTTTCTTATTAGGTTGACCTGTATGCCGACTTCAAGAAGTCTGATAAATTTTAAAGTATGCGCAAAGATAAAAAGCAGACGACAAATCAATTTCATAACAAACATGGTCAGAAGCACGCTTGGAATTGGCCCCAGATAAGCGATCTACGTGTATTGCTTTGTATCGTATACTTCAGTTAGGTGAAGATGTTATTTGGTTTTTCAAACTTTTAATTTATTCCCGGAACTGAAGAAGCAAGGGGCATGTAGCACAACCCTTCCGTGGCCCCCCATAACAACTGTAACCAACACAGAATCAGAACAAGACTAAAATAGAGACAAGAATGGCTAGTCCGTTTAGCAGAGGTGTTTTAAACATTAGTTGATTAGTTAATAAGTAAGTATGAGGCAGTGACTGGTTATGAAATTGAGTCCAGTTAAAAGTAAAGTTCTTAGTAATAATGGTCCAGGTATGAATTGGTAGATACAATTGGACTAATGCTAACACCGAAGCTATCAGATGCGCTGCTTACTTCGGTTTTAAATACCTGCTTATAAGTCGAACACATTGGACGAAATTCCATATCAGAAAGCTTTACCGTTGTAAAGATAGAAACTCCAACTTCAACCCACTACAGGACACAGGTCTTCTTACAACGAGAAGGCCTAGAAAAGACTCCATCATGCTCATTTAATACGGGTTGACCAAAGGTTTCTATTCAATTCACAAATCTCACAATACCTATCTAATGATGCAGAATTTCTTCGATACGAGATTTAAAGCTTATTAACTCCAATAAAATTATGTTCAGAGAACCGTTACTGAAATGCGTATTAAGTATTTCGCTTACCGCAGTATCGTTAAATATAATGCTTGCTTCACTTTGTATTTCGAACAAGCAAGTTAGGGCGCCTTCACATATTTCTGGTTCACTAAATTTTGTGGCATATTGTCAAAGACACAGTACTAAATGTAATAAGCACTATAACATAATAAGCACAGACAGTGACGCTACATTATTTGACTAGCTGCTTTAGTGACGAAAAATTTCGTAGGAAAACCAGCAAATCTAGGCGTTCTCTATAATAACAAAAAGTGTATGTGAACACTGACCACTAAATACCAATAAAATCGCTCGTCCACTTATTTTATTTATTTTAAAAATAACACATTTTTATTGACTTGCGTGGCAATCAATAAAAATAAAACAAGCGTATTTTACTACAACCCATCTCCTATATTAGAAAAATTAAAAAATTGTAACACAGCGTTCTATCTTCTTCTTTTTCACTGACGCCACCTCCCCGCGTGAGTTCTTCTCTATCAGCTGTTATCAAGTTTACTACCAAAATTGTGGTATTAGGTGGTAGTGGTATTAATGGTTTAGTATCGAAAAGTGTGGTAACACCGTTACAGAGGTCGCATCAGAGGGCGACGGCGCCATTTATCACGGCGACAGATCACCCCACGCGTCATGACAAATGCCGTGGTCAGGTAAAAAGCGGTATCGTACTAAATTTCAATTTACTCTGTCCTGATGGAGTAAATAAGGTGATTTGGTGTTAGTTAAACTCGATTTTGGCCGCGGCTTGACCTGCTAGAAGTAGGTACTTTAACTTAATTTTTAAACAAACTCTCAACCCCCATTTAAGCTTCATAAGTGTTTATTTAGCAAAAATGTTGACACAGTTTTTACATTATTTCCAACCATAATGTCAAAGACCAATTTTTACAATATCTGTTTTACGACTGTCGCATTTTCATGCAACTTCTCAACCCATGGTTGACCCTCTTAGGGGTGGAATATGATATATAATAATAGAATACAAAATGCGTTCTTTGCAGACGTATCCTAACTTTAAATATAACTGTGACCGGCCACAGCCATTTATTTATTTTTCTCAACCATATAAAACATGCTGCATATTAAATAGCTAAAAATACATATTGCAAAGCTTAAAAACAACAAGACTGAAAACATTTTAAAATTAAAAAGTTCAATGAAAAACTAGAGATTTGTAGTGACCTTGTGCATTAATAACCCAATTAGTAATATATTATTTGGTATTACCTTGACACGTTAGTATAATTAAATTACTGAAATAGTTAATACAGCATGGTGGAGCAAGAAACTCGAAATGTATGAGTCCGAATTGCACTTGGGCGGTTTTTCAATAGTATCATAAGTACGATACACGACACGTACGTACAAACGATTAATGTCATTAGTTATAAGACTTATGATATAAGTAATAGTTGTATAACGCATTGTTTGTTATGTTATAATTATGTTAAAACGAGAACTTTTCTATAAGTGTTTTTATTGTTACAGGATTATATTTGAAGTTTGCGCAAAAACAAAATCATCTGCAGAATAAGGTATTTATTTTTATTTTATTTTATTTCCAAAATTCACAGCTGACAGTATGTTGACAATGTAATTTATTTGCCTACTAGTAAATCCACCCTCGCTTCGTTTCGGGAAACCAGTCCCTTCAAAAATCTCTATAAATTTTAACAAATTATGTTATTCCGATGTCTAAGCTATATTACTGCAAAGTTTCATGAAAATCCGTTCAGTAGTTTTTAAGTGAAAAAGCAACAAACACACACACACACTCACTCACTCACTCACTCACGCACTCACTCACATTACATCCTTACAAACTTTCGCATTTATAATATTAGTAGGAAGTAGGAATAATGTTAATACATTTTCGCTATTAAAATTGAAAATGCATGCTTATAATTATGCATGCTTAGGTATTATTTATGCTTTTTTTAACTTTCCCTGAGGACTCTGAGCTTTCCCATGAAAAGTTGTAACTCACTTTAAGTCAATCCACTTTGAATATATTAGCACATAAATTCCATCTTATGAAAACAACTTGGTTATGAATATGTTACGCGTATCACGCGGGACTGTCGTAGAGATTATATGTACTCGTATGCTCTTGTAAAGCTGCCAGCGTATAATGAAAGTCTTGCCAAATAAGTACATGTGTTTTATCTAGCAACTGCATTTAGCATGAAAATTGTGATCTACAAATGTGGTATTGTTTATGACATTTTGGTAAATATGTTTGCAGTTTTGTATATGACGAGTAGTTTAAGTTATCATAGATTTTGAAGTCGGTTATTTTCTTTAATAAAATGTTAAGTACTTAACTTCCTAAGCTGACAACCTATTGTCGTTGGTTATATCTTATTATTATTCATAGCCATTAGGCGTCGGTAACCATCTACGCTCAGGTGAATAATTTGCGCGCTTAATTGTCAGTTATTTTGAATAAAAAAGATGAATGTTTTATTCCCTTGATATTAATTAAGAAACACTGAGACTCCAAATTCGTGATTAAGTTATAAAATAATGTTCACGTAATATCGAAGAAAGATATTATATCTTATTTGGAACCACCTAAAGAGGCTATTATTCATTCTGTTAATCAAGCTTCATTAAGGTTCGTTTATGAATTAGAACGAAGGATAAAGTGAGGCGCAATTTTATTTTTATATTATACACAAAAGGAGCAGATGAACCTTCTAATGGTTCATGTCAGGTAGACTCGTGGATATCTACAGACCTAAATTCGACCTTATTGCCTTCTGACCTATTTTCCTTCTGACCTTCTGATGTACTCCCGGAGCGCTATGACAAATGTCGTTCTTGAAATAGTTATACAAACAGTTTGTCTTCAGGATTGGCTTTGCATTAGTGACTCATCTGGTGTAGCTCATGCCCAAAGGCGACCGGGTAGATAGTCCGGTTTCTAGTCTTCCGCCCTTCCGGCAAAAAAAAAAAAAGATTTCCTATCACGAATCGACATAATATTGCCTCGAAATATTGCCTCGTCTTGGCAACATTTAATATGAAAATGTTTTTGGTGCGATATTAATGTCTCCAACCTTTCGATTTATATATCAACACAACAATTTCCATCCTATACCTGAATTAAGTATGTAGGGAAAAACATTACAATTTACCCGGGCTCACAAAGGACTTCATTACGTTCCGTTTCAGTCTCGCACGACATTCAAGCAATGCAATTTACATTATATAAACAGATTATCAGGACGCTGGTCCGAAACGGAACGGTGTTCAACAGGTGTTCTTAATTTGAAATCCAAATAAACGCTTATACGAAATGTTCCTTAGCTAAATGGTGGCCATTAGTCGAGTTGGAAACAGAATGTTATAGGCAATTTGAAATTGGAATCGTTTGTCATAATCGAGAATTAATTATGGATTCTCAAATTTAACAACGGAGTCTTGCTCTTGATTAATACCTGTCTCAATTGCTAATGAGATTTTCCCTCGTCGCTGAAAGTGATAATTAACTCTTAAACACGCATTTTTCTCTCTGTAACCCCTCTCTCCTCCACCTTTATTGACTTTACAGATCTATTGGACAAGTAGGCACTTCATAAGAATTGTAATATTACAATACTGTTTATCACTGACAATCGAAAGAAACTATTTTTTAAACGCGTCCCTTCTCCTTGTAGCAATACCATATTTTTGTTATTGTTGCGTGGCCTCTTTAAAGTAACTCCATTTACTCTTTTTAAAATCCTCCCACCTCAATACTCTATGTCTCGTACAAAAAGTTAACATCCCTAAAAATAATTGTGGACATTCATACCATTCTCTAGACTCTAGAGTGTCATGTCATAAAATTACGTCATAAAAGTTTGCATTTTGCGTATCCACACGAAAATCCTTTTAAAACCAATGAGTGTACACCGTGACGATTTTTACATTATTTAACGAGACCCATTTGTTTTAACACAATAACCGTCCAATGTTCTGGGGGCATTAAGGCCATTGTTGGACAACGTGACAATATCACTTAATCTCTATTGTCGGGCGACAGTTTAAAACGATATAAACGAGCCTGTTCAGAGTGGAAAGACCAACGCTTAGTATTTGAATCAGATCGGGATTAAGTGATGCTGTGTTTTCATTTTATTGTGGTTACGGGGTTTTATGTTTGTTTTAATAATACTATGCTAAATTACCTTATTGAACCGTACAGATGGAAGCTAGCAAATGTAAAGAGTAAGATTTTTGCGTGACTGAAATGGGAATGTATTGGTTGATCCCAGACATAATTATGTAGATGCGCGCTTATTGATCAATCTCTTATTGATCAATTCTCTGAAGCTTCGGAGGGCACGTCAAGCAGTTGGGCCCGGTTGTTGTCAATAGATAGCAGTCGTTTAGTAATGACGGAGGTCTTCGGGCGTCATGTAAAACTTCCAAGACTGGGATGGTCACTGACCCAATCAACACTGGAGCATCGTGGTGAAGTATGCTCTAGGCCTCCTCAATAATAAAGAGAGACCCGTGCTCAGTAGTAGAACGTTAATGAGTTGTAGCCAATAGCAATCCTATCGATACATGTAACTTCTTTATAGTTCTAAGTTTGGAAGTTTCACCAACGGGTACATAGAGAGGTTTTGGATCAATCAACGTAGTGACAAATAGCGTCTGATCGGTCTACGAGTTGCGGTGAGACCATTTGTTACTAATCTTCGCCCCATCTGTGAACTTCCAGAATATCTTTTGAAAGATAAATGCTATCTGTACATAATTATTATAGACTATAAATAATATATGTTTGTTGCCTCTTACTACTTAATTACTTGGAATAGTAAGTATCTACTTAATAAGTATATGTATTTTGGCATAATTATCGTAAATAAAACACTGAATAAACTTGTACACCCAAAATTTCTCTGTAATGCTCTCAACGGTGTGTGTGACATCCGTATGTACCCCGTCCGAGCTCAAAATTGGGACGACAATGGGTTGAGATGATAATAGTTGTACCTACTGTCGATGCCACTTTATAGTACATCCCAGTGCAACGCGTATGAATATAAATGTTTATTTACAACCCAGCAAACTTGTGCCATACCAGTTCGATACCGTTTGTTCGAACTCAATTTGTCATGTGATCCAAACTTGGCAATAGAATTTGTAACAGTCGCTATCTTAAGTGAGAATGTTGTTCGGAAATTCTGCCTCACATCGTAGGGTAAACTTTTGCGGTTCGATGTACACGAGTAGTTTGATATTGTAGCTACATCGAGATAAAATTTGTTAATATACCTAAGTCTGGCGGTGTGTGGCCTAGGGCCTAGAACATTGCTTCCGATGCTGGCAGATTAGAGGTGTTGTAAGGGACTTTTCTGTTTAATGGTAGATCGGAAGTCCAGCCGGCTTCCAGCTCTTTATTTTATGGAATCAAGGTAGTAAACGAGCATGCATGACCACCCTTCCGCTGCCACTCAGGACAACTGTGACTGACATAGAACTAGACTCAATTTAGATCAATTTTAGAGAAAGTCACTCACTTCAAATATCTGGGCCATTGGGTATCGGAGGATCTGAGTGATAATATGGACATCGAACGTGAGCGCAGGGCACTGTCTGTACGCTGCAACATGCTGGCCCGCAGGTTTGCGCGGTGCTCCAAGGAAGTCAAGACAACCTTGTTTCGAGCCTATTGCCAAACATTTTATACCTGCAGCCTGTGGATTAAGTACTCGCAGCGTGCATACAGAGTCCTGACTGTCCAGTACAACAATGCGTTCAGGGTGTTGTTCGGGCTGCGGCGTTATTGCAGCGCCTCAACAATGTTTGCGGAGCACCGGGTTGATGGATTTAATGCCATTATCCGCAAACGATGTGCTTCGTTGCTGCAGCGGCTGCGTGGCAGCACGAACAGCATACTGAGCGCCCTGGTTGAGAGTTGGGACTCGCCGATGATGCGACACTGGGCCAGTCTGCATGCCGCTTACACTGGATAGACTGACCCTGCTCAGTGTTCTTATGTCGTGTTTTGTTTTTTGTTTTGTTGTTTTGTGTCGTATATAATTTATTGTGATAATGATGCTTTTGTGACATTTAATAATATTTTGTAATTGTAATAATTGTTAATGTGTAATTGTAATTGTAATGGTAATACTAACACTAGTTTTAAGTATCTGTTACTAACCACATATGGACGAGTTCCGAATTAAATGTATTATTATTATTATTATTAGGGACGTTACCTGATTATTATGGAATTCCCAATCGCCAAAACCATTCTAATCGCTTGTGCTCGCAGTTCAATTTTGTTCAGCTTGTAAGCATAATTTACTAAGGACATTTTTAGATCCCGCCGTCATTCATAAATGTACCTTAATCGAAAGGCTGATATTAAATGTGCCATGCAATTATTACGAATTCCAGATCGAAAACGAACGGAGTATAGGATGGATGGTCCAGTTAACACATGGTGTTAGAATGTTAGTTGTTTCTAGTTGTTAGTACGAGGACAGGGACGGCGGCTAAAGGCCAATTCCATTCTCGATAGCACAATTTGATGGACATCGGGATCTGAATTGCTTAATATTAGTACTTGTGTACTAGAATGTGCAGTTTGGACAATACTTTAATTGCTACACATTCATAGATTATGTAGATCTCGTGTCTGTATAGACATTGGAGCATTAAATAGAGACCAGATAGGTAAAGGCCACAGTAATCGATCAAAGGTAATTGGAGGGACCGCCGTTCAGTCAATGAAGGCTCTGTGATCAGGAATCAATCGCTTTGAGTGTTAATTGAGCAGAGATGGTGCCTTGGTCCATTATTGGTGTGAGTACCTGGTTCCGAACAGAAACGTAATGTTATTCATGCCAATATAATAAAAGGAAAAAATCATTGCTGTATGTTGTATTAATTGGGTGCGTTATAATTCGTATGTTTGTAAAATCGATGGTTTTTAGAATTTTTGTCTATTTTTCTAGCTATATGTGACGTTATTCGCGCTAATCTCTTAAAAAGACTAAAAAACGTTAAACCAATTTGGATGTAGTTATCACTATTATACTGTTACTGTAATTGATAAAATCTACCTACATAAAATAATAATAGGTTGTTCGGAAAGTCATTTCGCTTTATAATACGAAAATGAAAGACAACTTTTGTATGAATAAAAATATTTCAGTAAATTCTACATTGGCCATCCTGGTTCAGTATCATTTGCCATCTTTCTGGTTTTTACTGAGACAGGTCATTTTTGACCTCTTCACTTAAAGTTAAATTTAACCGTTCAAAAAATTTTGCAGCGAATGGAACAAACGATATTCCGAAGGCACCAGTTCTGGAGAATATGTTGGAAGTGCCATTATAGCCACATCAGTTCATCCGAAATAAAAACTGTGACTTAAACAACATTTTTAATTTTTCCATACTAAAAAGTACGTAGTGACGAAAACACTGCTTATTGCTCGCCATAATATATAGATAGCAGTCGCATAATTGCATGATCCTTATCGCGACCGTTTCTTCATGGTGCATTTTAAATCTATTGTCCTTGTTCCGGCCGTCCAGGGGATTTCCTCTTCAAAAGACCGGATCAATTTTTGTAGAAGCGTTTATTTCGAATTATTGCGTATTACAATGATAGCGTATAGAAATTGTTAGCATAGGAAGAAAAAATATCGGTAGCGTAGGAAGAAGCGTATGAACGTATTAACGTCGAAATTTGCAGTTTTCATCGTCTAGTGGGGAGATGTCCAGTGGTGGCCGGCGGTCGCTCATTGGTTGGCCGCTGCGATGACGTGATCGTCGACGAATCAGCAACCGGCACGGTGGTCATCTGCGTTGGTCAGCTCGGTGGTGGTGGTCATCGCTGCCACAGAGTAGCGTAGCGCGCAGAGATGTTTTAATTGCTCAATCCATAGACTACTTGATGCGCGAACATGCCCCCGGCCTTGGAAGGTCCAACTTCCAAAAGTTGAGAAATCAAGCAGGAACAGAATTTCAAAAATGCGCATCGTGTGATTCCCGGAGACTGCTTTCAGCTGCGCCTTGCATGCTCAGAGACGATACTGAAGGTGTCCTCGCTGGTTGTGTTGACCTATCATCAGCTAGGGTCGTCAGGTTGGTCAGTGCTGGCGCTCTCAGGGGTTAGCCAGTCAGTCAGCAGGTAAACTCAGAGGCGTGGAAGATCTGTGAAAATGGGACTAAGAAGACGGGAGTTGAGGATAGGTAGGTATATAGGTTAGTGCTTAACCTGTGCTAAACCTATTCAATGTTGAATGCGCGTTACCCCGTGATCTTATTAAATGATGGATACGTAATATGACCCCAGCTTCCTAGAAGCCACCGAAATATAAGTAACCTAGGTACCTACTGCGCGAATGTACGAATAATTGAAAGAAACGATTTAATTTGATGCGTTTAAATAAATTAGTGTAAGTATAATAATTATGTAGAAAATATGTAGGTACATGATTAGGTACATGAGTGAGGCGTAATTTGAGAAATTCAAAGAAAGCAGTTATAAGAAAAAATACTCGTACCTATCATATTTAACATGGCAACGTAAAACAATTTTATTAAAGTAGTGACACAATGACTGTGTCTGTAGAATAGTCACTGACATGTTCCAGATGAACTGCTCGAGATGCGATAGTAAATAATGAACAGGCGTATTTATAAGGTTGTTCCCTTACCTTTGCGATTCCAATGAAAACTATAAATGTTTAGCGATACCGTAACAGACTGAAGAAGTAAAACAAACGTATAACGTAGTTTTCGATTCAGAAAGCACACAAAATGAACATAATATAATAGAAAAATTTGAGAAATATTGAATCAATGGCCACAAGAAATTAAAAGAAGGTATTTATTAGCAACGTCAGAAGTAATACCTAACTATAAACATCCACTCACTTGTAACCTTTGCATGTTACTGGTGTATTGTGTTCATGTATATATATGTATACTATTTCATGTAGGTATGTTTTTAATTCTATTTTAGTCTTTATTATTTGTATAGATTTGTATATAGGTTTATTGTTTGTGGTTAGTTTTTTATTAATTTTAGTGTTAGTTGTATAGTGTAGTGTTGTTAGATTATTATTATGGAAGTCCAACGATGTGATTAATTGTAAGTAATAATGCGACTTAACAGAAAATCAACAACCGTTGCAGGACGTGATTTAATTGCAATAGATTAGTTTAAAATGAATTTTTATATGATAATTTATAAGTGACGTGGAGAAGAAGTTACCCAACGCATGAGGCGTCGCCTTGATGAAGATACGTGAAAAGAACCTTCTGTCATTATAGCGCATCGTAGTGTCGACGAAATGGCCCAGCACGTTCTTCATCAGTGCGCATGACGACGATTGATTCGGGTTCATCCAGATCAGATAAATTGTAAATAGTGATTGCGTTAATAATAATAAAACAAAAAAAAATGAAATAGAAAATTTAATATTGATAATGAATTATAGCGCGTATTATTAAGTAATTGGACCCGAAATAGTCCAACCAAGATGCGTGTCTTGTAGGAAAGGACCGCTAGGTAATCTGATTTTATTAGATTTTAATAATTCCCAGAATTTATCAGCGCCTATTAGTAAATCTATAGCACGGGAATCATAAAAGTATGGATCAGCTAGCTTGACATAATCAGGTACAATCACATGTGCGCATTGTTTAGAAACAGCTGGCATTGACGATGCTATGTTCGGCAAAACAAAACATTTTAAATGTGTAGTAAAATTGTTGTTGATACGCGACTTCAATGTAATGTCACAGGCTTGGGTTGTCTGTGTCTTCGAGCTTCCTACACCTTGTATTTGTATATTAGATTTAGTTAATTTAGTGTTCAGTTTATTGCAAAAAGATTTTGTAATGAAGCATCGTTGACTGCCACTGTCGAGTAAGACGCGCGCTGTGTGATTGTTACCGTCCGCATCTGCTATTTCAACTAACGCCGTTGACAACAAAACAGGTTTCACACAGGAAGATGATGCGTATTGTAAATTATCTATGTGTGCCTTGTTTACCTGAATGAATTGCATCGGTTCATTGATAACTTTAGCGTTTGACTCGGGAGCCGGCGCAGGAGACGCGGAGGGGTGTGATGAGGATTGCACTGTCGCTGCAGGCCGGTCATCAGTCAAATGCGATGAATGACTTGAGACGGGCTCAATGTTGTTTATGTTATGCGGATGAATTAGCGTATTGTGTTTGTAATTACATAATCGGCACGGTCCAAATCTGCAATCATTCACGTTATGTCCTGGTCGTAAACAGTTAGCGCATAGTTTATAAGTGTTTATTAGTGATAGTTTTGATTGTAAATCTAAATTTATAAATTTCTGACATGAATAAAGTGGATGATGTGCGTTGCAAGCTACACAACTCGTTTTAAAATGATAATCGCGGGACTGAGATTTGTGCGTAGAAACGTTGCATCGGATGTCTGATTTTGTGTGTGTGCTAGTGTTTGTGTTTTTTTGTTTTGTATGTGAAACTAACAACGTTTCCAGTACGTTAGCTCTGTCTTTTAAAAATGAAATTAAGTGATTGACTTTTAAATTTAATTTCGAATCACCGGTGCTAGAAAGTAATAAACTCTTGTGCTGTTCCCACTCACGCTCGGTGGTCGGGTCTAGTTTTGATGTTATAATGAAGATGATCAAGGTATCCCAGGAGTCTGTAGGCTCACCAAGGATTTTTAGCGCACGTAAGTTTTTTAATACTGTATCGATGAGTTTTCTAATCAACACTGGTGATTCTTTGTGAAGCGATGGCAAATTAAATAATGATTTTACATGATTGTGTATTAGTAACCTAGAATTATTGTATCTATTTAATAGCAATTCCCAAGCGACTTCATAGTTATCACTAGAGAATTCCAAAGAATCAATAACAAGTTCTGCGCTGCCTTTAAGAGAGGATTTTAAATAGTGGAATTTTTGTATATTGCTGATGTCATTAGAATTGTGTACTAAAGATAAAAATGTATCGCGGAATTCGAGCCAGTGTTCATAAGAACCGTCAAAGGTAGGCATAGTGATTGTTGGTAATTTTACTGAATTTTGCTTATTACCTTCGCATTGGTGCGATCTATTAGAAGCGCTGTCTTTTGTGTACATGCATTCTGCTTGCGCTAATATACTGTAGTAATTGTTTTCGAATAATTCTCTCTCTGTGAGCTGTTCATCTAGATCACTGTCAGGAACATATTCTTCTATTTGCGTTTGTATGTTATTATATTCAACGAATAGATTTTTAATACTCTGCATACGTAAATTGAGATCTACAAGTTGTTGCTCTTGTAAATTAGTATCGGAACTTAATGAATTTAAATAATTAATAAATTTCGTAAACCTACCCTTAATGATACCGCGTTTTTTGACAAGATCGCGAATTTTAACGTCTTCACTGACTCGGTAAGGAGATCTGTCGCGGGATTTTCCGCTAGTCTCTGACTGGGATAGGCTCATTTCGGTAGCAATAGAAATCTGGAGTACTCACGGTTTGAACCTTACGCGTAGATACAGGTACTAGCTGCGGCACTCTGTATAGCAGGATCACAGCCGAACGGGTAACTCGCATTCACCGAAACACTGAAATCAGTTTGAAGCACAGGATTAACACAAAGAAGACTGGATAGGGCTGGGAATAGGGTGGCTGACTGACCGTACCTTAGCGCTTTATTCGTGGTAAGCAGTGTCACCATATATGTCCAGCCTGCGTTTGATTCTCCTGGTTGATTAACTCGCAGCAAATTCCAACAGTGAGCAAATCCAGGGGATGAAAACTTCGTCTTCGAATTTGAATTAACCGTTGTCGTAGGTCGCTTTTTGAAGACTCTGGCTCCGTTAAGCTTGATCTTCTTAAAATTTGGCGTCGAAGGACCAATGTTCCGGCCGTCCAGGGGATTTCCTCTTCAAAAGACCGGATCAATTTTTGTAGAAGCGTTTATTTCGAATTATTGCGTATTACAATGATAGCGTATAGAAATTGTTAGCATAGGAAGAAAAAATATCGGTAGCGTAGGAAGAAGCGTATGAACGTATTAACGTCGAAATTTGCAGTTTTCATCGTCTAGTGGGGAGATGTCCAGTGGTGGCCGGCGGTCGCTCATTGGTTGGCCGCTGCGATGACGTGATCGTCGACGAATCAGCAACCGGCACGGTGGTCATCTGCGTTGGTCAGCTCGGTGGTGGTGGTCATCGCTGCCACAGAGTAGCGTAGCGCGCAGAGATGTTTTAATTGCTCAATCCATAGACTACTTGATGCGCGAACAGTCCTGCATCTTGTACTTCGCTACCTGCATCTCCTCTCCTAGACTACTGCTATATTTTTTCTCTATGCAGTTCTATGACTCCTAAGTCACGGTATCGATATTTTGTGGAATTTGACAATAAATACAAAAACGCATCGAGTTTGAGGCAGGAGTCCGTTGCTACGCAGGAAGTGTGATATGGCTTAAAAGGAAACCAACCAAAACTACTGACATAGAGATTCAATCGAGCTTTTTCACACACAAGCCTTGCTTTATTGGCTCTCAAAACATATAAAGGTTATGCGGCTTATGAGCGAAGTTTGGTTCAACAATCACAATTATCTTTGTCCGGAAAAACGAAATTACTTTCCGAACAACCCAATACTATTTGTTTCAGTCATAAATAAATAAAATTGTCAGTTTAAAACCACGCCTCCTAATTTCCGAACATGGCTACTAAGTACTAAGCGTTTTGTTTCCTGAAGCGAAGCAAGGGCCGGTTTACTAGTACGTAACTATAAATATCAATTAAGGGCTCATTTACATGAATTTGCAGATATAATAGACTTGTCGCAATAATTATTGACAGTCAAAGGCAATCGATTGGAGATGTGTCTATCAATTCTGGAGCTATAGTTGAATAATAGTCAATATACAGATCTAATTAAACTATTAAGTTAAGTAGAGGTTTGCTGTATGTTACACAAACAAGTGTTGTAGTAATGCATACGTCACAACTCCAATGCTGTATACAGGTAAGTTCATAGGTAGGTAAATATAGGTATTACATACAGACATAAATGTAGCAGGATTTTTTAATATGATTCAGTAAAAAGCAATTGCTCAAATGATCTCGCTCAAATTTGTCTAGGATTATATGACGAGCACTAGCTTTTAAGTATAAAAAATATCAAATCCCTCAAAACCCACCCCACAAAGTAACCCAGAAAAATATGATACCCATACAAAAACATAAAGTCAATTACAGAAACTTCTCTTTTTTTCAATGTTTTTAAGTAAGTATGTTATCTCATATTATATAAACAAAATAACTACAACTAAAAGTTTAAACATCCAAGGCTGACACGGGACGCGCTAGCTTAACAATTTCTGCGGCTTCCGAAATACGGAAAGTTTGACAATATGTCGGAAAGTATCAACTTGGTACCACTCATGAGGCTTTCCTACGATTTTAACTTCAACCCACTACTGAACATGTGTCTCTTCTGATTGGGGGAAGCCTAGAGCATACGACACCACGCTGCTCCAGTGCGGATTGGTAGAGGGGTTAGTGACCAACCCAGTCGGAAGTTTTCAAGCCGCCCGAAGGCCTCCGACAAGGCTCAACGACTGCTATCTATCGATAACAACCGGGAACGCTGGCTTTACTTGCCCTCTGAAGCACTTAAGCGCTCAAGGACGTAAAATTGGCATATTTTAAAGAACTAAGACCGAGTACCCATTTTTTATAAAAAAACTACTGCAGTGCGACTGATCTTGAAATTATCGTAACTCAGAGAGAATTATGACTTTCGTGTTTATTGGACCGGCAAGTTCTAAACTTGAAGTTTATTTCTAACTTAGGCACGGAAGCCCGTTTTATCATCTAACTATGACTTTTAACTACGTTTTGAAATAAACTAGTTATTACTCAAAATTCATGAACATATTATGCTTGTTAGATAATTGTGTCAAGCTTATGACGCAATGGGTGACATTCCGCACTATCATTCGAAGGGTCCTGGATACATTTGCCAGCAAGGTGATTATGAATGATGACTTTAAACTAGTTTGGCACCCACGAAACCTATTTGAGAGCTAATGCTTTTCGTTATCAGACATATTATGTTCTACATCGGCCGCGAAACGTAGTTCCGGTTGGCATGATATCAATTCCTACTTTCTTCTTATTTGGCCGATGAGGCGAGTCTTCGCGGAGTACATTGATTTAATTTATGCTTCTTCGGAAAAGTCATGAACAAGGTTGCACTTTAGATCTCATATTATAATGGAGACTCTAGTAAAGTGCAACTTTCGGGACCAGTGACTAGGCCATCTGCTTTTCGTCTTTAAAACACGAAAATAAGTAATTTCTCTGCTTTTAACGGAAATAGTTGTTTATAGTTTTCTAGAGGTGCCTAGCAATACTTAAGGTTGACCGAATAAGAACGAGAGTTGAGACTCATACTAACAATTACTAACACCAGCAAACAGGACTCACTATCACTTACAGTCTTTGTCATCACACTTATTAACAAACTAACCAACTAGTATATTATTTTAACACCATCATCTTAGTCCCTAAATTGAGTCTTGTTCTAGATTGGTCAGTTTTCATGGGCGGCAGCGGAAGGGTAGCTGCATGCTTTGCTACCTTAATGCCATAAAAAAGTTAAGCCCCACTTCACAATCACTTTCATTACCACCGCGCAAACGCGAATATCCATAGCAATGCACAAACGCAATAACGAGCTGTATCGTCCAGTGATACGGACGAAAGTGGTTTAATAGTAAAAGTGGATTGTGTCACGAGCTGTGATGCGTTCTGTTGCAGCGTGGGAACGTGTGATATTGCGCAACTCTTGCGTAGCCGTGTGCAGTCGTTACTGAGCAGAAACGGGTATAATATAAGGCACTGGGGTAATGCGCAAAGAATTATACAAAAAGTAGTAAATAAATAACGCACGCTAGGATTCAATGTGTAGTGCGTACCATAGACATCACAAGACAAGGACACACCCAGACCGAGAACGGATATTTGAATTCATCATTCAAACCGCCTTAAACTCATCATTCAAATGTCCGCCTCGCTGGGAATCGAACTCAGGACCCTTTTTTTTTTTTTTGTTAACGAGGGGGAAACCTTCAAAAGGTACCCTGTGCCGTGGGAGCGACACAGGGTTATGTGGGGTTTTTACTCACTACAACCCCCCCGGTGGCCGTCTTCGACGCTATGTGGAGGACTCCGGGATCTCCAACGGAACGCAACCGGAGCCCTCCGAGCGCAGTGCCTTTCGGCTCCTCCAGCGCGAGAACCTCGCGCGGCACCTTTTGTTTATGATGGTATGCGGCCAACCTCATACCATCATCCTTCCCGGGGCTGCTAATTGGCGGTTCGAGCTCCCACTCTTACCGCTTGCAGCCCCGAAAGCCCCCTTTTAGTCGCCTCTTACGATCAGGCAGGGGATACCGTAGCTCCAATTCTGTTCCCGAGCTACAGGGACGAGTGCGGTAGGGCTACCTACGCGCACCGCGACGCCTCCCTCTTCGAGCAGGATCGGCGCGTTCCCTGGCCCGTTCGGCGTCTTCCTTCGCCGACATAACGTCGAAGCAGAAGGTGATCATACCGTCCCAGGCAGATCTACGCCGAACCATGCTTCCTACGATGGCCTCTAACCGGAGGTCCGGTCCCACTTTCTCGACGAGAATCCGACGCTGCGACTCCCAGGCCGGGCAGTATTGCAGCGTATGTTCAGCGGAATCCTCGTCGTCCCCACAATGATGGCACTCGGCCGTCTCTTGTCTTCCAATCCTATTCAGATACTTACCGAAACAACCGTGTCCGGTAAGTATCTGAGTAAGATGAAACGTCATTCCACCGTCACACGTAAGCCATTCCTCAAAGTGGGGCATGATGGCCTCCACGACCCGTTGACGAAGGCTCCTCGGTTCTTGGAGCCGATTGTGCCAGCACCTCAGTGCGTGCCTTCTGGCGCTTCTCCGAAGCATCTCGACCGTCTCTTCGAGGTTTTCCGTCCTCTGACGGAGGATGCGGATCTTATGATAGACCCTTGCATCCAAATCCGCCAAAATGTCCAGGGGCGGAAACCGTCCCAGGACTGTCGCCGCCTCATACGATATGGTACGGTACCCACGAGCGACTCTGATCGCGATCATACGTTGCGCGGAATTTAACTTTCGCGCACGTCGCTGGCTGGCAGACAGTTTGTCCGACCATACCGGTGCACCGTAGAGCGCGATCGAGCGTACTACACCCGCGTAGAGGCGGCGGACTTCTTCTCGTGGTCCCCCGAGTTTTGGCAGTAGTTTATGCAGCGCACCCGCTACCCTAAGAATCCGGGGGACTATTTCAATTCGGGGCAAGAAATGGAAAACATGGAATTCCCTGGTATTGTGGTAGATCCTGACTTGAAGGCAATCGGAATAACTCAGAAGTAGCCTAGATTAGGTACGTAATCCTTAGTGGACCACTGCAAATAAAAAATAATAAAATCTGATCACAGATGACTGAAATCGTTGGACATACATGAAAAAACATAAAACCGCATCTTTATTAAATTGAGTTAAAAAGGAGTCGATATGTCACCAGAGTGCAAAAAATGTCACGGCCAAATTCTGTCATGCGTTTGTTGTTTCATTATTCGTCTCATCATTATCATCACTACTAATAAATGTCCTGATCGCACAGTATGAGAGGAAACCTGCTGCCAATGACTACGCTGAAGAATTGGTGGACTGCACATACCTTTTAGAATATTATGGAAAATTTTCAAGTGTGCGGAGTTAACATTCACCGAATCATGGCAACTAAACTGTAACGCACATTTTTTAATCAATGGTGCGTGCTGGATTCGAACGCAGGGAACCATAGGGAAGAACTCCAATGTGCAAATCACTTGGCCATCTCTACTGGTTATAAATATATTCGGCACAGCAATATCAATTACCAAAGCATTCACATCAATTTCACTTCGCCAATTTTGATCACTGTCGAATAAATAATGCATTACATAATCGCGATGCGGCATGTGTCGCGTGTGTGCGAGCCCTTACGTACTAAAACACCAGTAACAACAACTCAATTAATTTTCCACTCTAGCACCTTGTAACAGGATTTAAATTTTAATGTGAGTGTACGTAACGTAGGGCTGTCCTTTTACCGTCATTATTTTGTAACTTTAATGCAAGTTTTATATTTATTTGTTATTTATTTATAAACTTTACTCGTTGCATTTGTAGATAATGAAGATTACAGTGATGAGCGATAACAATATTAATATTATCGATAAATCACCTCGATAGTATTAAGTATTAATATATGATTGATGATGATTAATATATTATAGGTAATGTATGATTTGATACATATTTATTGGTAGGTAAAATAATTATACTTAATAAATTTATTATTTCTTGAAATAACTGAAATAATTGACGACCCGGATGGCGCAATGGTTAACTCGCCCGATCGCCGTTCCGAGGGTCCTGGGTTCGATTCCCAGCGAGGCGGCAATTTGAATGATGAGTTTGAATTTCCGTTCTCGGTCTGGGTGTATGTCCTTGTCTTGTGTGTTGTCCATGGTACCCACGACACAGGGAATCCTAGTGTATTGTATGATGTATAATTTTACTACGGTTATAGAAACCAAAGTCATTCACTCATTACGAAATATCAAGAACCGCTTACAGTATAAAGATAAAATTTTGTCGTGAGATAATAATTTAGCAGACGTCCACTAAAAAGGATTTTGTCATAATTCACTCCGGATTCAAAATCAGTTTAAAGTACTTCTGCGCGGGCCTAACCATCGGTAACAGTTTATTTAAGATGAGATGCGTTATTTATTTACCAATGGCTGTAAGATATCAATGCATCCTAACTTTTCAAAAGTAAAGACACAGCAAATCTGACATTTGAATGTATTTTATCATAATTATATTTACATTCAAGCAACATTTATAATGCTTTTTATTATGTTAGTGCTCTTTAAGTCAAGGACTTCATAGCCACTTCCCATAAAGTGAGATTGTAGTGAAGCATGAATGTATTTTATGTTTAAAATGTGTGTATTTTTCGCTCTGGTAACACAAGTAGAAGAACTTGTTACGTTTGGAATTTTAAACTAATATAATTTAGTCTAAATGATCTTGTATGAATATTCATAGAAGAAAAAAATAGATTTTAGTATTTTCAGTGAGGTAGATTTAATAAGTTATCACTTACCAGGTGCTAAGCGTGACATTTTCAGCGATGCCGAAATAAAATCATCAATAACTTTATTAATTTCCCCTAGCAAAATTATCATGATCAAAGTCAGCAAGTTTTATGCTCTTGGTAATATGTCTCTCCAAGCTGTCTCCATAATTTTATTACAAGCAAATAAATTTCATCCAATAGGTATAACTGGAGGGCATTAAAGTCTTCGATATCGGAACTCGTCAAATTTATTGCCAGAGGGTGAAGATATGTCTTACGGAGCGTTGATTAATACGGGACCTAGAACTTCGCGTCAAGTTTTCCCGATTAATAACTGTGTATATTTCTTCATACTTTTACTTCATACTTTATCCTTAATGACAACATGTCATGTGAATATAAAACAAATTAAGTAATAATCTTAAATGACATTGAAAGAATATTCACTCACTCATTTATTAATTAAATAAAAATCTCAAAACTTCACCTGTGCATGCTACACGGGTCGTGAAAGCCCAGGTTTACCACCGGAAATCGAATCCTTGGCCCAGCTACCTCGATGCATGGTCATGGCCAATACCGCTACAGCTGTCTCCTTACATAAATACAATCATTTATCATACATTAATGCTTTTTTATCAACGAAAGTAGGTTAAGTTTGAAATTAATAACTGAAAAATAAACGTACGTTTGTAAACAACAATGTATTGTTATTAACTGTTTATATTAAGGCCGTTAACCTAAAGTTATCGGTAAACACGATAAGATTGTCTATAAATTGAATAAATTCGTGTCGTTGACATGACACTACAATATGCTTTCATTTTCACACGATATCTAGAAATGTAGGTATAATAAATTTATAACATCGATAATTCAGTTATCTACACATTTTGAATTCTGATTTGATATAAAGTATATACAGATTCAGAAATATTATTAGTCATAAAGTCAGTGGCTATTACGAGCATAGACTACTGATAGTTACGAGTATACGATATCAGTGATTTCCATTCTTTCACATGATTGTATGTTTTATACATAGGCATGCAAAACCTAACCGGGGCACTGAGAAAAAGCAAACAGAGATAAAAAATCGTCATTTTCCTTTCTTATTGAATTAAGGTAGCAGATCTGCAGTCGCCCGTAATAACTGTGACAAGACTATCCTATGAGCTGGGCATGTCTACCATCCTTTGAAGCAATATATGTAGTTGGTTGAAAATGTATACGTTTTTACCTGATAAGGTAATCATAGAACGTCATAATGTTAATCCTAACCTGTAAAGCTCACGGACTAAATTATTATCTTATAATAAATTAAATTAGACTTAACAATATACATAAGTACCTATATTATACCTAAATTCCCTATCGGAGATCACCTAGTACGCAATTGTTCGGTTTATAGAATCTTTATTTCTCATAAGACATACATAGTCACTTAGAATGAGAAACTTAAACTAATTTGTATAGTATTATTTTGTTCGGCGGCTTTGTAGAGTTTTGTTGTTCCTAAGTGTGTGTGTGTGTGTGTGTGCGCGCGTGTGTGTGCGCGTGTGTGTGTGTGCGTGCGTGTATGTGTGTGTGAGAGTGTGTGTGTGTGTTTGTGTGTGTGTGGTGTGTGTGGTGTGTGTGAGTGTGTATGCGTGTGTGTCTGTATGTGTAATATTATTATTGAATTTCTTTAAGTACGTAGCTCTTTAAAAGCATTTTAAATTTTGTCAAGGATTTAGCGTTTGTGATGTATTCAGGTAACTTATTGTACATTCTAGCTCCTTCATTTTTAATGCTTGTGAAACCATAACGCGTGCGGGCTTTTGATACTAGAAGTAAGTTGGTATTTTTTCTACGTTTAGAATATTTTCTGGGAGATTTCAAGTTTAAGTGTATTTGTGTTTGTAGTGTTTTGTTTAATATTTTTCTTATCAGTATGCATGTGTTGTAGGTATATGTCTGGTTTATATTCAAAAGATTTGTGTTTTTATATATATCCTTGGTAGGTGTTAGGTAGTCGATATTATACAGTACTTTGACTAATTTATTCTGCGTTCTTTGTAGCGGTTTTATATTACTCACAGCTGAACAGCCCCATATCTCAGTAAGATATTCTATATGTGGTTTAACTAATGCGTTATATATGATTGGACGCATTTTAGCTGGGATGCATTTAGACAAATTTCTCAAACATCCTAGTAGGGATATTAGTTTTGTTCGAACTTTCATTATGTGCGGTTTCCATGTTAGTTTACTGTCTAGTAGTAGTCCGAGATATTTTTCCTGGTCCGATTTTATAAGTACATCATTATTTATTTTGAGTGTAAGATTTGTGTCAGTGTTCTTATTTTTTGCAGAGAAAATTATGTATGAAGTTTTACTTGTGTTGACTGTGAGAAGATTTTGTCTGAACCATTCCTCCAGGATGTTGAGATCTTGTTGCGATTTAACCATAATTTCGTTTATATTTTCACCATAGTAAAATAGACATGTATCGTCCGCATATAGAATTAGGTCACCAGCTAGGTCGAGATTACTTATGTCATTAATGTAAATCAAGAATAATAAGGGTCCTAGTATGGATCCTTGCGGAACCCCATACGTTATTCTTGCTAAACTACTTTTGTTTTCAGCAATTTTAACAACTTGATATCGATTCAGTAAATACGATTCTAAAATTTTATATGCTGTGTTAGTAAATAGATGTTTAAGTTTTTTTAATAGCAGTGGATGGCTTACCGCGTCAAAAGCCTTTTTAATGTCAATAAATATGCCTAAAGCCACTTGCTTTTTGTCAATAGCACTCTTAATATTTGTGACTAAATCTACGGTAGCCGCTAAAGTATTTGATTTTGGTCTAAATCCGTACTGTTTTTCGAAGAAGAAATTAGAGCTATTTAGGTATTCATACATTCGCGTATATATTATCTTTTCAAATATTTTAGAGATAACTGGCAGGACCGATATAGGTCTATAATTGCTTGGGTCAGTCTTTTGGCCAGACTTATAAATAGGGCTTATTTTAGCTATTTTTAAGCTGTCAGGAAATGAACCTGTATCTAAACATTTATTAATACAAATTGCTAACTTGTCTACTATTATAGTTTTGATACATTTTAATGTTTTAGTATTTATTTCGTCTATTCCAGAACTAGAGTTATTATCTAAATTGTCTATTATTTTGGCAATTTCAGATGGTGTGCAAGGTTTGAATTTATCTAAAATTAAATTTTGTGATTTGTGTTGTATAAATGAGTAATTATTGAAATTGTGGTAGTGTATAGGAATATTGTTGGCTAGAATTGATCCAATGGTTGAAAAGAAGTTATTAAAAGTGTCGCATATTTGTGTGCAGTCAGTAATGGTTACAGTATTTGTTATTAGTTTAGTGGGGATACTTAAGTTCACAGATTTATTATTTGCTAGGCTTGATATCAAATTCCACATCTTTTTAGGCTTTCTTTTACAGTTTTCAAAAGCATTAAGATAATATTGACTTCGCAACCGCTTTATTAGTGTATTAACTTTGTTTTGTTCAAGTGTAAATTGTTCTTTCAATTTATCATCATTTGGACTCTTTTTAAATTTCACCCATGTTTCATTCCTTATATCAATACATTTAATAACATCCTGTGTTATCCAGTCGTCTCGCGGTAAATTTTGGATTTTTGTCTTGAATGTTTTGTTCTTGTTTATGTTTTCTTTAATTAATTTTTCCAGTTTCAGGTATTCGTGTTCCTTGTTAAACCCGTATGACAACAAAAGTAACTTTCTTCCACCCTCCCTTTCTATCGATATCGATAAACGCAACCGCGCGGCACTGTCCATAATCGGTCACTTATCGGTCGACGCGCGCCGCGAACCGGCCGGCTGCTCCGTTCTTACGTCTTTGTCCTAGGACCTGTAGCATTTGTGGCTACGAACCGAAAATTACTATTAAATTAAAAATCGAACAAATTTTGTTTTTTTTTTTCATGTTAATTTAACATTTTTTTGTTTTGTGCCAGTGTTTATTTCGATGTTTTTCGTGAAGTTTGGAACAGCATTCAAACTTTTTGTATGTTTTGAAGTTAATTCGAAGTGGTTTTAGTTCTTCATTTTGACACAAGCTAAACGGTTATCGATCGCTGGTTTGACACAGATTCGTTGGATATTGATTTGTAGATAAGACACTATCGGACATTAGTGACGTATCTGGATGTGATTGGATTCAACTATATCAGGTAAGCTATACCTAGTATAGTATAGTAAGGTCCATAGCACATTAGTTAAGAAAATGTCCTCTGTGTGGTCGAAGTTTAATTCATGTTACTATTTTTGCAAACAAAATAATATGCAAAGCATGAACAATTTGCAACAATGACAAAAAATGTGGTGTGTGTACAAATCTTTATAATCGTAAAAAAAATCTTGTCTTTTTTCTTGGCCTAAGATTCTTCTTGTGATGGAAATATCCTGGTTTATCTCCATCCTCCATTTTGTACTAACGAAGTGTTTGGTGGACAAGTCCCGGAAACTTTTTACCTTTTGAATGCCTCCAAAAAGCGTAGTGTCTTTTTAGACGACATGTAGACCATAGATATTAATTAAACACTAGACATAAGCATGGGACAAAAGTGCCCTCCGAAGCAGGAAGACGAACATAATTATTATAAAATTCAAATTATATTTTGCCCTTAGTAAGTTACCCTTGCCACTTTTATTTATGTATTTCGTAAATATTTTTTATTGGCACAGAGTTAACAAACTAATACTTTTACATTTTGCGACAGATCCTTATATTTTATGACTGGTTACTTAGCCAATTTTTCTCTGAGCCTCCGTCATTACAAGAGGTCACGTGTCTTAGACCCATCCAAAGGGTCGACGAAAGTGTCACAAAATCTACGAGCTAGTTCACTTTATTATTATGTTATTCACTTGTATTTGAACGAAAATAATACGCTGAAAGCCGCTTAATAACAGCATACCGACTCATGTTTCCCGAATCTCCCCAGGGGAGTATTCCGGTATCAATTTGCATTTTGTGAGCAAAATTATTTGCTGTAGGTCATCATTCGGATTTGCATAAAGAATTGCCGGTGAAAACCTGCAATGTATGTAGATTGGCGACGTCAGTACAATGCACTGATTGGCAACGATTTCATGTGCTCTTTAACTGAGTGTAATCGACGAATATGGGTGAATCGAAATAAGTGTCGTGAAAACACCGTGTGTTTATCGAATGTCACATTTATATAATATGTATCTTTACCTCGTTGTAGTAGTACAATCATTGTTATACGGATACTATTCTCAAACATATCAGTAGTATAAAGAGATATAAAATTGTTTAATTTTTATATCTTTGTACTTACTCATTTACATTTTTATATTTTATATTACATAGTTTATTTTATTGATGTAATAAATGTGTTGTCTTATTATTATTATACATAATTATGTTTAACCTTTAAAGATGCAGGTCCGTGGAAAATTATTTTTATTGTTAGTAAATTTTACAGAAAACAATCTGCAAACCTATCATTGAATATCCATTACTTTTTCTTCCTTTTTGAACCCAAATAATAATTTATAAATTTATTGAGAAACAGTAAAATCTAGGACATTGAGGTGTTGTTATTTTTGTAATTATTAATATTTTTGATGACTTTTGTTTTATTTATATATTTTAAGTCTCTTGCCTATTGGATACTAATTATTTAGTACAGAACTGTTACTTTTTTCTTACCTTTTCAACCAAAAAAAATATTTCTAAGTTTATTGAGCCATAGTAAAATCGATTAAGTGCCTTCAAATATTCCTAGAAACGCGATGTAATTTTGTGAAATGTTTTTTACTATCTGAAAACTGATTACGTTGGGGATAATTAATATAATAAATACATAACATAATGTCCTTTAATGTATCCTGCATTTTTATTTCACGATTTTTCAGAAAATATTGGAAATATATACAGAACGTTGGCGGGGATACCTGTGGACCCCGCGCGTGATTGAACGTTGCTAGAAACAGCCCGTGTACTTAAAGGTTAATACATTTTTGAAATAGTTAGTTTTTTTATGGAATTAAGATAGCAAACGAGCATGCAGCACCACCCTTCCGCTGCCGCCCATAACAACTGTGACCGACCTAGAACTAGACTCAAAGGGACTATGATGGTTAGTCCAGTTAGTAGATGGTGTTAGAATATTAGTTGGTTAATAAGTGTGATGATAATTATGTGAAATTCACATAATAGGGTGGCAATTTGTAACACAAAAAGGTAAGTAAGTAATTTAAAATATTTATATTATGTTTTTGTGAATTAGATGGATATTAGCTGAATTATTATGTATTTAAAGCTTTATTTAATATCTTTTAAATAAAATTCTGAAGTCTACGTAGGGAAGAAAAATTCTACGGTTAATTACTTTGCAAAACCTAATTAAAATTTAAGAGTAGCCTAATGAACTGAGAGTAATTAGATGCTATAATTAATTTTAGAAGGTAATAAATTGTAATTTGATGTCTTGATATCAAGAATGGTGCATCTGTTTTTGCTAGCATGAAGTAATTGTTGAACGTAATAATTTAAATGTAAATTTGTTTCTATAGATCGGATAGATGACACTAAAATTAATCAATAAAAACCATGACACCAACGACATTAAATATATGTAAATATACTCAAATCTAAATTCATCTAATCAAATTATTATCTTTGAAGGCATTGTTAATGCAGTTAATTAAATCACATCACACTTTATGATGCTTTTGCTTAGTAGAAGCTTAGTTATTGACGTAATTAAAAAAATATATAATATACTTATTACGAAACTATAACAATGTGCAATTTTCGATTCCTTATAGCTAAGGCCTAAATAACGCTGAAGAGTCTTCGATCAACAATGCCAACTAGATAACGGCTCACCTACAAAATCGAAGCTAAAAACCGTTTTTATCTATTGTCTAACGAACTAAAAAGTTTTGCTTTCAATTGCAACCTCCTAGTAATATTTTCTTATACTTACGATCATTCGTCACTAAACACTAAAGAGCTAACATAAATAAAATGCTAAAATGCTAACGTAAAAAAATAATTTTTGTAAACGCTTTTCTAGCACTGAGCCAACATCTATTCGTTATTATTGTTGATCGAACAGAAAAATTCAGATTTTCAAAAAACTCTTTCTAAGTTAATATCATTAACTATCTAATTCTACATTGGCCACCGATTTTTTTACCGAATTTTTTTAGAGAATCTACCATTAATCAATTACCAAAATACTTTTCTGCTTCAGAGAATCAATTCAAATCTCATTACGGTGAAAATTTATTTGGGGATCTTGAAGAACCCACCAATCGTGAAACGAAGCACCCATTGAGGGTACAATCACTTTCAAAGGGTTCTCGTTGCCTTTTCGTGGGCAGATCAGTCGATTAGAACCAACCGGGTAATTTATTTGACCCTACATGACATATTTTCTTTCCTCTCTTTGATCCTAACCCTAAAGCCACTCCATCCAAACGGTCGAGTACGCAAACCAAAATGTGATTTCAAAGATTAAACGCGAAGGTAAACGAATAAAAATATTTCAGCAACTAATATAATTTGAAGAGATATTCAGAGATTCTTGTGATTTCTTTCTAAGCACGATGGTACAGGTGCTTTAATAAAAGAGGTTTAACTGAACCGTTCAAAAGGATGCATGTAAGTGTGTACCAGTAGTTTTAACACGTTATTAATCGCCAACCGAGCAGATGAAATATAAGTATAATGGTTTGGTTGGTTAAAATATTCCATGGTCTGTTTATTCTGCGTAGCCGTCATTTAATAGTAAGAGTTTTGAGTGCCTTTTTGTTGATGGTAGGGCTTAGAGTACTACTACTAGCAATATCATCATCATCATCATCTCAACCCATCATGGCCAACTATTGAGCACGGGTCTGTTCTCAGAATGATAATTTAACTACTACTAGCAATATATTGAAATAATATATCTAAATATGTACTCTTCATTCATGTTCCATACCTAGTATCTCCTATTTCTAACTAATGATTCTAAACCTTAACAATTACAAAACTTGTCATACTAGTAAACCTGCCCTCACTTCGCTTCCGGAATCCTGTCTCTTTGACACGAAATTTTTTAAGACATCACATTAGAAACCTCAAAAATTCTCATTCTTTCTCTACTATATTATTCGTGTATTATACATATAAACCTTCCTCTTTATTCACTCTATGTAGTCAAAGATCTAAGCATACAAACAGCGGGAATCGACGGTGTTTTATAATACGTAATGATTTTACGTGCAGGTATATAAATAGATACCTACACACAATACGTTATAGATTTCATATATTTATATGTACAGACATTAAATTTGGTAATTTTCTTTTGAATGCCCGCTTTTCTCAGTTCGTTAACATAGGCACGATTCATTAACTCCTATTTCCGACGAAAGCTTTTCTTTTTCGGCATAAAAGCGTTGATGAATATCTTAATTTCATTTAGGAATTTAAAAAGTATGGCGAACCTGAGTTATTACGAGCCGCGTTGAAATACTTAGAAGATTTAGATGGGTTTAGCTTAATTTTATTTCTTATTAAGTTTTGGAATATTTTATACGAGTCGTAAGGCAATTAATTATGGGGAGCACTGTCCTATCAATGAGGCCTGTAGACGTTTTGTTTGAATTTAATTTAAGTTATGAAAGTTTACTAATTAAAGTAATATTGAAGCAAAAAGATTTTTTGTCAAGTATTTTTCGTATCCTAAAAATTGGTTCTTATTTTTAACTGAAATTTGTTCTTGCGCAGTTATGTTTGATGTGATTATTTTTAATCACATTTTTATTTCGTAACTCTCTAAAAATGTAACGTAAAATCTTAAATCATTTCTGGCCATTTGTATTTTTTACAATCGCACTACAATACTTAGGTATTTTCTTTGAATATGGCTTTCGTAGCTCGTATCAATAAGCTATAATAAAAAGCAAATAATATAAAAAAAACATTAATATCAGATAGGTATTTCACATTATGAAAGAAAAAAAAACTACAATCAATAAAAAGGTCATATATTTGTTCAATTATATGTATTAACTAGCTGACCCGGCAAAGTTGTTTTGCCAAAAAAATGTTAAGGGTGAACAACCCTTATAACTTAGGGGTATGAAAAATAGATAGTAGCCGATTCTCAAAGCTACTGAATATGCATATAAAATTTGGTAAAAATCGGTAAAGCCGTTTCGGAAGAGTCTAACATTGTGACACGAGAATTTTATGTATACCTAAGATAATATCGACTAATCGGTGAAGCGCAATGTCGCTACTACTGTAAGGAACTCCTTTTGGACAATCACTAATTATGTCAACAAGAAGGAGTAACAGGCCGTTTACTTATAAAAGGATATTAAAAATACAACTGGCAGACGAAGACATAAGGAAAACACGAATATTTTACTATGGGAAAAGATGTATGTTTGAATGATTAAATAAACAAGTTAAACAGTAAATAATTGTTTTCTGGGCTCCCCTTTTACTACATAAACTGACATGTTTATTTGTCGCGTACATTAATATCTATGTAGGTACCTACTTTATGGAGGTTTATATAATAGGTACTATGTATCATTCTTGCAAGAGCTTTAGTAAACGAGTAATCCTAGGTAGAAACATAAATGCTGTTTAATCATCGCACTCAAAAGATTAAACATTTTACCTTAATGAAACTCCTAAACGAAGCCATTCCATCAGTGATTTTAATTTACCCTCTTCCGAGGCACGTGAGGAACTGAAACCTCTCAAGGGTCAGTGGGAATAAATTAAATGCTAACAGACACTTACGAGTAATAGCCTCAGTGAGTTACATTACTGCGATGCTGTTTACGAACATAATATTACGCAATGAAATTGTTGTATTTTATTGGAAATAACTTTTTCAAAATATGACTACAATCTATTTATCCTTACAACCTATCTATCCTTAAGCACTTTTCCAAAACGGCGGTAGAATCAAAAATCTTTGACGTTCATAAGTGAATTGGTAAATTCCCAAATGAAATAAACAATTTGACTTTGACCTTGACTTTATTAAAAGCTCACTACTGACTGAGCACGCGTCTTTCCTCACTGAGCAGGCCTAGAGCATATGCCACCACGCTGCTCCAATGCGGATTGGTGAAGGAGAAGCCTACCCAAGCATCGGAAGATTTCATGTCGCCGGTAGGCGTCCGATATGGGATGACTTAACGACTACTATCATAACAATCGGAACCGATGGCTTCATGTGCCCTCCGAATCGGAAGCGCTCAAGAAGTTTTTGCTATTAGCGGTCATTCTTTCGACAGCCAGCCGCACTTGCGTTGCTAAGGATCGACGTAAGATTTCATCGCCGAGCTATGAGCGTTTCAAAAATATCGTGTATAAATCTATTCTATACATAGAAAGAAATTACATTTTTCTATATACGTATATTTTTTAAATGTTCGGAAAAATAACACATTTTTCAAAATCTGTTGAAACGGCAAAATATTTTTTCCAATCACGTTTTTTAGATTTTCATGCATATACATGTGAAACTGAGTTACGGTTTAAATTTCAAGTCTCTAGCTCACTGATAGGTAGTGTAAAATTGATTACAAAATTCCACTCATACAGACATGGTCCAAAGATAATTAAATCCATCCATCCATCCATCCATCAGCCTTTCGATGGCCACTGTTGGACGTAGACCTCCCCTAATTGGCGCCACTCTAACCGGTCCTGAGCCCGTTGAATCCAGCGGATGCCCGCCGTCTTCATTAGGTCGTCAGTCCACCTGGTCGGGGGGCGCCCTATGTCCCTTCTTCCAAGACGCGGTCTCCATTCGAGGACCTTTCTTCCCCAACGGTTGTCGGTCCTCCGAACTATATGGCCAGCCCATTGCCACTTCAGCCGGCTAATTCTTTGGGCTATGTCGGTTAACCGTGTTCGTCTACGGATCTCATCATTTCTGATTCGATCACGCAGAGAAATACCGAGCATAGCCCTCTCCATAGCCCGCTGAGCGACTCTGAGCTTGTGCATCAGACCAATAGTGAAGCACCACGTCTCGGAGCCGTATGTCATCACTGGCAACACACACTGCTCGAAACCCTTCGACTTCAGGCACTGAGGTATTTTGGACGACAAGATATGACGCAGTTTCCCGAACGCAGCCCATCCGAGTTGGATTCTACGAGTGACTTCTTTCTCGAAGTTGGACTTACCCATTTGGATCACTTGTTGTCCCAGGTAAATGTACTCGTCAACAACTTCGAGAACAGCGCCATCAACAACAACCGGTACAGGTGTGACATGGACATTCGACATGATTTTCGTCTTGTCCATGTTCATCTTAAGACCTACCCGTTGTGAGGCGCTGTTCAAGTCCCCGAGCATAGTACTAAGTTCTTCCATGGAACTCGCCAGAATGACTAGGTCGTCGGCATATCGAAGATGTGTTATGTATTCGCCATTGATGTTAACGCCACGTCGTTTCCACTCCAACAGCTTGAACATGTCTTCCAACGCAGAGGTGAACAGTTTTGGGGACAAAACATCCCCTTGCCTGACACCCCTCTGCAGTTGGATAGGGTTCGTCACTGTGTTGTGTACTCTGACGGACATGGTGGCTGATGCGTATAAACATTTTAACACCTCGATATACCGATAGTCAATCCGGCACCGCTGGAGAGAACTTAGTGCCGCCCAGGTCTCGATAGAATCGAAGGCTTTCTCATAGTCCACATAGGCAACACATAGCGGCAGATTATACTCCTCGATCTTCTGTATTATCTACCGCAGCGTATGTATGTGGTCTATGGTACTGTAGCCTTTTCGGAATCCTGCTTGTTCGGGAGGCTGGAAGTCGTCAAGCCTGCGTGCAATGCGATTAGTGAGCACCCTCGAAAACAGCTTGTAAACGTGGCTCAGAAGTGCAATGGGCCTATAGTTCTTCAAAAGGGTCTCGAACGGAATCGAACAACTTCTGGAGCGCCACCAGGAGGGGTTTCTCTCCAGCTCTTAAGAAAATTAAAATATAGCAGTAAATGTATAAAATAACGATAGTTACATAATATTTGATTTTCTTTAGTAAAATACGAACTAAAATATCGTTCTGTATTTTTTATCAATCTAAATCAGTATCACATACGAAGATTTAGTTCAAATTAATCGTATTTGTAACTCAGGTAAACATGAGATTGAATTAGTCTAAAGACTTGAAAAACGTTCAAACGGGTAGGTACTCACAAACTTGAATTGAAGTACAAAAAGACACGACAAAAGTGAAAAATAACTAAAAAAAAATATACTACTATACATATAACCAGGTGGTAGGGCCTAGAGCTCACCCGGGGAAGTACCACCGCCCGCCACGGTACTCAGTACCATTCCTACAGTCATAATAATTGTTTTTAAGAGCAATTGTGTTCCGGATAGGAAGGTGTGGAGCCGGTTCACTTTTTTAGAGGCGACCATCTCAGTCCTCAGGGGTAGCAACGCATCTGTGACCGAATTGGAACAAGACTCACACTAATCATTACTAACTGGACAATACTAATATCAACTAACAGGACTAACTATCACTAACAGCCCCTGTCCTCACACTTATTAACAAACTAACCAACTAACATTCTAACACCATCTACTAATTGGACTAACCACCCTAATCCCTAAATTGGGTCTTGTTCTAAGTCGGTCACAATTGCCATGGGCGGCAGCGGAAGGGTGGTGCTGCATTCTCGTTTGCTACCTTAATTCAATAAAAAAAAATATTAACGCTATTATACTTATTGAAACATTTGAAGTTTTTTATCAGCCAATAAAATTTAATAATGATACTTACTGACTTAAATTTATAGCTTAATTAATAATGGATGAATGAATATGAAAAAATAACTATAATCATAAACAATGTAGATTCGAGTACAAAAGTTTTTTCCACAACTACGGGAATTCCATTCAAGACCCCTGTAGCTCATAATCACGTTTTAAGATCGAAACTGTCGATACCATCTAAAAATGTCCAACAAATGCTTTTGCCGTAATCAGAGGCGCAGTTATAATTACCATTAAGATAAACTTCGTTAAAATTGTTTTATTACAATTTCAAGTTGAATGGACAAACGTTACAATACAATAAACTTAGAAATTTCTCCAAAATTTCTCAAGCGTATAGATTTGTGTTCAAAAGAGTGATTTTGATTGGTCAGTTGTTGTCAAACTGCTGGGAACTCTTTTCTTCTTCATTATTTTCTTCCATTTTGCGTTTGACCCACACGGGTTTACTTATAATTGATTTTAAAGTAAAATAACAATCCCTTTTTAATCCAAAATCAAACATATCAAAATCATTTTTTATCTGATATCCTCTGATGTACGTCCTTACCAAATTTTCATACTTTAAAGCACTTTTTAAGATTTCGTTTCCTCTGTATTCTTCAGCTTTTATAAAAATTCTATTAACGGAAAAGGAAACATCTCGCAGGGAATGCTGTATCAATTTTTTGCAACAAATATTTCAAACCTCATCTTAAATTTGTCATAAATCTTCCACTTTCCACAGCCTTTTTTGAGTTGAGCACCAATGGAAATCACATCAAAGGGACACTCTGTATCAATTAAAATATTCGAAGTGGATATCAAAGTGTAAGACAACGAAGTAAAGATATTCTGTGACAACTTTGAACGCTTTGAAATTCCGTTTATTTTAAGGCTTTTTCATGTCCACACCATTTTGCGTGAATGGTTAGAGGCGATCGTTAACGTTTGCGTCATAAGAAATGTCTTAATAATCTGAAACAATTAATTGGACGGTTAAATTGGATGTTTTGTTTGCTTTCGTGATTATTATGAAAAAAAATATGAAAAAATATTTAATTCACAAAAACATGGTACATAGTAACACAGCCACTAGCTCCCACACTAGGATTCCCTGTGTTGTGGGACACTAGGATTAACCCTATCGTACAAATTTACACTTTTGTAGCATATCATGTAGTATATAAATGTAAATACTCATAGGCTTAGAAATTAGAAAGCATGTTTGTGAATTGCTATTAAGTATTGTGATTCTAAACGGTAACAAAATATTGTTCATGACCTATCAAATCAGAAAATTTTACAATCAAAATGAAACTGATACTGGCCCATATCCATAGAAAACTTATTTGGGAAATATTATGCTTGCAGGATCCTCAAAAGACCAGTAAAAACTACAAATATTATTAAAAATTTAAAATACCATGTACTTGTCAGGGCAACTTATAAAAATGTTATAATAAAAATGAAAATTAGATGCTGGTTGTGTAATGTTGCTGGTGGCATGACTCAGAATAAAAATAATGATACAACAAAATCACATCCTATTAGGCGGTTAAATCGTATTTATTGAATCGTAAACTTGTCCGATATTGTCCCGAGTTTAGTTTATCTCTTTAGAGGCGGAGTAATTAATTTGTAACTTTATGCAAATAGAGTTATAACAATAAAACTTCGCTTTAAGTTTGTGGACTGTGGAGAAATTAGCCTGCTGTTTGGCAAATTAAATGTAAGCATAATGTTCATTGTTGTATAATACAAATTAAACAATATAAATTAAAAATGTTGACCGTCGGGCCAAATCTTTTTCATTCATGCATTTAAAATAAAATATAATAACTTTATTTTATGAACGAACACCAATCATAACAATAAAACGTACATATTAAATACATTGTATATAATATTATGCTACACAAACAGTAAAAATACATACATATCACCACGTCATACAACATTATAATTTAAAGTGACAACATTTATCCATCTACCATAGTAATGAATTAAAACTCAGCTGATATCAAATCGTGAACAAAAACGATACATAAAACTGATCGCAGCACGATTAAGCAACTTTTAAACATAAAACAGGCATTTAGCACTCAATATCGTTAAAATCCTGATTTTAATTACGCCCTAAACCCAGACAATAAACTCAACTAGCCAAAAATCACGCGAATGAACTGTTGCGTGTTCGTTGCGGAAACGGGCACCTCGGCGCTATAAAAGTAAAATAAAGCACAGGTTAATAAAAGCCTCACATTTGGGAGAAGAGGGGGTAATGGCACTTGAGAAGCAATCTTGGGAGTCCGAAGCCGCACTTCTACTTTATTGCGGTGCGAACGACAGGACGAAGCGTTAATGGGGTTAAAAGAATTAACGAGTTCAAAGAATTTGAGAAGCGACGCCGCGACGTACTTCGGTGAGCGAATTAATATCAACTTTATGATGATCGTGAAAAGTTTGGTATTTTATACAGATCCTTACTTCGAGTACCTACTCACGATCTTTTTATTTTGACTTAACTTGTATCCGTCTAAAATATACTTAAAAATAACTATTACAGTCAAAATAAACAAACATCAATCATTTACAGTAGAACTGTAGGTGTATAAATAAACTTTTTATTTTCTACCGCTTTGTGCGTGTACACTAACCAAGGGGCATACATGACAAATATCAGCTTGTTGCTTTCAGTAGTTTCTGCGGAGAGTTGTCTGTCTGTCGCTCAGTTATGGAAGAGTCCTACATATTGATTACCTGGTGTCGTTAAGGTAATTTTAAATCAGCAAGCGTAATGTTAACGTCTGTTTAATTTAAACGAACATTCAATCGATCGAAAATCAATGTGTCAAATCACACTGTCTGAATGAAAATGTTCATGTTTTAGTTTTTCAAATCGTTCATGTAGGTATAGTATGGTTAGATTTTCGACCAACAATTCACCGCTGAATTCATTTGCCCGATTTAAACTTTCAACCTTCGTAATTCCATTCGATGATTGTCGTATAGTACTTGGCTGTAATTGGTCTCCTACGCAATGGTACTCGCATGCTGTAGGGCGCAAATCGGGCAAATTACAAAGTACCAGAAATCACATGTTTGGTTTTAATAAAATTTGATTGAACATTATAGTTTATTTTATTATACTATACTTACATATAACAATGCAATCTATCTGTTATTGGAAGGCGTTATTTTGGGAGAGTATTTTGAAAAAGGGATATTGTATGAAGGGACATTGTGGAATGTCCCTTACATTATGAGCCTGAACGAATTATGTCATGACTTTGCTAAATTTTCACTGACCTTGAATTTATATTCAAACGAAGACACAACAGAAATAATTTGTTTCTACGTAGAAATTTGACAAAATGTCACAATTTCATCATTTCACTGCTACAAGATTAAGGAGTATTTTGCGATGACAACACGGGCTGACATCTCGAGTGCGTAATGGAAGAGGTCGTTATCCAATTGGATTAATAGTTGCAATTAATACTTGTTTAATAAAACCTGCTTGTTTCGATCGCTCGTACAGTTTTAATGCTTGACAAAGTCTTTTAAAAGTTATATCCAGCTACTAGTAAACCGCCTTCGCTTCACTTCGGGAATCCTGTCCCTTTGACACGAAAACTTTACGACATCACATTAGAAACCTCAAAACTTTCAGTGTTTCTCTTCTATATAATATCATCTTTAATATATATAAATCTCGTGTCACAATGTTGGTCCACTTAACCGATTATAATAAAATTCGCACACCATGTGCAGTTCGATCCAACTTGAGAGATAGGATACTTTAAATCTCAAATTATAGTCGCAATTTTAATTTATTTCTAATTATTTGCAGTAAGTTTTGCAAGTAATGACAATTGACATGGCAGTCTTATTCGCAGATGAACAGACACCTAGCGCCACACAAGAGAACTAAATTAAGAGTGTTATTATTTGACAGTCACAATTATATGTAACAGATGTCGATACCTTTCGACTGGGTTGAGTAAGTAATCAATAGATGGCGCTGCTATGGTAAATCTAACTTGCACCCGTGCGAAGCCAGGGCGGGTAGCTAGTTATGTATATAATATTATACATCCGATGTGTTTAATGAGTGGTGGGCTAAAGCGCGCATACTACAACGACGCGTTACCGGACCAACTAAAACGAAAGCGTTCAAATATGATCTTTATGTCTTAATAATTTTATATATTAACCACCATACATAGATTCTGATACCTTTCATATACTGGATAGAATCGCTACCGTCTTATAAATTGTGACAAACTCCTAAACTATACCTATTTTTTCCGATCAATAGGCTTAAGTTCACGGATGTCCATTACATTAAGCTCTTCTGCCTCTATTTCTTTTATTAATTTTGATTTATACTATACACTCTGGAAAAGCAAAAAGCTAATATTAAATGTAACAAGCTGCAGTGTTGTCCAAAAAAATGTTTCATGTAGCTTAAATAGATTTATTTAAACAAAACAGCCAACTTCAACATTGACAAATAACAAAATGAGAACACTGTCAATGTAATCCGTTTGAGATAACTCAAAAAGTACTCGTCAGATGCCGCTAAATTTTTTGAGAATTTAAAACATATTTGTGGAGTCCGTATCTTGGGATAAAATTTAATATTTCATTTCATGAAATCTGAAGTAGGTACTTACAATGACATAATGATATTATCAAACTAACGATATTCTGCGATGTCCAAGCGAAATAAGTCGTGTCAAGCTCTTGTTTACAATATTAAACTATAGCTTACGGTTGTAATCCAATAACTTAAAGTAAGTAATAGTTTAAGAAAAAGTCGATCGGTCGGTCGCTCATTCATGAGCGACAGCGGAAAGATAGTGCTGCATGCTCGTTTACTTCCTTAATTCCATTAAAAAAAAAATATTGTCCGTAATTTCGGTTTGCGGACGCAACACCTTATTTTGTGAAAGTGATAACGTCATACGAAAACATTCATGCAAAGGAGATGGTCCATTTTGGGCCTGATCTTGTACACTAAACCATGAAAAACCAAAAAATACAGAAAGCTCATTAAAAATATAATAAATTCACAAATCGCAATAAATGACTTGCTAAAATTTCGAAGAAATTTCGAAAAGAATTAATTTCGAGTTATTCGGTAGGTACTACTTGCAACACTTGCAAGATGGCGTCCTTCACTCTGAGTTCGAGCCATTGTTCAAGCATAGAGAAGGCATATTGACAGATAACGTCATACGTCAAAAATTATGAATCCTCTGGTCTGCTGCCCGCCATTATGTAGAATAATTGCGTCACGTGGAGTTAATAAATAATTTTTGCACAGAAATAAAGATGAGTTCGTGGATTTGATTAGTCAAAAATGGTTTATTTTTCTTTTTTATTTAATTTTATCATTGGTACAAAAACCAGGCCCAGACTCCATACAATTTTGGACCGTCTCCTTTACATACTTTTATGAATTCAATTAAATTATTATCGCATCGACATATGGAGTGGAATAAAGATCGAAGCTGTGACACTTTTTCGTGCATGCAGCCGGTGTTCATAGATTTATAAAACGTTATCACGTCAAAAAGTACTATACTTTTACAATCAAAACATACTATACTTACCATGCTAACATAACCTTATAATCATCTCAGAGGTCAGTGTTTCACAAGTCGCATGCGTTTGCTTTGTTTGAATGTGAATGAACCGTGTGTTTGCTATTCTGTTAGCGATGATCTAATGCAGCAGCATAACATGTGGGCAACCAATTTGCGCTGTGCACATGGTTTTCACACTTACTGTTATTTATACAGTACTGGGTTACTGAGTTTAATGATCCATCTGTAACCTACAGTGCCTATCGTCTATCTATCTAAACTAGGTTAGTTACAAGTGGGATCTATTTAAGATTTATTTGTGTGTAAGGATTCGAATCAAGGGACTAAATTTTTTTTTTTAATTAATCGACGACCCGAATGGCGTAATAGTTTTCTGGATCGCTGTTTCAAGGTTAAATTCGATTCCCAGCGAGGCTGAAACTTGAATGATGAGTTTTTCCCGTCCTTGGTCTGGGTGTGTGTCTTTGTCTTGAGTACTTATTCGAAAAAAAATTATTAATACTTCATGACGGTTTTTATGGATTTAGGTTAAATGGATATCGCGCAATTATGACCCATAGATTTCCCGACGTAAAACAAAAGCATAATACTATTTTTAAACGTTAAGTTTAACCATGCAGCTACATTCGTAACAAGAGAGTTGATTTCTTCAAACTTTTCAGAGCTTAAATAATAGTTCACATTACAGGCTGTGTTATAAACATTGTTGGATTTCCTCTGGGAGCTGTTCCAAAGATAGCATCCCGCAGAGATCTCTACACTTCGCGTTATCTGACTTAGAATTGCTCAAACAGAAAAACATAATGTATGTCCTAAGTTTCTGCTTGAGAAAAATAAGATGTATTCATTTGTTTTACAAACCTTTTGACTTGAACCCATGAATTGTAATACTGAGCACGGGCGGATCGCTCACTAAATGAGAATGATTTAGTTCTGATTGGTGGAAGGGTGATGTAGCATGCTCGATTTCACCTTGATTAAAAATGCCTAAGAAACTGTTGTCAATGGTTCAATTTCGGTTTACTATGATAGAAAGAAATTAGTTACCGGTAGGTACCCATTTCGTTTCAAGAGTGGATGTACTTTAGTTTATCGACTTCAATAGCACCCAAACTTAACCCTTTATTTATTTCCGAAAATAATGTTTGTTAATCAACTTTTAATAGAACCAAATTCCATAGAAAAGATTCCGTAAGTTTTCTCGTTTATTTCCTACGTTGCAACCTTCACCAATGTGGCTAACAAATGAGCGTCCCGCGGGAACCACTTTACTCCGTTCGCATTTCATATGGATTTTGTTTAAATGTCATCCCACATAAATGCCTACTTTCTGCCACTATTAATAAGGTTCATTGTAGATAAACATTGAGAATTAAAAATATCTTAAGTAAATTTTGCTCACAAGCTACATTCAACTGTAAGCACCATGGAATAAGTTTGTTTTTAGCGGGGAGTGGTTATTCCACGTTCACGGCAATATATACCTACACGTTAACTATGCCGTATGTGAGTTTGGATTGCTGAAATGGAAAATCATATTTTGTTGGCATCCAACTGCGACGTATAAAATCCCGGGATTAAACTAAAACTAAAGTCAACGTGGAAATACTCTTATATCATATTCGATGTTTCAGCGTAAAAGCAAAATACTTTTGCGGCGACATAACTTTACCTACTTTTCGAATCAAGAGCTTTACAAAAGAACGGGGTTTTATGTAAATAGCTGATAGACGAGCATACAAGTTACAGGATGATAAGTGGTCATTTTCATCCAAAGTCATCACAAAAGGCTTTCGGCTTCACCAATGTGTTTCTCGACAAGAAGAAAGAAAGCCTCCTAAGCCTTCGCTTGCAACATGACGGATCGTTATGACTTAAAAACGGTATCAATTGGCTAGCAGGATTCACGAAAGACTATTATATCATATCAATAATAGATATAGTCCTTATATGAACTGTATCGTAGAGAATAGAAGGTTAGCTTCTGCCCACTTTTACATCATTCATGGCGCCATAGTATGTACAGATTTCAAACATCGTGTCACTGCCTTTCAAATGCTAATAGTTTACAGAAAGTTTTTCAATATTATTGTGTATATTAAATTTATTTTTGTGTATTTAAATTTTATAAAAAATAAATAACTGTACAGATATAAATAACGCTACACTCATAGCGATACATTAGAATTATTTGTGCCACGGACAATACACAAGACAAGGATACCCACCCAGATCAAGAACGAAAATTTAAACTCATCATAATTTCCGCCTCGCAGGGAGTCGAACCCAAAACCCTTTAAATGACGATCTGGTATGATAACCATTTCATCCCGGATCGTCATCCCCGTGCCTTACTTATGCATCATCATCATCATCATCTCAATGCATCATGGCACATGGCTCCCTATTGAGCAAGGGTTTCTTCTTAGAACGAGAAGGCCTTATGCGTAACTGTGTAAAAATGCTAGCTTTCTGCACTCCTACTCTATATTAATTTAAACTCTGCCAGATTTTATATTCCTCCGCCCGCATGGTTTACGTGAAAAGGGCACAAAGGTTTTGCTTGACGTATTAACTTAAAGATAAATATGAAAGGTTATTCACTCACTCACTGATTAATCTTGAAATCTCGAAAATTTGACAGGGAGATAGTTTAATAGTAGAAGACGTTATCCAAGATAGGGTTTTGCGATATTTTATTGCTAAGGTTGATAAAAAGAGGATAAAAGTAACTTTGAAAATAATAATAATCGACAACGCACAAAGACTTTTCTCGATCGAGGTGTGTGTGTCTTAACATAAAAGAACTCGTTATTCAAATTTGGAACTAATAATCCTCTGAATGAAAGTCTGGCTTGATAACTATTGCGCCATTCCTGTTGTTAATGAGTTAAACAAAATGACACGGGTAAAAACGCGGGCAAATTATACTAGAGTGAGTAATCGAGAATATGGAATTGCCATACCTCGTGTGCTATATGTAACAGTTTAGTCTTTACCCTACTCTGTAATTAGTCTGTGGCTAGAATGTAGTCTATAGTCTATGTACAAGAGATTGCATCATTCAACACGTCTGTCATTCAACATGGCTAGGCATTGTAATGTATCAAGAAATATTAAAGAGAGTAATAAAGTGATTAACAGCAGTAAAGGTTGTTTATTATAAATCTACAAGCTAGAATATGGTGTCAGGTGAAAAGGAACAAAGAAGAAAGTACCTTAGTGGTGAAATAAAGTTAACGCGTAATATCGACAACGGCAACACGGGAAAAGAAACAAAATGGAGGGATTAAGACAACCGAATAAATTGATTCTTAGTGAAAATGCGGAAACAAACTGGATCAAGTTCAAACAGAGCTTTGAAATTTATTTAGAAGCGACAGATTTAAAATCAGCATCAGACTCCAGGAAAATAGCCTTGTTCCTGAACATCGCAGGCTCGGAGGCGTTAGACGTATACAACACACTGGAAAAAAAAGAAGTAAAAACCTATGATGCAGTAGTAGAAGCATTCCAGAACTACGCGGTACCACGAAAAAACGTAATTGTGAATAGTTACAAGTTCTTTAACATGCGTCAGAATGACCTAAGTTTTGATCAATTTATAACTAACCTGAAAAATCAAGCGAAAATGTGCAAATTTGAGGAAGAAGATAGAATGATTAGGGATATGATCGTCATAGGTGTTAGAGAGAAAAGTTTACAAGAAAGATTACTTCGAGAAGCAGATTTAACATTACAGGAAGCCATAAATATTTGCAGAGCAGCCGAAGCTGGGAAAAATCAATTGGAAAAAATGAGGGAAAAAGAAGTGTATGGTGTAAGGAGCACACATATCAAGAAAAAGGAACAGACAAATAAACAAGAAGAAAAAAGAAAATTTATCCAACGTGAGTGTAATAGGTGTGGGAAACAACACAAGAAATTTGATTGCCCTGCCTTCGGAAAGAAATGTGCTATATGCCACAAGTATAATCATTTCGCTAACAAGTGTTTGAATAAACACTTTAAGAAGGACTTTAATAAACAAAAAATTCATAACTTAGAAGAGGATAGTGAAGAGGAAAAACACTACTTTAACATTGATAGCATGAATAATAAAACAGGTGAGAAAATAGAATGGACACAGTCATTAGCAATAAATGGTACATCGGTCACGTTCAAGTTAGACACTGGTGCAGACTGCAATACGTTAACTTTAAATATATTCAATAAGATTAATAAAAATCAAGAGTTGCAGTTAAGGGAAACAAAAACTGTACTTGTTGTTTACAGCGGGGAAAAAGTAAAACCATTGGGGTATTTAGAGTTAGAGTGTATGTATAAAGGGAACAAATATATTATTAAATTCAATGTTGTAGATTTGCCAGTACAACCAGTAATAGGTCTAAAAGATTGTATAAGATTAGGCTTAGTATCAAGAATAGGAGAAATTAGGACAGAGGAGATCAAGCAACTAGAAAAAGAGAAAGAAACATTTATAAAAAATAACGAGGAAGTCTTTAAAGGATTAGGCAGTATAGGTACATATAAAATAAAAATAAAAAGTGATGCTATTCCAGTAATAAAACCGATTAGAAGGGTTCCACTTAGTGTAAAAGATAGATTATTAGAAACTTTGAATAGTTATGAAGGTGCAGATATTATAGAAAAGGTAAATGGACCTACAGCTTGGTGCAATAATTTGGTAATAGTTGAAAAACCGGATAAGTCATTAAGATTATGTTTAGATCCACAACAGTTAAATAAAAATATAGAGAGGGAAACTTACCTTATTCCGTCACCCGAAGAAATTTGTAATAATTTAGCGGGGAAAAAAGTTTTTACAGTTCTAGATTTAAAAGATGGTTTTTTTCAGGTTTTATTAGATGATCCTGATAAATTATGCACGTTTGGAACACCTTATGGTAGATATAGATTTAAAAGGATGCCTTTTGGTATATCTTCAGCGCCAGAGGTAATGCAAAGAATTAATTATGAAATTTTTGGTGATATAGTAGGTGTTGAGATATATTTTGATGACATTATAATAGCTGGGGAAGATAATAAAACACATGATATGATATTAAAACAGGTAATAGAAAGAGCAAAAAAGTTTAATGTTAAGTTTAATAGGAACAAGTTACAGTATAAATGTCAACAAGTAAAATATGTAGGATTGATTATTTCTAAAAATGGTATAAGGGTTGATAAAGATCATGTTAGAGCAATTGTAGAACTGAAAGAGCCTAAAAATGTCAAAGAATTACAAAAATTCTTAGGAATGTGTAATTATCTATCAAAATTTATTCCACAATACTCAAAATCAACTGATGCATTAAGAAATTTGTTAAGAAAAGATACAGAATGGCAATGGGGTGAATGTCAGCAAAAAGCATTTCAGGAATTAAAGCAGAAAATAACTTGTGCACCTACATTGTCTATTTTAAATAATAAGAGTTTAGTAACATTGCAAACTGATAGTTCTAAGTCTGGCATGGGTGCTTGTTTATTACAAGGGGGAAAACCAATTTCCTTTTATTCGCGTAGCTACACTGACTGTCAAATGCGATGGGCACCTATAGAGAAAGAATTATTTGCTATTTGTGCAGCTTTAGAAAAATACCATCAGTTTGTATATGGTCGCAGAATAGTAGTGGAAACAGATCATAAACCTCTTGTGGCAATAATAAATAAAGATATAAGTAAAATAAGTGCTAGATTGCAGCGTATGGTGTTAAAGTTGTTAAAATATGATTTAGAAATAAAATATGTACCAGGTAGTAAAATGTATGTAGCTGATTACTTATCCAGAAATTACTTAAGTGATAATGCAAAAATAGAACCTTCTTTACAGGAAGTAGTTCATAGTTTTGAGGAAGAATTGCCAATTAGTGATAGGAGAATGCAACAGTTGTCAAAAGAAAGTGTAAATGATGAGGTCTTGAGTAAAATAATAGATTGGTATAATACAGGTTGGCCTAAAAAAAAGTGTATATTAAATAAAGAATTAAAAAATTTGTATAAGTTACGTGAGAATATAAATGTAAAAGACAATGTTATATATTTAAGAAATAAAATAATAATACCTAAAAGTTTAAGAACAGAAATGTTATCTATATTGCATACAGGTCATGTTGGAATAATTAAATGTAAAAAACGGGCAAGATCAACATTGTATTGGCCAGGTATCACTAGTGATATTGAGAATTATGTGTTAAAATGTAAAGCGTGTGAAAAATATAGACCAAACAATGTAAAGGAACCATTAATTTCACATGATATTCCGGACTTGCCATTTCACAAAATTGGTATGGATATATGTCATTTTAGGGGAAATTATTATTTAGTAGTCATAGATTACTATTCTAAGTGGATTGAGTTAAGATCATTACAAAATAAAAATTCAGAAACTATAATTATTAATAAGTTAAAGAGAATATTTGCAATACATGGTATTCCTAAATATATAGTCAGTGATAATATGCCATTTAATAGCCTTACTTTTAAAAATTTTGCAACTGAGTTTGACATTGAATTAATTACTTCCAGCCCCAGGTATCCACAGTCAAATGGCATGAGTGAAAAAGCTGTTGGCATTGTTAAAAGCATGATGAAAAAATGTTCAGAAACTAATAGTGATCTCAGTTTAGCTTTGTTAAATTACAGAACAACACCTTTAGCAAATTTAGAATATAGTCCAGCAGAATTGTTAATGTCAAGGAATTTAAGGACAACATTACCATGTACTAAACAAGTTTTAAAACCTAATATTGTGCAAAATGTAAAACAAAAGTATGAGGTTATTAGAAACAAAAGTAAAGTTCAATATGATAAAAATTGTAAAATTAGAAAACCTTTCTCTTTAGGAAACAGCATTATGTATCAAAATAAACCAGATAGAGTATGGTATCCAGGCAAGATTGTTAAAAATGTAGGACCAAGATCATTTGTTGTAAAAAGGGAGGATGGGTCTCTAGTGAGACGTAATCAAAGACATTTAAATCATTCTAAAAATTTATTCACTGAAAAAAGTGATTATACAGAGCCTAATGTAACAAGTTTCAGTGTACCTAATAGTAATGCTGTACAAGTAAGTAGATCAGGAAGGAGTATTAGAAAACCTTCTTATTTAAGGGACTATGTGATGTAAATTGTAAAAGGATAAAAAGGGGGGATGTGCTATATGTAACAGTTTAGTCTTTACCCTACTCTGTAATTAGTCTGTGGCTAGAATGTAGTCTATAGTCTATGTACAAGAGATTGCATCATTCAACACGTCTGTCATTCAACATGGCTAGGCATTGTAATGTATCAAGAAATATTAAAGAGAGTAATAAAGTGATTAACAGCAGTAAAGGTTGTTTATTATAAATCTACAAGCTAGAACACCTCGATAAAAACAAACTTATTACGTGAGCTCACAGTTCAATTTAGCTAGCAAGCAAAATGGATTAAAGACATATTTTGAAATTCTCGCCGTCACTCTTTGATGAATCTTAATCACAGGAGCGGAAACTTGGCATTTATGTGTATAATATAGTACCTACTAATAAACACAAAATATTGTATTTAAAATAATAGCTTTATTCTTTACACAACTTTCTCATTGACCAAAGCGCGGCAAGTCTAGCTGTCACTTCCCAGCTACTAGTGATGGGGTCCTCTCAGTATGACCATAGTGTTGCGCGTTATCTGCTATAACGATATTCCGTCTAACACCACGTATAGTTGGGCCATTTTAATAGGTCACATTTGACAGTTCGTCAAAATTTTCCAAAGTAACCTTGTAAGGGAGGCACCCCATAGTATCTAATACATTCCATACTAGATATTGTTAAACTCTTTAACACTTAAAAGTAAGGAACTGACGTCGTTACAAAGTTACGTCATTGAACTCTTTTTCTTTTTAAATATCAGGGATGGTACCGAAAGAAACAGATGAGTAGATAAGTTGAATTCGAGAAGTCGAACTAATCGTCAAAAAGTATTTCACGATTACAAAATAAAATGTATTTTAATACAAACAAAATTAATTTTATTACATTTTAGGGCAAAAAATATGTAATTATTCATTTATATAATAACGTCTGGCTCAAAAGTCAGTATCTAGAAACGTGAAATGTTACAAAAAAATCATGATTTCATTTCGCGCCATTATTTGACGCATTATTTTTGTCATTTTTTTTAGTCGTTGTGTGAACTGTGCGCTTATTAATACTTTTTATAAAAATCGCATTCAATTTACAGATGTTTGAAGTCCTTATCGATTTATTCAATTTAATCGATGTTTTTCAGCAGGTTATCCTCACTATGAAGCAAAGACAAACAGTTGTCAAATGTGGCCTATTAAAATGACCCTACTTTAGTACTTATCCTTTGATGATCTAATGTCTAAATGGAACATGATGGAGTATCCTAGGCTTAACACATGAAATTCTCTATTGTCGGTCCTTACTACCCTGATCGATTTTTTGTATTCAGCTGACGTTAATACTTCGTAATAGCAGCCATTTCGGTTGGAAGCGTCTTCTGACTGAATATGATTTATGGCACAGTAGCACACGGCAACATCTTGTATCGTTTTGGAAATCATCCCTTTAAATACCTTCATGTAAACGCATTCCGCGCGTTCGGGTATAAAATCGATTAACTAAGAAAAGAAACGCGTGCAGCAGGCATTTAATTAGCAAAATCTCCTTAAGTAATCAATCGAGTTAAGCATCAACGTCATCAGCATCATGGATCACTGTTAGTGGCAAAATTTATGACCACTTCCGTGCTTCGTAGGACACCTAAAGCCGTCGGTCCATATTTTTATCATTAGGGGGCTTAGCACGAGTTTTACGTGACATAAAGTGCTCGCTACGTAACCGTGAGTTATCTAAAATTTGTATGGGATCGAAGCAGAACCACCTAGCCGACGTAAATGGCACTACTTCAATCCCATACAAATTTTAGGTAACTCACAGTTACGTAGCGAGTTCGTTGTCACGTAAAACTCGTACTAAGACCCTAGGTAGCTGTCGATTACTCGTAAGAAATCAGGTGACTCATCTGCTTGTAAGTCAGCCCCTAAAACTATAAAAAACTTACTTCTCCACCTCTCTCAGTTCTCACTGAAACAGCGCAGCGTGAAGAAGAAACCCGCACCCATTATGCGCCTTTTATGGACCATTACGGTGAAGCTATTAATATAAATATGGAAGCCAACAATAGTACAATATGACAGCTGCAATAACTACTACTCTAAGAGAGTATACTGAGTAATATACTTATAACACCTACCATACTTGATACGTTGTTCTAATTCCGCATCTAACGGAACTGAAAGGTATTTTAAGTGCTAACAAGCGCACGTTAGGACCTCGTCTCTAAGGTTTCATTGCAGACAATGGCACGTAAATGCAAATTCGCGATCGGAGCGTAGACAAAGCCAATATTGGTCCGATCCTGCAATCTAGACGACGGTTAATTGTAACGTGAATGGACTTCGCAAACAAATAGAAGCCGGAGGGTTAACATTCCGTGAAAATGAAGTTCATAGCGTTTTATTTTGCGGGTGTGGTGCAGAAATCCATTTATGCAAAACCTATTGGTGTTAAACAAGTTTGAAAGAAGTAAACAAACATTTCGCTGACTGCTGAATAAGATGAAGTTGTTTTGTCCTGTATTGTATCAGCCTTAACACTAAGGAATACAATGGGCGGACTTAATGCCAGATGGCAGTGACCAGTCAATCTTGGAAGCTGGTGAGAGGACGTAGCAGGGGCATATAATGCAAGATAGAATAAAAGAAAAACAAAATAAATAACTTGCTAAAATGCAACAATGCTACAGGCGAATATTAAATGAGGTTTTGAAATTGGTAAAATGACCAAATGTTATAAAAGCTTCTTCTTTTGGTACTACTCACAGTAGGGATGCTGCACAAATAGGAACTTTGTTCTCCAAGTGATTATGAGCTTTTTTTGAGGGTGAAAGCTATTTAACATAATTTTATGAGAAGTAGCTTCGCGGTCGAATTTCAACCAATTCATGCCGTGTAGGTAAGGATCTATTTTTATCGACACTTTGAACGTACACATTTCAAGTCAATGGAAATTTAAAGGTAGAGTGTAACTTGTAGTTATGTAATGTTTTATTAGTTAATTTTTTATAGACTATATTTATTAAATGATATTTACAGCATTTATGGTACATACATAAAAATATAAATAAAATAAAAATAACTTAACAAAATTAAAATTTTGTTAATTTAATTATTATTGTAAATATATTAATATAAATATGATATGCATATAATGTTACGTGTAGTGCGTTTATTAATTAATTTAATGTACCATTACATAATATTTTTGTTTTAGTTTTCTGCTTTCCTTTTCTACGTTACTTTAATTATGCCAAATGCGGAATTTTCGTAAAAAATTCTACAAATTTTTCTTTCATGTTTACTACGTACCTATAAACCACTACATAATAATTATTATATACACGTACTACATATATTTTAAGTGAAATAATCTATGAGTTCGACGTGTGACATAACAGTATCACTATGCTGATAGGAACCTTGAACCTACCCACCATTTCGGGCAATTGGACGTCAATGTTTTGCGAACGGTCGAGGGCAAACGCAATATTGGAACCTTCCTAGAATCTAGACAACGCTTTGATCTAAACAGTCATTAAGACTGGAACTGACCATTGTCTGTGTATGGCAGAAATTGAGAGAAAACCTTTTACCTATTACGCGTATGTATATATTTACGCATCAATAAATAGTACTCCCCACTCCCATTCTCGCTCGCTCAAGAAGTCTGTAAAAGGAAGAAATTCAAAACCTATTTATTACCTATTACGGGAATGTACTCGTATTTTAAATAAATACGAGTACGTATCTATAAATAGCATACCCACTCTTGCTTCGTTTATGGATTTTATTACGTGTGCTCACAGCTCAATTTAGCTTGTAAGCAAAATATACTTAAGGCAGTATGAATACTCGCCGTCAATCTAAAATAAACTTTAATCACAGGGACGGAAAGATGACATTTATGTGGGGTATGATTTAAACGAATTCCGTATTAAACGTAATACGGGATGGTTAGTCTAGTTAGCAATAGAATAGGTAGTTGTTGCAACACTTTCCTTACATCTACAGTTTCTGTAGCGGTGATAGTGGTTAAGAATTTGGACTCCTGTTCGGAGGTCCAGGTTCGAATACCGGGGCACGCACCTCTGACTTTTCGGAGCTATGTGCATTTTAAGCATTTAAAGGTCACTTGCTGCAAACGGTGAAAGAAAACATCGCGAGGAAACCTGTATGCAGGAGAGTTCGCAAAACTCAAAAGCGTGTGAAGTCCGAGATTTCGCACTTGGCAAGCGTGTTGGACTATGGCCTTAACCTTCTCATTGTGTGAAGAGACCCGTACTCAATAGTGGACTATGATGGGTTGCGATGATGTTGCGAAATTTCTGGCCTTAATTTTGTACGAGACTTTATAAAACTGCACTTTCAATTATAATGTTGAATTTTCATATATCTTCGCCTCCTAAATCCTAAATCAAAATCCTCAAGTTGGGCAAGGCAGTAAAAGTATTAAAATACTAGAGAACCTTCTTGAATTCTTTGGGATTGTGTTACGGACCCGAACGTGTTCTTTCCACTGTTGGTTTCCCTGTACATATCTATGCGATGGTCATGCCGTCCGGGCATCCGATGCCGTTTGCATATTAATGGTCCAATCTCGTATCTACGGCGTGACTGGCCACTCATTTGTTCCATTGTCTGACGTACATCGGGAAGGTATCGTGCTTCGAGAATTGAGGTCAAGCCGATTTATTTTCTGGCTTTCCTGGATATTCTTGCGGAGAAACAATGATAGTTAAGATTTTACATAGCATAGTGAATACAAGTTTTGACTTTGACATTTGACTTTGGTACGAATCCTGCACGCACTACTATTTTTTTAATCCATGTGAATAGTATAAAGTCTGTCTGTGACGCTTTCACGGCTAAACCACTGGTGGATTTGGATGAAACTTGAAATGAAAATAGTCGAAGATCCAAGGTCACATATAGGCCACTTTTTCAAAAACCAATCCCCTAGGCCGAAAGGGCCTGAAATACATCCGCCCCAGACTCACGTACGCAGCCCCAGCCTGGTACTGGCTCCCGAGTGAACCTCAACGCAGGCGTCTACGCGTGGTTCAATCGAAGACGCTGCGCCGGCTGGCAGGGACGCCGTGGTGCATGAGGAACGCCAGCATCCAGCGGGACCTCAGAGTTGAGAGCCTGGACACCCACGTGGACGACCTAGCGCAACGAATGTTAGCGCGCGCGGACGCGGCGCGGTTTCTGCACCTGCGGAACCTGGCGTCGCTCCACGCCCGCCCCCCGGACCGTTGGGCACTCCCGCGCGACCTACTGCGCGGGAGCAGCCCGACATGAACCACCTCGAACAAGACCGCAAGCCGCCGTCCGGTCGCAGATCGGCTCCTGCTGGGCTTCCCACCAGCGGGTCTCACCTGATAGGGCCTGATCGCCCGGGCGGCGTGAAAATCATCATGACTCCCCGGACTAGACACCCATACTCCACATCACCATCTGGACAATCTTCGAGGACCCATACAGGGTCCCAACCCAACGACTGGTCCGTTGTTACGGACCGCGGCAGACACCTCAGTCAGGGGGCCACCGGCCCCGAAACTGAATCCTATGTTAGCTATGTTAGCCGTGAGTGAAGACAGGACGGATTCTGATGTTGATGTTCCAGTATGTCATATTATAGGCTTATCTTTGGCCGAGATTCCTACGGGAGCGGGACCTACGCGGCTGTTACCTACGGGTCCTGAAGCGAAGCGCGGGCGGTTCTCTAGTATTTTAATACTTTTACTGCGAGATAAGACTCATGCCCAGCAGTGAGATAGCCATGGGTTGCGATGATAATAGCGTGTATTACATTTTTTAGGCTAAGTCAACGATATTATCCGATTTTAACACTTTTTAACGTTTTCATCGTTATAATTTTCTAATTAAACTAATAACCAGCCCTTGCTTGCTCGTCATCATAAAATACAGCAATCTAGATTTATGTAACATAATTGTTGTAAAACAAAGAGCCGCTGTAATAATTCTACCTTACATATCAAGGCTGGAGCCCAATCTTAACTGATGAAGAACGTAGCACGTCGAATGCTCTCCTTGCCCGATATCGTAATAAGTTATCGGCCGTTTGGGAAATTAGGGTATTCGGATGCGCTGCGCTGGTTTTCTTCAATAGAAATGGTTTAGGTAGGTAAGGATTCTGTAGTCGGATTACGTTGGTTAGAGTATCTTTGAGTCAAGATTATTAATACCTCGGTCAAATACTGTACTGTTTGTTCGTCAATTACCTAAGACTTGTGTTCTCATAGTGGCTATTAAACTTGGCTTAAATTTTTATATGTAAGTTAACAAACGATGCATACGGCACAACCTTTTCGCGGCCGCCGCCCAAATAAAGTTGGTAAAATTAACAAAGTGTTGTTAAGAATGTTAGATAGATAGATAGTTGGTATAAAGACTGGGACAAGGACTGTAAGCGATAGTATTTAAGTCATTGTTAGTAATCCTAGTCCGGTACAATCACATCTGTTGGTTTGGTACCCTTGGCGATTGAGATAGTTGCGATGGTCCATTAACGTCCTCACAGAATTATATTGATGAGGTTTCCAGCACATCTCACAGTACTTCAGTGGACCTAGAAATCAGCTCAATTTATCAAAACTTTTTATACCGTTCCAAGACCTGCGAGCCCTTAATTTTAACTAAACAGTTTATAACTGCTTCTAATAGCAAGCCGATAACCAGTAATGTAATAAACTTTACCAATATAGACCAGAACCGTCGAGATTAAACTAAGTGGAACAGAGTCCAGCGAGCTGTAATAGAGGAGATCTGACTTCTTTGACCCATTTTGTCTGACTCACGAATCGACTTAGATGTTGAAGGTAGCATAATAACATCTGTTTTTTGGCTAACTTTACTTTTTTTTTACTTAAAATAAGTTAGTGCTTGACAACGATCCCACCTGATGGTAAGTGGCGATGAAGTCCAAGATGATGTACGCACTAACTTATAGAAGCCTATTCACTCTCCTCTTGAAGATTCCCACATCATACACAGGCGGAAACACCGACGCAGGCAAGCTATTCCAGTCCTTCGCAGTACGCATAACGAACGACGTCGCAAATCTTGTCGTTCGTATTTGCGGGACGCTTACGACGTAGGGGTGGATGCTCGCCGTACGTCGTTGGTGCTGATATTTGGTTGTGCGCATGCCATGTGTCTTTGTGTACCATTGTTCCATGAATTACCACTAAGCGACGCGTCTGTATCTGTGGTCTACACTCAGTTTACGTTTCATATGAAATTCCTTTTAATTACGTCTCAAACAAACAGGTACCAGCTTTCCGTCCCTGTGATTAGTTAAGACACATTGCAGATTGACGATCAGAATTTAAAATGTCGTAAGTAGGTATAATATTTGCTTTCAACCAAAATTTATCTGTGAGCACAGGTGTCTTGGGTAAACGTGAATTTGCGCGCAAATCCCACGTCCCGAGTTTGATTCCCGGATGGGGTACACATTTAAATAAATGACAAATAAATGTTTGTTGTTGGAGTTAGTGATGTCTTATTGTGATGGCCATGTTTTCCGCAACACCGGGAATTATAGGACAGAGTATGTGTGTGAGTGTGTGTATGAATAAATAAATGATTAGTGGTTATTAGACTTGACTCAAGAATGGACTTAGACATTGAAGGTCTCCAATTTTATTATAATCGAGTAATTATTGTAAGCAGGTATAATTATGTGTAATGTATTATGCCGATACTTGAGGATACATTGTGGTCACGGTCAAAATGGCAAATTTACTCGTAGGTCGCATACAACTCGGTGGATTAGCTATTAATATGATGGTAAATTATCAGTAGGTTATGGGTATAATGCTGATAACGCTATAAAATTTGAAATAAATTCTGAGTAAATTAATTAGTGTGTAAATTGTTATCTCTACTCTAATGCCTTATAAATTATCCCTTCTTATATTTTAAAATAAAATTAGTTGTGTTAATGAGCTAATAATAGCACTGGCTGCTATGTAAAACATTAAAGAAAAACAAAGACGTCACCATTCCAAATTTAAAATTAAAATCGTAAATCAAAACAAGATTGATCCAGTCAACATTGTACACACACGTACACAAGCGGTCGAACGTAAGCGATGCCTCGCATGAACAAGTGGTGCCCTTGTCTGGCCGTTGTCACCGAGTCATTCGCATCGCCTGGAATGCAATGTCATGACACCCGCTTGACATTTCCACAAACATCTACAAGCCGAACGATACCCTGCTCCAACGACATGAGGTTGAATTTCAAATGGTTAATAAAAACCAAGATACGACATTACGAAATTGCGCCACAAATGAGTTGTAAACTAATGTGAGCGATATCGCAAACGCCAATAAGTCGAGATTCGAAAAATTGGAACGAGCAACAAAGGGCATTATCCAGACTCCAGTAGCTCCTGTGCTTGCATTCCGAACACTACAAGCTAAATTGATTCTTGCTGTAATGGATTTAAGTGCATATTTCAATGCTCAGAAACTGTTGATATAACGTTTGGCGAATGAAATTGTTCTGAATGGCGATCATCGTTAACGTGTAAAAGGTCTTGGCAGCCGCGAAGCGATTGATCGAAATGGCATTTTAATGCGCGGCTTTAAGTGTTAGTTTAGCGTGTAGATTTATAAGGTCGGATCGGTCTGTGAGTGCGTCGACTTTATAATTTTAGCCCGGATGGTCTCATGTAGTTTTTATTGTGGTAGGGTCATAGGCATTCGCTTTCTTCTTGTTAGATTCGCGAAGGATTTCTGTGTACCCGTTAACGCGTTAGTTCTTAATTAGGCGTATTGGCAATGACATCCTTAATGATGAAATTGTTTTGTGAAGAATTTTGGAACGCTTTTTCTAGATTGTTCCAAAAAATCGTCTTATGCTTCATAGTGGCTTATTTTGATGCAAGGAGTTTATTAGAGCAGTAGTAGAATTCGTCAGTATGTCTTTCTTTCTTTCCACTCATTTTTTGGCCGGCAAGAAATATGTAGGTGATGCTTTCGAGGTTATTGACGCTTATTGACGATGGTGACCACTTACCATCTGGTGGTTCGTCTGTTTGTTCATACATTATGTTATTTACATAAAATAACAAAGAAGCCAATATTATTCCAAAACCATTAGTGTATCATTAAGCATAAATAAAATTTAAATGTATGCCTGTGATTTTAAATTAACTGTGTTTTTCAGTGTATGTTGTTTTTTATACAATACTAAAACATAAACAAACGACTTTATAGTTTTTATATGTTTGTCTGGAACGGCTGAACCGATTTTTATGCATCTTTCAGTGGAAGATAGGACAGGTTGTGGAGCAAAATATAGCTTATTTCGGATTTCCCGCGAGCGAATTTGGCACGGCTCATCGCAAATATTACCTATACAGGTATAAAACTATCCAGGTGTTCTTGTAACAACTGACTGCAACCAGAACATTGAAGACCGTGGTCTATTGAAAAATATCTGAAATTCAAATAGCAAGGCCAACGAACCTCCGACCGTGAAAGTGCGATGCTTTTAATAGAACGAATTCGTTGCGAATATAAACAAATGTCTTATTTTAAGCCTTGATGATTTTGGTGTACGGGGACAATCAAAGCTAGATGGTTTTAAATTAAGGCTATTGCTGGGCTTGAATCTCCTTATGACTGAGGCCTAAAGTACACCATGCGCCAGAATGGATTGGTGGAAGTGGTTAGTAGAATCAAAATGCCATAAGATGACAAGATGAAACTAAGCGAAGACGTAGTTTAGTTGTGTAATTGTTATAGCAGAAGTCTGGTAAGAACGGATTTTGTCCCATTCCACCCGTAAAAGAGTAAAATAGGGACAAAGATTATTTAAAAATCAGTCAATAGATCATGCAGATAAATAAGTTTCATACCATCATCTTCTTTATATTCTAAACACCCTATATATTGATAATCTCTACGAAAATAAACGCTTATATCGAATCCATTTACGGCTTTCAGACCATTTATTTTCTCTCATGTCTCGTGAGTGCATCTTTTCTTCTCCAAAACCAGATATTTTCTCTTTTTCTCGATTTCCTTCCATTTAACTTACAGATGGACCCTTTGTCCGGTGCCTTGTCTCTGTTAAGTGCTATTAAATTTAAATAAAAGCAGTTTATTGTGACTAGTGTTCGCGAGAAATATATCGATGCTAAGTGCAAATGGAACCCAATTAAATTCGAATCCGTAAATAGATGGCATTGACGACGATATCGAAAATTTTGTGCCGGAATCTACGATTAAGGTGACCTCTATCCAAAAGAACTCTTCAACGATTAATAACTCAGTGACATTTGATTTGCCTGCAACTATAATTCAATTAGCGTTATAAACTTAAGTTTTTAATTTGCCAAACCTTTAATTGAGTAAACTTTATATTATTGTTTTTCAGTCAACCAGCATATAACATTGTACTGAGCGGACCGATTTTGATAATACTTTCTTTATTAAAATGGTATCTAGTGCTTCACGTCTGGTCCCGCAAAGAGGGACATCTGACGGGTAGTTTTCGAATTTCGAGTTTCGATTTTAAAGTCGGTTATTTTTGTGAAATGTGTTGTTTTTTTTGGTTGTGAAATCAAATTATGTTTGTACTGACAGCCTTTCCGCATTTCTAGTCGAGGAAAGATTGCAATCTTTTACGCACAAGTTTTTGTTATTACGGGTGCCAAATGGAGACCTTGATATCTATTTAATTTAGGAAGTAATGTGTGGTAAGAGCACTATTAGCACGACCTTACTGAATGTCGTGTGAATGTCATACGCATACCGGGACCCGTATAATGGTAATACCTAGATAAGGTGCGAACTACTTCCATTTTATTTACTTCCGTGTGAGTAATGAGTCCTTGAGTATCGGTTAGCAGTGGATAAACTTCTGGCATGATCTGCAAACCATCGTCTTAAGAATCAATAATTTTTTGCGTACTAGATGTGACTTAATATTTAATGCTTATGATCGCCGCCAACCAGGGCATTAACATCACGTTACCGTGAATGACCTTTTGACCTTAAAAGCAGAGAATATTAAAATAAATACCTAACTTTTTACAAAAAATAACCGTCTTCAAAGTCAAGATAACTCATAAACCGCTCTCCAAATGTCGCTGAAAATAAGGGACCACACGACTATCTTTCGAAGAAAAAAATAATTATCAAAATCGGAACACCTGTAAAAAGTTATGAGGTTAATGAGGTATCTAGCATAAATTAAATTCTCCTTATTGAGAATAACTTAAAAACTGACCGTTAGATGTCGCTCATTACCTTTCGAATGGCAAAAGAATTATTGAAATCGGTTAAAAAGTTCTGAAAATGAAAACCTACTTCTTTTTATGAAGTCGATTAAAAAATAGGTTATCTTCACACAAAGTACAAACGAGCTTATGTGTATGCGTGCACGAACCGCCATGTGCGTTGTACCTAAGTTGAACCAGAAAATCTATTAGGTCCAAATATTTTTTAACTCATAGGACGTCCACAAACTACTCCACCAATCCACACTGGAGCAACGCTCCACATGCTCTCAGTCTGTTCTGAACACGGAGAATGATCTGTGCTCAATAGTGGGCCATTAAAGGGTTAAAACCAAGATAAAAAGACACTTTACGACATGGGTGGTCAGTTACCACGTTTCTTTAATGCTACACTCGTATCGTAGATTGTTCAAACATACGAGAATTGCCTACACTACACTACTCTATAAAGATAGGAACAGGCGGTAGGGGCCGCTAAAGGTGACGTAACACTAGGCCGATATCGAATGTTTGCTCTAGATACGTTTCCCGGAGAACTGTTGGTCAAGCGCTAGGGTTGCCAACTTTAAATAAACCTAATGATATTTATTTAGTATATAAACTACAATTTTTATGTATTTAGTACGATTTTTAGTTTTACACTATTTTGTGTGTGAAGTAGCGAATGGTGATTTAGGTAACATTTTCATCTGAATATATAAAAGCCAAAGGTCAAGTCACTCATCACAAACTATCGATAACTGCTTTTTTTTTTTTTTTTTTTTTTATGGAATTAAGATAGCAAACGAGCATGCAGTACCACCCTTCCCCTGCCGCCCATAACAGCTGTGACCGACCTAGAACTAGACTCAAAGGGACTAGGATGGTTAGTCCAGTTAGTAGATGGTGTTAGAATATTAGTTGGTTAGTTTGTTAATAAGTGCGAGGACAGGGTATGTTAGTGATAATTAGTCCTGTTAGTTAATGTTAGTAATAGTCCAGTTAGTTATTGTTAGTATGAGTCTTGTTCCAATTCGGTCACAGATGCGTTGCTACCCCTGAGGTCTGAGATGGTCGCCCTTTGATTATATACACGTGGTCGCCTCTAAAAAAGTGAAACCGGCGTGCTTAACGTATAAAGATGAAATTTTGCAAGGAAGTAGTTTACAATTAGTAGATAGATCCGCTAAGAAAAGGTTTGTCACATTCCATCCCTAAAGAGATAAAATAGAGGTTAAGAGTTTGTTTGAAAGTCAGCCAAAAATACTTCCACGCAGTCTAAGCCGCGGGCAACAGCTAATTACTTATATTTACTGGAACGGAACTCAACTTTAGAAGCTGCATTATGAAAATCTGTAGGATTTTGTACTGTTAATCATACAAGTAAACTAGATTTTAAAAATACTCTATCTTCTTATTTCGTTTTTGATCGTAACTCATCAATTATACTTTTGGTGTTGATCACTTACTGCTATTGGCTTGTCAGCTCCATTATAGGCTATTAATTTTAAATTACTGTAGGTAAAAGAACGTACTATATTTTTAAAAACTAAATAAGCAATAGCACAACCCTAGCCACTTGATCATAACTTTTTCCACAACACGGTTTCCTATTTCGCTCAAGGCGACACCTGACGTCACGATCCATTCAATATTTGTAATTATGGGGCAATTACCACCCACGTAAACATCGTATAACACAGAACACAAATCAAGTCTAGGTATGACACTAAAGTGCTTTGAAAGCGGTGAAAAACTTGTTTGACTAGGATATTTGAAACTATTTAGTCATCAGTGGCAAAAGTAGGCATCAATTTCAAAATTAGTACGTACAATTGGTAAAGCTACCTACAAACATGTCGATAAAATATCTAAAACTATCATTTTGGCTTCTATTGGCCGTATACAGGTATATATATATACTTTTATATTGGTGTTGCTCGTGTCTATAGGCGACGATGACCACTTACCATCAGGTGGCTCGTCTGCTTTTACGTCAGCCCTTCAGGCTATAAAAAAAAAAATACAGACCAATAATTATTTTATTTTGATAATAATTTTTTTTGTACTAATAATACGCGGGCAATATAATATGTACTGGCTCTCGTTTCTTTGAATCTTTGATTCCTTAATTTTTTTTGTCAACTTATTGTAAAACAAGCACTGTAGTAGTGTTTGTTGAACCCAATCCTACAACAATAGATCGGTGAAAACGAACACAAAAAAATCTCTTAGTCATTGTTTAGACATTTGTCGTCGATATCAAGATATATCTGTAATAATATCACAAATACTTTTTTTCTATCCTGTATTTATACCTATAGTTTTATTATAGATATAGATTATATCGTAAACAATGCTTCGTAGTTACACAGACAAAAAAGACATTAACGTCGGTCTAAGACAAATTAAGCTAACTTTCCTTCTTCTGTTACAGGTAACATCCAAAATAAGTTGGGAACTCTATAACTAGATCTACGATACAGTGAGTACCAGTGAGTACTTATTTGCAATACGGTATCTGGTTCCAAAACAAAAGCTTATCTAATGTTCTTTTCTTGCATTAAAATGTAAATGTTAAATTTTTTTATAATTTTGTCTGTGTGTTTGTCTGAGAATCGTGCAAAAATGATTTAATGTGATTTTCGCAGTTGCATTGCTCGATGTTTAATTTAAGAACTGGTGTTTGTTTCATCTTTACACACTTAGAACCTGAAACATAATTAATAGGTGCCTATATATTGCATGACAACGTCTGCCGGGTCAGTTAGTAAAAATTAATTGGACATAATCTGCTTTTAGTTAAATATAAAATCATATTTATGCTACAAGGACAGGTCAATTTTTTTATGCAAGTCAATTCAATGAGGGTAACCGCGTGTGAATTTTCCGCTAGAGGCGCTAGTGAAAAGTGAGGTCTGTCTGTCACTTTTCGCTTGTCTGAATGTCATTTGTCACTGTTTATGTATGGGCGGGCTTTGACAGCCAGACCTCACCTCGCCGGTGGCGCCAACTGGTGAGCACAAAAACGGCGACCCTCAATAAGTACCGTTTCCAAAACCTTCTTTCTCCGAAATGGCGCAAAGGAAATAATTTATTTTAAGAATTAATTTAAACTTCATAATATTCAAACTCAGAATACCTACTTCACTTTTGTTATATTCAATCTACCTCCCGCTCATCATAATTAATTAAAGTTGCTTTTTACAAAAGATTTCTGTGAACTTCCGAAGCTTTTTTGAACGGACAGTTGATACCTTGCAACTTCATTTTTTAGAGATCCGTAGGCAGATTTTATTAAGATCGGTTTCATAACCATTTAATTTAAATTCACAGGCACATTAAATAATGTTCTACGAGTTCATAACCCAATTAGCAAAACTCTGATTGCAAAACGAGTTCCGTAGTTAAGGTTTCAGCAAGTAAGACGTGAATAGATAGAAAGATAATGTTTGTGTTGTTGTTGTTTGTGATTATTTTATTTGTATTTTTCATGCTTTCTTCTACAGAGATAATCTTATTGCAGGGGTACAAGTATCGTTATATTAGTGCAATAGTAGTTAATTTGTCGACCAATATGGCGCAATGGTTACGACGCTGGACTGCTGTTCAAAGACTACATTCAAATCCGCGCGAGGTGGAAAATTATAAGTTTCGATTCTTAATATACCAGATGCTTAATAGCCAGCAAAGAAGCAGACGATCCATTTGGAAAGTGGTCACCACCGCCCGTGGCCATCGGTCATTATCAAAGTCATCACCAATGCATTGCCAGACAAGATTTTTTTTTTATTCTTCTCTTTGTTGTCCAAAGCACTAATGTTACAGGGACCCTAGTAGGCTAGTGCAGCGTTATTTACTATTTATTAATTTGTACGGAACCATTGTTAAGTTTCCTCGCACTTGACTTACCTTCTCGGAACTTAGCAGGGCTGGCAGAAGCCGAATAAAACATTCGTACCGAGTTACACTGTCGCCTGCCAGCTGTTGGTCACAATGTTCACTCGATATCCGTCCGTTGACCCCTGACCAATGCGATAAAACTTATATCCTCGGTTTTATCGTGCTTACAATGTGTAATTGTATTAAGAAAATTGTTACATTTCGTTTTAGATAACCCATTGAACGTAGGTTGCTCAGACGTGTCGACCCTAAGTTGTTTACACTTTCCACTTATCTTTCTACGTCATTTTTAACAGACTTCAATAAAGGAGGAGGTTATCAATTCGTCTGACTGTTTTTTTTTCATAATGTGTGTCACCTCAGAACTACGTTAAACCGATTTCGATGATTCTTGTCTAATTCGAAAGGTATAATTACTGCTGTCCCATAAAAATTTGAGCGACATTTGGCGAATGGTTTTTAGTTGTTTCGGCTTTGAAGTCGGTTATTTTTTGTAAAAATTTAGTTATTTATCCTATCCTACTTCCTACTAATATTATAAATGTGTAAGTTTGTAAGGATGTATGTGAGTGAGTGAGTGTGTGTGTGTTTGTTGCTCTTTCACGCAAAAACTACTGAATGGATTTTCATGAAACTTTGCAGTAATATAGCTTAGACATCGGAATAATATACCGGTTACCCGGAGCGAAGCGAGGGCGGGTTTACTAGTACAAAATAAATAACGCTTCGCACTCATAGCCATAACCATTAAAACATAAAGTATGTCCTATTCCCAAGGACTCCTCGCTTACAACAACGCTAATGAATTCTTGAAGTTACGAAATGAATCATCCTTTTAAACATTACAAATCTTAGATACGCAGGTTGTCTCGTGATGTTTCTTTGCGAGGCAAATGTTAATTATAATATGCACATAACTTTAAATGACTTCTAGATTAGAACCCAGGTCCCAGTGAAAGCGACGTCCTACCACTCAGCACTGCTTATCTTAACATCCGAGTCGCACTACGTCATTTTAGGTGATAATAAAATGCTTAACACTCATGACAATTTCCTCTGTACGAGGCTTAAAAAGGTCAACTGATATTCCCGGGAAAACATTATTACCAACTGGGAATGAAATCAAAACAGATTCCGACGAGACTCCCTCACTGGGAATATTTTTCTGTTAATTTTGGAGCGTCGGGTAGCGAATTATATTCGAAAGTTTAATAGCAAGATAATATTTTGTATTGAAAAATTAAAATGTTTAAGTTTAATCCGGCCGTATGTTGCGAGTTGTGATATAATTATTTTAAAATGTAGGTTATTGAAGGTAATTTGTTAATATTAGTAAATCGTGCATGCTCGTCTTCAGTTAACGTACTGTTAGAAAGGTAAACGAGGGGTTCTTTTTAAAAAAGGATTTATTTCGCAACCCTAAGGATCTGGGGGCAACCGTTCTGATTGAAGTTCCGGAGTAGACTGACTAATTCTGACTGTCCTAAGAATAAGGTCCGAGACTAGACTGCTAGCTCAGCGTGACAGTCAGCAGGGGTGCATACAAAGTACCCATGTAACACCTCCCCCTTCAAGAGGAGACTTTGGGGTGAAATCCAAAGTCTCTGTGGAAAAGAAACTAAACTCTTGTTCTAAGAGGAGCAGGAGATTTTTCTATGTCCGTTTGTTCCAGTTCTGTCAATTCTATGGGGGTTGGTTGTGATGTTGTCTTGTTTACGTTAAATTTAATTCGGAAGAGTCGGTTGCTGCCAGATTTACAAAACTTTCTACATATTAAATACAGTGACAATAAAAATACAATAACTGATATTATAATTAACAATATGGAATAGTGTGTCCCATATTTAATAATGTGGGGGTCTTCTGTCTGCTCTATATTTTCTATTTTGTTAAAAATGGAATTTAATTTTGTTTTGTGTTGGGAATTAAAATCATCCAAATCTATATTGTGCAATTGAATAGGAGACACACTGTTTATTACATCATTTAATTTAGATAAGTTACAGCAATTATCATTTATTACATTAAAATCCGGAAAGTGATTTATAGGTGAAGTAATGTTAATGACATCATGTTTTGGTATTAGCGTGGCGCTTTTACAATAAACTGTACAATCCTTGGGGATAGTAAGTATTCCTGTGCCTAATATATTTGTTTCATATAATTTTGAATTTAAACAGTCAATAGATATTTTATTTGGATCAGATTGAATATAAATCCATTTGTTATTGGTTAAAGGTTTCCAAATGTTAAGTTTACCTACTATAATTTTCGTTTGACACTGTACCGGTTTCTTACTGATTACTTTTGCTAATAAGTCACTTTCACATGTAGATTTTGCTTCGGTAGAATACACATTTTCAACATCACATATGAAATTTCCTGGAGTTACGGATTTACAAATATCTAAACTGTCAAAAACACAGTAATATGATTTGTCTTTGGTCATTGCTATATATTTATTGTCAGGTAAGATTAGGCTGAACGAGTCTGGGTTTGTAGGTTTGTAGGGTGTAGGTAATGCTATACTGTGAAACAACATATATTCCTTTGTGTTTACTAAAGGTACTTGTAGGATAAAAATAACCTTGTAATTAATGTAGTAACATAAAATCTTAGAAATTTTCAAAATTAAATGCATGTGATTAACATCTAAAGGTACAGGCAGCTCGAGGTCACCAGGTAAGTATCTATAGTTATTGACAAGCTCTTCGTGTAATTGTCTCGGGTTAATTATTGCAGGGTGAAGGATATTTTGACTACTGAATAAAATGGCGTTAACTATGTCTTCTAATTGGAATGAAAGGGTAAGTATTGATGTCTCCAAAGTATAAAGTATTTCATTAACATTCGCGAGTAAATGTAGCCCATTAGTGATTTGAGTAATATTTTCTACAGTTACCGAGAGGTTGTCAATAGCTTCTTTAAGTTTAGCTTCATTATCCTTGATCTTATTTAGAGTATTATTGTAGTAAGTTAGAATGGACGTAGTTATCAGAATGTTTTCCTTCATCAATGAAGTAAGCTGTTTCTCCTGATTCTGTAATAGTCTTATTGCTTCATCATATTTTAGGCCGTCATTTTCATCCAGAGAACCAAATATATGTTTTAAAATAGTTCCTATACCTCCTATCCATGCACTACGCTTCGTTCTATTGTCAATTAAATGTGAAATGGATGCAAACTCTCTATTCATATCTTGAAATCGCGCTGTTAATGGTTGTAATTTATTGTAGCAATTCGCGACAATTTGTATAATTCTAGTTTGATTACACAGGTTTTTCGTAATTTCCAACGCATTTTCGATGTTTTGTATATGTGGATAGAAGTGAGAAATATCTACCGGTATAATAACATTTAATTCAACATTGTTAATCTTTAGGTTCCCTAAATAGTCGAAATAAAGCCCCGAACTTGTAGTGATCGGTTGGATGAAATCTCGTTGAGATTGCGCCCCAGCTGAGCTGCAAATAACAAACTAAGGTAAGTACTTTATCTAACATTAATCCTTATCTTATTACTATTATCTATTACTATATTATATTTTGTCTTTTATATCCTTTATCTAAAAGGTCTATATAATATTTACTACTAAAATATCTATTAAGATATCTCCTAATCTATCCTAACGTATCCTATTTCTAATGTTTACTTCCTCTTTATTTCCTTCTTTCTCCTTCTTTCACCTTCTTTTACTTTCTCTTTTCTTCCGTTACCTTCTTTTACATTCTTCTTTTTCCTTCTTTTACATTCTCTTTTCTTCTTCTACATTCTCTTTTCTTCTTTTACATTCTCTTTTCTTCTTTTACATTCTCTTTTCTTCTTCTACATTCTCTTTTCTTCTTTTACATTCTCTTTTATTCTTCTACATTCTCTTTTCTTCTTCTACCTTCTCTTCTCTTCTTTTACATTCTCTTTTCTTCTTCTTTTATCCTTATTTCTATCTACTTCTGTTATCCTACTCTAATTACTTATTTCTAACATATTTATCCTACTTTATCTATATTAGTTATTCTAATTCTATTCTATTTTCAGTCTCGGCAGCTAATTTTACTTCATCAAAATGGTGCGTAACGTGGCGTCGGTTGATAAGTAAGGTAAGTGTGTTATTTCCGTTTACTTTTACCACCTTATAGGGTCCTTTCCAAAGGGGTGAAAGGGCTTTGCGCATTCTCAAATGATTTTTAAGGTAAACATAGTCACCTATTTTGAATTTAGCTCGGCGAGTGTGATTATCGTAATAGTTTTTAGAGGACTCTTTAGATTTCCTTATAAATTCCAGGGCTCTCTCATGGGAATATTTTAATCGATTTTGGAGCATACGAACATAATCGGGGTAAGTAGCACCGGGAGCTTCTTCATAAATAGAATTTGGAATCGTAGGTTTATTTCCAAACATTAATTCATAAGGTGTAAAATGAGTTGTCGAATGGACCGTTGTATTATAAGTGAGCATGGCAGTATAGACGTAACGAGGCCAGTTTGACTGTTCTTCATTAACGAAGGATCTAAGATATTCCTTAAGTGTCGAATGACTCCGTTCGAGAGCGCCTTGGGTCTGCGGATGATAAGGAGAAGCCCACAAATTCTTTATTTTAAGGAAACTACAGGTTTTCTTAAAGAGGTCAGATGTGAAGTTAGTACCCTGATCAGTGAGGATCATTTTGGGTATGCCGAAAATGGATATAAAATGAAGTAGACACTCGCTGGTCTCTTCAGCTGTAGTGCTGCGAATTGGGTATGCCGAGGAAAATTTTGTGAGGTCATCCTGCATCGTCAATATGTATTTTAATTTTGCAGGTCCCGCCTCAGGTAATGGCCCAACTATATCTAAAGAAATACGCTCACAAGGTTTGGTAGAAGTGCTTGTGATTTGCATAGGAGCACGATGTATTTGTCTAAGAGCTTTGTTAGCTTGGCATTGTGGGCACTTCTTTACGAAGGCCTCGATGTCGCTGCGCATATTTCTCCAATAGAAAATTTCTTGGATTCGACTTAACATACGACTGATACCAAGATGTCCTGCAACTGGGATGTCGTGATTTTCCCTAAGTATCTTTGGGATTTCGGAAAGGGAAGGGTATATTATTATGCCCTTGTATATATGTATCTTAATATCTGTGTTATTAAACAAGAAAAGGAGCATGTTATAGATTTTGACAAATTGATGGGTATCAAATGGATTTTTAAAGTCAGTTATCGCGACATCCGGGGTTAAGGTTAAGTCGAGGTTGACAACAAGTTCATTCCTGAGAGATTTGAGGCTTTTATATATATCTACATAAGAAGAGTTATCAAAATGATGAACCTTGAAGAAAAGGAGGTAATAAGTTTTATCCTCATGTTTAAATGAAACGAAGGAGTAAAGATTTCTCTCTTTATTAATGATTTCAGAATTATTAGGTATGCTATCGAGGATATTTTGCACAAAAGGATTGGATTCATCCAGGTCTACAGAGGTAGGTAAAATAATTACTTTACATTTTGATTTGATTATATCCTCATTGTGTTCTTGAATATTTGTATTTAACTGTATATCTTTATTCGATATAGCTTTAAGGAACGTGGGGTAGTCGCCGTCAGGTAAGTCTAGACAGGTCATTTGGTCTTCTATCGTTTCAGGGTTGGCGTCTGTTGATGGAGTTGGATCACCAGCAGGTTGAATACCAGAAGTCGACGGCTGTTCAGGAAGGTATTCAGGTAAGTCAATTATAATTTGGTCTTCTGTTGTTTCAGGGTTCGCGTTTGTCGGCGGTGTTGGATCTACAGCAGGTTGGGTGCCGGAGGTCGATGGCTGGTTTGGGTCCCACTCAGGTAAGTTGGTTATTTCGTTTTCAGGTTCTACAGGATTACTAGGGATATTAGGAGTTGGAGTCGCTTCAGGAGATGGTAAGTTTCCCGCACTAGGGTCAAGAGCGAGAGGATCTGGAGAGAGTTGTAAGTTTAGTTCCTCAGCATTAAATGAGGGGGGCGATATTAACAGATCCATAAGGTCTCGATCTAGTTCTGGTAAAGGATTCTCTTCCGCACTACGGTCAGGTTGAACAGGATTGACAGGGAAACGCGATAGGGCGTCAGCATTGGCGTTTACTTTCCCTTTTTTATATTTAATATCATATTCGAACTCTTCTAGTTTGAGTCGCCAGCGGACAAGTCTGGATCCGGGATCCTTACAGTTAAAAAGCCACTCTAACGGTTTATGGTCGGTAAGGATTGTAAAACGATTACCGTACAGGTAGGGTCGAAACATTTTGGTACCGAATATTATGGCAAGACACTCTTTCTCTGTCACACTGTAATTGGATTCCGCTTTATTTAGAGTGCGAGAGGCGAAAGCGATTGGTCGGTCTTGTCCGATTTTACCCTGGGATAGGATGGCAGAAATTGCATAATTAGATGCATCACAGATAAGTAAAAATGGTTGGGTAAAATCCGGGTATGAAAGAATCGGCGAGGAAACAAGTTTATTTTTCAGGGTTTCGAATGATAATTGTTGTGCATTTTCCCATTTAAAAGGCACATCTTTTTTGAGTAGATTCGTTAAAGGTCTGGCTAATTTAGAGAAGTCTTGTATGAAACGCCTGTAATATGATACAAGACCTAAGAATGATTTTATGTCCTTGGGACACTGAGGGACAGGAAAGTCGGTGACCGCCTTTACCTTTTCTGGGTTTGGTTGGACACCATTTTCGTTTATTATATGTCCAAGGTAAGCTACTTCCTTGCGTAGGAACTCGCACTTTTCTGGTTGGAGTTTCAAATTGAAGCTACGGATCCTATCAAATACTGCTTTTAGATTGGTAATGTGAGCAGGTAGGTCATGGGAATAGATGACGATATCGTCGAGATAAACAAAACAACGAGTGCCTTGAAGACCAGAAAGGCAGTTATTCATGAGCTTCTGGAACGTGGATGGGGCATTCTTAAGCCCAAATGGCATTCTATTAAACTGATAATGTCCTTGAGGCACAGAGAAAGCTGTTTTAGAGGCGTCTTCTGGGGAAATGAGGATTTGGTGGAAACCAGAAGCGAGATCCAGGGTGGTAAAATATTTACTATTTCCCAGCTGGTCGAGGATCTCATTAATTTGTGGAATAGGGTATGTTTCGCCAATAGTGACGTCATTCAGTCTTCTGTAGTCGATGACGATTCGCCATTTACGTTGGCCTTGGGAATCTAGCTTTTTGGGAACCACCCAAATGGGTGAGCTCCAAGGAGAGGATGAAGGTTCAATAATATTTTGGTCTAACATCTTGTTTATCTGGGTTTCCACTTCTTTCTTGTGGCACTCAGGGAATCTGTACGATTTGGTATGGATAGGGGTGTTGTCACTAGTTTTAATTTGATGTTGAAGGGCAGTAGTATAGGTTAATTGATCGTTGGGTAGATGGAAGATATCTGAATACTGGGAGCAGAGATCTATGAGAGCGTCTCTCTCTTCTTGATTTAGGTGATCTACTCTTAAAGATTTAATTACGTCATTAGTTCTGTTATATGTGTCTCGGACATTCGCATTGATTGGAAATGCATCGCAGCATAATGGTTCAATATTGAATTTTAAATTAGTTTTAACATTTACGTAATTTTCGGAAGTATTTGCAATAGTCAAATTAATTCGGTTGTTATCTTTAACCTTAACGATACAATTTGATACCAATAGATTATCAGATAAATGCTGGTCTGTAATAACCCCTTCTTTGAGGTTGGTCTTACCAATTGCACACTCAATGACAGCTTCACTGCGTGGCGGAATTACGTAAAAAGGTTCAGTAAAATGTAGTTTGATATTAAATTTATCGATTTTCAGGATATCATTTGTATAATCGATTTTGCAGCCGAATGCCGTTAAAAGGTCTGTGCCTATAATACCATCGTATGGTAGGTTAATGTCTCTTACGACATGGAATTTAAATGGAATAGTTCTGTTCTGGTTTAATTTTAATTTAAGTAGGAAATGACCTTCGGTTAATGTCGGTTCATCCCCAGGATCTATGCCTTTGAGTTTAATAGGTTCCTTGTTAAGTTTTAGATTTTTGTGGATACAAGATTCTTTTAGCAAACATATAGCAGAACCCGAATCAACCAATAAGGACAATGGAATGTCTGAGACTTGTGAATTTAGCAATACATGAGGTAATAATCTCTTTGAAGTATCGATGTTGATTTCATAAATATCTCTGCTGCTCTCAGTTAGATTTGAGGATAGGGCGCTTATTGGGGGCTGGTTACCCGAGTGGTCCCTTGACTTTAAGGATAGGGCGCTTGTTTGGGGCTGGTTACCCTTGTGGTCCCTTGAGGTTGAGGATAGGGCACTTATTTGGGGCTGGTTACCCTTGTGGTCCCTGGAAGTTGAGGATAGGGCGCTTATTGGGGGCTGGTTACCCGAGTGGTCCCTTGAGGTTGAGGATAGGGCACTTATTTGGGGCTGGTTACCCTTGTGGTCCCTGGAAGTTAAGGATAGGGCACTTATTTGGGGCTGGTTACCCTTGTGGTCCCTGGAAGTTAAGGATAGGGCGCTTGTTGGGGGCTGGTTACCCGAGTGGTCCCTAGGAGTTAATGATTTGGATTTGGTGTCGGTTTTTGTGCTTCGTCTCGGACGACACCCTAACGAGACATTTATTCGTTTAAAGGATCGAGCGGCTGATCTACTTCATCATGGCCTTCCTCCACGTCTGGTTCTTCGACATAGTTTACGCGCGGGGGTGGCCTGTAAGGATTTTGGTTTTGTTGGTGCTTGAACCGGTTGTTATTAAATTCACGTTTTCTGCATGCCGAAATATCGTGTCCGGGTGTTTTACAGTAACGACAAAATACGTTGGAACTCTGTGTCGTGGGATTAGCAGATCTTTGCATAGAAGACGACGAATTAGGATTTTGTCGCGAAGAGCTAGCTTTAAACCTGTTATTATTATTATTATTAGTGACCGATTTTTGCTCCACCTGTGGACGTCTATATAAAGTTTGCTGTATACGTTCTTCGGAAATGGCATAATTAATGGCTTCATTTAAAGTTTTGGGAGACTTACATCTCACAATATTTGATATTCGGGGATGAAGTCCCATAACGAAATGATGAAGGGCAAGGTCCTCCATAGCTGCTGTGCGACCAGGCAATTCCTTGGTCTTGGAAGTCGATAAAGAAATCTCGGTTAATAATTGTGAGAGGTAGGTTTCCATGCGTAAAGCATATTGGCTGACATTATCCTGCGGACCTTGTTTGCTCTCTTGGAGATCAGTAAGCAAGTGTGAATAATGTTTCCTTTCACTAAATTGCGTCTTTAAGAATTCTTTTAACTGTTCCCACGATGAAAACTCTTTTATAGAGCAAGCAATTTCCGCTTTTCCATTTAACTGGCTGAGAATATACTTAAATAAAATCGGTTTCTGGGCTTCTGATGCAAGGTCGAAAGCATTATCGCAATTTACAAGAAATGAATTGAGAGTATCTCTGCTGCCATCATATGATTTTACAAATTTAAATAGGATGCTTAATTCCAGCTCAGTCATGGCGAGAGCTGCTGCAGTTCTCCTGGTGATACGAGGAGAAGTAAGAGGTGACTTCGATGTAACGTCACTTACCACTTGTTCTAAAACGGGAATCTCAAGTGCTAATTTTTTATCTTCAATTTTTGGCATAGCAATATATTACAGTAATGAATTAAAAGTTTCAATATAATGGTATAATTATTTAACACACTGAACCCTAAATATCTCAGCCTAGACAAAACAATGACCAAAGACTTACTGAATCAGGAATACGTGGGCGACTGATAAGAACACGGCAACGGTCCGGAACATTCCAGCGAGATAAATAAAGTTCGGCGTAAAATAATTTCTTGATGTTAAATGATGCAGCAGGTATTGTTCTTCGCAGGATACGTAATCCTTTCCAGGACCACGACTAGGGCTCGTCGAGAATATCGCAGGTAAGTTCTTCTTTTCAGGGCGTTTTCTTTTCCAGGATCGCGACCAGGACACGGCGAGATGATGCAGGTAAGTAATCACACAGGACTACGACCAGGATACGGCGAGGACGTTGAAGGTAAGTTGTCGCACACGATCACGACCAGGATACAGCGAGGACGTTGAAGGTAAGTTGTCGCACAGGATCACGACCAGGATACAGCGAAGACGTTGCAGGTGAGTAGTCCCACAGGATCACGAGCAGGAGACGTCAAGGATCTCACAGGTAAGTTTTTCACTTAAGTTTTTAACACAACACGAATATATTTCACTGTTTTTACACGGACACTGATTTTGGAATTGGATTTTGGAAACAACGGCGCGAGTCTACAGAAACGGTGCCCAGGCGTTGAAGGTTATCCCACCGCTGCCACCACTGTTAGAAAGGTAAACGAGGGGTTCTTTTTAAAAAAGGATTTATTTCGCAACCCTAAGGATCTGGGGGCAACCGTTCTGATTGAAGTTCCGGAGTAGACTGACTAATTCTGACTGTCCTAAGAATAAGGTCCGAGACTAGACTGCTAGCTCAGCGTGACAGTCAGCAGGGGTGCCATGTAACAGTACGTTTAATAATTTATACCCAATATATTGCTCATTTTTAACTTTAGACATCAGATATAACAGTTATATCCTTTTAATGATGTCTCTTCTTCGGTGAATTATGTTTTCCAACTACTTACTTTGTAGTGATTTTTTAAATTATTTTCATCAATAACATTCTTGCAAAAAATCCCGCTATTTTTTTAAGAAAATCAATTCAGCCTAAATTTTATCAATCACCTTTTTATCAACCAACAACAACAACAAAAAAATTAAAAAAGAAAACTCGTTGTAAGTATATTACCTACCGCTAAAAAGAATATTACATACATACGTACGTATACAAGCAGCGTCATAATCTTAAGAAACAGGAAAAGTTCCTAACGTACGCACAGTAATGTCATCAAATCCTCGAAACATCGTATAATGAAGGAAGGTAAGCTTGCTATTGATTGCTCTAAGACAAAGTGAATACGCTATGTATGCCTATATCTGTTAGCGGTACGAATATCCTTGATAGGCAGGGCACATTAGAATAAGGTACATTACTAATGCTAGCGTTTAGCAATACTGAAATTGCGTAAAGCTTTGGTTTCCTAGGAAAGCGGTGCCGTCATATAGCGGCCGTAATATTACGAACGCAAATAGACGGCCGTCTTGACGGTGATGACATGTGGAAAGTTCCACGGCCGTTTTAACACACCGTCAGTCATTTTTTTTGTAATGTAAAATGAAAATTAGATTAACACGTTGAACGCCAGACTAAAAATCGATGTATTGCCCAATGGGCCGCGGCGGACAATGTTGTCCGCCAACATGTCTGGTCCAGGGGGCCGCGTCGGACAACGTTGTCCGCGTGCACTCGCTCACTTTGGAAGCCTCTAATCGGCCGACGGACGGCTTTTCTTGTCTGTTTACTAAGGCAATAGACCCGCGCGGCCCCAAGGAACATCCTAGCAACTTGGCCCGAAAAAAACTGCAAAGACTTACAACTTATGGGCTTTGAAACAAGCGGTTCATAAAAGCGTTGTAGGTCCATACATTAAGTGATCAATTAAGTGATGTTTTAGGTAAATATACATTAATTTTTACTCTTTATAAGATACTAGAAAGTCGTTAGAATTATAATTAATTTCAACCAAGTACGTATTAAGTATAAAATTATGGGTTCAGTAGGTTAATAATATAAATAAGCTGCCTTTATACGAAAGTTTATGGTAAAATACAAAAACAGAACTAGATAATCAAGTATTTTAAAGATATTTCTTATGGATAACAACCATAAATGATATAAATAATAAAAATAACTTCTAAATTATGATCCCCATTCATTCCTAGACCAAAAAAATATTGCTGATCTCCACGATGGATTTTAATTTTTTAGTATTTCTCTACATACTTTGATGGTGTGCTATAGAATTGGATATTGGAGAAAAGTAGATAATTTTTAACACTTCTACCTACTAACTACCATGCATATTTTTTGGATATTCGATAAATTACATACTTTATATCAGTAAACTTATTTTGCCAACAATGAAGCCTTTAATGTGAAGTACCTACCTATATATTGCACAGTGACTTGGGATTCTGAATATGATTATTATATAACCCATTTATCTACTTTTAAATACCCTACAAAATTTGAATAAATTGCATAATTTTGAGACAAGAAATCTTAACGCATCTAGCTAGACCATCAAGCAAAACCTATTACTTAAAAACAGACAGACAGACTGGTTGTTTCAGGACAAAATATGTCACAAATGATGTATACTGTCACCTACTCCCGGGTCTAGATCGATTTAACCAGTAATCCTATATAATAATGAAAAATAAGCTTCAACAAAAATTATTTTCAGGGTCTGCGATAGGTGTCAAATTTAAAAATGTTTACAATAAACATTTGAATTAAGGTGGGCCAATCCAAAGCTGATTGAGTCAATACAAAATTTATAAAATCGTCAATTTTTTCCTACGTGTGAAACTTATACGGAATCCTAATTTTTACAAATCACGGCATTCGTCTACGCGAGCGCAAAATCGTAAGGATGACCGACAGTGGGACCCGCGCGGCGTCTGCGGAAGGAAACACGGTTTTTCATTCTCGGAGGCCGCGACGGACAATGGTGTCTGCCATTTGATATCTCGGAAAATAATGGGAACATAGCTGTTTCCATAAGTCGCCCGTTATCTTTAAGTTATTTCCTGACAAAATATACAAAAAAACACCTCGACGTTTTTGGGCCATTTCTCGAAATATTGGTATGGCCCCGGGGGAAAGTCTGCTGTCGGACAACATTGTCCGTCATGGCAGTCAACGTGTTAAGTATTATAAACTTTTTGTTAGTTGTATATTCTTACTAACCTGTTTTATTTAATATTTCTCGCCACCAATTCTGTTTTAGTTGACTTTTTCTATAATCTTTACTTTTTATATTATATATTGCTTCGTGGTTACGAACGAAATCTATTAAAATTTCATCGTCCTCGCTGCTCCAAGAGTTGGAACTCATTTTTTACGTTGTTCCGAAAAAAAAACACAAATACGTATTAAAAATAGCTTCACCGCTATCAATAAAACGTTGACCAAACCATCGGACACCGACAAGACGGCCGTCATGCAAATGGCGGTACCGATTTTTGACGTTACGGTGTCAGTTACCGCTCTCCAGGAAACCGCGCCATTTCGTTTACATAGACAACGTTCTAGTGACGTCATTCACCGCTGTATTACGGCCGCTATATGACGGCACCGCTTTCCTAGGAAACCAAAGCTTAAGCTACGGCAAAATTAACGGTGTAATGGTTTAACATTAATTTCAACAACTAATTAAGCCATTATCTATAAGGCCATTGTCAAACAATCCAAGTATGTACTATAGGACTAAATATCACTAAGAATCTCTACTCCAGTCCTCACAGATACTAACAAATTGGCCAAGTTCTTTTCTAATACCAACACTTTTTAACGCTTTCACTAATTATTCTAGTCCCAATTTGAGTCTTGTTCTAGGTCGATCTCAGCGAACGGGTGCTGCCCTCCCGCTCGCTACTTTAATTCCTTAAAAAAGTCAATAATTATTCTACGTATTGTTTTTCTCAAAAATTCTCCATTTACAGACAACGGTCAGTTACTTTTCTTATAGTATGTATAAATGCAGTTATAACGCTTTAAGAGGCCACTACTAAACTCGAATCTACTCACATCTAAGGAAGCCTAGACCATACTTAGCTACGTTACCCCAGTTTGGTGTAAATCCTACTAATATTATAATCCTACTAATATTATAAATGTGAAAGTTTGTGTATTTGTTTGTTTGTTTGTTTGTTACTCCTTCACGCAAAAACTACTGAACCGATTTTAATTAAATTTGGCACACACATAGAGGGCAACTTAGATTAACACATAGGATATTTTTTATCCCGGAAATCCCGCGGGATCGGAATTTACGCGGGAAAACCTTCTTCGCGTATGGGGTATAAATAGCTTCTAAACAAACATTAATATAAAACTAACAAGTCTGTCTTCCCGGAAATCCCGCGGGATCTGGAGTTACGCGGAATAAACTCCTGCGCGTAGTTGCGGGCTTAAATTTTTATGCGACCTTTACTAGGAGATTGAGGAAGTTTTGAAGCAACATATAGGGTACTGTTTATCCCTGAATTCCCACGGGATTAGGATTCACGCGGTAAAAACTCATACCCGGGAATGAGGTCGTGGGTTCAGATGTTTATGGGACTTTCAGTGGGAGGTAGAGGAGGTTATGGAGCATTATATAAGCTACTTTTTGTTCCGGACTTCCCGCGGGATCGAGATTTACGCGGGAAAAGCTTCCATGAGCGAATGAAGTCGCGGGCTCATTAATATCGGAATATCTATACATATATTGGGAATCGAACCGGCTTTTTTTCTCATGATCAACTTTATGTTGCTTTTTCGAGGGTCAGCATCGCTTTAGCGATTTTTTTTAGGTCTTTATGTTTTGGCACCCGAATGAAAAACTACCAATGTAGTTTAAAAATATAATAGTTTGGAATGAAAAAACCCCGACGTTTATATCTTAAAGTCTTTTTATCGATTTTCTCAAGATCTACATAACGGATTTTTGTACGGTATGACTAAAACGTAGTAAAAAATCAACTGTTCTTAAGATGTGTGGAGTGTGTCTTAATATGTGTGGGGTCGGGATTAACGCAGGAATAACTTTGTGACACACTGAGTTCCACGCGGGCGGAGCCGCGGGCAACAGCTAGTTATATAAAAAAATAAATACGATATAGAAGATTTTCATATAAATCTGACGCGGTAACAACAAACCGTACCAGTACATCAATCATAGAGACGAAGTAGAATACAAGACGAAGTTATAATGAATAAAAATTTAAAAGTTGGACAGTATACTGAAACTTTATATATGATTCCTTCCAAACGTGTTCGGGTGAACAAACTTAATAAATGTTTGACTAGCGAACGCTACTGGCTTCTGTCGTTCTTTTACTGTCCACTCAACTACTAGAAAGTTAAACTTTATCTTGGCTTTGTACTGCGTTCCAAAGTTTAGATAAACTAACATTCTTTTATAGCTTTTCTATTCGGTGCTTTGGACGCAAACAGTACAGACTGTACAAGGAATTTTATTTCAACGAATACTAGTATTTGGCCACGGCTGTCTGCGTCGTAGTCGGAAAAAGTACAAAAGGAAAGCAAAAGAAGCACCAAAGCTCTATAAAGTTGATGAATGCTCGTTTTAAATTGACTAGTTTATCAGTTAATATTTTAGGTTTAGGCGTGAAGGTCTTATAGATAGACAGACAAATTTACTTCTGTCTTCTGTACTACTTCTAATTCACATAAAAAATCCCTCTTTCGTGGGTACCATGAACAAAAAAAACACAAATAGAAGAAAACACGCATTAAGACCAGACTAAGAACAGTTAAAGTCGTCATTCAAAATTCCTCGTTGGGAATCCAACCCAGGATCCAAAGGTAATCTGGCGTAACCATTGCGCCATGGGTCGTCAAAGTCAAAAATCTTAAAAAGCCACAAAACAGGAATCATCAATCATTGCTCATTCATTCATTTATTCATTGTTCATTCACTCGGTTGATATTATAAATAACAGTCGCATTTTCCTTTTCATCATCTGACATCCTCGGAGTGGAATCCTAATAACCGCTATCTCGCCGAAGCACGCGGGCTGGTTATCGCAAAATTACAACAGATACATTTACGTTCCCCGCGTAAAGAAATAATTTACGCAGCAAATCCAGGCGGACGGGTTCGAGTCATGAGAGGCTAGCGAGATTTGATATTCTTGTTATTTGAAATGTAACATTTAGCACGTATTAAAAGATATTTGGTCATGATAATGAATTAATGCTTGTTCGACGTAGATTTTTTACAGTTACTTTTCAAGAGTGAAACAATACTACTTAAACAATACTACTTTAAATATCTATAAACTATTTGCTAACTTTCCAAACTTAATCCTCTGAATCGATTAAGATGAATATTTGGGACGGGCATAGTTTAAGGCCCAAGAATGCACGTATGGTACTTTTTGGCTGTGATTCACTAGTGGCCTACTACTGGGCATGAGTCTATCCTCATTATTGAGGCCTAGAGCATACTACCACGTACCACCCTGATCCAGTGCAGATTGTTAGAGTAAAATTTATATGCAGATAATAAGTACTTTTCTTCGGGATCATTTTAGCGCGGCCGACGACTAATAGCCGAAAAAAATTATGCCGCAAAATACCGAATAAGCTAGTAGCTTGGACTGCAATGAAAGGAGCTGAAGAAAAAATTACAGAGCCGGCGCTGACAGCGTCAGGTGAGATGTGATCGAGTGCCGTGACTTGCGATTTATATGCTTAGTTGCGGTGAACATCTAGTACTTGTTCTAGACCCAAAACTTACGTTAGTGTCAGATGACCTTTCACTTGGCAGTGACCTCGTTTTATGAGTACTGTTCTGGATTCGATTTCCGTTTGGGGCAAACATTTATTTATGTTAAAGTCAAGGTAACGTTTGTATATTCTTAATATTAAAAACTAATAGTTAAACTTTATATATTATATAAAAATCTTAGTCAAAATTAAGCTGTTCAAATACCGATTCGTTTTTTCCGCCTCTGCAATCTAAACGTGACCATGATCTATGATGATCATATTATTTCATCATTGTTCATTTGATCACCCAATGTCTCATTACTAACCCCCATGGTTAGGTTAGGTTAGACATTGTCTCATTACTAACCATGGGCCTATTCTCACTAAGAAGGCTATGGGCGTACTCACTCACGCTGTACCAGTACGTAGCGAGGAATGGAAAACTATCATAGCAAATAAATACAAAATTCTTACTTAGTGGCCTATCTATTAGAGTTACAACACATCGCTAACACTGCCCCCACGCCCTTACCAAGCGATAGTGTTACCAAGTCATTAGCGGGAACGAGGGAGGATATTACATACATTTATTTAATGGCGCCCAACGCAATTGTTTCTTTACACCGATAGAGCCTCCGACTCGGATAAGATCGCCGGCAACGACTTGTTTAGATAAGGTTGTCAGCTACCTGTATTGTGTCAGAATGGGATGAAAGCTATTTAATTTTTCCAAAAGTGGCCACCCAACTTTACAATAGGTATTATTATATCAATAAAGACTACTCCGTTCGCGTTTTTTATGGAGTTGAAGTAGCAAACGAGCATGCAGCACTACCTTTCCGCTGTCGCCCATGACAACTGGGACCGACCTACATCAAGACTCAATTTAAGGAATGGAATGGTTAGTCCAGTTAGTACTCGATATGGAATTCGTTTGCATAGTGATCCACACAAATGCCAGCTTTCTTCCCCTGCGATTAGGTAAGGTTCATAGTAGAGGTTCATTGTAGATTGCCGGCCATAATTTAAAATGTCTTAAGTAAATTTTGTTAATAATTACAAGCTAAATTAAACTGTGAGAACACGTAATATATTTGTCTTTAGCGGGGAGTAGCAATTCCCATTCTCGGCGACTTACTCTTTGCTTAAAATTTCTGTCAAATAAAATCATTCTGTCAAAGGGTTACTAAACTTCTACATAATTAATTAATAACTTTATTGGTTAATAACATTTTTGTTAATAATATATTCATATGATAGGTACATAGCTTTCAATATAAAAAAGAACAAATGAATAAACCTAATTATTTTTACTATCACGATAATATGTATTTTGGTGTGCCGATATTTCGACCCAGTTGCATGGATCGTGGTCACGCACGGCTGAACTGCGGTGGCGCGGAGATGTCATGTGTCAAAAGTATTATAGTAAAAATGAGTGTAATCCGCGATGATAAAAGTTTAAACCTAATTAATTACATCATATAATATCCTAAAAATGCACATCGATAAAACAATGAAGTTTAATATTCACCACAACCAAATAATAATATTTCTTTCCATCCATCCATCCATCAGCCTTTTGATGTCCACTGTTGGACGTAGGCCTCCCCTAACTGGCGCCACCCTAACCGGTCCTAAGCCCGTTGAATCCAGCGGATGCCCACCGTCTTCATCAGGTCGTCAGTCCACCTGGTCGGGGGGCGTCCTATGCTCCTTTTTCCGAGACGTGGTCTCCATTCGAGGACCTTTCTTCCCCAACGGTTGTCGGTCCTCCGAACTATATGGCCGGCCCATTGCCACTTCAGTCGGCTAATTCTCTGGGCTATGTCGGTTAACCGTGTTCGTCTACGGATCTCATCATTTCTGATTCGATCACGCAGAGAAATACCGAGCATAGCCCTCTCCATAGCCCGCTGAGCGACTCTGAGCTTGTGCATCAGACCAATAGTGAAGCACCACGTCTCGGAGCCGTATGTCATCACTGGCAACACACACTGCTCGAACACCTTCGACTTCAGGCACTGAGGTATTTTGGACGACAAGATATGACGCAGTAAGACGCAACTCGGATGGGCTGCGTTCGGGAAGAACGCAGCCCATCCGAGTTGGATTCTACGAGTGACTTCTTTCTCGAAGTTGGACTTACCCATTTGGATCACTTGTCCCAGGTAAATGTACTCGTCAACAACTTCGAGAGCAGCGCCATCAACAACACCCGGTACAGGTGTGACATGGACATTCGACATGATTTTCGTCTTGTCCATGTTCATCTTAAGACCTACCCGTTGTGAGGCGCTGTTCAAGTCCCCTAGCATAGTACTAAGTTCTTCCACGGAACTCGCCAGAATGACTAGGTCGTCGGCATATCGAAGATGTGTTATGTATTCGCCATTGATGTTAATGCCACGTCGTTTCCACTCCAACAGCTTGAACATAATATCTTCCAACGCAGAGGTGAACAGTTTTGGGGACAAAACATCCCCTTGCCTGACACCCCTCTGCAGTTGGATAGGGTTCGTCACTGTGTTGTGTAATATTTCTTTAATAGAAATAAATTTAAAGCAAGGTTTTAAGATTTTGTAATAATTTAAAGTGAATGAATGTTGCAGTTATGAATGATTCGATTATATAAGCTGAGTCAGACGGTTGCGAGACGCACTTTACATTCGTACTAGCAGACCTCGGTTGCGACCCATATTCCATCGAAGATTTCATTGTCTCTGCATAATCTACTATACATATAATAAAACTGTAACTTATCGCTGTCTGTACATGGCAAATATTTACAAAAAATTATAATGGGGGGCCTTAATATACGCAAGATAACCCAAAACTATGTTTTTGAATTGTGTCTGTTTTTCTGTATGTTTGTGAACGCTTATCTCGGAAACAGCTGTACTGATTTTTATGGGACTTTCACTGGGAGATAGAGCGGGATCGGGGTTCACGCGGGAAAAAGTCCTATGAACGAACGAAGTCGAGGGCAACAGCTAATAAAGAATATACCTATACGAATGATTCGAATATTTTTTATCGATTAAAGGTAGCAAACAATCATACATAAAATGCGTACTATGATGTTCAGTCTGTTCATCCTCCTACTTCCATATTTTATCCCTTTTAGGAGTGAAATTTCAAAAATCCCGGCGCTTTGCCCACGGAGCAACTACATACTTAACTGTTTACATACATTTCAATTGGACTGCGCACATACAGCAACTCGAGTTTCGAGTTCCGGCAATCGTCAACAGTTTTCAGTTACCGCAACTACCAACTGTTAAATATTACACCGGTTTTTAAACTTGCCGGTTTCTGCAACTGTCAATCGCAAATCAATCAATCAAGTTGCTCACAAATTGCTATAAAATTTCCGCAACCACACGTTGTAGCAACTATCAACTTTTACAGGAACCTTTTAAAAAGTTGATAGTTGCCTCAACTTGAGTTGCTCCGTGGGCAAAGCGCCTCATTCCTCGAAAAGGCCGGTATTTTCAATGTTTCCTGTTCCTATGCCCACTGATTTCGGCTGGGTGTTCTAAGTCAGTCATGGTTATTGTTTTATTAAATGGAAGATTATTAAAATAGCTTCATAAACACGTGTGCGTGAGAACAATGGATAGTCGAGCAGGTGCTTTGTGTAGGCACTGACATTAATGAAGATTGCATTAGGTGCAGTCTAACAAAACAATGTTTATATTAATAACTAGCTGATCTAGCAGACATTTTCTTGTGACATAGGTACGTTATTTATATAAGTTTTTCGTTCTTAGTGGTGTATTAGGATGAAATATTCACAATAAAAGTAGCCTGTGCCACTCTCTAACGTCCTTACTAACTATAGACACACAAAAATATACCGTATCATTGATCCATTGCGACGTGAAATGACAAATAAACAATAATTATGTTAGTAAGGATACAAAAATGATTACCCTAAATTCTAGAATAGGTAGGTAGGTAGTAAAAATATCGGGGGTATCCACACAAACAGGACCAAGATAGAAACATCTATATTATACAATTATTTCCTTTTAAAGGATTCATATAAAAGATCTCATTACTTAGCTCAATCCATACTAATATTATAAATGCGAAAGTCTGTCTGTCTGTCTGTCTGTCTGTCTGTGACGTTTTCACGGCTAAACCACCGGTCCGATTTGGATGAAATTCGGAATGAAAATAGTTGAAGACCCAGAGTCACACATAGGCTACTTTTTTTTTCAAAAATCAACCCCTAAAGGCTTGAAATAGGGAATGAAAGTTTGTATGAAAAATCTAAACCTCCTGACCGATTTCGATGAATTTTCCCAGGAAGATAGTTGATAACGTACCCCCTTCCCCACTTACCCAGTTCGCGATATAAACGAATTCCACGCGGGCGAAGCCGCGGGCAAAAGCTAGTGTAACAATATAATCTTTTACCTATTGAATATAAGTATGTAATAACTTTCTGCTCCGACAATATCTAGGGAGTTGTTTCATGGAAAGCGAATAACGATATGCGAGAGGGAGTACTAAAGTCAAAGTAAAAACTTTCCTGAAACGAAGCGAATGAGGTTCTTTTTAATTATTTATAAGTTAATGCTTGACTAATCGCACCTAATGGTAAGTGACGATGTACTAAGATGTAGTGATGATGAAGCAATGATGAAAAATGACATAACGTTATGCTTTAATACTCCCGTTAGTAGATAGACACAGATACTATTAACTAAGCTATAGGTATGGGATGTATCGATTTAATGCATAATATTTTTTATGCACGCACCTATAATTTTGTTAGTTCATCGCTTATCGTTGATCTTTTCATGTCTGACAAACATGAATCAGCCATTTTCCCGGACATCGCTCAAACGACATCATCAAACTAACAATACGTCGCCCCAGAACTAATTTTGTTGACAAACATACGAATAGGCGCGTGGGGAAGAAATAAACCGGGATGAATTGGGAGAAAATGAAACTACCTACGACCGGGGTGCCTGGATAACAAAATATTAACTAGGGATATTTAGAAAATATTCGTGTAAAATTACATACTCCCCCCTTAGCCCACAGGACCACATCCTTTTCATATATTATATTCACCTTCTTAGATGGATTTACGCATAGCAAACTATATAAGCATTAACTTATAATAAGTATCTAAGAGAAATGCCACATCCCCGACATAACACCTATCCTTTATCAAAATACCAATGCCAGGCCCATTTTAAAAAACAAGTTTACCTAAGTAACCCCAATTAGAAGCGATTTGCTTGACAATAAACTAAGCTGTGTGTATTATCGACCATATTAAAATACATAAAGAGCCCTGCGGTTGACAATTCGTAGTAAAAGCAAATAGTTGGCACGAGCTCAAGTCTCCCATTGAGACTAGTTTTGATGCCTTTGTTTCTACTGTTTTTAAGAATATCACCGCTTGCGAATATTATTGTTTGATTACAATTATGTATAACAATATTTATAATAAAATTTATCAATTATGGCCAGTCCGAAAACAACGACGATTCAAATAAGTCGTGTATGAAATTATTGGTAATAGGTAAACTGACAAACAAGCAAACAGACAAAAAGACTACTTTAAAGGATTAGTTGTTAAAATACTTCTAACACAATTAATATAAAATATCCTTGACAGTTTTTGCGGAATTAAAGGAGCAAACAAGCATGCAGATTGCAGCACTACCCGTCCGCTTCCGCCATGACAACTGTGACCGACCTAGAACTATAACAATTTGAGAATGGTTAGCGTAGTTGGTATGTGTAGTAAAATGCGTGGTGTGACGACGAGGAAAAAAATTCATTTGTGGTTACACTGGTGTCACAAACTAGTGTGACCACGAGTCACATTTCGGTATTCATAATCATTTATTCAGGCAGGCATCATTTATTCAAAGTGATAGTAATTACTAATTACTTGAGGATATTTACTTGAGGGCTAAGATGGTGGTCTCAAAAAAGTGAAACTGGATCCAAATACGTTCGTAAATATCTTCCAACCTTGCTACGGAATGGTAACCAGACATTTATTATTTATCTGTTTTTGATTAATGCAGAATAAATGACGCCATTCAGCACCATATTGAGAGATTTAAATCAATTCCCATGCCAATCTTAATTATTCATGTCTGGGTAAGTAATTGTTCAGTAGACGTCGAGGGAATATTACTGATTTTTTACCTGATTACCGACAGGAAAGTTATTTTTGTACTGTGTAATTGTATGTGTATTTGTGGAACAAGTGATAAATGTACATGGACAGACAAGGAGCAGTCCACGCTAAACACCTACTTATAAAGAGAGTTGCAACTCTACAAGGATAGTTACTATAAGTTAAGTTAAGCTTGTTGTTTTACGCGAAAATAGGGACACCATGAAGCTGGGTTCCGTCGACATCTGTTATGTAGTCACATAATATTTTCGTCATTTGTGCGTGCAATATGAAACACTATACTATAAAGCTATGTAGGTATAAGAGTGCATCGGCATGATTTTCAACAGGAAGAGATCGATGATGTGAGAGTGACATCATCCCCAAAAGTAAGTAGATGATGGCCAGCATTCTGACAATAACATATCGAGTGAATGGCAGATAACATCAAAGCTTCAAAGATACATCGTTTATTTGGACACCAACTGTCAGGATCGTAGGTATGCTCTCAGCGACCGGGCTATAGTGTAATGTACCGATTATGTAAGCACGTTTTTTGTTAAAACTGTGCCATATGACCTTGCCTCACGCTCATTGAACCCGCACTCAAAAGGAAGGTTGTTATCACGCAGTTTTTTATTCCTTCAAGTTACTACTTGACTACGGACTCACGAAAGTGGCATTTTAGTCCGTGTATGATCAACTTAGGAAAATACCTATTCTCTCTTGACGTAGCCTTTAAGTGAATAGGTATTATAATCGAATAGAACACCGACGCAGGCGAGTTATTCCAGTCGTTCGTGGTATGTTTTATTATAAAAATATTTTAAAACATCCTGACGTCTTCTACTCATACACTTACAATTGGTAACAACATGTATTTAAAACTAGTAAACCAGTCCTCGCTTCGCTTGATCGTATCGCCTTGGTACCAACTTTATATTGATTTGACGTGATTGACGTGAACACAAAAAAGGCAAATAACCTAAGTGAAGCTTAGAAAATAAACTTTAAGTTTTATTGCGTTCATAAAGTCCCAATTTGTTATTTGTTGTTTTCACGTATTATATTATTTTATGTCCTATTGTTCAGACAACGATATAATTTTTATAAAATGTCTTTGTAAGTTTATATGTACCTACATGTTTCCATGTTCTCACACCGGTGAAAATATTTTGACTGGTTATAACAATTAGATATATAACGATGTTAACAAGTTAACAATGTTAGATACCACGAAAAAATTCGTTGACATTCGGTACAATTTGTGAAAAAAATAAAAATAAATAACTAAATGTTCTAAAACATTTTTAACAGCTGAATAGCATCCAAATAGACGGCTATGAACTTATACTGAACTGTTTACAAAACAATAACCGACTTCAGAATCAATAAGCTAAGATAGCAATAGCTAACCGTCAGATGTCGCTTAAATATTTATCACTATAGGATGAGACGACAAGGTCGACAAGCACTAGCTTTCGAATACAAATAAATAAATAAACGCTAACACACTCATACCCCCGCAGTAGGCAGTAGGTTACTAGGTACCTGTTGTAGTATATGTAATATATTTACTTTATTTATTTCTTAACTTCCTTGTCTATCTTCCTTGTTCTCTTTATCATCTTTATTTCCTTCCTTTTTGTATCCTTTCCTTGTAATCCTTTTATCTTGCTTTCTTTTATAATACTTGTAATGTTTTATTAGCTGAAATTGAATGATATTATGTACTACTTTGGAGTTAGGAATTTTGATAATGTAACTTTGTTAATAACTTCTAGGACTAATTGCAAATTGTAAATGTTACCTTCTATAATGTTTTAGTACTTATTCCTTCTTTATTTTGATGAATTCCTGTAACTTTAAATATGATTTTTATGTTTGTTTACGTTGGTGACATTATTGTCAATGTAATTCTTACGTCTCTATAGTCTTTGCTTTTTGCTAAATTAAATCTATTCTGTATGTCTTTGTATAATCTACCAACCTTCTTAGACCAATGATAAATCAGAAATTTGAAAAAGAGATGCAATTTGAAAGAAGAACGCCGGGCTCGAGAAAATTCAAGCGATCGGGTCAATAGGGCAGTGTGGAGACAGACATGGCGGTGTTCGGAAGACTTTTTCCGAGGTCTTTCTGATTCGGTGGCGTACACAGGGCCGTCCCGTGTCTCTGTTTCGCGGACGCGTGCATCCATTCTCGACTCCGACATCGTTCCGGACGGGCGCGCTGTTGGAGCGCCCTGGGACCTGCCGCCTCCTACTACGTCGGGAGGCTTGCCGCGTGGGACGCTTCTGCGCGCAGGGTTGCGCGCCAGGGTCGCGCTACCTCTTGTGCGCTTGGTAGCGCGCCATCCCCTACGCCTCCCGACCTCATCCTGTCGAGAGACACGCCGGCCTCCGCCGTCCGAGTCGGAACTTCGGACCTCCGCCTCCGCTTACATGGGAACCCCAGGTCGTCTCCCCTCCCTCTCTTGAATTACTGACTTTTCTTAGTGTCTGTGCCTTATTATCTCACTTATTTTTATACCGTGTTATTAGTATTGTGACCCACTAGGAAAGATAAGTAAATCTTTTATTTCCTTCAAAATTCTTTTTATTTCAATCTTTCCTTTATAACGTTACACTGTGGCGCGGGTGGCATGGACTACACATATATAACACATTACAATTACACCCATGACCCGAGTATTTATCTGCCACATAAATATCTGCCCCGGCCGGGAATCGAACCCGGGACCCCTCGCGTCGCAGGCAGGGTCACTACCAACTAGGCTACAGGGTCGTCAAAGAAATTTATCAAAATCGATTCACCCAGTACCGTGCCCAGTACAAACTTATCTCGCAAAAAGACCTTTATTAAATTGTAGCGACCACATGACATTGTGGCCTGCCTTAATATTAACAGATTCCATAAAAAGGAGGATCTTCTCAATTCGAATCGCGGGTACCCACGATATTTATTATTTACTAGTTGTTGCCCGCGGGTCTCTGAGTTCTATTTTTAAATAGATTTGCATTAAAAATACACACGCTCCATTTAAATTTCGAACATCTTAAAACTTACTGTGTAACCATGTATTTAAATCTGCGAGCCACAGCAGAGTACAGTGCGAACGGATTCATGACCTTGAGACACACCGAGCGATGAACCGCCTTCATTATTATAAACGGTGTCTTTTAATGTTTTCCCTCAAATATTACGCAGATTATGCATTATGTCCACGATAGCGAAATAGAACTGGATGTGGTCAATAAAACTTAGAAACATTCCATATTTCACGTGTTGTTTAAATTGATGGAGTAATCATATTTCTTGATCCTAAGGTGCTTTTTATGTCATTCGAATTGCCAATTCATTGATAACATACTTTACTTGGCTGCTACCCATTAATAGCCAAAATATAAGCATGTGTATTTGTTGCATTGTTTCTATACCCTTTGAATTCCAGCGAAGTGAACGTACTATGGAAATCATGACAGCATATACTGTCGTTGGAAGCTAATAGATACAATAGGGGAAGAGAAGAGATCCATGCTCAAAAGTGGGTTGAATGGTGTTTGAGACGACAACACAAAGGGCAATACTTTGTAATCTTCTAAGAATTAAGCACCCTTACAAGAACATGAGATTTGGTATAATTAAAGTTAAAAGTTCAATTGAGCAGTTAAGGTCATTGAAGAACGGAGCTGGGAGGGGGGACAAGGGTCCCGAATTCCTAATCCACGGAGAGCAATTGGGATTTTTGAGGACTTTTTTAAAGGGTTCAATGACTGTACCTAAGTATTTTATCTTAGGTCCAGAAGAGAGTTAAGCCCCAAGCATCCAAACGTCTAAATTTTAACACAGAAAATAATTTTGACATAGAAAATCTTACTTTCATAACGTAATCGAAAGGAATTTACGTATCCCCTTGACAGAATGTAATAAGATCGGATTATGAGCGCAGAGTAAAAATCTATATTAAACACTATATCAATAAATAAATGTTTTACACGCTCATAAAAGACGTAGTCCACGTGGACACATTGCATTATAAATTTCTAGAAATTCGTTTAAATGAGTCAAACGCAGTTTCGTCTAGACCGGCCTGCAATATTAGCCTTTGCGATTAGCTGCAGACTGAAATTTGTACTGTAATGGAAATTTCTTTTTGTAAAAATACTTCAAGCTGTCTCGGTTTTAGCGTCGTTAGGGTAGTATTAAATTTAATTGATATCAACCAATCTAAATTTATGCTACACCCGACTATTAAGTGCTCTCTCAAGAACCTATGGCTTCGTTGATGCAATCGAAATAGAGAAAGTAATTTATAGATGGAGTTCTAAACACGCTCTGAAAATTGAACTGAGACTGAAAAGACTTAGTAAAACGGTCAGGTCCGCTCAATTTTGTTTGAGATGAGCTGAAACTAAGGCCGACAAACAGACATCATCCTTAAATATTTTTGCGTAATCTATTACTAAATAAGTTTTAAAAGTTTTATATAAAACCTTTGATTGACCTGATACACATTTTGTTTAGATAAAACATTAACCAGACTTTAGGTTATAACTCCAGCAATAGAACTGCGAGAACCGCATTAAATTTCTTTCAGTTGCTTTTGCGTGATACACGGATAAACATGAATGTTTGTTATTCAGATTCAGACTGTCAAAATTTCTAAAAATTATTGCCTACAAAGGCTCTTGATATATATTTTTTCTCATAATTTCACATAATAATTATCTCCTGGTTACATAAACCAGACAAATTAAAAAGGTCATTTTAGCCCACGCCGAATAAGAAGAATTGAGATATGAAAAAATGTGCGCCTGTTTCACACATGTAATATTACATAACTCAGCCCTGTCACCTTGAAGACGTTCAATATCTTAGATTGTGAGCCAAATACGCAGGAGCCCATCAGAAAGTCGCAATCTGTTTCCTAGATCGAACATCTCCCTTTATCTCAGCTTTGTATTCGTTCATTCTACCTGCCGTCACGCGGACGCCGCACACCTTAGACTTTGTAATAAATCACGAGTTACGCACTCGGTTTAATAAAAACATTAATTGTAAATAAAATACAGTAGTAATAAAGTTAAATCACATGTCACTAGAATTCCAACAGCACAACACAAACACACTTCCACCGACAAGCACAGATACACACAAATACACCCACAAGCCCACAACACACATACTCAAAGGTTATGGAAATCCTGAGTTAATTATACAGGTTTAGTTATACGGTATACTTTAATTATGTGAGGGGAGATGCAAGTTACTCGCGACACAGGGAATTCTAATGTGCTCCTGTGATCTGGTGGATCTGGTGGATGTCGTAAAAAAGTGTATTTAGTAGGATCCGGTAGGATCCAGAGTGAGAGAGTCTTAGACTATAAAATCCAAAGACAAAGTGACTGAGAACGTGTTGCTTTCAACTTTTCAACTAACGTATTATGCCATTACTCATAAATTTTTCTTGAGAGACTTGACAATAACCAATAAATTTCGTGCTCTATTTTTAACGCATTTCGATGACACAGACGAATCTATATATCGCTTAGTGGTTCGACAATTGGTCAACTACTAAAAGAACTGCTAGATGCTTACGGCGAATAAAGGGTTAAGAAACATTCGGAAATAAATCTATCAATGTGCATTAAATAAAATAACGCTACACTCATAGAGCTGCACTAGGATTTTCTGAAGCGTTGCCGTAGGCAACATAAAAAGATAAGGACACATAACCAGAGAAAATTAAAGTCAACAATAAAAAAATTCGTGTGATTGGGAATCAAACCCAGAACCCTTCGAACGGTAAACTGTCATGACGCAATGATCTCTACCATTGCGTCATAAAAGATAAAAGATATTCATCCACGATAAACAAACTAATAACAATAAATAATACAACAATTATAAAATTATTTACCCCTGAAACAAGTGGAACAGAATAGTATTTTTGATATGTTCTTTTCATTTATTTATCGTATTCATAACTCAATAGAACAACGTTTAAACGACTCACGAAAGTATATCGTGTGCGTTGGGAGTAACGCGCCCTCCGCATCAAAGATTGAAGACACCGGCGCTCCTACAATCGTGCATTTACATGAAAATGGAAACCTTTTGACCCTTTTTCGCGCTCACATTTGTAATATTTATTCTCCCCTGTCTTGTCAATTTTCCTTCCAATGTTTCAAGTGTTCGCTATATTCCGTTTAGTGAGTCGGTTGGAAGATAAAATAGGGTGCTGTTAAATATAAACATTGGGGCGCGTAGAATCTTTTTTACACGGTTTATCTTTGTATTTATCGTATTGGTTGGTCATGAAAAAGATCTTTAGTGAAAAAACAGTAACGGCGAAGATGCTCTATAGATTAGAAACAAAACAGGTTAAATAGTAGGTATAGTAAATAGAACATATGTACATGTACATAATAGGTAAGTATATAATTATTAGATATTATAGTAAGGTATATAAATTATTATAATTTCGTGGTCGTCAAAACGTGTACAAAGTGTTTGTTTCTCGTATCTAAATAATTAAAAGCGAAATAACACTAAATTTAATTATTAAAAAACGCTTAACGTATAAATATAAAATTTGGCAAAGAAGTAGTTTATACTTAGCAGATAGGCATTCCTTCAGAACGAATTTTGTCATATTCCGCCCCTAAGAAATAAAATTTAATAAGGGTTAAGTTTGTTTGAAATTTCGACGATTTTAAAGCAGATCTACACTATGAAAATTGTTCTTAGGGATTACGGTTATAAATAAACACCTGTTTCAACGTTTTTGTTGGGTTTGTTAGATAAGGTTAAATAGATTAATCGTTAAAGATTAACCTTTAACCTTAATGGATTTCCGCAAACTAATGTCTGATCCAATTAATTGTTATAAAATCAGTCAAAAGTTCTTCAACGAGTCGATTGCTGGTAACAGCTAGCTATAGTTAATGACCTATAACACAAAATGGCACCATTTCTTATTTTAACTTTTTTCATTCGAAGACGTGTTTTAGTGACAGAGCAATGAAACTCGCCATATGAATATGTAGCCTGTTTCGAGTTTCGTGATGCACGCGTACAAATTAATACATATTTATACAGTAATAACATTGTTCATCACGATATCATTGTAATACGCATAACGTTTTGTATTGCGACGTTGTACTCGTTTGTCGCTTCGTTTCCTTACAAGAAATGATATTTTCATGTACACGACTATTGTTTGAATATGTTGGTATAAATGAATAAATTTGATATTATTACAGAATGAATAAGCATAGAGGTTAATGAGATGTCAAAATATGGTGGCACGAATTTTCGGTCCGACTTCAAACTCGAGATAACTCAAAAGCCACTCGCACAATGTCGCTCAAATTCATAAGTGCCCGGCTACACGCTACGTCTTACCTGAGAGCATGCCTGCTGAACATAAGGGTCCACACGACAAAAACTACCATTCGACCAAAAATATTTATCAACATCAAAATACCTAGTCAAAAGTTATGAGGCAATGACCATAAATTAACTTCACAGTATTGAGAATAACTCAAAAACTGACCGTTGCGACGCTCCTTCGAGATTGTCATTACCTTTCGAATTTATCGAAATCGATTCAACCAGTACGAAGTTCTGAGATACCTAACATTGAGAACCTACTCCTTTTTTTCAAGTCGGTTAAAAATACTAACGAGGGTTAAACAACCGTTTATTTAAAGCTTACATAAAATTAAATAAAGCGTGCAGAGCATCACAAATAACTTGGAGAATATATTTATTATGTGTCCCGCTAATTCGCTTAATAAAAACGGATGAGGTTTGCACGAGGTTTCACTCAATTGTTTAATTAATATTTATCGTCTGTTTCAGGTAACGGGAGCATTTTGTTTGTGGAACAAGGATTCAGAAACATAGAGGTTAGAGTACATAAATACTTACTAATAGAAGGTCCGAATGGTACAATGGTTGACGCCGGATCGCTGTTCCAAGGTTCGATTCCCTGTGAAGCGGAAATTTTAATGATGAGTTCTTTCCGTTCTAAGTTTAGGCGTGTGTCCTTGTGTGTAGTACATGGCACCTACGACGCAGGGATCTACTTTTAAGCAATGTTTCATTTTATTTGACGTTATCAGTAAAATCGGAATTCGGGGTATAATGGGACGGGTGAGAATGGGAATGGGAGCCAACGGGAAAAACCCGAGAATCCTAGTGTGAGCCTATGAGTATGTGGTGCTTTTTATTTAATTGATGTAATAATTCGGAAATACGTATAACTCTGTCCGCTACCTTCTGTCGCAGTCCGCTGAATTGGTTGAGATTTATGGTGTGACAGACAAGGGTAACACACAACGACAACAAACACCCAGTCCTGGAACAGACATTTACACTTATCATTTTTTCCGCCGCGCTGGGAATCGAACCATGACACTTTAAGCGACCCGGTATTAAGACGATTGCGCCATATGGAGCATTTAGATGTATAAGTGTTTATTCCAAGGTTACTTGAGGTAAGAACAAAAGACTCGCGATGTTATTCACCTCACGCGGCGCGGAAAATCGTCAGTTGCGTAAACTCAGTTTTTTGGACGTGGAAGTTAGTTTTTATGCGTATATGGCTAATTACACAAGGCCAACAACCTTAGTTATGGCATAGGATGAAAAACTTTGGCCTGTTCATAGTATTGAAAGAAATAAAGGCATAGCTGTCGCTGTCTGCTCCTTGAGGTTAATTAATGCTATCAAGCAAATCTGTTTGTGCGCGCTAATGTCAGAAACGACTAAAAGATTTTTATAGGACTTTCACTTAGAGGAGCTTGTGGAGCAACATATAGGCTACTTTTTGTCCCGGAGCTCCCGCGGGATCGGGATTCACGCGGGAAAATCTCCTATCTACGAACGAAGTCGCGGGCAACAGCTAGTACGTTATAAAAATGAAGTAAATCAAATATTTTTTAATAGATAGTGACTCTGTTGCGAAAAGAAGGGTCTTGGATTCGATTCCCGAACGGGGCTGATAATACTTACCTACTCGCATAATGTAAAGTAGATACTTAAGTACGAGCGACGTTGGACTCTATCCTGAGCATTTTCTGAGTCCTTCTACAATTACAAATAGTTTTTCCTGATTCAAACACATAAAAACAACAAAGGTTAATAACCACGCGAAAATCTCTACACTCGAATCAATTCAGTTGTCAATATCACATTCAATCTTTATTACCTAGCAAATAAAGACTAAATTGGCGTATCAACTATTTTGTTGGCCGCACGTGGAGAACGCGACAGAAATCAAGAAACTTTTGAACCACAGATAATCAAGATTTTGGAAGTCAACGCCTTTTTGGGTAAACAGGTATGTTGAAGGTCGTATGTCAATGTTCTCGTTGTTTTTTATTGATACGAATTAATACTGTATAACACTTTATAATCTCACGGCTAGAAGCATACTAAGGTTTTAGTAATAATAAAAAAAAACAAGTATCTACCTACTCATCGATGTAGGTACCTACATACGTACACAGATGAGATGTCTCAAATACCTTCTTATCTATCTGAAAATATGAACGTCTATCGCGGGAAAATGGCAGACTAACTAACGAAAGTTCTCCCTTTCTGAAAATAAACATCATTTAAATTAAACCAACTATAAGAACCGTACAAATTATTCATGTCAATCATTATCGCTTGTATTGTATTTTAACAGAATGGATGATATTAATTGAAAAATATTTCAGTTGAATTACACTGCGTCAAAACCCAAAAGTGGACTTAACAATATCTACAATTCACCAATTAGTGTGTCCACACTTTTTGTTATCGATGCGAACAGAGTTCTTCACCGAAAAAACTCAGGAAATGTATCACAAAAACCTAACAATTGCCGACCGACAACCCACAAAATAACGACTCGTTAGGGTGGACCCACATTACACCGTTGGCTTCATGTCGTTGAAATATTGTAGTTGAAATATTGTATAGAATTAATAAAATAAATGTCCGACTTGAAAATTCTCAATCCTACTGTATTTTTTTGTATGGATTTAACCTCATAAATAAGTATACAAAAGCTGGTGCATGTCGTGTCCATTGAAGCTATATCTGAAGGTACTTTTTGAACTATCCCAAATAATGCGTATAATTACTGGAATGGCAAAACATCTGTCCGACCTCAACTGACATTTTCAGAGACACCCAATAGGTACTTGTCATTAAGTGTACAGACAGCCATCATAATTAATTAATCATATTTGTTTACTATAAATGCGTGAGTAAGAAATGCGTGAGTGTCACTCAAGTGAAGCGTATTTATGTTCGTTTGTTGCCTGTGGTCCTAGTTGTTGCACTTCAACTCTGACACTTGAACATCTGACATACTTGACCTGACAGCTGACTTGCCTGACCTGACAGCTGGCACCTTATTGGCTATTGTCTACAATTAGAAGGACTGATTGACCTCCAATTGTGCCTCTCTGTGACTGTGACGTGTGCTCAGCCATTAACATAAGTACATTCCCATTTTGGTCATGCAAAAATATTATTCTTTCCTTTTTCTAGCTTCCATCCGTACTGTGCGATAAAGATCTTCGTTTCAAAAACAGTTTTGATCTGTTCTTCTACTTTGTTTTGGAACTAGCTTAGAGTGACTATACCCTATGGAACAATACCGGACCAAACAAAAAACAACGTCAATAACATTTTTCTTTTTTTAAAGATTGTTTTTGCGTTTCGGAGAATGAATGGTAATTGGCCGGAAAATCTTAGATTCTTGTCCGCTGTGAGTGACCTGTGGTATGGCTGTAATAGTAACTGATTGTGATCAAATTTACATTACATGATATCAAACTATATCAACCTTAGATGAATTTCAAACCTCGATGTTCCTATTCGCGACTTTTTACGCGACTTAAAAAAATAGAGGAGATTCTTAATTCAACGGATTTTTTTCTTATGTTACCTCATAACTTTGCACCGGTAAAACCGTTTTGATATTTTTCTTTTGTATTGCAAGGTACTTTCACGTCTGGTCCTGCATAAAGAGCGATATCTGACCTTTGTACCTGACGCATACACACGGTACGGTCTTACAACTTTAAAATGTGTGTTTCGATTCATAATGATAAATAATTATTTTTTTAATCGAAGCCACTGCAAGTCGTCTGATATAAATTTGATTCACATCTAATGGGTAGTTTTTGTCTTATCCCTTCTTATCGATTTTGAGGTTAATTTTTTTTGTAAAAAGTAAGTACCTAATGTAATTAAGGAAGCAAACTTTTTGAACACATAAACTCACAATGGTGACAATTGCTCTGTTCCCTCTTGTGGCCTATTGGGCCTGACACAGTGTGAAGGGTAATAATAATAGATATTTTTTGATGTTTTTATTTAAAATATTTTTTTAATTAACAGGGTACGACTTTTTCGGCCTTGAGAACCTAAAGTATCGCTTGCTTGGTTTTTGTTAATTAAAATAAAATACAAGATTGCCTAAAACAACTAACTTCACAAAAATACTAGCATTTGTGACAGTAGTTTATCTGGCATTATGAGATATCTTGATGAAATGTAGATCTAATATTTATATAATATATCTTACTTACGTTAGCTAGCAAAAACGCAAATGCCCCTGTCTCGTGGACGTCATGCTTTGCCTCTAATTCTGATCCACGTTGGTAATCGATGGCACCAACCGCAAAGTCTTCCCTTATTGTTTCATAGTCTAAACGAATTTTTTGAACTTGATAATATTTTTACTATAATTTTATTGATAACAAAAGGGAATTTGCATTATATATTTGTACACGTCTTCGTATTATAGGTATAAAATTGTAGACACAAAGCTTGATATTCACTTACATCACGGCCTTGGCTCGTGGACGCCTAGCTTTATTGGTAAGCGTGATCCACGGATTATATCTGATTGTAATCTCCAAGGGTGAAGGTCAAATTAATCAGAGCTAAATGTTGATGGACGCCCAATTTGAATCGTAACTAATTAGAGTTTTGATTGAGACTTCGACCCCAGATTTATTGGGATAAGTTATCTCTTGGAATTAATCTTTGTTCAAGCTCGAACTGTCTAAAAAGGGTTAACTATTTTTAGTTGTCAAACTTATTAAGATTTAACTCACTTTTCAGTTAGTGGTAATTTTGAAGCTTTAAAATTTCGTAATTTCGTCACTAATTACCACTCATGAAAATACATGATTGTTATGATACACCTGACAGGCTACAATTTCAGCTACGTAGTGGACATACATGCACAGTTGTGCTACCTATACGCTCAATATTACCTGTACTATATTTCAGCTGTAGATACAGGCAAAAATCATAGAGTAAAGCTTCATACTCTACGCACTCGCGTAACACTCATATAGACAATTCACATAGACTCTACACATGTAAGGAAAATTGTTAAATAGTAGTTCAAAGTGGTCCCACATTTTCTTTCCATTTAATTACTATGTAATTTACGGGCTCAAAATCCTATTATTCCTATTAATATTATAAATGTGAAAGTTTGTGTATTTGTTTGTTTGTTTGTTTGTTACTCCTTCACGCAAAAACTACTGAACCGATTTTCATGAAATTTGGCACACACATAGAGGGCAACTTAGATTAACATATAGGATATTTTTTATCCCAGAAATCCCGCGGGATCGGAATTTACGCGGGAAAACCTTCTTCACGTATGGGGTATAAATAGCTTTATTACTCCTTCACGCAAAAACTACTGAACCGATTTTCATGAAATTTGGCACACACATAGAGGGCAACTTAGATTAACATATAGGATATTTTTTATCCCAGAAATCCCGCGGGATCGGAATTTACGCGGGAAAACCTTCTTCACGTATGGGGTATAAATAGCTTCTAAACAAACATTAATATAAAACTAACAAACATTAATATAAAACTAACAAGTCTGTCTTCCCGGAAATCCCGCGGGATCTGGAGTTACGCGGAATAAACTCCTGCGCGTACGAAGTAGCGGGCACACGCATAGAGGGCAACTTAGATTAACATATAGGATATTTTTTATCCCAGAAATCCCGCGGGATCGGAATTTACGCGGGAAAACCTTCTTCGCGTATGGGGTATAAATAGCTTCTAAACAAACATTAATATAAAACTAACAAACATTAATATAAAACTAACAAGTCTGTCTTCCCGGAAATCCCGCGGGATCTGGAGTTACGCGGAATAAACTCCTGCGCGTACGAAGTAGCGGGCACACACAAAGAGGGCAACTTAGATTAACATATAGGATATTTTCAGAAATCCCACGGGATCGGAATTTACGCGGGAAAACCTTCTTCGCGTATGGGGTATAAATAGCTTCTAAACAAACATTAATATAAAACTAACAAGTCTGTCTTCCTGGAAATCCCGCGGGATCTGGAGTTACGCGGAATAAACTCCTGCGCGTACGAAGTAGCGGGCACACACATAGTATTATAAATGCGAAAGTCTGTCTGTGACGTTTTCACGACTAAACCACCAGTCCGATTTGGATGAAATTCGGAATGAAAATATTTGAAGACCCAGAGTCACACATAGGCTAATTTTTTTTAAAAAATCAACCCCTAAAGGCTTGAAATAGGGGATGAAAGTTTGTATGAAAACAACGATTTTGATGAATTTTCCCAGGAAGATAGTTGATGACGTACTTTCTCCCCCACTTCCCCGGTTCGCGATATAAACGAATTCCACGCGGGCGAAGCCGCGGGCAAAAGCTAGTGACTATATAATTTTTGGCTACAACCCTGGCTGAACACGGGTCTCCCCTCATTATTGAGGAGGCCTAGAGCATACTCCACCACGCTGCTTCAATGCGGATTGGTGGAGGGGTTAGTGGCCAACCCAGTGTTGAAAGTTTTCAACCCGCCCGAAGGCCTCCGACGTGGCTTAACGACTGCTATCAACCGATAACAACCGGGACCGAGGACTTTACGTGCCCTCCGAAGGACGGAAGAATTTTGCCACTAGCGGTCACCCATAACAACCCAACCAAACAAGCCAAACTATGTGTACCTAGCTTTAATTATATACCAGTAACAAATTCCAACTCGCCCGTGTCACAAGTCTTAAGAACATGACTATGTATAAACAAAAGAACAACTTTAACTTCGATAAAACCTGGAACACACGTCCCTCAACTTCCAAAAGAATTGACCTTTACAAGTAAAACTGTCCTAAACTTGAGCGATATTTTGCCCTCTTTTGGACTAAACTTATCGAACACTATCCGATACCAGTGGCCCGAAGTAACTTTACCTGACCTTTGGAAGTTTATAATTTAATACATGATATAGGCAAAAGTATTACGGTATGGTATTCATACGACCTCGTAGCTTATATTCGATAGCTTTTGCATGAATTGAATCAGATGTGCATAGACTTATAATATAGGTATAACTTTCTAAAACGGAATTACAAATAAAATTATATATTACATAAAAACGACTTCAACATCAACATTTAGAGAGAACTCAAAAACAACTCGTCAGATGACACTCTTTAAATGGGAATATAAGACAAGCACAAGCTCTCGAATAAAAAGTTCAAAATCAGTTTACCCAGATTAACACACACAAAATAATATAGACAAAAATACAATATTGAACCTCCACCTTTTTAAATAAAGCTACTTTACAATTCAAATTAATGAAGATCATACCTAGAAGCTCAGTTAAATACAAAGTTGGATCAAGCAATTATCCGAAGTCCGAACACAATCCTTAAAAGCAAATACTAAATGATTCTATTCCTGGAAAGCTGTTACGTGTCGAAAATGACCGGTGTCGGTATATAATCTTAAACATTATTTTACTACGACGTTATATTAAAATGTTTGTGCCAATTTTGTTTAAATTATAGCCTGGGAAGCACGCAACTTCGGGCAAAGTGTGCCTACATCGTCGCGTATTGCCCAACAAAATTAATATAATTTGTAACATAAGACAAGAATTTCTAATTTGTTGCCCTCGTAGCTCAGGTAACGCTGCCTACGAAACAAGAGGTTCCGGGTTCGATTCCCAGTCGAGGCAAACATTAACAAATAATGTAGATTTACGGCAAAAATTTAAAGTGCTTACAAGCTTTTGCTTACAAGCTACATTGAACTGTGAACACAGTAATAAAATAGTTTGTAACGGGGAGTGGCAATTCTATATTCCTGACGACACTTGTATAGGCCTCCTCAGTCATGAGGAGAGATTCGTGCTTAATAGTAGGTACCTAAGCTAAAAGGGGTTGGAGCCTACTACATATTTAAATAAATTAAGAACTACAATCGTCATGTAAAATGATTAGGTATTATTCGGTCTGGTCTCTTCCATACAAAGCTACATGTTATTTACATTTCAGTTATAATTAACTCATTTTCACATCAAAAGCTTTTTCAAACTTCCATGGAATGACAAACACGACAGACAGACAGACACAGGTCATAAATATTTACAGAGCAAATCTTACACATTGATTTACAAAACAATCTTATATAGTTACTTACATAGATCTGCAATTTTGACACAAGAAGAACTTTTTTTATAACGAACCTATATTACCAAACCAATACATTATTCAAATTGAAGTAGCCAAATAAAAGTCTGTTCATAAAGGCAAAGCCATAAGGATCAATTGTAATAAAATTTCGAGTAATTTTTTTTTTCTTTATTTTTCATTCAGAAAAGCAAATCGTACGATTTAAAAATCATAAAAAAATCTACGTTAACAATACTTATTAACGTTTACATTTTAAAACAAATGTACAATACCGTAACAAAGCCATAAAAAGTTTTTTTTTTCTTTATTTTTCATTCAGAAAAGCAAATCGCACGATTTAAAAATCATAAAAAATCTAGTTAACAATACTTATTAACGTTTACATTTTAAAACAAATGTACAATACCGTAACAAAGTCATAAAAAGTTTACTTTTTTCCATTTGAAATCGGAACACAAAGCGGCAGAGCTACGTATCGTTAGATCAAAGAAAACTCAACTTTGTTATAAATAGGTTAAAATTCATTTCACTGTGCAGCCGTTTCTAGGCTATACTTTCACTAAGTAATGCCAATGTCAGCTCAGCGGACGGATTTTCTCCGGTATTATACAATCGGTTACGCGGATTTGATTACGACAGAGCGTAATCGCTCGCACGTGCCATAGTTGTCACAGTGTAAAAACTAACAGTTGTTAGGAGCTTTAGGGCTTACTTGATAAAATTGGTTTTTATTCAGTTAGTATACATTAAAGTTATGTGTACCCTTATAAAAACGTAGAACAACTCCCTCCAACATAGGCAATATGCCGTTAAAGCAGAAAAAATTGCATATTATACATATTACCAAAAACTAGCGCAAATTATAATGATCTGACATAATAAATCCAGATAATATATTATATGGAGATGTGTTTGTTTGTTTGAAAGCAAAATTTACTTAGACATTTCAAATTACCTTAATCACAGAGTCGAAAAGCTGGCATTTGTGCGGGATGCTTTTAAAACGAATTCTATATCGAACGCGAATGCAATGTACATAGGTGGGCGTTGGCCGACTGATAGCAGCTGTTAGAGGTTAGACTGTGGCAGGATGGTATCGATGCGTGATCTTAATCAATTATTTTACGGTTTGGTCTCGGAAATGGGAGTCGCGACGTCTACGACTGACGTTGAATATTGATAACGTTTATGACTTTATTCAGAAAACTTTTACGCTCAGTTACGTAATGTTAAAGCATCTAAGTGGACTAAAATACAAACAAGTGTTTGTATAAAGTCAAACTAAAACTTAGCTCATTTATTTCCTGTAGGCATTTTGTCATGAACGTCAAATATTGTAAACTGCACCTACTCTATTATCGCATCGTTTCGCTAAGCCGCCTTTGAATACTAAATTTAAAAAAAATAAAATTTATAAACAGTTCCCGCCTCAGTCCTCTTACTTACTAACAAACCTAGTTTCTAATATTCTACTTCTCTTTTTATCTTCTTACTCGAATAACCATCGTAGTCAGTAAGTCTTGTTCTAGGTTTGTCACAGTTGTAATGGACGAAAGCAGTAAAGTGATGTTGCTTACTCGTTTGCTAATTCTGTAAAAACTTTACAGCATACTTAAAAATTTAAAAAACCCCCGACACAAGAAATTACATTTAAAAAGTAAACAATGATAAAAGAAACTCAATCCTGAAGTACGTAAGTGTTTATTAATAATTCTAAAATAATACGTCGCGTTGGGGGAACGCTCCTGACTATTCATTATCTCCGCTTTTTTTCATTAGTGTCACATGCCCACCTATTTAGTCTTTTACCGAAGACTTTCGGTGATAAGGTTACGTTAGTTACTATTCGTAATTAAATTGTTAAGGTTGGAGCGGTCCCCCAACGCGACGTATTTTTTAGAATTATTAATACACACTTACGTTCTTCAAAATTGAGTTTCTTTTATTATTTTTTAAACCGTAAATCCCCTATTATACAAAAAAAAACTAAATTGAAATCGCTTCATCCGTTCGGGAGCTATGATGCCACAGACACAGACACGTCAAACTTATAACACCCCTCTTTTTGCGTCGGGGTTAAAAAATACCTTTAATAATAATCACAAATAAAACTAGAATCGCAGCAACACAACGAATCGACGCTCCGGTGTCGTGCAATTGAATGTCTTCGTAAATAACGTAAATAAGCAATGTGTGCCCTGATTTCTCCATTCAGGGTATGAATTGGCCAAATTGGAGTCGGACCTTCAGTTGTGGCGTCGCGGTTATTTGTGTATTGGTTTGATCTGTACCGTCGATAGGTACAATTTTATACGAGAACGTTTCGTTTTGAAGCTTTTTATGGAAAACCCCCGACTAGCCAAAGTGCGTAATTACTCTTATAGAAAATAGTTTTGGACTTGACTTCAAAATAAGCTGTTTTGTCTGGAACAACCCAGTTTTCACTGGATACCATATTTGAGCATTAATAAAATGTTGTTTAGACATATACGAGTAAGTAGTAAAACTTGTGCCAACTAGTACAAACCAGTTTTGCCAGGAGACGGGTTAGTCATATAACAAACTGTAATCAAATGTACATTTTGACATTATCGTCCTTTATATTGTAATACAATTTAACATCAGTCTCGCTGGAGTTCTATAAGGTTTTCGTTGTAAATCGCCCGGTACAACGTTCGGTCCTTTCGAATTCTGTCAACAGGAAAGTATTACTAAAGGATTTGGGATCTCGATCGGGTGCCCGATTGGCTTACACGACTTCCCATTTTGTATCGGCGTGTTACTTGTGAAATTTTGACATGATTTATTTGAATCGAGTTATGTGTATTTCATTGATACCGTTTTAGCGAAAGGGAAATGATTCTTAAGTGCCTTATAAGTAATACCAGTTTTTTATAACTTAATAACCCTAAAACGAACAGACGAGCCACCTGATGGTATGAAGCGACGGTTAGATTACAATACACTTCATGATTGTTATATACCAATAACCACTGGGAGGTACGTCTTAACGCGTCCACCGTTGCAGGGATATAATATGCTCTAGAAAATTTTGCCACTAGCGGTCACCAATCCACCTACGATCCGCGCTCGCTGCTTAACTCAGTCTATCACCTAATATCGACGCAAGTTGCCAGACGAACGTTAGGTATAAGCTATTCAAGGTTTTCGCTTAAAATCCATATCCATACTTCCATACTAATATTATAAATGTGAAAGTGTGTTTGTTTGTTTGTTTGTGACTCTTTCACGTCACAACATGGCTATTATATGGTATGGTTTATGTGTGTGGGGATAGTTAGGAGGGTGGAGAGTGACGTAGGCTACTTTTTACCGAGGAAAAACATCTCATTCCCATGGGAAGATCGATGTTTTGTTAGTTGCTAGATATTTAGCTCGGATGTTGTTAATAGATGGCGTTAGTAAAATTCATTTGCAAGTTCTGAATTACGCTATCAAATACTAAGTGTAATTTACTTATGTCATAGGCAAATGTTACAATACATCTGATGTTCCAGTATATCATATAAAAGGCTACTGTTTAGCCGAGATTCCTACGGGAGCGGGACCTATGCGGCTATTACCTAGGGGTCCCGAAGCGAAGCGCGGGCGGTTCTCTAGTAAAGTAAATAAAATGGAGAAAACAGGTTATTTCGATCACGCACAGAGCACTTCAACTAAGTATACTAACCACTTTTATGACTGTCGTAAACTACCCCTTCTACCACGGTCCCACCCCATCACCCGAATCGGACCGAAATATCGAACATGACGTCATCCTTCGATCTTCCTAAATTCATTAAGTCTACTGCTAACCCTGACCCTGAGAAGATCTGGACCCAGCTGTGGGAAAGTGATAGGTACTTACGAAAATCCCATGAACTTCAATATTTTTGGAGAATTAAACGCCCATTAATGAAGGTGACCTCTTATCTGATAACTCGTTTGTTCATTTATCTACTTAAGCCTAATCCGTAGTAATCTTGCCTTCAAAGTAAGGGATAGCGGGTGCATTTCCCGATTGGGATAAATTCTATAAATAAATGGTTGTCTTCAGATTAAGTTTTTTGATATCTTATTTATGTTGTCCATAAGCGTCACACCCCCTAATTTTTTTTTTATGGAATTAAGGTAGCAAACGAGCATGCAGCACCACCCTTCCGCTGCCGCCCATGGCAATTGTGACCGACATAGAACAAGACCCAATTTAGGGACAAGGGTGGTTAGTCCAGTTAGTAGATGGTGTTAGAATGTTAGTTGGTTAGTTTGTTAATAAGTGTGAGGACAGGGACTGTTAGGGATAGGTTAGTCCTGTTAGTTAATATTAGTATTGTCCAGTTAGTAATGATTAGTGTGTCTTGTTCCAATTCGGTCACAGGTGCGTTGCTACCCCTGAGGACAGATGGTCGCCTCTAAAAAAGTGAACCCCCTAATTACCCACACATCATTAGTCTGTTAGCGTATTTACGTAAACAACCGTTAATTGCTTAATTTTCAAAACGCAAATGTTCACTTTGTAGCATTGGAACCCAACAGTTTGATGTGGAATAAGTTAGAACCCTAGGCTATCTCTGCCCAAATCAAATATGTATCGGATATATCACCTGTTTTATAGTGCCGTAAACATGGCACTCCTATTATCCGAGCTTTCGCCCCATGTTAGTGACGTTTCATTATTTCCTCTGTGTTATTCTTTCGGGAAATACGCCAGATGCGAGCGGTCATAGTTCAAGATAATCCTTCAGTTAAGGGCCAGTTTGTGAACGGATCTCTGGTTAAAATACTACATTTTACACATAGCACACATAGCAGATATAAGAGAAAAACTTTACTAGGAGTTTTTATTAATGCAATAGAAACCATTATGATGATTTCTACAATTATTCTCTGTTTGTCTGTGATGTGTATCGCACTTATGTTAAAAACGGCTTAACCGAATTTAGTGTGGTTTTTACCAATACGAACTTCAAGGAGAAGATGAATTCTTGAGCGCATCCTTGCTAAGAAGGGTACGTAAAGCAACTGCTTTAACTGTGGCATAAAAATTGTCGACACAAATTTAGCTATAATCCTCTCCACCAATCCACACTTAAGGAATGTGTTGGAGTATGCTCCTCCTCCTCAGCTATAAAGACCCGTTTTCAGAAGTGGACAATTAATGGGTTGAAACCATTACTTTCAACCCTAACAAAATAAGACTAACCAAAGTTTTAACCAATTTTGTAACTAACTTCCATCCTCTGGAATGTTTTACCCTCGGGTGAAATATCAGAAAATTCGTTCTTAGCTGAGGTCTGTTACCTTCTCATAAACTTGGTCTACCCCGTGACCTCAGTATAACCGGGTTATATGCACGGAGTAGACATTTATGTGACTGATATAAATGACTTCAGTATTTTAGTGACGTGTTATTAATGTTATACCTACATGCCACGTCACAATGAATCCTGTTGTGGGGGTAGGTACCTATGTGTGTAAGTGGTTGTTTTTAAATTGGCACGATAGAGGGTGCTGTTACTACAAAACTCGCTGACGATACAAAAACCCTGGAGAGTGCTTACATCTACAAAATGCTACAATGTTCGTGGAAATAATGCTATCCGTATGCATTTCTCAATCAGTAAAGTTCTGAGAGTGCGACTGCATTTTGGTTTACGACAGTCTGTCAGTTTACGAGGCATTCTGTCAGTTTACGAGCGTGTCTGTCAGTTTACGAGTTATTCCGTCAGTTTACGGGCTGCGACAGTTTGGTTTATAGTGTCGCTGATTGACGCAAGTTAGGTTTTAGTATGTAGCGACTAAATTAGTTTTAACCGAATTTGTATTGTGGAATTAAAGCGACTATATGTTATAATTGATAACTTTAATTACTTGCCTTGTTGCGACTATCTTGCTACCAACCGTAATTTTATTTTTCCACGACCCGAATGGCGCAGTTGTTAACACGCTGGATCGCTGTTCCGAGGGTCGATTCCCAGCGAGGTGAATTTGAATGATGAGTTTAATTTTCCATTCTCGGTCTGGGTGTGAGTCCTTGTCTTGTATGTTGTCCATGACACCCACGATACAGGGAATATATATTATATATAGTTTTGGGCTATGAGTGTGTAGCGTGTAGCAATAAAGAAACGCTTCATCATCATCAATTCAAGTATCATCATTAGCCATAGTCGCTTACCATATCTTTAGGATCTTTTACAAGAGCTCTAAACTTTTCAGCGCACTCCATAACTAATTCCTAAGGTAATGAACCACTAGGTAATAACTCAGAACAATAAAGCAGCTATTTGAAAAGCTGTTAATTCTAAAATTAGTACCAGTAAAGTGTATAGTCTGCCATTATCATAATAATTACCCCTGGTAAGCAAACTATAAGACATTGACTATTTTATGACGGCGTCTAGGTTTATAGTGAATCGTTTTAGGAATTTTAATTTCAAAATAAAATTTATTGCCACTTAAAAATAAAGGTGCACCAAGAATAGATAAGTTGAACCCTTTTTGAAATCATTTATGTAAACAAAAATATACAAATATCAAAAAAAATCGTATACATCAATTCTTCACCTCTGTCTTTTCATATTAGTTAGACTGTTAGACTTATGTATTGAATTTGATCAAGATTAGGCTGTATTTCCGTTGCATCTTAGAAACATACAGGTCAAGCTAAAAAAGGGTTTTAAAATTAATCATGATTCTCATAAAACAGATTGAATACACTTAACCCGCCCACGATAGTTAAGGTGTACTCATGAGGTGTACCTAGATAATGTTTATGAACACTAATGCATTGTACACTAGTAAAAGCTGCACCCAAATTAGTTTAGCCGTTTCTGGCAAAATTTTCACGGACAAACGTAAAATTAGGGGTTAGCGACGCGACATATCACCCGATGAAAAACTTAAAAAACATTTTTCTACAACACGTAAATTCGCTCTCGTTTTGGAGAAAACATATACCTAATTTTTACCTCTAAACGAAAATAAGTTTAGACAGGTTTCTAGACCTTATATATATATATATATATTTTTTTGAATCGATTATATCATGTTTTTATGGAATTAAGGTAGCAAACGCGCATGCATGCACCACCCTTTCGCTGTTTCGACAACGGCGACGCTTCTTAGGTACTTTTCAATCCAGAACACAATTGCTGTTAAAACAATTATTATGGTACCGTGGCGGTGGTAATACTGGTAATTCCGTGGATGAACTCTAGGCTCTTACCACTAACTTAAAATTTTGCCACAATCCAATAGCAACCGCGCCCAAACAGTTTTAGTCGTTTCTGAGTCTCAAAAAAGCATTAATTAGTTAGGCTTATAAAAATATTGTGATCACAAAAGCCCCCAATAATAGATCTGTCACCTTACTTCTAAAAACAGCGATCAGCATTAATTTCTATTGATAAACATTCCTGAAAAAACATTACGCAATAAACCTAGGGTTGTCATCTCGGGCAAAATACGACTTCTTATCATGCATACTGAGCCCTCGATTCCTAACCTGAGTCAGACGTGACGGCCCGGTAATTCGTTTAGTAACTAACTACCACTCTAGAACCGCACCAGTGAAATATAATTACAGAGTAACCCTTTAATTACAAAATGTAGAGCATGTACGGTCGACAATATAATTAAACACCTATTACGTCATCGCTAACTCGACTTGGTGAGTTCAAGCACTCTCAAGGGAGGAGGTACAGGTCCCATTTACAATGTAGGTGCCGCTGTTCAAAATTTTACGATGACATCAGACCTTGATATAAGTTTGGACTGGAAGTTTGAGCGCACGTCTTAAGAATTTTGAACGTAGTTGTTTTTAATATATTTTCACCTTTTTTCTAAGGTCATTATCGCGTGGAAACGAATTAACCTTTGGTTTTATTGTTGTCCAGAGGTCAGCGTTAACCGCTTAGGGTGTGGTGAATTGTTTGTACAAGAAACTAGCTGATGCTCGCGGATTGGCCCGCGTAGAAGTGCTTTTAACTAATTTTCAAACAAACTTTCATCCACAACCTTAGTTTACTTACGGGGGTAAAAGGGTCTACCCCTATGACAATATCCGTCCTTAGTTCTCAAGTCCAATGCGAATTATAGGTTTAATGAATAACACAAATTAAATAACAGTTTTTTTAATTCAATAAAGTATCGTGCGACAATTCACGAATTCCGCATTATATTCTCAGAATAACTAAGGGAGGCCATCTGACACTGACTGACTGATATTTATAGTCACCGTCGACCTTTGACAGTAACAAGGGCATCACTAATATGTTGTATCAAAAGGCGAGAGACCTTCTTCTTGAATAACCAAGAAGATAATTGGACGTAGTTATGGAAAATAGATCCAACCCACAAAAACCGTTTTTTTACTTACTGTCACAAATGGCATCTCCACATCAACTTTCGTATAGACAAAAAATATTTTTAAGATGTCTCATGCATCTTGAATATTTTTCCTTTCGAAATATACAGATATCGGTGATACCAACCAAAAATGCAATTTATAGAGTTAAAAAGAATCATGTGCCATGGTAATTTCTATAATGGATGGTTCTATATTGCATAACTATGTCCAATTGATAAATGAAGTCGTTTCTAGCAACCTACATCGGTGTTCCGCACCCGCTTTCCCTGATATTATTTAATTTATTTACTCCTCGCAGCCGCGTCTTCGATGTTCGTTGAAATATTCGCTCCCGTGTTTACAGCTCTGTTCTGCGTCTCTAATTCACAAATGACTTCGCATTTGTAAACGACTTGAGCGTACCCAGACAGAGTTGCTTACTTAACAATAAAAGTGGGGAGATTTCGTGCATTGCCTAAGAAAAATGGAATTCAAGAATTTCATTAAGGAAATTAAAAAATATATGAATTGACTATTCGGCCGAAATGCAGCGACAGACTATTAGTTGGAACAACGTTTTGCCCAAAAAGCGTGCATGTTATGTAGCTTCGTAACCAAAATTATCAAAGATCCGATAAAAATCTATCTGTAATCTGCAATGATCGGATATCGGCGGAAGCTAAATAAGTCCTGTTGTAACAGGTTTTATTTCTGCCCAGCCGAGCCGATCCTTGCAGTTAGTTGTTATTTTTGTTGCATACTTAAAACTATAATTATCTAATATCCGTAACGGGAACGATCCGAAATTACCGGATAATCCGAAATAATTGCATATGCGTAACCATATCTGAAACCGGTATACTATTCCTTATTCGTACGTAGCTCCAAAATACCAAACTGAAAACGTGCCTGATATTTACATAAAAATAGCCATAACATACACGTCACTAGATTACACGCCGTAATTAGATTACGCGGTAATTTTTTTATCCGGAACGCGCGGAATAATCGAGTTGTAAGAATTATAGAGTGAGAGAAAGAGAGAGACAGGGCGGCCGGATTGGATCTATGCGGGAGGATTATTGTGTTACACTTCTATTATGAGTTTTATGTCGGAAGCTCGCTTATAACGTAATTAACTGGCAGTGGAACGACTATCCTGTAACCCGGTTTATCAGGGAGTACGATGAATAACAAGTAATTAATTCCAAACTTTAAGCTCGTGAAGATAACTACATGTTAAAAATTTTACTCATAGTAAGTACTTACTCTAAACATTTTAAATGAAAACGGATACCTACTCACGATGTCGCCGTCACCATAATGCATGCAACTGAATCGAAATATCGAAAAAACAAATTAAAATAATTCAAATCGTGAGTACCCGTTTTCCTTTCAATGTCTAATGTCCGCGATAATATTAGTTTAAATTTGTATCATAGTATTCAGTTGGTTGTGGCCTTACATGCGAAGCGAGAGGTTCTGGGTTCTATTCCCAGCCGAGGCAGATATATATGTAACAGATAAATGTTTGTTCCCGAGTGGAAGATACTGATGTGTTAGATATACATGTGCCAGTGCCATCTGATTAAGAGAATCTTAGTGCGAGGATTAAAGTGTCTTTACTTTTATTTTATTAGCTACCTTCTCTATTTTATAAAATATCAAATATATAAGTTAAGTAAGAACGTATTATATCCGTTACACCCCCCTTTTCACTCAGGTAAGGCATAATTTACGGGAGAAAAATATCCTATGTCCTTTCCGAAGGTCCACTCTGTGTCCGTAAAATCAGTTCAGAGGTTAAGGTGTGAAAGCCTAACAGACAGACAGGCGGAAAGACAAACTGACAACGTCACTTCCGCATTTATAATATAAAGTAGTGATTTAACCCTTTGCGGTAGGCATGACAAATGACGAAGCTCAGACCTCAGCCAATTTGACCGAACATTTGGGTAAAAAGCCGGACACCCTATAAAATATTTTTTGTCAGCTTTTACATACTTACAAGCAATTTTACAATTTGACTTACTCCAGCGCGACTTGCGAAGTCATTATGATTGTAATGTGAAAAGCCGAACAGGTAGGACACCGTTTATTTTACCCGGACACGCATTAAAAAGGCTCTGTCTGGCCACAAGGCAACACTAACTTGTGTATGGGATCTGCGAATTTTAAAAGGTAACTAAAAAAAATGACTAAAACACTACTTAGTATAATAAGCAACTATTTAGTTAGTATAAATTGCAACTACTCTTTTAGTTTCCATCCAACAGTTTCAACAAAACTAAATAGTTTTCAGGGAACTTTAATCTAAACCGTTCTGTTGTTAGATATCAGGAAGTTTGCTCCAACAGCGCTTTCCAGATTGTCCGCGAAATTTTTAATGCTGCTTCTAAATTTTAATGTTGTCATTGCCTACCAAAAATAAATTTTAACTTTATCGTATACGAATTATATTTTATGCATCATGAGTAAATTGAACGGTTATTGCAATAGCAGCGCATAGACTTTTTTATGTATTTTTCTATGAGACGAATATCTGGGGGGTGTCGATGTAGGGTTTTTGAATGCAAACGGTGTAGAAATATTCGATAGCGTGATGCAGGCATTGACATTATATCATTGTATGTTTATGAATAAATCACCGACGTGTCACTAGAATCCTTCTCCAATAAATAACCTTTCCCCAAATTGGCCCCATCTCTTTAGATGGTCAATTTAACACCAATCTCTTCCGATTGCGTTGTATTGGATAGTTTAATCAATAAATAATATTAATGAAACATCTGATACAACCAAAGACCTCCCGGGGATATAATCCCCATGAAACATCGCATTTTTAATTGAAACACGAAATCTTTGACGCAACTTTACAGGTGAGATAGCAACAATTGTTATTCGCTAAGCTTACTTTAAAATTAATAAATCCTTAGCTGTCTTATCCGTTCCCAAATTTATAGCTCGTGAATAAGAAACGAATTTCCTTGGATGTATTAAGGTTCTTAGCTTGAGTCAGATTAAATGAAATTTAAACCAACAAAACAAGTACGTACTATGGCTTTAACAATACCTCATTACACTTGTAATTAATAATAGAAATGTGGTAATTCTATTCATCATAATATCCATAGCTTATTAATAATTTATAGGGATTAAACTCATGTTATGTGTTGAAATTTGAAATATTGACTTAGGAGATTTTTTAGGTAAATAAACAGCTATTTTGTCTGAGTCATCCGCATGGATATATTTACAGCTATTTTAGTCTTTTTAATTTTTTGCAAAATTAATTAATGATAAATAAAAACGTTTCAGGGTTAAATATTAAAATCATCACTTTCTTTAAAAGTTAGTTTCGAATTAATTGTAATTATTGTGAATAATAAGTACCGGCGTACGAAAACTTCAAGCTCGGCAATAAACTAAAAATATTGCAGAACATAATTTTAAGTACGAAACTCTTACTAATTATTATAAACAAACTTGGCCGATTCTTCTTTATCTCAACAAAATATTAATAATTATTTCTCTTACATTTCTGCATCACCATAATCCTTTGAGCGTCCATTGCAGTTGCTTCTTTGCCAAAGCCTTTGAAGGATTGCACAGTCAAAGAATTTCTGCAGATTGTATTCTATTTCCTGAGTCTATTGATATTTTAATGATGGTAAGGAAATTTGCGATGGAAATGGTAGTGATACTTGTTAAGATCCACAAATATTGTCAGATAATAAAGTAGTAGATGAGAGCGAGGCAAGGAATTCGATCATAAGATCCTAACATGATGGCAATTGGATCACCTTGGAAATATTGTGCTCTTAAGAATAAAAAAAAAACCGTTCACAAATGCTGCATAAATCGTATATTATCATTGTCATCCACCTTAAGTTGTCCAACTGTTGGACGTAGGCCTAAATGGTGCCACTCTGACCGGTCCTGAACCCTTTGAATTCAGCATAGTACCTTCGTATATCTATACTCTACATCAAAACAAAAGTACAAAAACCGGCGGGGAATTTCCGATCAAAAATAAATTTATCAATTCATCACAGCCCGGCTCTCGAATCATATTATCGGTATTGATTGATATTAAAATCGAAGGGTTCTTCACGGGGTCGAGGGGTTTTCTCACGCCTTTATGGGATGAGAGTAGGCGATATAATTCGGTCTTCGCCGGCTTTAAGCGTACAAAATGTTGACTTTAGAAAGACTTCAAAGTATTATTGGTTTCAACTTGCAACGTTTAGGCGTCGAAATTGTTCTATTTCTTTTATTCGAAAGTTGTCTATCTAAGCCTATAAAGTCTACAAATGACTTGATATCGAACGATTTTCCTTAATAGAGGCCTTCGTATGAAACTTTACATGCTCTTCTAATTTTAAATAATTATTACTGTTTAGCAATCCGCTTTAGACCAGCCTATGATGATGGGTCGGACTATGATCTGACCCATGAGATTGTGAGAAACGAACCCAGTAATGGTACCCAGTTATGGATTGCTAAAGAGAAGCTAATAAATGAGATGACGAGTCAATTGGCGGTATATAGTCAATACTAGTTGTGCCCGCGACTTCGTTCGTGCATAGGAGTTTTCCCGCGCGATCGGGATTCACTAAAAGGGATAAAAAGTAACTTATATGTTGCTCCACATCCTTCTTTATCTCCCAGTGAAAATCATATAATAATCCGTTCACCCGTTTCTGAGACTAGCGCGTACAAACGATCAGTTACAGTATTAATAAACAACAACAAATAAAGTTACAGTTTTATCAACCATCGATGTAAGTGATTATAACTAGCGCTCGAATAATTATACCATAAGATGTTACCCATCCGACTACCGACCACAGTCCACACCCGATGTAAACTTTGTCAATCACTTAAGATCGACACAGGCCGTACTATGAGCGCCTAGTACGTTTAACTAATCGTAGCACAGTCCGCGCGTATCAGCCTAAGAGAATAGATAGTAATCCTAAGCTCTATAGACAAACACTATCTCAGTAATGCAAGGCCGGCACCTAAGCTATTAATGGAATTCCTAATTTAATACCGAAATGTTTACCTTGTACATTTAGTACACAAGGCGCTCATAGCTGAGTGCCTTGTGTCAATCTCTGTTGATCCGGGTTAAGGTTCGGTTGAGAATATTACGGAATAGTTAATGCATATGCTACTACAAACCCGTCCTTAATTTCCAACACAATTTCCACAGTTCTTTTTATATTAATTTTAATTAAGATTCAAAGGCAAATGGGCATTTTGTTAGGACCGGTGACCCACCAGCGTTCAGTATTGAAACTAGTCAGAGTTTGTAAAGGACTATGAATAGTATTCATTAAATACTACCCTATGAAATGAGTCGCATTACTCAAAAGCATTGGAAAGCTATTTTATTAGCAAAGGAAGATTTGCTTTTAAGTGTATAAAATGTTGTTAGTGAATGTTGTTTTTGTTCAATTAGAAGTAAAACACTTTTTATTCAACAGATTTTTAAACGACTTCAAAAAAAGGTGGAGGTTCTCAATTCGTCTGTACATACATAAGAAGATGAAAAAACATTTTTTTTCATATGTATGTTACCTCATAACTTCGTACTGGCTGCACCGATTTAAATAATTCTTTTGAAATTCGAAAGCTAATAACTGCCGTGTGGTCCCATTTTAATTAAAAAATTCAATTAAAAATTAATAATAATGAAAAATATACATTTGCGTAGAAACGCATAACTTTTTTTCCCCCATGCATTTGGATCAAAATTTAAACATTGCGTGAAATGGTAATCCTAAACCTTTAAAAAAACCCTATTTCATTACTGAATGCGACTGGGTCAAAAACGCCCAATGATCTTTAGAGCTAGTAATTTCTAGATTTAACAAAAGCATTTAGTGAAAACTAGTTTTATAGTAGGGTCATTTTAATAGATCACATTTAACAACTGTCAATCTTTGCTTTGTAGTGAGATAACTAGCTTAAAACATCAATTAAATTTTAATTACCTAGGTATTACGGACTGTTCAATTTAGCTTGAAATTAAAATTTATTAACGTAAGGCATTTTGAATTCCCGCTGTCAATCTACAATGAACCTTAATGACAGAGACGGAAAACTAGCATTTTTGTGGTTGCCATTAACTTAAATTCCATATCGAATGTGAACAGATTATAGACGTTAACTAGCTTCCACCCACAGGCTTCGCCCGCGTGGGATTCGTTTAAACTTCACCCCCCTATTTCACCCCCTTCGCGATAGAATTTCCAAAAATCCTCTCTTAGTGCTCCCCTACGCTCCCCAAGGAACATACATGCCAAATTTCAGCTTCTTCCGTTCAGTAGTTTCGGCTGTGCGTTGTCTGTCAGTCAATCACTCAGTAACGCAAAAGTTTTATATATTTATAGATAGAGTGACGCCCCATCTTGACAGGATTCAAAGCCTTTTTAGTTATCCAGACTACTAGCAAAGTCGAGGGGTCAAGGATAGATATCTATCCAAATTAGATTTAGCAAGGAAAGATTAAAACAATTTATCACTCTTTTAATAAATAAACGCTCCAGCTTCAGTGCTGAGATTTTTCTCTAAACTCACAATACCCCCGGAGAGGTTGTTCAGTAAAATTGTGGTTCAAATGCGGGGATGATTAAAATCTGCCGCGTCCCTGATTGGACGTTTGTCGGGTTTACTCAGTTAACAAAGGGTTTGACTAAGAGTTGGGAAGCGATCAATCGGATAAAATAGATATTATAATCTCCACAGTAACAGTGGACTCGATAGAACGCTGGACTTCCTGGACTGAAGAGCTTAGATCCAAATCCCATACGCCTCAATCCTCTGTATTTCTAAAAAAATATGAGCATTATTATTTTTATGTATGTAACTTATTATTGTAAGTACGTTAGTGAAAACTAAATCAAAATTAGGTTTTTTCTCTTCAAAAAAAGTATAAAGCTAAAGCACCTTTGGAAACGGTGGTAGACTTCAAAAATGACGTGCATTGACAAAACTCCTACATGAATGATAAATGATTTTTCAACACACTTGCTCGTAAAGTTGATATTTTTTCTTTAGTCTTACGCCCGGAATGCGGTTTATTACACACTAGTGCGTTTTACTTTTCATTGCCGCACTAGTGTTTTTCTTATTCCACTTTTTTTTTAATATCCGTAAAGAGGTTGTTACCAAAAGATTTGTTATTTTGTAAATAAATAAACTTGTTGTACTTAGTCAAAATCTGATAAGATAAGATTATACTTCATCTAATTATCTATTAAAGCATTTAAAAAATACAATATTTTAAATCATTAATTACCGTAAATTCTTATTAGAAATACATAATTATTTAGTTTAATATATTGTGGCTGAATGTTCGGTGCCATTTTGTGCAAACATTTGTTCGTTTATAATTTGCTGATTTGTGACTGAAAAATGTCGATACCTAATTGTTTTTTTCCTCGCAAGTGTGTTGAAAAACGTCGTATGATACGCGTGTGCTTTGTTCATTACAGTCTTGGCTCTATTACAGCCCTCGCCTTGCGGCTCGGGCTCAATACCGCCTCGACTGTAATGACCAACTTCGCACACTTGTATCATAATGTAGGTACTATTGAATTGTTTTATTTTTATTTTGACCGGTTTCTGTTGCTCCTCTCTTTGTATCGGCAACGATGATTTTACCATCGGTAACCGCTCATTCATCGGCAATTTACATCAAAACTCACGTTCAGAAGTAGGCTAAAATGTGTGATGCAGACCTGTGCTCTATTACTCGTCGGTGATGAGACATGTACGTTAAAAGACTCGTCGGAAATCTCGTTTGTTTATGGAGTCGTTAACCGAATTTAGCAGACGAATAGGTCGCGAGGATGAGACGTGATAATCACTGCGATACACACTCCATAAATATTGGATTCAGCCTATATTAGTGGAAATGTACGGATTAAATTTTTTATGTACCTAATAGGTGGGAAAAAACAGACGAACCATCTGGATTTTATACTGCGGTGATATCGCACACACCTTACATGATGGCGTCCTGAATCACGCTATCGAAGATTTGTACACAGCTCGCATGTAGGTACCCATACAACATCCCGAGAGCATTCACTGGGTGTCTCGGCCGCCCCAAGACCTGTTGTGTCGCCTGGCGGGAGATCCCCTGGCGGGAGATCCCTCTTTGCTAAACTACTAAGAACACCAAAGCATAAATTTCTGTCTGACTAAGCATCCTAGTCCCGAATTCAGTCTTGTTCTGGGTCGGTCACGGTGACATGGGCGGCAGCGGAAGGCTGGTGCTATTCGCTAGTTTGCTACTTTAATTCCATTAATAATAGTTTGGAAAACTTACAACACCCTTAGGTATATATGTAGATCTCACGGCATTATAAATGCAAAGCAACAGACATACATATGCATACATACAGGTCAAATTAATAAAATTGTGTTAAATAAGGTCGTTAAAGAACCCCACACACAAAATTCACAGCTGGTTCCGTGGTTGAATCATATCTACATAACATAGTTAATGATAGAGAGTTAATATATGATAATTATAACGAGTTCAGTCATATTAGATAGATACATTAATTATAGTAATGATCTCACCGCTGAATTGGTTGAAGTAATTTGATAGACTACTAAATTACCACATAATTATAACGACTGCTCGCTTTGTATTAATCAGGCGGAAAATTAATAAATGGTTTATATGTTGAGATAAGGCTACCAACCTATGACCAAAGGATATCAACGACACATTATCAACTTAAACGGAAAGGAACACCTTTCAGTAACTAATAATAATAAATTCTATACACTCTCAGCCCACGCTAGGAATCATGTGTCGTGATTGTAGTCACAGCACCGCCCTACATAAGTTAAAAACAGTTGACACTCACACTTCCACACACACACACACACACACACACACACACACACACATACGCAAACGTGCCAATAAACACATTCCGACGTATACCTATCTATGAGCATCAGAAATACAAGACTCTACTAACAGTTTCTGAAATCTAATCCCTATTCAAGTTTCCAGAAGTTAAATGTACTGTAATATTGTCAATTGAAGTAAAGACTAGCACGTTCTATTCTCCAGAGAGAAGAAAGCAACGCTCTTCTCGCGAAGCATAACTTTGTTCAGGCGCCCTTTGTTACGAAATGGAGCAATTTCCTTTATATTCTTACTAGTTTCAGCTCAAAGTAACTTAATTATCTGACTATGGCATGTTTCTTGCTTGTTACATCTCTTGGAAGAACAGGGTACCTAAGTGAATGTGTGTGAGGACGTTTAATACGTGTGTATGTTCGCGTATGTGGATGGGATTATATTGATTAAAGGTTGAAGATGGAAGGCAATTATGTCTTTGAGCTGAAACTAGTTGACAGGTTACCTGATGCTATAGATTATCAGTGATAATATCGACGTTTATAGCACCAACTGGGTCACTGTTCAGCCAAAATATATAACTATGGCTTGACAGCCAGTATTTTCTTTCTTTTTAACTCACAGACTTATAAAACAACCAGACCTAACATCCTTTTCACCACCACAGAGAACCATAGACAACAATAGACCATGAACAGTAGACCATGAATGTTTTGTATGGAGAATGTCAATGTGTGCAACATGTCTATGCAGTTGTACTTAACTGGCACGCTTTTTTCTCCCATATGTTAGGTCTGCTTATTTTTTTTATAAGTCTGTGTTTTAACTGCATTAAAACCAGTGGAGACTCTTTGGTCGTTGCCTGCGTTTTTTATGTAAGTATGTTCAATGATTTTTCCATCATTTGTGAACCGATTTCGATGTGAATTTTTGTTTACTTAAGCGTTTCATATAAATTCTTATATTACATACTTGTTAATATTAAAATCGGTTATGTTTTTGTTAAAATTATCTTTAATTCCTTCAACGACGCTGCGACGGTGTCATACCAACAAGGCAACAACTAAATCGTATGCTCATTTATTGAAATTAATAAAGTTAACACTTAAGTGATAACTCCACTAAAATAAAGAAATTAAAAGATAGCGTAAAGTTTTCCCCCACAAAAACAGATAGACCCCTGTGAGAGCGCTGTGTCGAGACCGCGTCTGTTTCCAATAAAACATCGCAGATTTAATCTATTTTATCTGTGACTTTGACCGTTAACGTCGTTTACAAAAAGGTCGTACACAGTTTTGCCCCAAATGCCTGTCTAACTTTGTCTTTGTTAATAGTTTGTGCCCCATTAAAAGTTCGATATCGACATTCATTATTTGGATTCGAATCTTTTCTTTTGTCGTTCATTGTCTTCAACGTTATTTTCTTTATAAATTCACGCTTTTTTTATTTAGGTATTAGAAAAATAAGTTTGATCAGTATTTAACATTAAATTAGTCATTATTTATTTATTTAGTAACGTAGCCTCAGCAGTGGCATTATCCACTGACCCCAATACCTGTGGATCTGTGTAAAGGTATTGAATCTATATTATAAAACTCTTGCGTTACTGGTGATTGACTGATAGACAACGCACAGCCGAAACTACTGAACGGAACTAGCTGAAATTTTGCATGTATGTTCCTTAGGGAGTGTATGAGAGCAATAAGAGAGGATTTTTGGAAATTCCACCCGGAAGGGAGTGAAATAGGGGGGTGAAGTTTAAACGAATTCCAAGCCGCCGAAGCCTGCGGGCGAAAGCTAGTCTTGCATATAGACAGACTACGATGTCATTTTGATGGAACATTGCCATTCTCTTATTCATGCAACTGAGACGAAATAAACGAAATATCAATAAACATTAAAACATCGTCACTTTACTCTTTACTTAAGATTATACGTAAAGCTTAAAGTTTAAAGCTCCTTAAGCAGTAAGAATTAGAAAAGTATAGGTTGTTCAAGACAACAATTATTTGGTCGGATACCTTATAACTAGTTGTCAGCATTATAGTTACACTGTTAACCGATAAATTAAATTCACCAACCGCTCACAAACTATCAATTACACTCGAATGTTACTAAACCCCGATTTCCATTTTGCCCACCGCAGCCATTTTGTTCCAATGTACAAATAAGATAATTAATAATGTTCCGTTTGCGCTGTAAATTAAACACAAAAATAATTTTCCGGTGCGGATTAATGGTACAAACTTTAATATCTTCATAATTCATCAAGTTTGCGATATGAAAACTTATTAACAAAAAGCCTTTTAGGCTCAAACAATGTCTTTGAGCGAATTTAATAATAACCGCAAATTTCTTTTTTTTCTCTCGACTTGGTCGACGATGAATCAGTGATACATTTCTTGTTATAGATGTAGACCAGGGATGTTATGGATATCCGTAACCGTAACCGAAACTATCGGATATCCGAAATAAAAATATATCCGTAACGGTATATATACGGTAGGTATATATCCGGATACGGTTACATCCGCTAAAAAAGTTTCGGATAATTTCGGATAAGTGTGGAGCCTACAAATAAACACGTTACGACAGGTTTTTGTTTCACCACTCACGCGCCATGTAAATATTGCTTATTTGTTTGTTATTTTTAGTCGTAATGAGTCAGATCAATACTTTTTTTGTTATCACCCTATCTAAATAGTAGGTAGGTAATTCCTGATGAGAGAATCTTTTTACTTTTTCCTATCGTCAAAAATTACTGAGTTATTAAACTTTAAAATACAGCTTTCGCGCCAAAGCGCATGACGTCATAGCGCAAAACACCTGTATATTTTGGGGGAAAATCTGACTTGGGCTCGTTACACTCTAACGGTTTCGCTTTAAATTCATTTATTTTTCTGCATACTATTTTTATTTTACTTTAATGTAATATCCGTAACCGAAACTATCCGAAACTTACGGATAATCCGAAATAATTAGATATCCGTAACCGAATCCGAAACCAATATAATTTTATTCCTATATCCGTATCCGTATCCAGATCCGAAACTCCACATCCGTAACATCCCTAATGTAGACATATTCGACAATGAACACTTACCGTCAGATGGCTCGACGGCTCTTTTACTGCTAACATTTTTATCATCAAACATTCGTATCCCCACACCGAGACTCGCTGTGACATACGTAGATGGCTGAACATTAGTCCGGCACGATAGATACAGATACCTCACCAGTCACCACTGCTCTACCGTTCGCTAATTATCCTGTACATCCTTCTTCCTTCTAATATTATAAATGCGAAAGTTTGTAAGGATATGAGTGAGTGAGTGTGTGTGTGTGGGTTTGTTACTCTTTCACGCAAAATTTTTTGAACGGATCTTCATGAAACTTTGCAGTATTATAGCTTAGACATCGGAATAACATAATTTCTTAAAATTTATAGGGATTTTTGAAGGGACTGGTTCCTCGAAGCGAAGCAAGGGCGGGTTTACTAGTATAATATCTAGCAAACATTTGAGATCGAGCCGCAGTCCGAGTATTAGTATCAGTTACCGAACAAATCCGTCAAAACCTTTTCAAAGCGGCACTGATTACATATTACCCTGCTTCAGACCTCGCGTGTACATTTCCACACAAACATAATATTTAGGGATCATCCCCGCCGAATTGATGTTGAAATCACGCATTTCACCATTCCCCTACACAAGCCTGGATTTGCGGCTAACCCACTCAAATTTCAGCTCTATTTTCATCATAAAAGACTCAAAATCGAACAACAGACCGTAATTACAGAATCATGTTTAATGAAGACCCGATTTGATGGAACTACAAATCAAATTACGATAGGTTAACTGAGTTATAATCCGTTTGAATTAGATAATACAGATAGAAGCAAATTTAAACCTTAATTAATTTATGTTGCATTTTATCTTTCTAATTATTAGAAAGAATTACAACTTGAAATATAGGTTTTCAGGATGCCTCCTGGCGGATGTGTGTTATTTCTAAAGCTTTATAATAGCAGTTTGTTTGTTTAAGCTAAACTCTGATTACTCGGAACTACCGGTCCGAATTGATAATTTATATTTGTGTTTGATAATCCATTTATTGGAAAACTATAAGCTATTTAACAACACACTACGACCGATAGAAGCAGGGCATAAGTGAAAAATGTTGCAACAATGGGAAAATCATCATGTTTTGTAAAGAGCAGGATCCCCGAAGCGAGCGAGCACGGGATTATTAGTCCTATATAAAATGAACTAAGAACACGCTTTTAAATACCATTAACAGTGTTCCTGGTCCTGGCCTGTTAACGTGGTGGAAAAGAAACGAACACCTGATAGCTGCCATTCGTATTTCTCTCATTCAATGTAGGTGTTGACCAATGAAAGGTCAAATCTTTTCAAACAGTCATCCGTCATACCCAAAATATTTAATCGATTGTATCAGCCTTAGTGAATACAGGATATTGAGATATGATTTTTAACGTCTGACGATCCTGTAGTGACGTTGCCAGAAAAGCAAGACAGATATAAAAGTGAAAAGATAACAGCTGTTCGTTGTTGGATCACAGGTGTTGTTCCACACCACCATCACAGACTTTCTAGGTCCCGCCCACACATCCCCGTGAAGCTGTGAAAGCCACTAGGGCCAACAGCTACTATTCATTCGAACAAAAAAACTGTTCGTTGTTGGGTCACAGGTGTTGTTCCACATCACCTGCGATGCAAAAAATCTAACTGCGTACATGAATTAGACACCGTTTAGGATATAAGTGTAAGAGTTTATTTATTTATCCTATAAACTGAAAACCTTTCACAAAACACCCGCAGGCTATTCCGCAAGCGTCCATCAAATGAACTTTAACGAACTTCAGCAACATATTTACAAGTCAGTCTCGAATGGACTACAAAAGTTGTTAATTCACTTCTTAAATAATATCCCTTTGACGCGGCACGGCAACAGGCCGGATTATCCTCACCAAGAGCTGTTATGTAACACAGTGTGATAAGCTTGGTAACACACGGACGTGCGGCTCTGCCAACGCGGACTACTAGTAGTTATTTTTTTATCACGTTAGCTGACAAAAAAAACGGAACAGTTGGCAAGAGGTGACTGTCGCTTATGAATGCACAAAAAATACAGAAGGATCGCATACCGCCGACCGCAAAGAAAGGTTTTTTTTACGCCTTTAAAAAATCCTACTTCATACCGCTCTAGAAATATCACAGAAGGAAATTCTACATTTATACGAAGAAGATATTTTCGAAATTTTAATTGTTATAACATTTAACATATTTCGGACTAAGATCTTAATTTCTCATTAAATAAAAATAAATATGCTTTTTAAATGCTTTTATTTCATTCGTTTATAATTTTATTATTATTTGTAAATTCGGGTAAAATCTCGCAACTTCAATTAGACGTACATACTTTCTTTTTTAAATATTAATAAAATAGCTATCAATAAACAAACCTCGAAGCAATCCACTAAATCTAACCAGATTAAAATCACCCGTTACATAATTTGCTGTCTGTTCATGCGAGCAGTGTGTCACGTAAACGATAAGCTTTATGTAAGCGCGATGGAGACTTACACAATAGGCGCCCGCCCTACGATAACTACGACTTAACCTTTCAACCCGGTCGCTAACTTTATAACGTTCGTTCACCAACTTTGCTTATGAAAATATTTCTATGTAACTGAATATGTAATCTGAAAACATCAAGCCTCGGAAAAATTATTTATCTTTCAATGCTGGTGAGTTTAGTTGTCTGTGTTTTAACGTCTTTGCGCGGTATGATTTGATTAAAGTAGATTTGATGTCGTAAAATTGACGGGTCGCGGTTATGTATAATAATATCGTTATTTATGGATCTTAATTGACATCCGGAGTCTTGAGTTCAAGTCGAGGTATTGTGATGTATGGAGTGGAGACCTATTTTCTTTTTGGTTTTCTTTCAAGACCGAGATCGGTAATACAAATTTCCGCCTCGCTGAACATCGAACCTAGGACCCTTAGAACAGCGATCTAGTGTATAAACCATTGCGCCTTTTGGATCGTCAGAAAATCGCCGTCGATAATAAAATGACAATCAAAAATACCTTACTCCGAATTTATCGAAGAAAGCTAAAAAACACGATATATACGACGACACACAAAACGAAAAGAAACACAAATATACCACTCGTACATAGATACAAAAATACACGAAATAAAACATTCTATTGTGCCGTTTCTTCATAGCTCGAATGTATCCAATTACATCGCGGCATGCGTCGTGAGCTCTCCAGTATACCTACACCAGTTCATTCCAGTACATTCCAGTACACTACAGTATACTCAAGTATATTTCTAAAGGAACGCTGGCGGAGGAAAATTCAACAAATTGCATACATACACACGCCTCGTGAGAATATGACGTTTATTCAATTTACGATTCACGTTCGAAGTTCCAATTTTCTTTACAAAAAATGAACTTATTTCCTTACCGGGACGGTGAATTTCTTTGTGCTAAATGCATTTGGTTTGATTAAGTTACATGAGAATGTGTTCGAAAGTAAATATTGTTTGTTAACTTTCACGAGTTTATATATTTCTATGCAACAATATAATTTCTAAAAATGTGTCATTGTCATCGGATTTTTACTTCTATTTTTCAAATTAATCGAACTTTTCTAATATGCTGTAAACTATGCTGAAAGATTTCGTTACATACATACCGTACCTGTAGAATAAGTACATTAGTACCTACATTATAAGCGCGTGAAAATGTATAAGGAAACAGATTTATACAAACGTAAATAACACTTTACTTATCTAGGTACTTATTTTAATTACTATTTTTGGTCAATGAAATATTTACACCTAAGAATTGTCTGTCCGTCTGTATGTGTGTGTGCATAAATTACTGAATCACATATGATGTGGTTTTCGCAGTTATATTAAGTGTTGCTGGAGGTCTAACTAAAAACTAGTGTATTTTATCCTCATTCGTCGCTTAAAACCTGAAGTAAAAATGATGTTACTAAAATATGGGCTAGTAAATATCTCACATTCCCCCTCAATAATCTTAAACTTTTACCGCAACCGTGTCCTAAATCCTTTAAGAATTTTCATTAAAAGAACTAAAACGAAAAAGAATAAAGTCTCCGAGTAAAAACCAAAACATTTGTACAGAACACGCACAAAATGATCACAAGCATTTACCACTAATACCAATTTCCGAACCGTCAAAACAACTTCACGATTCGCTCGTTTCGTAATTCAAATCTAATTGAAATAGTTATGGGGACTAATGACAGTCCCATTCAATAAATTCTCAATCTTATGTCCAGGTGGTAAGGGTTGAATGATTGTTTATTAATGTGAAAATTTCTGATTGCAAAGTTTAACAAATGACGGTCCTGGACGCGGCCGATAGTTGGCCGCTTTTGGAGCAGGTAGGGTTGCCACATTTTATTTATCACTATTTTTCGCCCACGTGAGACACCACAGACTTATAATGTGTGATGTGATCTGTGTGAGATACAAACAACGTCGAAATACGTAAGAAGATATTGAAAATTAAAGGCGCCATTCTATGAAAAGATCGAATGGACGACTGTCATCGCCGGCCAGTTACCTACCTTATTTTAATACAAATAAAAGTTATAAGTAATGTTGAGGACACCGATGTTTTAGGAAAGTATTACATTCCTCTTCCCTGTTCACCACTTTTAGGAATAATCCGAGATTAAGAGGCTTCCTATCTTCTTTTCCAAGGTCAACTCTATATCTGTACGAAATTTCATTAAAATCGGTACGGAAGTTGGACAGACCGACATACAGAGTTACTTTCACATTAATAATATACATATATGTGGAACCAAAAAATAGAATAAGAAGAAATAATTTCACTTTTAATAACATCCTGAATCATTTACTTGTTCAAAACAAAGAAAACGTTCTCCCAGAACTTTTTCCTGTAAGAAACAGGGAAGAAAACCATTTTGACAGAAGTTTTGAACTCTGTTCTTAAGTCACTGCGATGGCAACTTTTAAATTCTTCAGAGACTTCAACTTTGAAGATGTATAAAGAATAGAAATGACGTCGAGGGAATTCAGTTATCTTCATTAACGGGCTCTTTGTAGTTTCAACAGCATCTAAAAGCTTCAAAAATTAAAAAAAAAAACAAATGTTCCATTACTTTATTGCTGTCATTCACAATATTAATAACGCATAACTAGACTGGACTATTCGAAATTCACACGATCCTTAAAAAGCGAGTCAATGTGAATAAAATTATTAAATAGATAACAATGATGATATTAAATGCGCTGGTCACCTGCGCTCGACAAAAAAGTGCCAAGTCTAAAGTTCATTCTTCACGTCATCATTCAAACCATGGTTTTCATAATTATTATAGGAGGTGTATTTATTAAAGTATACAGTGATAAACTACTGTATTTTTAAAGACAAGAAGTTACGCATTTTGGCCGACCATATGTTTATATTCTTTATATTAGTTTAATGTACCTATGATATCTGAAATCATTTACATATCTCTGAAATAGCAACAATATAAATCAATTTCCTTAATTATTGAGCTTCTCAAAGTATAAGAAAGCCCATGCTTCTTTATTCATTACTTAAAAATAAAACCTGTTGATAGACTAGAAAAATTAAAGGTGTTTTATAATGTAATTTACATGTTAATCTTGATATCAGATTCATTTTAATCAATTTAATTAATTAACGTGTTGGCAGAGCCCTAAAGCAGATTATCGAAATCACAGGCCAGACTTAAGCCGAAACATCAATGTGCTATTAGCTAATACAAATGGATACCTACTATCGAATGTATCTAAATACGTTACTGTTTAATGAAATGTGATCTTCTAAATAACGTAGAATACGTATTATATAAGACTGCCTGTGTCTTGGCCTTATGTTACATTTTTTAACAGTATAATGTATAAAAACAAAAAACCGACGTCAAAATCGACAAGTCATAAAATGAGAACAACACCAACGTACATGAAGTAAACCAAATAGACATTGCGAGACATCATAGGTTTAAATAGATTTATACAAGTTTGAGTAAATTGGGTTAATTCAGTAAAAAGTTATGACATACATACAAACACAGTAACATACATACAATAAATAAATAGTTGGAAAACACCCTTGTGTACTGCTAACTGAAGTATAACGGACGATTCACACATATCAGTGAAGTCACCGTACCGTCAGAGTACCGGCAAATTTTTCATACTAACAGCACTGACATTTCTCAGTGTCAGTGCTGACAATGCCGAGAATGTATGAAAAATTTGCCGGTACTGTGTCGGAACTGAGACTTCACTGATATGTCTGAATCAACCCTAAATGTGAAGCAATAAATGTTGTCACTGTGCCTTTAACTATTGAGGAGTCTACTTGTTTTTGGAACTAATTCTGACTCAAATCGGGACTAAGATGTAAGATATTATTTGGTTAGTTTGTTAGTCCTGATTTGTCGTTAGTAATAGTCCTGTTAGTATAGTTGGTAAGAGACTTGCTTTAATTTTATACGATACGTTACTACCCTTGTAGACTAAGGCGCTTTGCCCACGGAGCAACTAATGCAACAACTGGCAACTAACTGGCAACTAGCTGTTTACTGTTTACAAACATTTCAATTGGACTGCGCACACACAGCAACTCGAGTTTCTAGTTCCGGCAATCGTCAACAGTTTTCAGTTGCTGTAATCGTTGACTAGGTCAGGTTCCTAATTGCCACAACTAGCAACTGTTCATTATTATACCGGTTTTTAAAGTTGCCGGTTTCCGCAACTGTTAATCGCAAATCAGTCAATCAAGTTGCTCACAAATTGCTATAAAATTGCGGCAACCGTAAACGTTGTATCAACTATCAACTTTTTACAGGAAACTTTTAAAAAGTTGATAGTTGCCTCCACTTGAGTTGCTCCGTGGACAAAGCGCCTAAGGTAAAGCCATAAAAAAACGTACCTAACTGTCTCCACGTCTTGTTAACTGGAACACAATTAATATTAAAATAATTACAATGTTCTCTCACTCCCAAAGGTTAACTGGTAGAGAATGCTTTTAGCATTAAGTTCGCCTTTTTGTAACCTGTACTTTTGTAAGGTGCAATAAAAGTTTAAATAAATAAAAAAATATTATTACTCGGTAAAATGGTACTAGATGGCGGGCGGTGATCCTAGTTTTACAACTATGGGTCTTCTTAATAATCTGATGGCAATAAATATTTATAATATTTTATAATAATAATACATCTATCGCCACAACAAAACTTAACTTAATATCAATTCCGTATTTTTGCGGTGCAAGCTTTCTAGCTGAACTTGGCTAGTTTTTAGCCAAAAAGATATTATAAGCAAAATGTTTTCTACAAACCATTACTGGCGTTAAACACGGTTATTTCAATGCAATTTTGTCTAAGAGGGTAAAGATATTTTCAGCTGATGCATTTTGTGCCCTGCAAAACTAGGATGCTAGGATATTACCCTAGAAACTTATTATCACGCTCTTTGTAGCAGCGTTTTTTTAATAATTCTGTTACCCTTGAAAAGAGGACAGAAAATTACGAAAGATGCATAAGAGTGCAACAGAGTGGATTTTTACACAGTTTTCATTCAGGATGCCGCCATGATGGAATACTGAAAAAGAAGTGGATACTTAAACTATCCACTCCGTACGATTCGAATTTATAAATTAAATTGTAATTAAGTTAAATAAAAATGAAACGGTGATGTTTGTACATGGAGGACATGGAGGTATTTAAAAACCCGGTCAAGTGCGAGTCGGACTCGCGCACCGTGGGTTCCGTACAAACCTGTAGTTACGTAAGTAAAAGTTCGCCCATCACGACAGTCGAGTCATAGTTATGGACATTCACGGTTTTCGCAATTTTTCCTTTATCTGTGCTATAAGACGTTGCTTCGTACCAAATTTCAAGATTCTGAATTCCCTGTAGGTTTTGATTCCCTTGCGTTTCGAGTTTCAAAAATTTGCGAATATTTGCGGCATAAACGAAAAAGTACTAAGATGTTAAGCTAAATCGATGAAAGTTACAAGTTAGAAAGTTATTCCATATTGATTTAGCCACGTTTGATTCTAGTTTGATTCTAGCCACGTTTATTTAAATGATAATAAGAACGTGAACGAAATCACGGGTTGATAATAAGTTATTACGAAAATTAAAAAGGGAAGAATTATAGGTACTGGTAAATTGTAGGTATACGTTGCAAGTGCGCTTCAAATACTTATTACGCTAAGGTTCAAATTAGCAGTTTGTAGTTAATAATTACTAACTAGGTAGGACTTGCGAATATCCACTCACCGAAACTGATAATTAATGAAGTTCCGCTCTAGTATTAACCGAAGTGCGGAGTTCGAATCCCAGAAGAGCATTCGGTAAGATTTATTTACATGAAAAGCTTACTCGTTTGTAGGAACGTAGGAAGCAATATTAAGTTTGATATTTTGAAATCCTAGCGGAAATCAAGGTGGAAAATTAAGAACTTAGTAATTATCTACATAACTTATTATATTTTTTGTTTTTATATTTTATTCCCGGTGCTTGTAAAAGTAAAAAAAGACAATTGTAAAAAAATAATAATCTATCTATATTAATCTATCTATATTTTTATATCTATAATTATAATTTTCATGTGACTTTCACTGGGATATAGATATAGGAAGCGGTGGAGCAACATGTAGGCTACTTTTTATCCGGATTTCTCGCGGGATCGGGATTCACGCCGGAAAAACTTCTAAGCGCGAACGAAGTCGCCGGCAACAGCTCGTATGGACAATAATTTATTTCGTTTTTGCTGCTTGTTATTCAAAATATACTTGGACCATCTCCTCGAAAAAACAAAACTCACATACCATTTCTGTTAAATAATTTCAGGTAAAACAAACTATATTCATCGTTTTACTTCCAACTCCTCTCAGAAATTTTTATATCTTAGTTTATCATTCGTAAACAAAGCAGTACTTAAAACGGTAAACACTGCGAATAAAACGTTCCATAAACGTAGCACAGATTTCATTGCATTAAGAAAATTGAGAAGTTTCATTAGCGAAAATCTACCGTTAAATATTAGCGTTGCAATCTAGCGGTGCATAGAGAATTTCCTTTTAACGTGGGGCATCTTGTTAAAATATTGAAGAGACAGAGCCCCAGTGATAGCGGTGTAGCGAGCGATTAGCGGATAAATGTTATTTCTCCAACGGTTCATCGGTCATTGTGAATAGAACAGCTCAATTACTTGTGGAACCCATATGTAATATTCCATAGATTTGATTTAGTTCTAATTATTATTTAGCCAATAGCGAAATTGAATGTGGAAAATTCCCATTGTTTTAAAAGTTACTTTTTTTGTCATGGCCACCGTAAAATGCAATCTGTGAAAATTTCAAATAACTTTTTTCTGACGTCTTTGTCCCATTTCTAGCAAAAGTTACGTGTTTGATTATTTATAGACATGCCATACTTATTGTTAGAAAAAATTTGGGCTCCCTACTAAGACTTCCATAATGTAACAACGTCTTAAAAAATTTGCCGTTAAATATTAATTTTAGACGGTAATTAGGTATAATGATGATAGAACAAAGTAATGCTTCATAATATTTAAATAGCTGAATGTCCACCCCTGCGAAGCTGGTACAGGCCTCCAGTATAAAATTAAAATTAAACATTTTAATGGACTTCAGAAATGGAGGATGTTTTACGTTAGACGCCTACATATATTTCATTAAATACAGCAATTTATCCGTCATTTGTGAACCGATACAATATAATTTTCTTTTTTATTTGAAAGAGGGTACTTGCGAAGTGATCCCAGTGCCACAAAGTCAGAAAATTTCCTAGGCATGTACTTAGATGTTTCACAAAAAACTAGTATTACTAGTAGATATTAAAGTCGGTTTGATACAAATTTGATACAAATATTAATCACTCAGTTTACCCCTTTAGGGGTGAAATAAGTTATATTAATTATACGAAATTATACGTCAAGCGGTTTTTGATATTTCGTGATCAGTGAATGAACTTTTTTTATATAGATTATAAGCTAGCTGGAAATGTTCCCGCTGACACAGGCACCGTACTAATAAAATAGGAACTACTTGTGCTGACTGAAGACGGCCAAGATGCAGCTTATTGCGTCGCTTTGAACTTATCAAATTAGGCAATATTGTTTTCTCCGGCAATTTCGTACGATGCCGAGGAACGACCAAAGAATGAAAAGTTGTGTAATGAGTTTTGCTGGTAGATATTGTAATACGGTACACTTGATTTTAAATTTTCCGCTAATGAATTAGGATGTTTTGAAAATGAGTTTTTTTTTCTTTTATAAGTTTTCGCTTGACTACGATTCTACTTGATGATAAATAGAAACGTATATGTATAGTGTTAGAGAGTAAAATACATTTTGATTTTGATTTTCCGTTTTTTAAACGAAAGGTACCGTTCCATATAAAGAGCGTAATCTGACGGATAGTTTTTGAGTTATTCTTAATAATGCGTAATAGTACCGTATCCTAGTAGAGGCAAGTTTTATCGCGATTATAATCTACGTGTGTAACACCAGTGTTACACAACCGAGCAAACCATCCTCTCAAGGTCCCAAAACATTAACTCAATAAACTTCCGAACTGTGTAAGCATAGCATAACATGAAATACTATTTGCATAAAAGACAAAGCTACGTGTAAACTTTAGCAAAACATTATAACGAGACAGCCAAATAATGGCAAAGTGACGTCGCTTAGTAAAAGTCGACCGCTGTGTGCGCTCGCACTATCAATTCCAATGTAACATTGGAACTTGGAATGGTAACTCCAGCTCATTAATTCTCTTCCATTTCCATCTTTACATTTTTAACCTACTTCAAAAAGGAGGAGTTTCTCAATTCGTCTGTATTTCATTTTCTTATGCGTGTTACCTCATAACTTTGAACTAGGTGACCCATTTCAATACTTTTTTTATATTCGTAAGGGGATTCGGTTCTATACGTCAAACTCGCTATCAATCAAGACACGACTGTAATTTTGACCGTCTTCTTGTAATTTTGACGGCTATAAATTTGATCCTCTCCTGACGGGTAATTTTTGAGTTACCTCTACTTATTTTCACTCTTCCGACTTTGAACTAGGTTATTTCTTGTTAATAGTTAGTTATTTTCTAGATATATTACAATTTGTGTAGCCACCTACTCGTGTGTGTCAGGGTGAATAATTAAATCAGACTGACAAAATGATTTCGCCTGTAGGACGCAACACCACGATCTATTCAAAGATTCGTAAACGTGCCACATTCAATTACCTACCTGGTCTTTCATTATAAACGTCGCCACGTCGCCCCAACTCTCTGTCTAATTAGAACCTGACTAAGTCCTAACCTAAACTTTGACGACTAGACGCTGAAATACTCGTAGGTCCGCATATCGTGTAGGTAAGTATTGTGAGGTCCAATATTTTGAATTTCGAAATTTCAGGTTAATAGTACATTATGATATAAGTGCGCGAAGTTGGTCATTACAGTCGAGGCGGTATTGCACAGCCCGAGCCGCTAGGCGAGGGCTGTAATAGAGCCAAGACTGTAGTGAACAAAGCGCACGCGTATCATACGACGTTTTTCAACACACTTGCGAGGAAAAAAACAATTAGGTATCGACATTTTTCAGTCACAAATCAGCAAATTATAAACGAACAAATGTTTGCACAAAATGGCGCCGAGGTTTATTTTATTTTTTCGCGCGCCGTATCTTTGGTTGAATAACTATGCGCGCGCAGGCGCGCAGGTTAAGTCCAGAGGCAAAGAGCACCGCTATTCAGCCAAAATATATTAAACTAAATAATTATGTATTTCTAATAGGAATTTACGGTAATTAATGATTTAAAATATTGTATTTTTTAAATGCTTTAATGATAATTAGATGAAGTATAATCTTATCTTATCAGATTTTGACTAAGTACAACAAGTTTATTTATTTACAAAATAATAAATCTTTTAGTAACAACCTCTTTACGGATATTAAAAAAAAAGTGGAATAAGAAAAACACTAGTGCGGCAATGAAAAGTAAAACGCACTACTGTGTAATAAACCGCATTCCGGGCGTAAGACTAAAGAAAAAATAGCAACTTTACGAGCAAGTGTGTTGAAAAATAAGTTTGTAGTTCGCGTTGTCGATTTTAATCGGAATTGGACTTCGATTTTATTTCGATTATAAATAAAATAAAAATATTTCGATTATACCTGATGAGAACTGTTCATGATAAGGACAAAAAAACATAATATTAGATATATTGATTCGATTTTCCAAAAACATAAAAATCACAGATCTATTTCTTTTTCTGCTAATATTGCTAAAATTAGAAACTGCTACACCGTTTAATCTCTGTGAAGAATCGAGATAATTGCGGACAAATCGGGACCCTTGAAAATTAGGAAATCCCAAGCAAATCGATACAACTGGCAACACTACACCAGGTACAGTTTAAATTGTTACCCGTTGAGGAAATTGTCGACCGTGTTACAAACTTGGACCTCATACACAGTTTCACGATAATTACTATCAGGTGTGCATAAACTTCTGGAACAATACCGTGCGAGGGACCTTACTATTTCCGTGAGTATACCCGTCTCATTCCCAAACCTATATTTTCGTATTCGATATGAAATTCGTATTAATGATAACCCACATAAATGCCAGCTTTCCTCCTCTGTGATTAAGGTTAATTGTACATTGACAGCAAGAATTTAAACTGCCTTAAGTAATTATTGCTTACAAGTTAAATTGAAATGTGAGCAATATGATACTATGTTCTTGTACACGTTGAAATTCATTTTCATTGCTAAAAGCTTTTTACACTTTAAATTTCAATTAAGTTGTTGTAAGTAGTTGATTGGCAAGTAATCACCAAACTTTGGCACAAATATTCTAGAAGCGCCCAACTTTAAGCTCTTCTGGCCTCATGAAGACTATAAAATTCCTCCGAAGAACTCGGAGTGGGTACTTGAAGCGAGTTCCCCGGTTTGCACTGCTACGCTTCCTGCATGTTTAATTTTATTGATTTTTTATTGAATTCTATTCAGTAGAACCTATTTTCAATATTGTGCAACGCTGGGTCACTATGCATGTTATTAAGAGAATTTTTTTCTGACTTCTTAGTTTTTAAGCGACTTCAAAAAGTAGATGCTTCTCAGACTGACTGTAACATTGAAGTTCGTTAACTCATAACTATTGACTAGAAAAATGGATTCTGTAAACTCTAACTAATACGCGTTAAATAAAAATTCTCATTTTAAATAGTTCGTAAGTACATTTAGCCCCAGAAAAATCAATACACTCATACACTGTACAAGGTACGTCACAACACTACATTAGAATAATATGGGTACCTCAAAACTATCGCGAACCACGCACAATGTGGAGTTAAGCATCATTTTATCGCTTCCATTACGATTCATTCATTATCGCATCAGGCTCATTTCCGCAGCAATGGCGGCTGATTGCGAGCGCCACAGTTACGTTAACCCGCCGTTTTGTTAACGTTAATCGTTAGGGCTCGCAAACTTACGACTTTTGTGCGATTTTGCGATTAAATTTAATTTTGTATGCGTAATTTGATGAGCTGTGATTATCTTAAGGTCTTGAGTTTGAAGTTAAGTTACACTCTTTATATTCAGATTTAAAATGTGGTCTTGAATATTTGAAGTTATAGGTAATAGTTGGGGAGCCCAAGAAGGGAATATGGGTTTTCACGAGCGCGTGATAACACTACAAAGGAAGAAAGTTTATGCTCTGTTATGAAGTACGAACCTGTTATGAACCTTAGATAAAGGAGGGTGCGGCTAGGTCAGGCGATCAAAATATTTAAAAAAGGAATTAAAAAAAAGAATACAAGGTAAGTTTTTTTTTTTTTTTTTTTTTATGGAATTAAGATAGCAAACGAGCATGCAGTACCACCCTTCCCCTGCCGCCCATAACAACTGTGACCGACCTAGAACTAGACTCAAAGGGACTAGGATGGTTAGTCCAGTTAGTAGATGGTGTTAGAATATTAGTTGGTTAGTTTGTTAATAAGTGCGAGGACAGGGTATGTTAGTGATAATTAGTCCTGTTAGTTAATGTTAGTAATAGTCCAGTTAGTTATTGTTAGTATGAGTCTTGTTCCAATTCGGTCACAGATGCGTTGCTACCCCTGAGGTCTGAGATGGTCGCCTCTAAAAAAGTGAAACCGGCTCCACAAAACCTTCCTATCCGGAACACAATTGCTCTTAAAAACAATTATTATGACGGTAGGAATGGTACTGAGTACCTTGGCGGGCGGTGGTACTACCCCGGGCGAACTCTAGGCTCTACCACCTACTAGTCACAAAATTAATCAATGTAGGGGCATTACATGTAGAAACGTGTATATTTCAATATTCTATCGGTTTTAGTGCGACGAAAGAAAATGAGAGAGCGACGACTTTGTCACATTCTCAGTGTTGCTCACGTATGCCAACGGTAGAGGCTTGCAAATTATTATGAGCGCTTAATTATTTTAAATATTAGTAACTAAAATCGTACAATCTCACGTCTGTTTCACCGAAAACGTATGCATGAATTCACTTTTAACGTATATTCTTTAGTAAATACAATGGAAAGGTAAACGAATTGCTTTATCTGTCGATTGATTACTGGCCGATTGTCCGTCTGTCTGTTAATATTCCTATTTGTTCAGTGGCAATTCTTAATCATACTCATTTATCATTTTGTGTTAATTTATTATTTTCCCATCGAATGCGTTTATCAATAAATTTAATTTTATTTAAGTGCGGTTAATGATCTGAATACGATATTGAATTTATTCCATTAATACGTTTTGGGTTTATAATGATCATAATTTGTATGGTTATAGCTTGTTTTAATATTTATTTTGTTTGTTTTGGTTCGATATTTAACACCTTAATTATGTAAATATTTAGTCTCATATTACAGCATTTATAGGGATTGTAAGTGGTGATCTTAGTTAAGCAATTGAGAACGCAATCGTTGTGAAAAGCTCACAAAAGAGCAAGCGGGTCACTAGGTAGTAAACGGTCACCATCATGGACATCAGTTTACCTCCAAAGCAAATAAAAAAATAGAGAAAAGAAAAAAAGAGTGATAACTGCTACCAAAATTTCTTAAGTACTTTCAGTCAATGAACAAGTAATGAAAATAGTACATTATGATACAAGTGCGCGAAGTTGGTCATTACAGTCGAGGCGGAATTGAGCCCGAGCCGCAAAGCGAGGGCTGTAATAGAGCCAAGCTGTAATGAACAAAGCACACGCGTATCATACGACGTTTTTCAACACACTTGCGAGGAAAAAAACAATTAGGTATCGACATTTTTCAGTCACAAATCAGCAAATTATAAACGAACAAATGTTTGCACAAAACACAAAATGGCGCGGTTTATTTTTTCGCGCGCCGTATCTTTGGTTGAATAACTATGCGCGCGCAGGTTAAGTCCAGAGACACCGAACATTCAGCCACAATAATATATTAAACTAAATAATTATGTATTTCTAATAAGAATTTACGGTAATTAATGATTTAAAATATTGTATTTTTTAAATGCTTTAATAGATAATTAGATGAAGTATAATCTTATCTTATCAGATTTTGACTAAGTACAACAAGTTTATTTATTTACAAAATAACAAATCTTTAGGTAACAACCTCTTTACGGATATTAAAAAAAAAGTGGAATAAGAAAAACACTAGTGCGGTAATGAAAAGTAAAACGCACTAGTGCGTAATAAACCGCATTCCGGGCGTAAGACTAAAGAAAAAATAGCAACTTTACGAGCAAGTGTGTTGAAAATCAAATTGTGGTGTTTGGTATTCGCGGTACTTCTCATAAATTAATACTTTTGTAAGGCGATATAATTATTTGAGGACATTACCTCCTACCATTACATGTAACCTACCATTATATACATGTAATAAATCTGTAACCGATCGCTTTCTGTACATGGAAGACATATTATATAGAAACTATTACAGGCGGTCTTTATTTAGGCAATAATCACAAAAAATATATTATGTTTAGAACTTTCCTCCGTTTGTCGATTGTTTGTGATATTTTACGCGCTAATCTCATAAACGTGTCAACCGATTTGGATGCGGTCATTTACATATTGTAAGATTTACTTAAATAATAACATTTGTTTTTTATTCAATCATTTCATAAATAAGGTTATGTCAATTTAAAAAATCACGCAAAAATCACGCAAGGTATAAAATATCCTACGGAACAGCATGCGAATTTCTCCGTTAGGGACATGACCAGTTCACATTTTATGAAGAACAATAGCGTCTGTCAGGAGAAAGTAGCCATACTGGTCCAGCAACCATATGGCAGACGCGAAGTGGGCCACTGATAGTGAAAGGTTGCGCAACCGACTGGTAAGCTGTAATATCTGGGTAACTGGTTCGATTCCGGTTCTAGGTACTGTTGGTACAGTCAACATATACGGGGCACTTATAGCTTCTTTTTAACCTAGTTTAAAAGAAGGATGACCTTCTCAATTCGACTATTGTATTAATCTTAATATATAAAACTCTAGCGTTACTGGTGACTGACAGACAACGCACAGCCGAAACTACCGAACAAAAGAAGCTGAAATTTGGCATGTGTGTTCCTTGGGGAGTGTAGGGGAGCACTAAGAGGATTTTTGGAAATTCCACCCCGAAGGTGGTGAAATAGGGGGTTGAAGTTTACACGAATTCCACGCGGGCGAAACCTGCGGGCGGAAGCTAGTTGTATTATAATCTGACTTTGTACTGGGTGAAGCAATTTGGATAATTATTTTTAAATTCATATACATAAATCTGAATCGCGCTATCAATATTTCTATACTGATTGCATATATACAACTTGGAGTTTCGATGCTTTCCGCCTCCCAGGCGACTCCTCGCCTGGCGGGAGATCTCCCTTTGCTGGAGTAGCACACTAATGAAACTGTAATTATCAGCAAATCAAGATATAGCGAGCAACGAAATGAGACTCTTGTGTGGAATAACGTGCGTCTATCTGACGTAATAATGTCGAGGGAGATTTCAATGGAGTTTTAATGAACTTTGAACAATATTTAGCGAATATCGTGACTTTGCGTTGTTTATGGATACAACAATTCCATAACCAGATAAGTTTACAATATTATTTTACACTATGTGCCGCGAAGATTATTCCGTCGTTTCGTTTCCTCTCCATTAAATTTTCAATTTCGATAGAATTCATGAAAGATATTTTTCACAAAATTTTTTGCCGATTTTATTTTAATACAAAGGTAGGTTAGGTAAAATAAGTTCACAACACACGTATTTTTACCTAACATTTCTCGACTAGACTTACGTAATTTCTTCGAAAATATTTCGTGATATTTCTAATAGTTTATCGCACTAGTTAAACCGTCCAGTTAAAACACCGGTAAGTGTTAGCGCACTAACCGACAACAGCTTTAATGGTCACTGCGAGTTTCCTCCCTCCGGAAATGTATGTTTACCCTTTCAGCTGGAGAATATTCTTCAGTTCGAGAACATTGTTCTATTTCAGATGTTTTCGTTATTTCTACTACAATAGCGTAAAAGTTTTAACGGCTTATGTCACTTTACTCTCTTAGGAAGAATGGGTATTACTGCAAGTGTTTTTGATTTTAAATGTGTAACGTAAATTAAAGATTAAAAATACCTACTGCATGTAGTGATTATAATTATAATTAATAATTATGGTTTAAAGGCCGGACTTTCGAAGAATTGGGGCTTGGTGTTAAATCCAGCACGCGCTTGTAAACTGAGTTACAGAGTCGCAGAAAACACAGAATTGCCTCTCCTCGCAATAAACTAATTCAGTACGTGTGCTCACAATCCACTTTAGCTTGTAAGCAAAAATTACTTAAGGCATTTTTAATTTTCGTCGTCGATCTACTAAGAACCTTAATCACAGGGGCGAAAAGCTGGAATATGTATGGGTTGGAATTAAAACGAATTCCACATAAAACACGAGTGGAGAATAGTTTTCAAAAACTAAGAGTGTAGTAAAATTACTTGATTATTTATTATAATTAATCACAATAACAAAAGACCACCATTGATTGGTACAGTTCTGATAGTTTGTGATGATGATGGGAGCTATGAACTCATTATAAACTCGCAAATACCGAAATCCAACCTTAATTACATAACGCGTCATCAATATTCATAAAACCTCCAAATCCGGTTATCGACCTCCAAGCAAGTATTATCACTCACGATTGTATTAACGAACTTTATTGCGATATAAATACAGTTCAATTTACAACACATTATTCCAGTAACATATTAATTATCCTATTATTTCTGCTGTGCATTGACCCATACCAACATCGGAATAGATTGACCTTGGCAGTGTCATGACCGTATCAATGAATGGACTGTGAGTTCTTTATTGTGATAGAAGTAAGGTTCTTAATAGCTCTACAGATCTGTCTGGCATGTGGACTAAATGTGAGGAAGCTAATAAATAATGTAAAGAAGGCGAAATGAGATCTGAAGTCCCCTCGAGACGAACCATTGGGGTGATATACTCAATAGGACTTTAGGGAAAATAAAAAAAACCGGCCAAGTGCGAGTCGGACTCGCGCACGAAGGGTTCCGTACCATTATGTATAAAAACGCCAAAAAAATCTGGTCTGTTGCATGAAAGCCTCACTTAAATATTAATTGTTTTATTGTAGCCACATATTACGCACAACGCCATCTCTTGGACCGAAAGGTAACTAAAGTATCGCTGAAGCGTCGATAGTATGGGCGCCTACTTAAATATTTATTTTATTCTGTTTTTTTAGTATGTATTTGTTGTTGTAGCGGCAACAGAAATACATCATCTGTGAAAATTTCAACTGTGTAACTATTACGGTTCATGAGATACAGCCTGGTAACAGACGGACGGACGGACGGACGGACAGCGAAGTTTCAGTAATAGGGTCCCGTTTTACCCTTTGGGTACGGAACCCTAAAAATGAGACAAACTGAAACGAAAATTCCACACAGGTGAAGCCGTGAGCGGACAGCTAGTAATTATAGTACTTATAGGTATTATAAGGTGATAATTTGTGGAACTCCATGCGCAAATTCCGCGAAGATCTTTGTGATTAACCTCCGCAGAGTCTACTTGTTTTGATGAGATCCTGTTTTGGTGCGAAATACTCATATATGATGATATGTAAGTTGTTGTATGTTTTCTTTCTTTCATTGCATGTTCCTATGTGGGAGGAAGATGCTGTTTGCATAAAATAACACCGGCATACGTGTTTACTCGCAGAAAAACCCTGTTGCAAGGTAGTTTAATCTTTAGATTATCAAGATTAGGCATCTACGTTGGTAAGTAGACAGGAGGATTCAGACCTAATCCTTAATTAATTCTAAAACCTAAACCTAGGTCTCAAGATCGTTACATCAGTGCTATAACGATCATTCAGCCCAATTACACATGTCTCGCCGTGACCGAAATCCCTGTAACTAAATCGAAATACAGGTATAAGGATTCAAAATCATGATACCAGTTTGCATTAAAATGATTATATTAATATGTAAGTTAACAGGTTTTGTTCTGTGTGAACAAGCCCTTACATTTTTATTTATTTCACTCGTCGTCGCCTACAGTGAACAATGGAGATAGGAAAAACTATTATAAGCCCCGGGAAAACAGGCCATGGTGCTAAAGCATGAGCGGCAGCGATTAAAACACAGTGTATGTACATCGTGTGTCAGCTGACGTCATTTAATGACTTACAACAGAGGACTGACCTCTCCTCATAGCTGATGATGCCTCGTGTGCAGATAAAATTAATAATTTTAGAGATTTTAAACTTATTACTTGCTGAAAGGACTTTAAAAGTCTATCCACTCTTAATTTTAAGAATCGAACGGGAAGACCAATGCTGGCACTTTCCAGTCCTTCGCAGTACGCATCATAAGTGACGATCACAAACCAGTGGTCTGTAGTGAGGAATGTTTGATGATGTTGAGGAATGTTGACCAAGTGCTGGGTATTTGCCGTGCGTCGCCGCATCGGGACGATCAATAGTATAAATAAAATAGTATAGTACAGTAGTATTTATCAATATTATCGTAGTTATATAAAGAAGTTTAACAGCCGAAGGTGGTTGCGGCACAAATACACTCGCAATATATTTTATTCTTTCCTCTATCACCTGTACCTTATACCAAACACAACACCGAGAAAAATAAGTTGTCGGACTCACCCAGGGAGTGTTATCTTCAGGGTCGTCACCCGGCAGCCCTGTTTGATTTGTGTCACCCAATGAGATCTTCATGAGGCAAATAGATACGGATACAAATAGAGTATAGGTAAATACGTATGTATTAATTCCTTACTAGTATTTATAGATGCGGAAGTAACATTGTGTTTTGTGTGTGTTGTTAATCCGCTGAACCGATTTAGATGGAATTTGGTGTGAAAATAGATTGAGACCTACAAATAATACGAGTATACCTTCGAGAGGTTTAACTTAAATAAAACGTTCCCTTAGGATAATTTTAACGGTCTTTTGTTTGTCTCCAAATTCCACGTAACGGACTTCGGAAAAATTGTGATTTTTAATTAACTAGCTTTCCCCTCACAGTTTCGCCCTTGTAGTATTTTTGTATAAGTTTGTGTTATTTTGTCCTATTCCTCCCCTAAGGAGGCAAACTTAGGGATGAAATTTTGTATGAAAATCGGTCAAAAGTACCTCCTCGCGGGCTAAACCGCGGGCAACAGCTAGTCTCAATATAACTTTGCTTTATTTCTAAATATATCCATGCACGTGTAGCCCCGAGCATTTATCAGTAATTAGCATTGATTATGATAAAAGTTTATAACATCTAAATTACCAAAACATTTAATATTGTAACAATTTCACCGCAAATTTAGCTGTGAGTATAATTTGTGTGATTAGAGAATTAACGTGTTGGTTTATTTTATTAAATATTCGTGTGGCCTGTGATTCTGCAATCATTTGCTCTTTAATAACTGAATTAAATATGCACGTAATATAATTAGGTACTTTTCCATGATTAGATACATAGATAATATTACATAGATCAGAAATGCGGCAATAATCTAGTGATTAAGAATTCGGCTCCTACTCTGGCGGATGCAAATCCCAGGGCATGCACTACTGACTTTTCAGGATTATGCGCGTTTTAAGCATTTAGCTGCGAGTATAATTAGTGTGATTAGAGAATTAACGTGTTGGTTTATTTTATTAAATATTCGTTTGGGCTTTGATTCTGCAATCATTTGCTCTTTAATAACTGAATTAAATATGCACGTAATATAATTAGGTACTTTTCCATGATTAGATAGATAATATTACATAGATCAGAAATGCGGCAATAATCTAGTGATTAAGAATTCGGCTCCTACTCTGGCGGATGCAAATCCCAGGGCATGCACTACTGAATTTTCAGGATTATGCGCGATTTAAGCATTTAAATGTCACTCGCTGTAACTGTAAAGAAAAATATCGTGAGGAAACTTGCACGCTGAAGAGTTCACAAACCTCAAAAGTGTGTGAAATCCGCCAATCCGCACTTGGCCAGCGTGGTGGACTATGGTGTTTAACTTCTCATTCTGAGATTCAATTATGGGTTGCGATGATGTAACTCAGAGGGATCATGATTCATATCGGTATTGCACTCATTCAAATATAATTTGTATAGGTGCATTAAGATACACGCGATATTTATGCAATTTTATGTATTTTGTATGCCAGTAATTTAAAACTGCAGTCAGTTGCGCTAGTTCAACATTGACCACGAATCATGCTGTTTCGAAATATCAGCATACAAAATACATCGTAAGAACCCGTATCATAACCAAATCTGTTCAATCCACGATGAATTAAGTCTAAAACCATACTCTAATCTTTAATACTCTATTTAGATTCACCCGGTGATCTCAAAATGGTACACCAAGCCTAATAAAACCCGCATCACTTCACGATACGAGTCGCTCACGGTTCTGTACGCCCGCATGGCCTGCATCAGATCTAACCGGACCTTTGAACGCGAATCATTCAACGCGATAACCGCGCGACGCGGCGACACGACCGGAGCTAGAGGACACCCCATTATGTAACTGAAATAGGTCAGTATGTTGCATAGAGGTTCAATAACAACTAATACTTAATCTTCTCTTCTTAGTCGTTGTCTTCATTGCTGAAGGTCGTGTCTAGCTTCGATCAAAGGACAAAATGCGAACGTCATTAACATAGTTGAATTCAATTAAATTCTCATCATTAGGAGTAATTAAAAAACTGCAAATGTACTCAAAAATGGCTCAAGTTTAAATGGACCATACGATAAGCACTAGCTTTCAAATCTAAATAGACTCATCAAAATCAGTACACTCAGTTACTAACTTAACAACTCTTGCTTTTATTTTGTGTTGAGATCTTAAATACCTACCTACGTTTGGTTATGGCCAGAGTTCGCATCGACTGGAAACCGAAACCCCCTACAAACAGCACTTGTAAATCTGTTAAACTTTCGCATATAACTTACATTTAGCTCCATAGTTCACAATTACCGATCATATCACAAAATCTTCCCAACCCTAACCGACGCGGTGGTCGATTATCAAAACCGTTCGCTTAATTATATCGAGCGTAAATATTAATAGCTGTTGCTATCTAAATTGATCGAGTTATTTAATATCGAAAAGCGATTCCCGATACATTATCGTTAAGATAATGTGCGTGATGTTCGTGAATTTCGTTTTTTTTCAAGATTGAAAGAATCAAATAACAAGTTTAAGGATGCTTAGGTATTGAGTATTTTTGTCTGCTTGGTAGAGTTGGTTGAGTCTGCGTTTTCAAGTGACTCGATCCTTGTATTCCAGCTAGGAAAAGAAAGCACTTACTTTCTCCTTCCTTCTTTCTTAACTGACAAGAGCAATGGTGGTCGCCTTGAATTCAAAGATGTATGGAGTCACAACCTCATACCTTCATGTGTAGGTACCTCGAAGGACTAGAATAAAATGCCTGTGTATGTTCCCTGTTGATAAAAGTTTCTGCAAGTCAAAAGATGATTTTAATAAGTTACTTTTCTTTATCATTTTACATAGCGACTTACCACTAGGCTATACTCATGGCAGAAATAGGTAACTAAATAATTCTTTAAAAAATCCTTAGTGAGTTTAATTTGGAGCAATTAGTGAAAATACTAAGTTTCAATGATGGATAAAGCAATTTAGAGCTGTAATCTTCATAATTAAGACTGAATCATTTAATACTTTATTAATTTTCACAAATTAAAACAGTTCTAGCCTCCATTAGCATCCAATTACTTCAGAAGGTCGGAGTTGAATAAAACTTTTGTCTAAACTATTGAATTTTATCTGAATACACTAAGTCTTTGTGATGACGGTGGCTTAATGAAATGCTTGATGATGAGTACTTACATTGATGTTTGTGAATCAATAATAATACTATAAACGCGTCGACTGTTGCCCGTGGAGATTTATAATTGTAACGTCAAGCCAGCCACCGATTTGTCGTATTCGGACTAGGCTTGACCCGTACTAACGAATTGAAACTTCGTGAGAATCATTGTAATGTTTTTTTTGCTGTCTGTGATTTAGCGCTAATCTCACAAACGGCTCAACCGATTTGAGTACGGTTTTCACTAATATTTTGTGGCGAGATTACAAATATTGTTTGTTTTATTTCGATCGGTTCATAAATAAAAAAGTGTTGACGGAAATGCCGCACTGTAAATTGAAAACTCATGGCAAAGGCATTCTTATGACGAAAGGTGATTGTATACTTGATAAATATTTTAATGTCAAAAAAACTGCTTCAAAATCAGTTTGACATTGTAGAAAAACAGGAAGAGTAGAAAGAAGTTCCTTAGGCGTTTCTTGCCACTTCTTCCTAGACCAATCACGGTACAGATTTATTGAAGCGATGATATACCTAGATGGTGTTTTGAAAAGTGTTAAAAAAGATCAACTTCAAACAAACTTTATTTAATTTCATAAAGTTATACTCGTAATACCGAGATAGGGTGCCAAGACAACACGTAATGTTGTCAACGTCCAAAAGGTCGTGGGTGTTAAGTTAGATTACGTTTAATCTGGTACCAACCCTCATACACAGGTCCAACCTGCAGGGCATATAAGAACACATTTCGCTTTGTTTTCGACAGTTAGTTCGCCGTTAAGATATCTTTGGGACTTAACTAAGAGCGAGGACATGGCCTTTTTGTCGTCGAATTCTGCTAAAGTTCAAACACGAGAATGGCAAGGTGAGAGGGTTTTTAGCGTAAGAAATAAACCCGCAATATGTTACGCTGAGGCGTCAGCGGATTTACTTTTTTGTAAATAGCCTTCAAAAAAAGTGGTAACAGGTGAGCCTAAAGTTGGTCCGGGGTAGTACCACTGCCCCCACGATATTTATTATTATTTCTACTGTGTAATAAATAATTTTTTTCACAGCAATTGTGTTTCGGATAAAATACAATTTTCAAAGGAGACCAGCTCAGTTCTGAAGTAGGTAAAAGGGTAAAGCAAAATATCTGTGACTGAATTAATAACTGGACTATCATTGACAGTTCCAGTCTTAATCTACATGCTTACTAACAAGCTAATATTCAACCCCATCTGCTAACTAAACTAACCATCCTAATACCTAAATTGAATCTTGTTCTAGGCGGTCACGGTTATCATGGGCGGCGTAAGAGTGGTACTGCATACTCGTTACTACCTTAATGCTATAAAAATAAAATAATTCAGTACGGTGACCCTTGTGTAACATTGGTTGTTACAGTTTTTTATATAATATAGATTACATCATTCATAAACAATATGTTTCGTAGTCCACAGACAAAAAAGAATAAGCACATTAACATAAGTGTAAGACAAATTAAGCTAACTTTCCTTCTTCTTTTACAGGTAACGTCCGAAATAAGTTGGGAACTCAGTAACTAAATCTACGATACAGTAAGTGTTTCTTTTCTAACGTTTTTCGGACTTGCAATACTAGAGGAAACATGAAGTAGAAATAAAAATAGTCTGAAATAATGAAAACACACAGAAAACTAAGTACATTATATGGATAACTTACAGAAAACTAAGTACATTATATATGAAAATAATACGGGGAGAGTGTGGAAAAAGTACGTTATTAAATTCGATACAAAGTAACCCTTAGAAAGAATGGGTTACGATCCAATTTCAAGCAGCAAAGAGGAACTCACGTATAGATCACATTTACTTTAGCGTATGCTCTATCAGATGATAAGCTGGACATCAATTAGTATAAAATTTTGCTCGTGGTGACTGCTTTAATACCGTTAAATGCCGCTTGTTCGAACGCCACTGCTTTTGGGTTAATTGGAAAATAAGTTGATGGTATGAATTGTAGTCTTTTTACGTTATAGGTATTTTACTACGTCAACGTATATTATACGTTACGTATATTATTATGAATTGTTACAATTATTTTGTGGCAATTTATTCATCATAATATTGGTCAAGTACAGATTGACGAACTTTGTATAGCGTTGAGAATTTTATGGGCAACTTTTAGGTGAGCCTGTTTTGTCACGATGTTTTCCATTGATTGTGACGATATAAAACGAATATTCCTTTCTTTCTGTTACATCGACGCGAATGGAGCTATAAATCTCCATTCCGAGCTATAATGCAGGGCTATGATTGTGTAGAGTTAATTATTTAACTAACGTTCTAACACCGTTTGCTGACTAACTACCCATTCTTGTTCTGTGTGGGTCACCTGTTGTCATAGGCGGCAGGGAAAGAGTGGTGCTACATGCTCGATTGCTATCTTACTTCCATAAAATAAATTAAACTCAGTTGAAATCCATACCAGCATTACATAGGACGTGATCAAACGCAATAACGATATTAAAAGGTACGAATTGGTCCTTACACGCATTTAATACCGAGATTACGTATCAGATATTATCTGTACTAGTTCATTATGTACCTAATCCCGGTAACATAACACGGGGATGGAACGTGACCAGAGATCTAATACGAGGACGCGTATCAGGTAATATTTTAGGATATTTTTGTTAGCTTCGACAGTCACACATTTTATAGGTAGTAATTTTCTTACGTGATAGATCTCTGTAATATAGGTAAGTTTAGATGAAACATGCGTCAGCTTTTAAGTTAGGCTTTAACAGTACATTGATAAAACCGTATCAAATTTTATCCAGTAACTTTTGCGCAAAGCACATACTAACATATATACAGACAGTCATAAATTCTATCAATCATTTTCATACTTGAAATATCAGCAAGTCACTCACTTCGTTATGTCCAAAATGGTTCAGTAAATCCCACGTTTCCGAAGTCTGAAGCAAACAAACAGTATTGGTAGTTGGAAGACAATCTAATTTTGTAGCTCGCTGTACCCAACGTTTGTCTGTTATCGTATAGCGAATTCCTAGTTGGCCCTTTGTTACGTCAGACCATAAATTGATGGTAACCTGGTATGATGATCAAAGCTAATGGGAATTGTTTGAGGTGGCCAGTACAGTACAGTAGCCCAGTTTTGTGTCACAGTCGTCTCAGTTGTTTAGAGCCTAAATACTCATATTAATCGTTATAAATTTTACTTAAATAACAATTTCAATTTAATATGGAATAGATCCTCCACCAATCCAAATAGAAACTGCGTGTATGCTCTACGTTTTTGATAAGATTATTATCCTGAAAAACGATTTGTTCTCGTGAGGTGGATACAAAAATAGTATTTAATATCCTAAATGTAACATTACATTGTATTGTATATTTGTATATTAAAAACTGTGCAATATAAATAATTCGCCAAACCGATAACTAACAAATAAAATTAAGAACTTAAACATGAAATGCCTGATAAAAGTAAATATCAATATTTTGGTGCGGGTAACATTTAGAAACACCAATTATATCTCGAAGCGAAAACGGCCGATATGTTCATAAAAACGTATGACAGACATAAGAAGCCTTGGTATATCCATCATAGGGCCAGAATACTCTCTAGCTCCTGAAAATACGTGATCAGCATCAAGTTAACCGTGCATTGTGCAAGCTGGAACAAGTTAGCGCTCGGAGCGACGCAACGCAAACACTGACGAGAGTGCTAAACAAGATTATGGAGTGAACTTGCTTTGTTTGCTGTCTCCGCGTATGCCAAATTCCTGTTCTACTTAACCATCCGAAGTTGTAAATCGAAATTTCAGCTTATAGCTTATACCGCTTACTGCAGTTGTTTCTCGGCGAGCTGCTAATTTGTAACAAACATCCGCAGTGGAAAGATACATTGTAAACGAGTAACATTACTACCCTCAATTGTTACTTTATTTGACAAATTGAACATTTACCGTGTTAGCTTTTCTCTAAATAAAATTTTAAATATCATTGCACTCGTGATCATAATAATAAGATAAGTTTTAACAAAAAATAACAAGCTTCAAAATCGGTATGTAGAGATAAACTCAAAAACTACCAGATGTCGCTCTTAGTTTGAAGTATTTCCTATCCATTGAAAAACAATTATCATAATTGGTCTACCCTGTAAAAAGTTACGCGTGATCTAACATAAAAATATACGTGTCGAAATAACAACCTGCTCCTTTTGTGAAGTCGTTTAATGACGCATCGCCCAGTTAGTAGCGCCTTGTCTACCTACGAACAGAGGTTCCAGGTTCAATTGCCGGCCTAGGCAGATTTTTATAAATATTTATTCTTAAGTCATGGACACCCATGACCCGTGAATAAAATTTCACTTACACAAATGATGTCATATTTATTTTGTCTATTCAATTAGGTAGTCATTGGAAAACCATCTCAAGACACCATAAAACCTCACTCATTATTCAGGATCAATACTCAGCTATGGACTCGAAACAAGTTGCCTGTAAGAAGGCATTTAACCTTTCCTCATACCGACGATCATCACAAAGGGTCACTGCAGACAAAGGGAAGAAACGAGAAATAAACGGGAATCTGAGAATGGCGCACGGATGTCTTTTATTGCTGCTAGAGGTCGCTTCATTACTTTTTATTACTACCCCCACCTAATTATGAAGTTTGGGCCTCGAACGTGGAAGGACTACGCGTGTATTAGTTATTTTTGTACGGTACCAAGTTATATAATATACCTAATACCTGACTTATTAGTTAGGAATTAACTGGCCGGTTATCAAAACAAAATAAATAGGTTTATTTGTAACATAGAGTCCGAAATAACGTTGAAATATTATATGAAATAATCGGCACATTGAATTGGTATCTAAGACTTGTATGTAGGGTAGGTGTTATTATTAGTTTTGGAATTGTTAATGATTGGGTTTCACTCATTAATGACCCACTTGTGAACTCAGGACTTCTGGACCTATGGAGGCGTAGAGCACTGTATCACGCTGTTTGGTAACGGATTGGTAAATTGCCAACGAAGTATCAAAAATTTTTGAAGTAAAACATTTTTACGGACGCTTAACATGAAGAGTAGGTAATGTAGTGAACGCGTGACGAGAGCGCTACGAAAAGTGTGATCAGGCGAGACGAACGATAGTTTATAGGGAGATATAAGTTAGTGAAGATATAAAGAGAGAGATTTACGTTTTACATATCTAACACACAGTGCAGGCAATACGGGTTTGTATCATACTGTATAAGGAGCTTTTAATTTATAATTATTTTTACATGGGTCTAAAGAAAGTTTACTTCAGTCGTATTTTACTCGTATTTTTGCTACCTAAGAGCCTCCGACTTACACTTACAGTTTACAAATACTTGGTACCTAACATAACATTTGAGTAGAGAAGTAATACATCGAATACATAAACATTCCTATTTTAAAAAACCAATTTATACCTACTACTTCACAAAATCGATATTTTATTATCAGTAATTAATTTAAATATTTATAAAACCTTGACAATTACATTTGAATTCGTGTTAACAAAACATTAAAACAGCCCAATTTACACGGTAACGTGACAAAGTGTTACGACCAAGGACACGGGATTCCGTGACAGCGTGACACGTGACACGCAAGTGCGATGAAAACTTAAACGGCTGAAGAGACCACCGGACTGTGTTTGTAAATAATGTTGTTAACTGAATGTAAAGGTCATGCTAGTGTTGGGTCGGAACAAATAATTTTGGATATTAAAATAATAAAAAATATTTCTTTTTCAGAAAAACGCTCTCGTTGCGAACGGCATTCAATAGTCCTCAGAATTATTCGAAACTAGTCGGTGAGTCCGATAAAATTAAGCGAGAGGCAATCTGCGATATTGTATACCTACGTAAACTGTATTCAGACACTCACGAATAATTCAGTGCGAAATATTATTTAATAGTAAATAACTACTTACTTTTGTAACTAGTTTGCTCTGGTCTGCAATAATTTGACGTTGTTTCTGAAAGCAGCTAATCAATCCCTTATGGAACCCCGATCGTTAGATTTTGAGAAAAAAAATTAAAAATTTTAATGAAGGCATCCAATATCGGCCATATTTTTAATTTCAATATTATTTTTCATCTACTCTGTCACTCGGGCCATTAAGACAAATGTAACAAACCTCAATTATTAAAATCCTTAAAGTGGTTTAAGCTGTAGTGTGAAACATATAAATCTACTCAAAAAAAACATTACTTTGAGGCAGCCGATTAAAAATAAGCTGTCACACGTAACCAATAATGACTTTAAAAGTTACCCAAACTTCAGAATAACTCCCATATATACGAAGCCAAGATATAGGAGATATAAATAAATTTCTCTGGTTGATTAATCGCAACCATTCCATTTAATGTTTCGTGCTTACCTGGTAATTACTGCAACAACTTGAGTTTACGGTAATTACCGAAGCACTCAACTCGGAGTTCATTTAATAGACACTATTAAGTTGAGATTACAAAGGCAACGTATGTTAGTGTGAGTACAGCTTCAATAGTTAAAATTAAATGAAATTAAAATTTAAAATAGTTACCAATGTTGAAAGACGAGTATCTATTTATTTTATGGGTAGGAAAATAAAGTTGGTTACTTCATTAGAGTAAAACAATTGCATTTCCAAAAGAGAAGTACGACATTGTAATAAAATAAAGATTATTTCATTAATCAAAATAAAATTTTATGTATTTATATAATTACTCGTGCAAGCCTAGTGATATGAACGTTGTGCTCCTGATCAGAGGAGGGACCGGCTTCGAATCCAAAACGCCCTACGTTTCACAAAAATTAAGAATATTTATATTTCAGTTGTCTACCTTATTTTATGACTAACAGAATCACTCTTAAAAAGAAAAACAAAATTTTATTACAAATCAAAAATAACAAACACTAAAAACACTCACGCTTATTCTAACGCAACAAAAATTCTCACAAAAGTAATTTCAAAGTTTCTACCGAATCTACTAAAATTAATTATCACACAAAGTCATTTCTACAACTTGAAACAGTAGAGTGTTGTCTACTGTAGTGAACTACGTCATTAATTTCGAGGGTCCTACGTAAGTCCCAAAATCATTACCGGCGTCATCACTGCGGCCCAAAGCCGGCTTTTTGGCCAAGTTTCACCGATCTCGATATGACGATGTTAGGGGTACGATATTAGGGGGGAACTTAGGGTTGTACTAGTTGATAACGCATTAATTACTTTAAATGTCTTTGAGAACTAACTGCGGCGCTTTGAGAGCATTGGGTTTGAGAGTGTTTGGAACTTGTATTCGTAATCGTAATGTTTCATATTGTACATTTTATGTTTATGTTATGCTATGTTTATGTTATGCTATGTAAGGCCGTTAAGAGTTGTTATTGATCACTTATAGCAAATATAGAAAACCGATCAAGTATTAGACGGACTTGCGCATTTATGGTTCCGTAGACATAGCAATATTAACACTCTTAACTATTTTTTGCAACACTTAAGTAGAGTGAAGAAAATCCTACTTTTAGGGTTCCGTACACAAAGGGTAAAACGGAACCCTATTACTGAGACTTCGCTGTCCGTCCGTCCGTCCGTCCGTCCGTCTGTCACCAGGCTGTATCTCATGAACCGTAATAGTTACACAGTTGTCACAGATGGTGTACTTCTGTTGCCGCTACAACAACAAATACTAAAAAACAGAATAAAATAAATATTTAAGTTGGCGCCCATACTTTCGACGCCTCAGCGATAGTTTAGTTACCTTTCGGTCCAAGAAATGGCGTTGTGGGTAATATGTATGTGGCTACTATAAAACAATTGAATATTTAAGTGAGGCTTTCATACAACAGACCAGATTTTTTTGGCGTTTTTATACATAATGGTACGGAACCCTTCGTGCGCGAGTCCGACTCGCACTTGACCGTTTTTTTAAGGTTCTGTTTACAAAAAGTGCATGTACACTGTGTTTCATTAAATTAAATTTGCCCCGCTATACAACTAATACGTTCATTGTTTATGTTTACACGCATTATCCAATTGAAGTGAAACCTTTGAAAAGCGGCAATGAAGAATGAAATGTAGGAACATTTGTTCTGTGAATCCGTTTACATACCCATTTAATTTAATAACATTCTTTATACTGACATTAATTCACATAATCAGACTATAGAAGCGTACCTAATAAGGTTGTTTTAGTTACTGGTGTCCGTAATTCGTGACCGAGATAAATGATCCACGGTCAGTAATTGAATGGATGACCGTTTGTTCATTTATATCGTTCGTATATTAGTAGCAGAGAAGCCCAGACAAATTATCCACATCTCCAAGAACAAAAAAGTTGTGCAAGTTTTTAAACTTGAGTTGGTAGTTATTTAGTTTTAAAACACACATTCTATCACATTGGTGGGTACCCTAGCACTTATGGTTCTTAATGAATATATTTAAATAAAAGGCGCCAAAAAACTCCAGGATATTGGAAATAAGTTTACAATTAGGTACTTTTTTGATCTAGTCAATAGTTACAAAAACGTGGGTCATACGTAAGTACACCAACAGATGGAAAAAGTATTAAAACGCGTATGCCTATTTATAAAAATAATTCTTTGTTCCCTGCTTAAACAAAAGGTCGACTGGTAGAGAATGATTTTGGAATTGAGTCCACCTTTTATACCACTTAGCTTAAATAAAGTCTTAATAAATAAATCAATTTTATTATTAGTTTCAACCCTACCGCTATATACTAACAACAGTGCATCAAACAGCAGGTTTCTGTTATTCATAGAGAAAGTTTTGGGTGCTATAATATTCAGCTGTTTGTATTCAATATAAGGGCGTATTGCGAACATAAATTCCGAGGAGGGTAGGTGAAGTTTAGCGGAATTATTTCAGTTACCTACGCACCTACAGTAATGTTGCAAACTTGTGACGTAATTATAAATAGGGTTGACAAACTTATGACTTACTAACTTGTGATAATTGTCTTACTAACATAATTTCGACGCTAATAAACTCAAAGTTACACGGGGGCTTATTTTATGGTGATATTTTACGATGTTGTAAAGCTACGTGGAATTATGAACTTGAGAGTATCTAATCCTGTGTAACGTAGTGCGCAGTTGCTGTATCGGACCAGTTTTGGTATTAATATTAATACTCTAGGTAACTGAATATTGGGATATTGTCCTGTATTACGGAGTATTATGTTAATATGGATGTACGTTTTATTAGATACGCTTGTATAAGAGTAGAGGAGAAGTAAACAAATATTATTCATTCCAGTATTATTTCCGGTGTAGAGAGTCCCAATGCTTTGTGATCGATTTTATTTACCTGACATCGTATAATGATGTGGCGTGCTTCAAATCGGACTAAAGTATTATTCAGGGAAATCTAAAGATTTCTGAAAGTTAGATGTGAAAAGAAATTTTATACTCAATAATAAGCTAATTACTATTAATTAATTGCTCAATACTAAGTTAATTATCTACTAAACTAATAACTTATTATTCTTTATTATTACGATCTTAAGGTGATTTGGATAGTGAATATTTAATCCCGTAAACATAACAAATAAATAAAGCAACAAAAAATATTAAGTAATTTAATTCAGAGAATTCAACTTAATGGGAATTCAACTTAATGGACCTGAAGGATTTATTGGTACGCGACAACCCTTCGCGCTCAAATCGTGAGCACGTGAGCGTTTTGTCAACTCCATCGGCATTAGGTCTGTCAAAGATTGGTTCGATTACTTGAGCGACAGTTTGACGCGTTGGCGTTAACTGATACGGGCTTAGGGTGCTCGTTCACTGAGTGCACTCGTCTGTAACGTTACATATAGTTTGACGACCCGGATGGCGCAATGGTTAACACGCCGGATCACTGTTCCGAGGGTCCTGGGTTCGATTCCCAGCGAGGCGGACATTTGAATGATGAGTTTGAATTTCCGTTCTCGGTCTGGGTGTGTGTCCTTGTCTAGTGTGTTGTCCATGGCACCCACAACACAGGGTATCCTAGTGTGGGGCTATGAGTGTGTAGCGTTAAAAAAAATACAAGTTACTAAAACCTTTAGCGACCAACGCGCATTAGTAACGTACTCGTATCGTTCCAACATTTGTTTTTGAAGTAACACTTAAGAGACGCATGACTTGCTTAGTAAGCTGGTGAATGCGTGACGAGAGCGTTACGAAAAGTGTGATCGGGCGAGACGAACGGAAGTCGAGAGAGAGACAGAAGTTAGTGAAGATAGATAGATAGTGAGTTACGTTTCGTATTGTACTGTAGGGGCACACATTTTCTTTCTCTCCTTCTCTCATGGCCAGTTAATTTATGTTTTACTTCAGTCGTGTGTCTAAGCCCACTCGTATAACATTTTTAATGTTAATAGATGAAACGAGCAGAATATCACCAGATAAAGTGGTGGCCGTTGCACATGATTAAAAAAATTAAGACCAAAGACATAATAATTCAAGCGAATGCTCTCAATATAGCAGCACCCTAAGGGTTAAAGGTGGATTATTGAAAGGGTATAAGTATGCTTGGTATTTTAGCTACAATTTTTAACGCGTAGGTTGTCATTTTACCAACATCGGGGCCCTCACAGATTAACTTGCCTAACTGATTCTTGACACCATCCTAATCATCTAGCGTGCGTAAAATGCGTTCCAACTTAATTCCGACTACCCGAATGAATGGCTGAGGGTCCTGGATTCGATTTCTAGCGAGGTAGAAATTTGAATGATGACTTTAAATTTCCGTTCTCCGTCTGAGTGTATGTCCTTGTCTTGTGTGTTGGCCATGGCACCCACGACACAGGGAATCCTAGTGTGAGGCTATGAGTGTATTGTGTTATTGATTTATTTATTCACAATCTGGCAGGCTGTTTGGTTAAAAGAAAAAAAGTATAGCGAACAGTCCAGTTCTCGTTATCCGTTTGTTACGACTTTGATACGGATATACCGTGCATAATGTCAACTCAGACCGTAGTGTGAAGCCGCATTCACACGCGGTCCCAATAGATAGTTGAACCCTCTAAATACGATCGCATAAAACTAAATGATCCAACGCTGCGAGGCTTTGGCGGTGGCCAGGCGTTTTCGCAACGAAGGACTGACTGGGTTTTGAAATATGTATGCTTTTATTGTAAATGCGGAAACGTGAACAAGTCTATCTTTCTGTTTGTTTGCTTTTCATGCTTAATCCACTGAATCGATTTAGATGAGATTTTGTAGGTATGGAGATTATTTGAAACTCAAAAGTAGGATAAATAAATCTCGGAAGTTATTCCTTAACGGGGTGAAGCCGCGGAAAGTTTGTGATGAATTGTCTATTATATTTTTCTACTATTGTGTGCTAATTATGATTCAGCCAGAGTGGTGGCCTGCGGGTCCCATACGCGACATCGAATGCCACTACATCGAAGTTCATGACATCGAAAAGTGATGAGACCTTGTTATTATTGTGTCCAAAAGCTAATGTGTTAAGATAACTTTAACATTTCTGTATTGTTCTGTTAATTTCCGATCGCATTTCAAGATAATTTGTCCTCAATTTCCTAAATACCTTGCCGCTCTACATGGTAGTCGTTCGTGGTTAATATGATCGTTACAGCGGTTGAACTTTCGACATGTTGGGTACGAATGCGTACACGAAACGCGTCGCATAGTTTTTTATGACGCCATTTTTATGAATACCACACTATCTGTGGTCCAGTTTGACCTGTGACATTAAGTGATCTTTACACACACACCGCAGTTTCTGATTTTAAATATTTACTGATATTACAATCCACTTACCTGAATCATATGCATGGTGAGCTTACAGCTGTGAAGAGACACTCACAAATCACTCATGATTAACACACGCCGCCCATAAACACAAATTGAATTATAAAATTTAACACACCCAACACATAAGGCACCTTTAAACGGGCAGATTACACGTTAACGGCACGGCTATATTTTTCAAAGGAATTTTCCTCGAAAGCCTTGCCGTAATTAAGCTAAGATTACCCGGAGCTTCTAAATATTTTACGGCGCCTTATTCTAATCCGGGTGTAAAAGTGAATTCTTCAGTGTGTTCACGGGTTACTGCGTAGTTTGTTAACTACTTGTAAAACGGTATTAGTGTATTCATGAAGAATGGATAATGGAGTTTAATGTGTAGTGTGTATTGTAAATAAAAAGGCGTGTGTATTGTAGGAAGAACACTCGATTGGAATGAAGTTATATTTTAAACCTACGACCTAAAGAGGAGTGTTACGGCATTTTTGGCATTAAATTGAATTATTGGAATGAAATTGAATTATTATTAGCTGTATATTATGTAGATCTGTTTGTACGTTTGATGTTTGTATATTGTTCATTGTTATAGGATCTCTTACGGTTAGTAAACACCTGCAATAGTCGTTACGGATACAGTTAAATTATTGGTATAGCTAACTTAAAATAAGTTTGAAGCAAGAAGACCTTTGGGCACCGGAGATATTAAAGAAAATGGAGTAAAGTTACATACAAACATACATACAAACATACAGGTGAAGTTAATAAAAGCGTGTTAAAAAAAAAAGACTTCATCGACATCGACAAAAAGAGATAACTAAAAAACTACTTGTCAGGTGTCGCTCTATGAACGGGATTATAATTATTACAATGCACCAGCGGTTAGAATATAAAACAAAAGTAAAAATTTGGTCATTCAGCATAAAATTATGAGGTTACACACATAAATATACGGTCAAATGGAACCGAATCGAACCTTCTCCGTTTTTAATAGTCGGTTAATAAAATAGATTTTTCAACGGTAAAAATTAATGAGCTCTAACTGAACGAAACAAACTACAGAAAACTTTTTCCAGACATAGGAATAGGAAATTAACATTTTAGAGGCAAATTCTCTCCTATTAAAGGAAACAGACTTCTGCGTTGCCTATCATATCATTAGGAAAATAGCCAACAAAATAACGTGTGAAAATTGTGAAATAAAAATAAACAAAACATTGAAATTCGAAGTGTTTACAAACAATTATTTTTGTTTGTAAACACAACAAGAATTAGGTCATTTCAACGTCCAATATTAACTTGGAATGCGTAATTCGTACATATAACTATTAAAATTGGGTGAACAAGGTCAGTGAATAGGGTCACAAAACGAAAGTGACTCGAATCGGACCGAGGACGGACGTAAGAAACTAGAGGTCGCGACGCAAGGTCCGCCATTGTAAACAAATTGGGAATCGTTCGTGAATGATTACAGCATCGAGATACACGCATCTCGATTCGATTCGAATCGATGTTTATGAACTATGCGTGTAAAATCAAAGTATTTTTTTGTGATTCTAACAGTCTGTGTTTTTGTTTGTCTGGCAAGTTTAGTGGAGCTGAATTGATTTTCATGGGATTGTCTCTAGAAGATAGATGAGATTTTAAGGCTACATGTTGCTTACTTTTTTATCACGGGACTCCATGTTTCCAGAATAATAAGCTGTTTATTTTTAATTTTTCAGTACATTTGTTTCCTCCTATTTCAGAAATGGCCGAGTTAATTGATTGGACCATTTTGCCACTGGCGTATTGGCGTTTGCTTGGAGTTCCAAATAAAAAAAAAACCAGCCAAGTGCGAGTCGGACTCGCGCACGAAGGGTTCCGTACCATTATGTATAAAAACGCCAAAAAATCTGGTCTGTTGTACGAACGACTCACTTAAAATTAAATATTTAATTGTTTTATTGTAGCCACATATTAGCCACAACGCCATCTCTTGGACCGAAAGGTAACTAAACTATCTAAACACTTAAATATTTATTTTATTCTGTTTTTTAGTATTTGTTGTTGTAGCGGCAACAGAAATACATAATCTGTGAAAATTTCAACTGAGTAACTATTACGGTTCATGAGATACAGCCTGGTGACAGACGGACGGATGGACGGACGGTCAATCATTGTTTCACGGCTGGGTCTTAAGGCATCACAAAAACAATAAACCGCGGTTAAAACACATTTTGTACATCATAATAAGATACTTTAATACCATAAGATTGTTACACATTTTAACACGAACCAATCAAAACATTCCCTTAAATGAGAACAATATCCCAATGGCCAAGTATCAAATATATTTGAAAAGCCACTTGAGTGCCATTCGATCAAAAATTGGAAAATCGGTCAAGAGGCTCTCCGAATTTCCATGCACGTGTTGAATGTTATACCTACTGTTGGATTATTTTCGAGTGTTTGGCGATTCTGTTATACTCGTGATTTTATCCGTATTTCAACTTCACTACGTTTCGGTTATAAACTATTGTTCCGAACAACTAACGTCGAAAATTCCCGATTTCATAAGTTGTGTTTTGCGCTATGCGTTGAAGTCGTTCGATTGGGAGAGAAAGGTTTTATTTATTACTTCTAAAGTTACGAATTACAAACACAACACAATACAAATAAAATTTTAATCAGAGGGCACCATCAGAGTTTGGGATAAAATAAGGTGTTCATAATTTATATGTTTCACCAAAATATCGAAATCAAGGTTTCATAAAAAATACATTTTCTTGCATAAAATACATTCTGTATTAAAACCTTGATTTTTTTTATTAATTCCCAATGAATTAGAAATTGGAATGATGAAAAATTTCCTCCGAAATCCGATTCGTCCCTGTAGATCAGGAGATCAGGACCCTTAAGGGATCAGGAGATGCATACGCCCATGGTTCTTCCATTGGGTTAAATAAACTCTACTGTGAATCTCAGAGTACCTCGTCCACACTTCATAGGGGAGATTGGACTGGATCCAACTAAATGATGAATGAAGTCGTTACGTTTCTTTACCGCCATAATTTTCGGTTTAACGTCCACACAAACGCGTTAGCTGATGTCCTTGCTAGGTGCCATAAAGGGTATCATATCAATTTTGTTTACATAACCCCTTTAACCTTAGGGTATAAAAGCTAATCGCTTAACACAGGAGCAATAGACTTGATGTATTTCGTGTACTTACGGGCTATATCCCGTAAAAACGATTACCATGTGTCTTACATGGTTATAAATAAAATCTATTAACGTCTCTCATTTTGCTCCGGAGAACAAACAGACAAACTGATAAAAAGTTATTAAACAACCCTACGAATAATTTTTCTTAACAATCTTTAATATAGTTACTGGCATTATTCAGACACAGATTCGTTATAATTATGATTGACATGCTATATCTATTCTATATCATGAAATGAGCTTTATCCCTGCTTTATCCATTATAGATTCCTTGCCAAACTACCAATAACCCAACTGGACCCGAGGAAATAGATTTTTTAAATAAAGATGTACCTAATTTATCCAAAATATTTATGTATTCTTTTATTAACATTTCAATGTTCCGATCCGCTCACTTAGGCCAAGTTCAAACATTGAACCATCCGTTTTACGCCGATTTTTTACTTCGAATAGATCCGTTACATACACACAAAATAATAATAATATAATATTTAGATCTAGCTAATAAAGGTAAGCGTGTGAATAAATATACATACATTATGTACAAAACATTACTATCATTATCATGCTCAGTACTTAAAGATATAAATTCTCCAAAGAATACAAAATTAACATCCGTCATCGGCCCAATCTCAGTCCGACCAAATGTAAAACAGCCTTAGAGCAAATCCCACTGGACATCGTACATTAAGAAGCTATTAAGATAACTCTCGTGAGATAATACTCAAAAGATAAGCCGTCATGATATATTTTGCTTACTGTCGTATCGTATCTTACTTAACCAACATTAAGCAGCCCTTGCTGAAATTCTTCCAGCAGCGTTTCTCAACCTTCAACGTGTTTAATTATTTTGAAAGAATTAGGTTATTCAGAACTCACTTGATATTAAGTAACGTTATGTTAGGAGATGGCTGGCAAGCATTATCTGACTGTATTTGTTTAATCATAATTAAATATTAATTGATATTTGATTTTAACCTTATTAAAAATATATATTTTTGGTTTTAGTACCTTCTATGAAAATATAAATGACAATTTGATTGTGCAGCGTTTTTACTTTTGTTAATTTGATTTAAATAAAATTTGAGCACCGCTGTCTCAAGCTTCGTATTCGTCCCTCGTTTTTGAGGAAACTAATTATTTTCCAGTCCACCATTTGTTTTTCTTCTGACTCATTACCGCTTTATTAGCGCGACGTGGCTGTATTTTTTTAGGGTAAGTTAATATTCTTAGCAATATTTCCTTCACCTTCGTCTAATTAAAATCTCTCGATATTTTTATGTTAAAAGTCACTGTAAGCATGACTTCCGCACACAAAAATCATGACCGACGGCTTGCCGACCGAGAACCCCTTCTGTAGCCTTGTAAAAATTAAAATAGAACTATCTTTAACAATGGGTTATTTTATCGTTTCATTCATCATCATTATTAAAGATGTGCTGAGGAGTTTGTTTGGCTTTTCTTCTCTTTTTAAAAATAAATAAATACCTAGCACCTTTGGAAATGGCGACTAAAAAAATTACACATAAGTGGACTGACAAAATACCTATACGAAAAAACGTTTTTGACTTTGTTGGAGTACTATGTTATTCTAGAATGTTCAGGCAGTTGCTGGAATAACATTCTAGTATGTTCCTTACAATCGACTTTCGTCCTTATGACTAAATCTCGTAAGGTCGAAGCGTCGTGGCGCGTACTGCGACGGTCGCATCAAGGCCACATGCAATCGACTCTCGGACTTACCTTACTCTCGGACGGACCTTATGACTGATGTCATAAGGTCGAAGCGTCGTGGCGCGTACTGCCGAGACGGTCGCGTCAAGGCCACACCTATTGTTCTCTTGACATGTTTGTTTATGGCACTTGTTATTTATTGCTTTCGCTTAAGCTACGTAACTATAGCTACCTACACCAGGTAGGTAGATAAGTTGTCACATTTTTTAATTTATTTTATTATCATGAAACTGTTTTTTGAATATATAAACAATTAACAAATGTTTACCAATATAAAGAAATGAAAATATGCAAAATTTAAAATGTTTACTTCTCATTACCGATTATAGTGGAATTTCTGTGAGAAAATTATGAAATATTTTGTATTATTTGTTTCAGGTACGGTTCGCTGCTTTAACGAATATTTTTCGGCAATTACCTTTAATATAACTTTATCTTATTGATTTTTTAACTAGAAACCTTACCTATATTATGACCTTGTTAGATAGGGACTCCCTTTAGGACCTTACTTACTTTTACCCTCCCTAATTCTGTTAAATCTCAAAGAAGTGTGAAGTGCGCCAACCCGCATTTGGCCAGCGTGGTAGGCTGTGGCCTTTACCTTTTCATTCTGAAAAGAAACTAGTGGGACAGTTATGAGCGATGATGATGAATTATGTTAAAAAGATAGCACTATGACAGATATACAGACAGAGGATGCTTAGAGATCTGCTTGTTCTAATTAACGCTTAAAAATGTTAGGTATGCTTCTAAAACTTGAACCTAAAATCAGGATTAATTTTAAGGTGTATACTTAATTATTTTTACATCATAATGATGTGTACATGTTAATTTAACAACACTCAGTGATATTAGCTTATAAAAATGGCCGGACACAAATATAAACTCAGAAATACGCGATAATCCTTACGGGGCGCGAGGGTTAAATTTTTTCATCGGATATATCCGAAAATTGCGTACGCATCACGAAATGTTTTAATACTGACATCATTATGAATACCAATTCTCATCAAAATTTCCGCCCATTCCGCGCAACTTTTTACCGGCCATTTTGGTGTTTTTTTACAACTTAAACGTAAAACTCTGGTCGTTTTTTAATTACCAAGCCTGATGAATAAGCTTTTATTCTTCCACCTCATTATATAGAGTTCAATTATGCGCAAATTTATTATTCTGGGATAAAACTAGAAGTGGCTTAATGTATTTTAGACATTTTGGGGGGTTACACACTGGCTATGGATATATGAAGCGGGTATAGCATGGTGGCTTAAATATACAAAAAAAAAAAAGGATGTGCACTAATTTCCCCACACTAGAATCTCCTGTATCATGAGTGCCATGGACGACGCTCAGACATACATACTAAGCATTGACAGACATAGTAAGCATTGAGCCACATAGATCGCCAATCCAAAATGATTGACGGAGAGGATTGAGATTGGTTTGTGAATTATCTTAAGCACTTCAAAGGGTACGTAAAGACGTCGCTCCCGGTTGAAACCGTTATTAGGTATTAGGTAACAGACGTAGTTGAGACCTTCAGACTTTTCTTTTAAAAGTGCAGTGTCATTAAATAGTTTTTTGGCCAACCAAAGTTGGAAAACAATAACTCTCATTATTAATCTATCAATACCTATATCTTCTGTATCTATCTATACCTATACACATAATAAAACTGTAAATGATCGCTGTTTGTGCACGCTAATCTCAGTAATGACTGAACGGATTTTAATTGGACTTTTACTGGGAAATAGAGGAGGTTGTGGAGCAACATATAGGCTACTTTTTATCCCGAAGTTCCCGTGGGATCTGGATTCACGCGGGAAAAATTCCTATCTACGAACGAAGTCGCGGGTTACAGCTAGTCATGAATATATCCAGAATCGCTATACCTAATCAATCAAGTATCAAAAACATTGTTGACATAAAACGCAGTATGACACTTCACCTAATGGAGGGAACGCACTCCAATCCGTAATGGAGGTAGGATCCACTCTAAAAATACACTGCCGACTCATCTCGTATGAAAGTGATGTGAAAACTGGAACAATACTCGATATTCGTTAGTGAGTGCGAAAATAAATTCATGCGTCATAATCAATCAATTGTTATTTAAAGTTTATTTTCGATATGGAAGTATTGCCCTATTGCGAGTGATATTTTTGTTGATATTATTTCCTGTAGGTATTTAAAATATTTATTTATAATTATGACCGCCAATTTTTTAATTTAATATAATAGGTACATAAAATGCCAGTCGTTTGCGCGCGGCTTCGCCCACCTGATAAACAAAAAACGTCAAAATACTTTTAAAAATAAGGAAAAAGAGAAAAAACATGTAAGTACTACATTATATTATACTGACTTTTAAGTTGCCCTTCCACCAGAGCTAATCTAAGCTACTTACATTTGCTAGGGGGGCCATTGAATTTGATTATGGATGTGGATGTTAAATGTATCCTAGGCTACGTAGCTTGGCTTGTCAGTATTTTCTTTCTTTTTATCCTTAGGTGGCCATTAGGCGATAAATCTGGCATCAATTCGATCTGTGACCTAGGATCATCGATATAGATGAAAAAAATCAAAGTATCTGGATAATACGTGATCCATTTCAATCTGACATCAATCCACACCTTACACGATCAATCTGAAATTAGTCCAACCAAGGTCACAGATTGAATTGATGCCAGATGGATCTTCTAATGGCCGCCTACGGATAAAGAGAAAGAAGATACTTAAATGCCTTCATCGGCAACGCATCAGTGATGCCTATCGGTTCGCTAATGACCAAGGGCAACGGATACCTCCACGTGACTACGCCGCAGCTGTTGTCCGCCAGCAACCCAAAAAGCGGACTAAGAAGAGGACCGAGAGGGATAGCGGGAACTTCCGCATCGAGCCCCCTCGTTGTGCTGTGCCCGACGTTCACAAGGACGAAGACGGTTTCACAAAGGTGGAGCGAAAGAAGAGGAAACCTTCTTGTCGAAACCAATGTGGTACAGCGCCGACCGGACCCAACCATTTGCTGCGTCCCGCCGTCCCTGTGACGCACGTCTATGTCTCCCGTCTTCATTACACCACGAAGGCGTCTGACGTCGCTGAATACCTGGAGATAAAGACGAAGTTCCGTGTGTATGTCGAAAAGTTGGAAGCGCGTAATGCTGTGAACTTCACTGCGTTTGTATTGCGCGTACCGACCGAACATCTGTCGACATTCCTCAAGGAGGAGCTGTGGCCAAAAGGGGTCGTGTTCCGCAAGTTCCGCGGACGCCGACCACCCCCGAAGGTCACCGGACCAGCGCTTCACGTCGCCGCGAAACGTGACTCGTAGTTTTAAGTTTATATTTGTTATGTATGTTAGTCTGTAAGGTATTTATGATATGGACCTCTGTACATTCATATTACTTTGTAAATGGATGTATATTGTCTGAAATAAAGATTTATTATTATTATTATTATTATTATTATACCACTAACCTTTAGGTAGCTCGTCAGATGATTTGTTCGCTGTTAACCTAAAACAATAACTCTCTGTCCTAACTGGGTTAAAGGGGTCTACTTTATCGGGTGCACTTATTCATACGTGCGTACATGGTTAAAACTCGGTCATTTTTCATAGCGAGTTATCCGAATGCACACACTGGAAACATTCGAACAATACCCGCTACAGACTATCAAGTGTGATTGATTATGACGGAGTGGTTAAGCGTGAAACGCATTTTTATTCTTTTCAAGTTCACAAGACTGGGAAGGGAACTGATTGAAGTTAAAGACTTTGAATGAAGAAGAGACATTATATTTAACAGACTTAAAAGAAGGAGGTTCTCAATTCGAACGTATATTATATGATTTTTTTTATGTGTGTTCGCCGATATTTTCATCGTTTATGAGCTGATTTTTAACCGACTTCAAAAAAGAAGGAGGTTCTCAATTCGACCGTATATATGCTTTTTTTTTTATGTTTGTTCAGCGATTTTTTCGTCGTTTATGGGCCGATTTTGATAATTCTTTTTTTGTTGTAAAGTAGATATGCGCAGTGGGGTCCTTTTGAAAGGATCATCAGGATCTGATGATGGCACCTTGGAGAAATCGAGGGCAACTTTCGAAAATTGTATGGAAGACTAGTGTGTTTGTTCATGTTATCATAAATACATTAAAGCGCTACCATTTCAAGAAGGTCTGGAGTCGATCTGATGAAGCCGAAAGACAGTCGTGGGAACTCCTCAACGATATACTGCAGTTATCTAGTGTTTGGGCTTGATTAATTTGTAGTGACGAGAACTTTACACATACATGTTGAATTGAGCGCCATCTGGCGAGTAGTTTTTGAGTTATCTCTACTTATCAAGGTTGAAGTCGGTTATTTTTTTTTTGCAAAAAGCAATTATGGTAATTATTTTTTCCTTGGAAAATAAATATTCCTAGGGTGGTCCCATGATAAGGATACAATGATCTGATGATGGCCCGAGAGAAATCGAGGTGAACTTTCGAAAATTGTAGGGACGGCTAGTATATTTGACAATTGAACTGTGAGCACATTTAATAAATTTGTTTTTGGCGGGGAGTGACAATTCCATATTCTCAGCTAAAGTATAGTGATAAGCTTCCGCGTTTCTAAACTTGGTCGATAAATTGCCAAAAATAAGATATAGGTTCATAAGTTTTATAGCCATAAAGCGTAATAAATCCTTTATTCAAGCACCTGCCTTGTGCCATATTTTAGTCAGAATTTGGTGTATAAAAGCAGTGCAGCATAGAATTAGCTCAGCCATCGTCGTTTGCGTGAATTATAGCGTTCACCCATTATATCTCCCCGTAAACCCGAGCGTTAAAACAGCAATAAAAATACGGATATACTGTAGGACCTCATAATTTTCACTCCTATTTCCTGTATATTTTACTTTAATTTATGGTTTAAAGTTTTAAAGTGTAAAATGGTAGTTTATAAAAGAATATCCTTATACATTTATATTCTTACACTAATAAAGATCGCAAAGTTGTATGCAAAATAGGTTACTATCAAAGATTATACGAATAATCGAAGACGTTCGTATAATTTGGTTTTACATTTTAATCCGCTCGATATAAATACAAAATATTATATGAGACAGAAAGAGATATTTACAACAATGGAAATTGCAACTTTTAGCAAAATTTGACCAGTCCACTTTTTAGACGCCTGTGCCGTGTTGTTTTTTATTAACTAAGAATATCATTGGTTTACCCATTAGTGGCTAGGAAGGTGTGGAGCCGGTTACACTTCTTTAGAGGCGACCATCTCAGTCCTCAGAGGTAGCAACGCATCTGTGACCGAATTAGAACGAGACTCATACTAACAATAACTAACTGGACTATTATTAACATTAACTAACAGGACTAATTATCACTAACAGTCCCTATCCTCACACTTATTAACAAACTAACCAACTAATATTCTAACACCATCTTAGTAGAGTTACCAGTTAGTACTGGACTAACCATTCTAGTCCCTTTGAATCTAGTTCTAGGTCGGTCACAGTAAGTTGTTAAGGTCGGCAGCGGAAGGATGGTGCTGCATGCTCGTTTGCTATTTTAATTCCATACAAAAAGGATATTCCACAACGCTGCTTCAGTGGCGGATTATTTGGATAGAAGTAATGGTGTATTATGACAGATTGAAATTTATTAAAACAATGGATATCCACGGACAAAGAGACCCGTGTCCAGGGCCCAGCAGTGGGACAGTTTTTGGTTACGATGATGATGATTTGGATGCACTCCCATTGACGTCCAAATTGTTGTAAACATGGAGTATATTGGTCTTTATTTTAATTTTTTTTTAATTAATTAATTAGCACAATACAAGCAAACTAGGAAAATTATTAAAATACTTGTCAAAAATAAATGTCTCCGTATCACAAGGACCATCATTCAATTAGGTATCTTCGCAACTTGTACCTAATTTTAATTAATGACATTATTTATATTTAAATTATCTCATAGTTGACAGCTTTGCAAGAGCTATTAAACACTTTATTTTTCTTATCTTATCATTGTACAGAAGCGAGAAGACCTTTTGTTCGCGCTGGCAGCCCGCCCAGCAATCAGCTTAATAATGAACCCTAAGGGTCATCCTTAGAAAGTCAATAGAAAGGCTGCCAAAACCGAACTATCTGTAATGTAAGATCTTAGTTCCCTGTCGTCCTAACAGCGAAAAGGCGAAATAATAGTAGACATCGTATACTTGTGGAACCAGTTACACTTTTAAGAGGCAACTTTATCTTATCTAAATCTTAGTCTTTAAGGGTAGCAACACATCAGTGACCAAATCACATCAATGGCAAAGAAGATACCTGAATGTATATATATCTACTTAATGAAATGCTTTTTGTTGAGGGGCTTATAAATATTACTAGAAACGATAACTTGAATGTCATATTAAAATTGTTTTTTGTGCCCCTACATTGATTAATTTTGTGACTAGTAGTAAACTATCTGAAGCGAACATAGCTCGGCGGCTGGCGTCGATCCCAGGTGATCGACAAAGTTAAGCAACAGCGGGCGCGGTCGGTAGTTGGATGGGTAACCGCTAGTGGCAAAATTTCTTGAGCGCTTCCCTGCTTCGGAGGGCACGTAAATCCGTCGGTCACGGTTGTTATCGATAGATAGCAGTCGTTAGCCATGTCGGAAGGCCTTCGGGTGGCTTGAAAACTTCCGATACTGGGTTGGCCACTAACCCCTCCGCCAATCCGCACTGGAGCAGCGCGCAGTGTGGTGGAGTATGCTCTGGGCCTCCTCAATAATGAGGAGAGACCCGTGCTCAGTAGTGGGCCATTGATAGGTTGCAGCCAGCCAGCTATCCAGTAAACTTTATACGTCAGATGTTACCGCTCTTCGTGTATTTCTGTTTGGCCCAATGGTTAGCTGGTAGAGAATGCAGTTTAGCATTAAGATCGCCATTTGTACCGTAATATTTTATTGTGGTCAATAAAGTTTCAATAAATAAATTAAAATAAATAAACTACCTCGTTGTTTATTCAATACCAGTGAAACACATACCTAAGTTGGAAGTGGCGCAGTAAGACTGCATCGTAAATACAAAAACAAAACGCTTCGGATAGGAGGATGGTGCACGCAAAAATCCCTGAGCGAAATATATTTTGTAGCTGAAGACAGAATTGGGTTAATAATAGGAAATACCAGTTACATTGAAACAGCTATTTAGTATGGATATATTCAAACTTTACTGGGTATTTTGTAATTTTTTATTTATTCATTTAATAGTTTATGTACACATGGAAAGAGTTTAAACAATTATGACATACAAAGTAAGGCTGGTACAAAGGTATTGCTTATTTCTTATGAAATCTCTTCCAGCATACCTGAGATTGGAGATTACCTGCGGTTTTTTAAATGATTTTAAAAAGAGAAAGAGGTTCTTAATTAGATCATTATATTTTTTATAAATGTCCAGATATTTTTTCGCCATTTGTAAACAGTTTTTTTTTGTTTTATTTGAATGAGCGTACTTCCGCGGTGCTAACATGCGTCTAAGTATGCATAAGAATAGATTTAGTGATGGAATTCCAGAGATACCGAGGCAAACCCTCAAATAATATAATAATATATATAGGCATATAATTTAATAATATATAATTACTTAAGTTAGTTGTTGATGATGAAGTTAGTGTTATTTTTGTCTAGTAGTTTTAAAGCTTTTGTTACAACTAGAATTTACTAGTTATAACTAGAATCTGTTAAAATTGATATCAAGTAAACTATTATAAGTTCTGTTCCTGCACTGTGGTACGAGTTAATCCAAATATTTAAAAAAGGAGGGTAACTAACAAAATAAACCAGCGAGAAAGGCAGCATACAAAAGGAGCATTTTCACCCTTGTATGCTGCTTGTATGATGTTGGACTAATTAAAAAAAGGTCCCTTGATACTTGAATTGACTATTTTATTAAGGTTCCGTTTGAATGGTTAAATCAGATATGAATAGGTGGAGCGAAAGGGTTGGTCGGATACTTAAATGAAATCTATAGGCATTGATGCAGGAAAATATTTCAGTACTTCACTTGAATAGTGGTTTTAGCTAATTAAATCGTTTTTATACTCGCAGTGATTTATTGTAAGCGTGTTAAAAAACCTGCTTAACATAGGTATCTCTGTAATGCTACGGCTACATCTGTGTGTGTTCATGTTACTCATCAATATCATAATTATCATATATCAATAGTAATCATCTATATTAGATAAATAAAATGAACAATATTTCAAGGTGTTGTTTTTTTTCATATTAGGTATACAACATAATACATAATACAAATTAATAAATAAAAAAAAAAAAAAAATCAGCATCTTTTGGTTGTCATTGTTTAAATGCAACGTTGGTAATTTTCTTTTTTTTTAAATCCGCCCAAACACGCATTTGGATCCGCTTAGAGAACGCCCCTAGTAATCCAGTGCTAGCAGATGGCTAGCTGGTTACGGCTGGTTTAAACCGGTTTAAACCAGTTCAGTTGTTTCGCTTTGTTCGTGAAACTATTTTCTTAAATTTCTTATCTAATATGAAAAAGAAAGCCATATAATATAAATTTCGTATGACTAATATAAATTGGGGATGGTTTTATCTTGAACTATTTAGATTTCTTTCTTAAATTTCTGACTTGCAAGGCATTTGATATAGCTGATGTTCATGGGTGACATTAACCACTTTATTACCATTAAGTGGCTCGACAAACAAGTGGTTTGATGGCATTGATTGACGTAAAAAAGATGAAATTTCATTTTCATGCAAATACGGAATTATGCGACCCGAATGTAACGAATTTGTTATCAAAAATGTAATTCCAAAATTCAACTTCAGGGGTTAATTTGAAATATAAATAACTTGTCTCAAATGCCTCATATTCAAAGAGCCCATTGTGTGAAAAACGACTGAATAAAACATACTCCCTCACTGACTGACTGACTGCGTGAATTTGAACATTTGGCTTTTGTACAAAAAATATAACCACACGATTTTTTTCGTAATACCCGATAAAGTCGTGAACAAAATTTACTTCGAGAACATATACAGTTGTTATTCAACAGTTTTATAAGTATACCGACTCTGCAATCATTTTATTTATCAAACTGAAACCTGAAAAGTCCATTACAAACGAAAGTTAAACACGCCGTTGGATGTAATCGATCAAATAAGCTTTCGTACGTCGGCAATCTGAACTGAACCTTGTAACGACAAATGGAAAGACCTATTTCTACTGACAGGTTAGAATGTAAGCTGCTAGGAGATTCAAGTAGACGAGATGGCTGATGGTCGGAATGATAAACAGTAAAATACCGTGGTTTTTAGACTGTTTTCACAACTGATACATGAATGTCAAATAGGTACAGATTTATTTTCTGGTTTAACAAAACAACAAATTAAATTGATCTAATAATCGGAAGAACTCGTAGAAAAAAATATATATTGATGTAAAGAAAAATAATTTATCACCTAAAATTCCATCCCGAAACTCTGCCTCTTTTCTCATGTTATTATTTGTGTCTCCGGTCCTCTTCTTCCTAAATTTCCCTTTTCTAGGGTTTCCCCGGGTTTCCTTTTTTTCTTACCCTTCTTCTTGGACTCCTACCTAGATTGCCCGAAAGAGATTTTTATGTTTCCTCTTATTTTGTACTTTATTATCTTTCTTATGTGGTGTATTTGATGTACCTACAATAAAGAGTATTATTACAATCATCATTACATACATAATACAAAATGTGTAAAATTTATTATAATGCAGTATTTTTGTACAATCCTGGATAATTCACACGTTTCATACTTGGACACGAGCCAAATTAGGTTTTGATAAATTATACTGTCGTGTTAGCGGCGGTGTTAGCGAGAATTAAATCTCTTGTCATTTTTCAGTTCAGTACCTACTCTAAGTTTTATGTGAGGCGTTACGAGTTCGATGCACGGACGAAGTATATTCTTAAACTCCCGCGAATTATTCTAAAAAACAGATTTTATTGCGTGGTTTGAACGATTTACTCGCTTTAACATTTTTTGACGCTTCACACTCATAGTCCACAACAGAATTCCCTATGTCGTGGGTGACATAGACAACACACAACATAAGGACATTACTTTTTACTGGGTAGGCCAATTTCGATAACGCTTTTGTATTTTCAAAAGTTGATGCTTATCTTGGGGTCTCATATAAAGTTACGTGGCATCTGATGATTTGTTTTTGAGTTGTGCGTAATAATGGATATTTATTGTCTTCGATTACGTTCATGAAGTTCTCATTTTACTATGTGACGAAGTTCAAGTAGGTCTTATTCTGGTTAAAATCATCAGCCGTATACTCTTTAACGCATTCAGTCTTTCGATCTTGAAGCTGTGCCTCTAAAAGTACATAATCTGGAAATACTCAAGCATCTCTTCAGAGATTTAAGTTTGTAATGAATTTATGATTATTTTATATTGTTTTACAAATTCGTCAGATAAATCAACTTTGTTTTATTTAATATTTATATTCAATTTATTCGATGATTGTATTTCATTCATATGTTTTAATCGATATTAGTAATTAAGTCGATTCAAAATGCCTTTACTTTGATAGTCTGTGAAGAACGAACAGATGAATGGATACATTTCGTTCATTCTTGAATGAAATTACTTGGTCGATGATTTCTAAAAGTGGAGGCATTCTGATCCATCGTCTCGTCGGAGACAGACGTGCAGTATTATTATCTGAGTTTAATTATAACTATGCAATTGTTAATAATAAGGATTATTATTGTGAAGGGTTATAAGCAAGAGTGACTAGAAATATATAATCGTTGTTACAAAGCAAGTGGTTTTATTATACACCAGGACCTGAATTGGGATAATTCCTTACAAGTTAAATTAAGTAGGTACGTCTATCATAAATTCTCTCCATATCCTTTCGTAGCATCAGCAGGAATTTATTTGGAACTGGATGATTTATGTGGCCGCGTGTGTGTGACAAGAAAGTAGCGCGAAATATTTATTTTTAGCTTAACACTCCAGTACGGAGTTGAGTAATGGATTTGAAGATCCCACGTTTTATGAATGTAGTGGCCGAGTGAAAGGGATTCAGACCCGAATGTGTAGCTATAGTAAAAAAGGGGATTTGGAGAGAAATGGCTTATAAGACTTGATAAATATAGTTTTTTACTCCATAATATCTTATAGTTCAATGGTGTCAACGATGCCTTAAGGTTCAAAAAAGCATTCCGCATTTAAAATATTCCTTCGAGCAAACATCGGGTAGCTCGAGCAATTAGTATTTTTTTCGGAAATAATATTCGTTCACAAAACACATTTTAAATAACAGCATTTAATATCGCGGTTCATAAACGGCAAACAAACACACGTAACATATCACAAATGAAATAAATAACACACTTTTAAAACACGTGAACATACTTTGGAACTGGTTCAACCGAAAACTAAAATAACTAAAGCCAAAACACCACTTTTCACAGGTCACGTAACCACCCATTTAATTTACAGATTTAAAAATGGAACGAGAATGTTCTAAATTTTTCTTTAGCTAATTTTCAACCCGTACAGGGTTCTCATGCGATTTTAATATTAAGTGCAATCAGCTGCATACTTAATATTGTTACGTAATATTACATGTAGGTATAATGTTGCCGTTAATATTAGTAATTATTCCCTTAGCTCCGCTTCAAGTTATTATTCAAAACACGGACGTAATTAGAGTGCGGATATTGAAGATATTAATATCGAGTGAGTATTCTATGCGAAAAATAAAACTAGTGGGTCCTGGATAGGAAGGAGGATCCGAAGGATAGGATAGGATAATATGTGGATTGGAATGGTGACGGATGGACGGTCAATGAGTCTATTCTATTGGTCTATTCTGTCTGATCCAGAGAAAATTTACAATGACAGACAGAGACGAACAGATAAAAAAAATATTATTAGGTAGGTACTCTAAGCATCGGCAGCATATCTATGTATCAATAAGTTTATAAAGCTTTGTAGCCCTTTTTAACCGATTACGTCATAACACAAATCATTGATCGATTTCTCTTAAGGTTTTTTAAAGAGTGTGATCATTTAGGTCCAATCACAATTTAAAGCAAGCAAAAATTCCCACTTAACTCATAACTTTGCCTTTGAAAATTTGGCCTATCTAATGTCTATAGGTAATGAAAAACAGCGTAACACCGTAAGATGAACTCATCTCAGCTATAAATATTCTTTCTTCAATGTTTTATTTCTCCTCACCTGTTCTTATCGCAAAACGTAAAACGTCGCCTCTGCGCTTGTTCTATTCGTTAATATTTTAATGGACACTCCATTAAAGTGTTCGTTTCTTAGCCGGTTTCTTGTACGCTACAATGCGTTTTTAACTAGCTCACTTAAAGACCACGAGAAAACTACTTTTAATCTAAATAAACAACCATTTCTTGCCTTTGTGGATTATAAACGACTTAAAGTGTGTACAGAAAGAATTTATATTTGCTTCTCGGAAAAAACAACGAATTTAATATTGTATTGTGACATTTACTTCAGTTAATTTTAAGAGTTAATTTCAATTACATTGATTGAATTAGATTTGTATTTGTGAATAACGTATTATTGAACTGATTTTCTATTGAAGTCTAGTTACTAACCTACACCTACTACACCCTGTCTTTTTGATTGATCCTTTCAATATTCAACATCATCTTCTTCCAAAAACCTGACCAAGGCCGTATAGGATTTGAACCCAGGACCGCTGCTAAGATATTGAGACTTTCAAGCGAGCTCTCGTCGCGGACAGCACTTTACAAAAGACCTCGGAATGGTTCGAGATTATTATTATAGACGAACGAATCCGAGTATGAACATTGTACTTGTAAAATCGGTAGAATGTATCACACTCATTGTATACTTATGTTATGTATGACACTCACGAATCATTCAGTGATAAATCTGATATCTTTCCGAGATTTCAAACATTGAATAAAACCCGTAATTTTTTTTTCTAATAAAATTTAATTATCGGAAAACCGATTGCACGAGAAATCTATTTATATTTTCTCATCGCTAGCATCGAGGACGTCTTATAATCAAATTTTGCGATATAAGTTATGACGTCATGACTTAGTAATAAAAACGAAATGTTTAATTAGACACAGTATTCATCAAATACCAAAATTCATTCCGTGATTTGTGGCAGATCCCTAATTAGTATGCACCGAATTTAAGGTCGGGTACTGTCCTTGTATAAGTTAATTGATTTTATACGGGATGAAATACAATTTGTATAGGCAAGAGCAAGAACTATTATTGTTTATACAGAATTGTATAGGATAATCTATATATATAAAACTCTTGCGTTACTGATTGATTGACTGACAGACATCGCACAGCCGAAACTACTGAAATGAAGAAGCTGAAATTTGGCATGTATGTTCCTTGGGGAGTGTAGGGGAGCACTAAGAGAGGACTTTTGGAAATCCACCCCGAAGTTGGTGAAATAGGGGGACGTGAAGTTTAAACGAATCCACGCGGGCGAAGCCTGCGGGCGGAAGCTAGTTAGGTATACAATAAAATGTTACAATTAAACGCAAGTGGCGTTAAACACTCTGTTTAAACGAAGTTAGAGCAGACGCTAAGAGATGGTGGCTATAATAAAGGCGTGAGAAGAGCTGTGCATCAAGTCTAGCGATAGATCAGCGACACCTTGTTGTCCTTTCCATAGACAAATGTGCCCACGCACCATAGCAGTCTTTCGCATTACAAAACAAGAACAAAGAAATGACGTTATTCATATATACTCGTATTAGTGAAGTTGACAGTCTAAAAACGGACATTATGAAAGCGCGCGTTTCATAACTCCCAAAAGTATACCAAGTGTAATTCTATACAAGCACGGTTACTCGAATCAAAACTTTAAAATTGCTTAAATAAAATACACTTTTAAAATAACGTTACACAAGAGTCTCTGTCCCCATATCTTCCCATTAATCCATATCGTATCGCGAATTGAATAATTCAATTAATCTCATAATTAATAATTATATATTATGCACCCGTTACGTTTGTCCAATGAATTTATCGGTCTGTTTCAATTCAATCCGAACATAAACCTCCGGGGAATGTTGGTTCAGGGTTATTAAGTATCAACATTAATGGAAGTAATTATTTTTTGGATCGTAAATTGATTTTCCAATTTTCCTCGAACGCGTAAATATTAAAATGAATTGACAAACGAGTTTTAATTACTAATATTAGTGACATAGAGATGTCGTTGTGAAGTGAAAGAGTTCTGACAACAATTCTTGACGTGCTTTGAACACGCAACATTCTGAGCTTCTCACACCTACACATAACTTATTTATATTTGCCTCCTTCCTTTACTTCATTTGTCATTTGACCTTTTGACTTTGCAGTGTCATGTACGCCTGTATTGTGCCTGTACCTATTTACCTCTAGTGCTGTCCTAATCGTCTTTTGGGTTGCCTGGAAGAAATCGCTTTAAAGCGATAAGGCCGCCCATTGTTTATGTTACTTTCTTGTGCGTGTGTATGTGTATTTTGTTTTTTGGTGTAACAACAATAAAGTGTTAAATAAATTAATAAATAAATAAATAACAGATAGCTGTTTGACATAATATATTGGAGTTTTCTGTTTTATGTTGATGTTCTAAATTTTTGCACATTAAACAAAACTTGACGTCGAGTTACTGTTGTTGCGAAGTTATTTTATAAACTAGGCGAGAACTTAAAGCAATCTGCGCTTTTAAGCTTGCGTCGAAACGATTCTAGTTTGAGATCTAGACTTTATTATCATAATGTATGCTTGTTTCTTGGAAAAGAAAACAATTTTATGTTAATAAAAATCCATGCGGAAACTGCGGTAGTGAAGTAGTAACGGAGGTGTTTTATACTGTACTAAAATATCAGGAACAGGATCATCAAAAAGTAGTAAGATGAGGTGTGACATCTGACGGATAGTTTATGAATTATCTCTACTTATGGATTTTGAAGTGGATTACTTTTTTTAAAAAGTTTGTAATTTTTATCTATGAATAATCAAAGTTAAAGTAGCTTATCCACTTCCCGATCCACAGAAACATATGTATGTACGTTGATGCGTCTAGACTAGACATTAGCGGTTAGTACATATGTACGTATCCGTCTAGACTCTAGACTTTTCAATAGGGCCCGATGTTGACGCTGGAGCAATAACACTCGACGTGAACTCTCAGAACTTGTTTGTCGAAGTAAGGGCATCAAGTGCTCGCAACTCTTAATGTTAATACAAACTATTCGATAGCTCATAAAACTTATCTGTTATTTTCCTTTCTTAACGCACTTATGTGTTTATATACTACTAGCTTCTGCCGGCGGCTTCGCCCGCGTGGAATTCGGTTATAGGGGGAGTCCCCCGAGTACCGGACACTTAAGGTTTTTAAAGAAAATAGTGTAAAATAATCATTTTTTATTAATTTGCTTGTTATTTAAAACCTCTTAGTAATATTAGGAATTAAACTAAATCAACATAAACGATTATTAATGACTAATTAAGCACTAATAGGAACTATTAATTGAACATAGTTTTTGGTATCATTGAAATTTGGCACATAGTACCGGACAGGTTTAATTTCAAACCCCTATGATCGGACAACATCCAAAACTTAAACTTATAAATTCTTTTTAATACAAAATAATCAGTCATGAATACGTTAAACATTCTAAACCACTTAATCATCATAAACTTTGAAATAAAATAGACAAATAAACATAAGCATTAACAATTCAAGAATTTGAAGAGAATTAAAATAATTTGCAATGATCACAAATATAAGCATCTTAGCACTCTGGGATATCAGCACAAGCCTCATGTGCCCAACCCTTACACAAGCCGCATTGGATCCAGTCTTCATCATAGTCTTCACAACACACAACACAGGAATATTTCACTTGCTCACTTGGCATGCAACGGTCAGCTAAGTCTTTGATGTGACTTTCTAACAGATCCTCGTACTCATCCGAAAACGTTTTCTTGAATCTTCCCATGACAGGTTTGAATACAGCCTCTTTACCTTCTTTCAATAATTTCACTTTATCAAACAAAGTGCTTTTAGGTACACAAAACCGCTCCGATGCTTCCCTTATGGTCATGTTTTGATTCATCACCTTGTCGATCGCTAATTTCAGATTTTCTGACTCCCATTTGCCCTTTTTTTTCTTCTCCATTCTGTCAAATGACCTGCAAAGATAAATAATAGCAATAGTAAAGTTATAAAGCAAAGCTAGGTACTCAATTTCGTCAAAATAAATTTGTCCGGTAGTAGGGGATCGTTAGATGTCCGAACTTAGGGGTTAAAAGAACCGTAATAAAATTTCGATAATAATTAAATTTGTTATGACATCCAATACCAAAATAATATTAATGTAAGTATACTCACCAATTAATAAATGGGAGCTAACACATACAATATATTCTCACCAATAAATGATTTACGACTTGAGAAATGTTACTCGATGCAACGGTCTCGTGCGGACAATATGTTACGTGCGCTCTGTACGCCGCGTCGGACGAGACTGCGGCCGCCCGCGCCGTCGGGGAGTTACAAACGTCAAGGCCAATATGTACTCATGCAAAACATCGACCAAGAGCGCGAAATCGTGTTTGTACAGGTTTTGTCCGGTACTATCTGCTGTCCGGCGCTAGGGGGATTCCCCCTATCGCAAAACGGGAAGGGGCAGGGTGTCAGTTAAGTGGTTTAGATTTTTCATACAAACTTTCATCCCCTATTTCAAGCCTTTAGGGGTTGATTTTTGAAAAAAAAGTAGCCTATGTTTGACTCTGGGTCTTCAACTATTTTCATTCTGAATTTCATCCAAATCGGACCGGTGATTTAGCCGTGAAAACGTCATAGACAGACAGACAGACTTTCGCATTTATAATATTAATATGGATGCTTGTATGTAAGAGAATCTTTCACCGATTTCAAAATAATTTATAGGTTGTAAAACTGAAATCACGCTTGTATGAAGCTTACAGTAGTATAAATGTAATGCAATTATTATAGGAGTCACTGTGTCGGTATCTGTTGATTCAACAGTGTTGAGGAGTAACTTTGCCTGGAGGCAATTCTGAGCATGCTATTTGGCCACATTCTATTTATATCGGCCCTTGACCCCTGTGTAAAATCAGCTTTTTTTTAAAATTAAGCTGAAAGTTTCCGTTACATACATACGAGGAAACGAACACGTACATATTCGAAAACGGATGCTTTTCATTTTTATGGTCTTATTTAAATTTTGAACGAGACCTAACGAGTGATTTTTGGATTATACCTCGTAATGTATATTTAATTGAATTTGACTATATTTTTGATGATGTTATTATTAATTGATCTTTTTGATTTTGAACAGTCTCTTTATGTGTATATGCTGATCGGTTGTCTTTGTAATTTAAGTTATTTAATCCCGTCTTATTATTTTGTGAAGAAAACATACTCAATCATAAGCTTTTCAAACCGAAACTAGGCCGGTTACTAGATAATAAAACCTAATACATGCTTTGTTACTTCATTACTAACACAGATTAAGATAACTTGATATAACGAAGTCTGTTTATGATGAAAATATTCGTGTTCTACTCTTTCTAGACAAAGGTTCACTCGTAACTCGTAAACTAGTAGGTACAGAAACTAATGAGTTCATTTTCCACCTACCTTCAAAGTTCATTATCACAAAGGATGCTGAAAATTCCTGAAACACTGAGGTACAAAACGTGTAGCGGTTCACCAACTACATTGTATTTTGTACTAAGTAATAAAGAGCAAACGATAAAATATTGAGGCGAAAAAGAGGCGAAGTTCATTCTATTTTTTTTATAAATTCTATATAATACATCTTTATTAATAAACGCCAAAACACTCATAGTCATATCTTAGGATTCCCTATCGTAGCTGTAGCTGGCATGGACAATACAAATAACTAAACTTTTAAAGACAGTTGAATTTATATTCGTCACATTGTTTAAAACATATTACAAATCCTCATCATCGTAAACATGCAGTAAATGATAATGGAGAACGGGTACTGCCGTCTCGACTCCGAAACTAATTTATTATTTCAAAGTGTTACATTGTGTCATATTGTCACAAATGCAGGATAGTTCATAAGCAACTTATATAAGGGTGTTTATTGTTTTATTTATTAATTTCACTACTACGTTAATTATGCAATATTTTCCAAAACATTAGCTTTCTCACTCCTTTATACTTTTCAGCCCGCGTAATTTTCGTAGAAAGCATTAATTTTGTGCTTTGCTTATAATTAATTACATATTAATAATAAACAATTATATAATATTTTATTAACATAAATTAATCTTAGAATAACGTCTAGGAAATTATTGTTGCCATCACTCGTAAAAACCGTACACATTAGACACATAAGTTTTTCTCTTTGACGACCATTTTTGTCAATTTTTATTGCAACAACATCAAACGCGACCGATACATCGTCGGACAAATCGAATCGAAATGAAAGAAACAGAAGCCGATACAAGCAACAACAAACCCACCGAGCAACAAGCGACTATCGATCGTGTGTCGCCCGCCTAATCGAATGGAACACCTGAATGGAATACGGCACAAAAATAAACAAGTCGTGATTTGTGTGAAGTGAATTGGCTCGGAAGGCGATAGCGTTATATGAGGGATTGTTTCTCGCTGGGCATTTGTTTTCGTATTTATAAGGATTCCTTTGTCGCTGCGATTTCTCGCTCGGATGCTTGGAGAAAATTACTTCGGCGATATATATATACGATACGCACTCGAAGGTTAGATCCATCTACATAATATCTACTCAGCATGAAGTGTAGTTTGCTGGCGTTGAGTGGGCTGAAACTCAATTGATAGTTAATATGTATATTAACGCCAGTCGTACGGACTAGCAGGACTCGTAGTGGATGAAATGAGAGAAGAGCAATATTCCAGAGTAGGTACTAAAAGGGGAGCCCAGAAAACAATTATTTACTGTTTAACTTGTTTATTTTAATCATTCAAACATACATCTTTTTCCATAGTAAATATTCGTGTTCTCTTTATGTCTTCGTCTGACAGTTGTATTTTTAATATCCTTTTATAAGTAAACGGCCTGTTACTCCTTCTTGTTGACATAATTAGTGATTGTCCAAAAGGAGTTCCTTACAGTCGGCCTTCCTGATACACTTCGCGACCCGCAAAGTTTAGTTCATCATTATATTCCATTTATTTAGCTGAAAATAAACTCACCTCTGAAGGTGATTTACTGAAAAGCAAAATTAAATTAAAACCAAGTCTTCTTAATGACTTGTTTAAGTAAGTCTTCTTAATGACCTACAACACCAAGTCTTCTTAATGACTTGTTTAAGTAAGTCTTCTTAATGACCTACAACACCAAGTCTTATGACTTGTTTGAGTAAGTCTTCTTAATGACCTACAACACCAAGTCTTCTTAATGACTTGTTTAAGTAAGTCTTCTTAATGACCTACAACACCAAGTCTTATGACTTGTTTAAGTAAGTCTTCTTAATGACCTACAACACCAAGTCTTCTTAATGACTTGTTTTAGTAAGTCTTCTTAATGACTTACATGATATTATGTTGAACTTATAGTACTTGATCAAATACCAATATAAAATTCTTAATGGTTTATAACGGATACAGAGCTCGATCGATTTAAATAGCTTATGACAATAATTGGTTATTAATCATTAATCATACTTCTTTAAGTTAAACAAATTAATATGCTGACTTCTTAATGTCAATAAAATAAAAGTCGGATTTCTTAATGTCCATAATTAAGTTATAATACGGACTTCTTAATATCCGTGAATAGTTATATTATATTAATCAGACTTCTTAATGTCGATTAATGATTAATGCTTAATTAACTTCTTAATGTTAATCAATTTCATATATTTTATTGCGATATTTATTGTGAATATATTTTAGTTTTTATAATTATATAATTAAAGTTAATACAAGTAGCATGCTTTGAATTTGAATCATGAAACAATTTCAACTTATAAGTATTTGCGGTCACCATGATGACATTACATATAACGCCTCTCAAGGCTCAGAGGTACCTCTGTGTTACATAACAATATTGATTAAGATATTAAAAATCATTGTCATTGCTAATATTGCATCGAATCAACTAAGTCAGCAATAGCTGTATCTGTCTCCGAAGACAATAATTTTTAAAATCTTTAAAATTTAACGTCATACCCATGTCACTGATAATACGAAAAGGCAAACGTTTTTTTTTTTGTAATTAACCAAAGCAAATATAACATATTTATAACTTATGTCACGAACAGCCTCCGATCATATATAATTTATACTCATTTTGTTAGGGTAAATAAATCAAGAATAGCAAGAACGATCATATTATTAAGTTATTACGAGATTATAGACGATTAAACAATGAAATTATTTTTATAATTTTAGCAATAATTTAACGCGCTCTATATGGGGCGAGAGGGATAGTAATCAAATAAAGGAATATGAATTTCTTTGCCATTTGAGACTACGGCTTATACACTTCCCAGCTGAATTTAACATATGTGCTGATAGGATGTGTACAGACAGCCGCCATAAGATGTTAATAGATAACCTGTACAAACATGTAATAGATATACTTACTGAGAGTGCTAAAAACTGTTATAAAGAATTGTTAACAAAAAAGGGAAAGAGAATAATAGGATGGAACAGACACGTCGGCGTCCACCTGCCTAGGGTCTTGACACTTCTGTTCAATCTTTGCATGAGTCACTCACATCTACCCGATGACCTTTTGAGGACAATTGTTGTGCCAATTATCAAAAATAAAACTGGGGATGCCTCAGATATGACGAATTATAGACCAATATCATTGGCTACTGTGATCGCCAAGGTACTGGACAGTTTGCTTGATGGATACCTCGAAAAATATTTAAAAGTAAACGATGCACAGTTTGGTTTTCGGCCAAACCTATCCACGGAAAGTGCTATATTTCCTCTCAAGCAAACTGTTCGGTACTACACTGATAGAAGTACACCGGTCTATGCCTGCTACCTGGACTTGTCCAAGGCATTTGATCTGGTGTTTGCTGTGGGAAAAGCTGGAGAGGGAGACCGCCCTACCTAACGATGTGACGACAATTCTACGTACATGGTATAGAAATCAAACCAACACAGGGCGGGCTCCTACTCAGGGCGTGTATGGGTTGGAGTGCGGAGTGAGACAAGGGGGGATTACCTCTCCGAAGCTCTTCAACCCATATGTTAACCGTCTGATCGAAGAGCTTAGTAGCACTGGAATAGGGTGCCATATTGATGGCGTTTGCATCAATAACATAAGTTATGCTGACGATATGGTGCTTCTAAGCCCGTCGACTGGAGCTCTGCGTAAATTATTGCGCATCTGTGAAAGGTATGCGAAGTCCCATGGGCTTAGATACAATGAAAGCAAGAGTGAGTTTATGATCTTCAGAACGGGTAATAAGCGAGTTCTAAACGCACCTCCCGTCTCAATTAATGGTACTCCTCTTATGCGACTTTCGCATTTTAAATATCTGGGCCACTGGGTTCCCGAGGACATGAAAGATGTCTTTGATATTGAACGGGAACGCAGGGCGTTGGCCGTCCGTTGTAATATGCTGGCTCGTAGGTTTGCTCGTTGTACCGCTGAGGTAAAGGCGACGCTTTTAAAAGCATACTGCCACTCTTTTTACACGAGCAGCCTGTGGGTCAGCTACACGCAGAGGACGTACAACTCTCTGCGTGTACAATATAATAATGGGTTCAGAATGCTGATGGGGTTGCCGCGCTTTTGTAGCGCCTCCCTCCTAAACCGCTTGCGCGACAGCACCAACACCACACTGGGCACACTAGTGGACAGGTGGGACTCACCATTTCTCAGGCACTGGGTAAGTCTACATACACGTGGTGCAGTACAGACTGTGCCTGGGCGTGGAAACCCCCATTTCCAGTCCCCGGTTTAGTTAGTTTATAAGTCTTATTTTGTCAGTATTTACTAACCCCTAGATATAAGTACAAAATGTTACTAACAAATATTGGCCTGAACCTGAAATAAAGAATTATTATTATTATAAAATCAAAATGATGACGGCACCGATACCTCAAGCACTACCTATCAGGTAGGATATTACGCTTTTAACATGACACTGTCAAATCGGCATGATTTTCAATCCACCAAATCTATTTATAACGATATTAGGAAAGACCCTTTTTTTTTGAGCAAGTGACTGACTTACATTTATTTACCAAGACCTACCAAAATTTAATAAACCGTAGGTACACATTATGACAATCATAGGTAAATGTTAATAGTAACATAATATTTAGAGATAGATTTATTTATCTAATATTCGGTGTATCATGCATTACTTGTCACCTGTTCAATTTCGAGATTTTAACTTCAAACACTCGTCTTTAGTATGACCAGTTTTATTACAATAACTACTTTTTTTTATTTTTAGTAAAACAATCATTTTCAACATGACCCCGTTTCCTACAAAATGAACAGACTAAATTGTTTTTATCTCATTTGTTTTGTACTTTAGTCATACATTCAGATGTAATATGGCCAAGACCCTTACAAATGTAACATTGAGGTTTGTAAGTGTAACTGACTTTTTTCTGACGTTCAGCTTCATTTAGAACCGGGTGAGCAAATGATGATAAATATTTCCAGAGCGTTGGAGGATCGTGACATCTAGCAGAAATAGCGCCAACTTGTATCAAATCATTGTTAAGAGTTCCTATGATAGCTTCCGTAATCAGTGACTCGGGTAATCCACATGCGTTACCTAAAGCTAATTTATTATAAAAGAATTGTATATAATCTTGATCAAAGCGTCTTAATGCATTGACCAAGTCTCGCATCATATTTAATCTACTACGATTGGAAGGAAAAGCTGTTAACAGCATTGCCCTCCAATCGGACCAACTTAAATTTGATTCACATATAATTGCTCATACCATAGTCGAGCATAACCCTTCATCTTAGAAGTGCAATTAAATTTAAGAGTCTTTTCATCCCAACCATACATATTAGAAATGCCTTCTACTTTTCTTATCCATTGCTCCATAGTGGTTATTGATGTTTGTGGGTCAAACTCTGGCAATGGATCACTACGGCCCACATATCGAAAAGTCGAAGAACACGATGATGGTCCAGGCATAAAATAAGTATACCCCGGTAATGATATATTTTGTCGAGATGCATCATTATCATGGCTTTCAGCCAACGACTGTGTCATATGTGATGGAATTCTGTCATTGTTGGATACCACCTGATCGATCTTATTGGACGGTGTTGATGTAGACGGTACCTCATTAGGTTCAGATAATTTACGGGTTTCGACCGCCTTCAATAATTTACGGCGTAAATAAGCTTCCCGATTATCATCATTATTTTTACATTTCTTATGACGGCCCATTGTTCGTGTTTAAAATTTTCAACTTTGACATAACAAAATCTTTACTCAATTCAAAGTATGTAAATGCATTTTATCAGGACTTACGTGAGTTATTTCCCGCTTCTGAGCTAAAAGGGGAGCCCAGAAAACAATTATTTACTGTTTAACTTGTTTATTTTAATCATTCAAACATACATCTTTTTCCATAGTAAATATTCGTGTTCTCTTTATGTCTTCGTCTGACAGTTGTATTTTTAATATCCTTTTATAAGTAAACGGCCTGTTACTCCTTCTTGTTGACATAATTAGTGATTGTCCAAAAGGAGTTCCTTACAGTACACAAAATAAACTCTTATTTTTGTAGTTGTAAGATTTTATGTTACAAAATTTAAAAATGCTTTGGGTTTTCTCGCGTATACATATAAAGGGGGGCCTTTATTATATAATTTTATAATTTTTTTTATAAAAAAAAATTTACATAATATATTTGCCATGTAAAGAGAGCGATTAGTTACAGCTTTATCATAAGTGTAGATAGATATGGATAGATAAAGTTTTCATAGAGACCTATGTATAATGAATAATAAAGTAAAGTAAAGTAAAAGGAGCCGGTTTCACTTTTTTAGAGGCGACCATCTCAGACCTCAGGGGTAGCAACGCATCTGTGACCGAATTGGAACAAGACTCATACTAACAATAACTAATTGGACTATTACTAACATTAACTAACAGGACTAATTATCACTAACATACCCTGTCCTCGCTCTTATTAACAAACTAACCAACTAATATTCTAACACCATCTACTAACTGGACTAACCATCCTAGTCCCTTTGAGTCTAGTTCTAGGTCGGTCACAGTTGTTATGGGCGGCAGGGGAAGGGTGGTACTGCATGCTCGTTTGCTATCTTAACTCCATAAAAAAAAAAAAAAAAAAAAAAAAGAGTCCAGGTTTCCGTAAGTGAATGGTAATTTCTGTCGACTCGAGACGTTCGGTCAAAATATCATATTCAATTGAGTCAACTAAACGAAGCTGACTCCCGAGTTAAAGTAAAGGTGACTCGTTTAAGCTCCAGAGCATTCATACATTCTATTTTTAAATGGATCTACCATTTAAAAATAGAATGTGAATCTATAAATATTTCAAATTATGTTCCTCATTCACGTTCCATTTCTAAATGCTAGATTCTATTATTATTTCAGCTGAAAATTGAGTACCAGGTTTTGGATTACATTAATAACCCATTCTCGCTTCGCCTCAGTAAACCCGTACCTATCAGTACACACGCGAACCATTGCTACACGTGTACATACATATGTATGTATTTAAGGCATTATATTATTTTACATTTGATCTTAGTTTATCGTTTTAAAGGATAGTTTTTATTGCTCTATAAATAACAAAAACTCTCCACAATAGTTATAATCCGCATAAATACCGACAATCCATCGATTACTAGGTATCTACTATTAAAACGCAGTGGCTGTTCCATAGACTAATTTATTGCTTCTTAAAACCACAAGCAACAGACACAAGAGTATGACATCCATAGATATTATAAGGTAATGTGCCACAGATAAACTACCTACAATATTTTGTTACAAATAAAATAAAATCTTAATATCCTCCCTTAACAAAATAATGTAAAACCCAAAGGTAGACTATATTTCTGAAATGCCTAATAATTTTAGGAATTTATAATGCTTATTAGTACAGACACTTTTTGTTAATAAATCTGCAGGCATATCAGAAGTTGACACATACTCTACATTTATTTTATTATTAATAACACATTCTCGTATGAAGTGGTGACGGATATCAATGTGTTTTGAACGTCTGTGGAATAATGGATTAGCAGCTAATTTTATAGAGCTTTGGTTATCACTATACAAAACTATAGGTATCTCATTATCCAATACACACATTTCATTCATTAGGTTTTTAATATAAATAGCCTCCTTACAGGCTTCGGACAGGGCCATATATTCGGCTTCAGTACTGGATAATGCAACTGTTCTTTGTTTCCTAGATTCATAACTAATTACACATCCTGCCAAAATAAAACTATACCCAGTATATGACCTCCTATCCATAGTACATGACGCCCAATCTGCATCAACATAGCCATGAAGATTAGTATCATCTTTCTTAAAAACTAGACCATATTTTTTAGTTCTCTTTAAGTATCTTAACAATCGTTTTAAGTGTTTCCAATGTGTCTCATTAAAGCAGGTATTAAACTGACTCAGGCAACTTACACTATATGCAATATCCGGCCTGGTAAGAACCGATAAATACATTAATGACCCTACTAACTGCTGATATGGAAACTTTTCACAACATTGATTATCAACAGGTTTTTCTAATTTAAGATTTGTTTCCATAGGGGTATCTGAGGTATTACATTCACTCATATTAAATCTAGCTAACACATTATCTATGAATGACTCTTGATCTAAAGTTACACAGTTTTTACTAACCTTTACATTAATACCTAGACACTGCTTTATCTGGCCTAAATCTTTAATTTTATATTCACTTTCTAAAACATATTTTAATTCTTGGTAAGTAGTTTCACAGTTATAAAATACAAAGAAATCATCTACAAAGAGTGCTACATAAACTTTGACACTGTTATGACATTTCATAAATAAACATGGTTCATATTTTGACTTATGATAACCTAGCTTTAACAAACTTTGTTCAACCCTTATATACCATGCTCTTGCAGACTGCTTTAACCCATATATTGCTCTATTTAATTTGAATACTTTATCTTTACAATTACTATACTGCAAACTTTCTGGTAATTCCATAAACACACATTCATTAAGATAACCGTTTAGGAAAGCTGTGGGAACATCTAGGTGATTCATTTTAAGATCATGAAGTACACTAACAGCAAATAATAATCTTAGAGTACTATACCTTAACACAGGTGAATATGTCTCATTAAAGTCCACTCCCTTGACTTGGGTGAACCCCTTTGCCACAAGTCTTGCCCTGTAACGCACTTCACCTTCACTATTTAATTTTTTCTTGAAAACCCACTTATTTTTTACCACTGTACCAACATTAGGTCTGTCCACCAACTCCCATGTATTATTGTCACTAAAAGATTGTAACTCTTCTTTCATTGCTCTCTCCCAATGCTCTTTTTCAGGACCATCTAGAGCTTCACGTACAGAAATTGGTTCACTTATCACATCTTCAACACACATGTTGCAGCAGTTGAAACGAGCTGGTTTACGACGAACACGTTTTCCCGGTACATCAACAACATTTCTCTCAGAAACAACCTCCATTTCATCTGATGTCAAAGGTTCAAAAAACACTTCATCAGAATCACTTGATGACTCGCTGGCAACATATGTACTATCGTCTATCTTCTCAGTCTGCATTGATTCATCTACACTGCTTGACTGGTCGTGACCTAGTACCGCCTGGTCTATACTTTGAGGTAGATGCTTCTCATCAACAGGAACATTTATTTCATCTTTATCATCCTCCATAATTACAACGTCTCTTGATGTAATTACAGTCCGGCTTTCTGGATTATACAAACGATAGCCCTTAATATTTTCTGGGTATCCTACCAAGTACATCTTTTGAGCCTTTTTGTCCCACTTTTTGCGACGTTCCTTTGGCACATGGACCATAACTGGACTACCAAACACTCTTAAATGGCTGAGGTTCGGTTTTCTGCTCGTCCACATTTCAAATGGGGTAGTATTTCTATCCAGAACTGCTGCTGGTGATCTATTTTTTAAATACACCGCTGTATTCACAGCTTCAGCCCATAACTGCTTACTAAACTGAGCATCAAACAGGAGACATCTCGCCTTTTCCACAATTGATCTGTTATAACGCTCACACAGCCCATTTTGTTCTGGTGAGTAGGCAGCACTTTTCTGATGAACTATGCCATTATTCTTCAAGTAACTTTCCATTTCTGCAGAACAGAACTCTCCACCGTTGTCTGATCTAAATATTTTTATTTTTGTGGATTTCTGGTTCTCTACTTGTTCTTTAAATTCCTTAAAATACTTGAAGGTTTCATCTTTTGTCTTTAGAAAATAGACAAAACACATTCGGCTGTAGTCATCGACAAATAAAAGATAATAACGAGAATTAGCAAGTGATTTGTTTTCCATGGGTCCGCATAAGTCAGCATGGACCAATTCCAGAACTTTGGTTGTCTTACTTGAACTGTTAGGGAACGGCAGCCTTGTTTGCTTACCCTCACAGCAAACAACACAACTCATCTTGCTTGCATCACATTTGTCTTGGTAAGTCACACCTTCTACAGATCCATGTCTCATTTTTTCTAAGTCATTAGAATTTATGTGACCTAATCGTCTATGCCAAGTCGTACTCGAAGTCTGTACTGCAGCTGCCAATATCTGCTCAGACTTTGCAATGTTTAATCTGTACATATTATTCTTTAAACTAGCTTCACCGATGCATTCATTCTGAGCGTTGTAAATGTAACATCCATGTTTGTTGAAGGATACTCTGTTACCATTTTCAACCATTCTGCTCACTGATAACAAATTTGTGGTTAGACTAGGCACGCACAAAACATTGTTCACTTTTATCTCATGCTCTGTCCCTTTAACACATGTAGTAAGATACAAATCACCAGAGCATTGAACTCGTACGCTTGTCTGGTTCGCCACTATGATTTCCTTAATTACCGGTGCATATGTAGTGTTCGACAACATATTTTCGTTCGTTACTAGATGACAACTCGCTGCTGAGTCTACATACCACGCTGCCCTAGTGCTTGAATGGCCAATCGACCATTATTAAAATTTTACAGGAGACGTTTTTTTTAATTAGTAAAGGTTAATATTAAAAATTTTACTAAAACCTTTTATGAATTAGATACATGAATCATTTATTTACGTATATTAAAATAGTAATTTAAAATAATAATAATAGTAATGACTATTTTTCATTTTATTGTTGGAGATTGGCTAAAACGTCTCTAACAAAATTTTGTTCATGGAGATTGAGCACAGTGACATGGAGATAGAGCCCTAAAAGTAACATGCACGTTTTGTGCTTATTTGTCCAAACTACCATCATTGGTGCAATACAGTATGTTCAATTTTATACCACATTTTTCTGTACATGACTTGTTACAAATATGAATACAAGACTTGACTCCGACAAGACTTGGTTTAGTGTCATGAATTTAGGCTATGTTTTATACTATAAAATCGTATATAAAATTGTATAAATTGTAACTACAGGTCGGGGGGCCCCGAGTCCCGCGGCCCTAAGACCTTTCATATTATGTTGTTTTATAAATTGAATCAAAATGTGTACTACGAAATAAAGTCCTATTTCGTTTTTTAAGCTTTTGTGGGGGTATAATAGAAGGGGGGGGGGGGGGGGTTATAAGAGGAATTCTAGTGAGGTCTAGAGTAATAGATTCAAATGTGTAGGTATACTTGCACGTAGATAAATGAAAAAACACATAGTAATTAAAGAATTTATTACCCGACTGCGTCAGAAGGAGGGTTATGTTTTTCGAGTGTATGTATGTTTGTATGTATGTCCATTTATTTGTGACGCCAAACAGCCCAAACGGTTGAACGGATTTCGACATATGAGGAATCGCTGAATTCGTCAGAACTGTGAAAGTGTCATAGGCTATATGAATTTTCAAAATGGCGCCCGAAAGTGGAAGAAAGAGGGGATAATCTTGAGTTTTTTGTTATATTAGCAATATGGGTATCAAATGAAAGATCGTGAAAAGACCTTTTCAAAAATATATATATCATATAACGTTTAGGCACACGTTTTAACACAAATTGTCAAAAACCATCCCAAAAAGTAGAATTTTTCGGTGAAAACACTAAAAAGTCTGAAATAAAATTATTATTATAAAAACAAAAAACCCGACTGCTTACAAAAGAACTCCGAAGAAAAAACAAGTGTCACAATATCAACATAAAATACTTCATGGTGCTGCAGGCGGGGACAAACAATACTGTTACCTACGGGTAAAAAAAGATTTATCACAAGTATACTACTCTTGTGCCCCCGACTCCCAACACTCCGACATAAATCCAAGTCCTAGTTTTTATTATTACTTCACATACTACATATTAAAATCATCCTGTGTACAACACCTAAGTAAATACAATAAATATGAACGAATTAAAACAACAGAAAATCGATAAAATCTCAACGTATCTATCAAAATCCACTTTACTTAGTTTAATATACTTTGTCCCGTTTTTTTTCTTACATTTTGAAACAAAAAAACTGTGTTTAAACAATATAAAAGCTTAATTTTGTTAAAGTAATGCTGCTAACTCTAAAACTAAGCAAAAAATAACAAATCAAAATTGCGTCACGTGATTTCGGAATGCTTCGCCGTGATTGGTCAATCGATGGAGATTGGACAAACAAGCACGTAAACTGATATTTGGATGCGTTCATTTGAGCAAAATAAGGACATACACCACTCAAGCACTTAAAACAAATTTTGTATGGGAGATTGGATATTTTGTTTTTGCTAAATAATAGAAGTTAGGTCAATAATAATAACAAAAAATATATATTGTAAGGCGCGTAATCAAAATTGCTATAGTTTGAAATAAAAAAACGATTTTGACAAAATTGGTCGATTGGCCATTCAAGTACTAGGGCAGCGACCAGTCATTTCTATTAAATTCACTAGACATAAATACTGCGCTAAAAGCATTGGTCTTTCCTTTTTCCGCAATTGCCGCTTGATTTTGACATTGATTTTTATAATGGCCAACCTTTTTACACGCGTAACAACGAATAACCTTTTTCTTGTAATTTTTAGAGTTGTCACTGACATTACTCGTTAATGGCGGCGCTCCATTGTTACTGTGCATCTTCCCGCGCTTTTGTTTCGCAATAAATGCGCTTTCAGAATTAACCTCAAATTCCGAACTCATGTCTAGTAATTTAGTTTTGATTGCATCTGAACTAATTTTCATGCCTGAATGCTCTATAGCCATTATCATAGGGCTAAACTTTTCAGGGAGACCTGCCAATAATAATGAGCCGATCCATTCATCGTTTATTTCGAATCCAGTACCTTTTAATTTCTGGGCGGTTTCCACAAGCTGTGTCACATAGCTGGTCATGGAGTCGCTGGTCTCTAAACGGATTGATATAAGGCTTCGAAGGAGACTGATCTTCCGCGTAAAACCCGAATCGTCGAAAAGAGATTTTAATCTGCCCCATAAATTGTGTACTGTAGGTTCATTTTTAATGTGAGAGTACAGAGATGGATCTATTGTCATGATAATTTTCGCCCTGGCCTTTCTGTCTTCTTGTTGAGTGAGGTTAATGGCGTCATTTAAACTTACGCCTTCCAGGATCATATAGTTCTCAACTGCAAAGGCCCAATCATCATAATTCTCACGCCCTCGCAATTTGGGTACGTTCACTGAATAACTTGCAGACATTTTCCGTTTAAAATACACTTTATTTTACACCGATAATTAATTTTTAATTAGGGACTGGGCCCATAACCTATTAAAACGCAGTGGCTGTTCCATAGACTAATTTATTGCTTCTTAAAACCACAAGCAACAGACACAAGAGTATGACATCCATAGATATTATAAGGTAATGTGCCACAGATAAACTACCTACAATATTTTGTTACAAATAAAATAAAATCTTAATATCTACATAGGTTTACACAGAAAACTCTGATAATTTTTAAATGGTATTCCGCAAAAGCAAATTTATTTGACAGGATGAAACAAATTCGTCATGAGTAATACCAATATACTCGTATAAATGTGATTATTATTTTCTCAACGAATTAAAAAATACAGTAACATAAAATTTCAACGAACGTGCTACGAAACGTCTACGGCGGCGTTCGATAGTGGAAATTTAACGAAACGTCTACGGTAAACGCTACGACAATGCTACGAGACCGCTACGTACAGTCAACATAATATTATTAAGTTTACACAAGTCGATGAAATTTTTGAAGTGAAAATGGAATTAATAGTTTAATTTAAGTACAGTTCAGAGATATAAAAATATAGTACATAGTTATTTATATAATTTCTCCATCAACTAACCGACGTAGCCCATGATCATTAGTAGTACTAAAGGCGTCAACGTATTTCTTAACGTTCAAGATGCAAGCCCTAAGTTAAAAGAAAAATAATTTTTGGAATAGAGAGAGAGATCTTGTAAAAAACTTTAAGTAATAAAATGAAGTATGTACAGTGGAGTGAAATGATGTTTACTCGAAGTGGCTTTTTTGCATAAACATTTAAAAAATCAAACTAAATCATTCCTTCAATCCTACAATGATTGGTGTAAGACAAAGGGGTAAGAAACTCCCAAATAGTTTCTTTTGTATTCACAGTCACTACTTTCAGCTCAACATCAAATTCACCTCAATCATCAATTTTTGATAAAAAAATATGAAAATCGGTTCACCCAGTAAAAAGTTAAACTAGGTAGGTACCTACCGGACATAATAATATACGAGTATAATCGGATAACAAAATAAAAAACAAAAATGAGCACTCATTACCCAATATTATCAACGATTACATAAAAGACAAATATTACCAACAAAACGTTTCGAATACGTTATTTGATTTATCTAAAGTATTCAAAGCGTCTGAACCCGATAGCGAAGTCGATCAAGGCATTGGGAGGAGTCGAGAGCTTCCCGTGAAGATATTGGAGTTGGTCTCGGTCAAGGTCAGGTATTCTGGAAGTCAAATGCTCTGGAGGCGAGACTCGATACGGACAAATTAATAACTTTTATAGTACCTAATGAAAGACAATAATATTGGGCATACTGTGAAATGTTTTAATAATGGACTTCAAAGTTTTAATGCATACAATAAATAAATAATTCGTAAAATAATGGGTCGTTTGAGTTCAACTCAATTCTTACTGTGCCAAATGTAAATAAAGAAATGTTATTACATATTTCATTTCTTGCGCAACTTAATTTACATTTAGGTTTAAGTAAAGGTAAGCAGTCAATTATGAATGGAATCTGTTTTATCTGCATGCAAGTAATAAAACAAATTTTTCATTTCCAAAAACAAAAAATAATAACACTTTTCGTAATTCATAAAATTGTTAAAAGAGTTCCCGTTAAACGCAAATAATTAAAAGTCATTTTTCGTGTCGAAAACGTGACACCAATAGTTGTTTACGAAATAAAAATATTCAGTGAAACGCCTCATATTACATTTTCAACATAAAAACTTTTAAAGCTAGCGAGCGTTATTTGGGACTGTTACGGTTAAATTAAAGGGAATATGTCGATGTCAATTTATTCTAAAATATAGACCTGGATCAAACTTTGATCACAGAGCATGTACACAATAAAATTTTAGGCTCGTATAATTTTTAGGCCCTTTTATTGTTCTGTATAATTTCATACGGTCGTATCCCTGTTTGTACTTGCGAAGAAGTTTTTGTGTGACGTCGACAAAACGTTTAGACACCAGAGACATCTTTGATATCTTGGTTAAAACAACAATAGGAGACAAGCATGATTTCTGTCTCTTAAACTCCTACTAACAATTTTAATGATTGACGATAATTTATTTTATTAATTAATATTTTTTGCATGCCGACATGGTAAAATATGAGGACTTCATATTGTATCTACTGACCAACTTTTGTAATCTTATTTACGCAAATAAATAATTTGAATTTGAACAATTGTTAAACAATTGCCGGTCGATTCAAACACTTACCTAACCTTACCGTCGGGGTTAATTGGGTGGTATAAGTCTAGCTACCTCGAATAGGAAGCTGATGGAATTTCTCGTCTTTTGTTCACCATGAGCGAGGGAGGTTTGACTTTCACGTGGATTCGAAAATGAACGGAATCCCGTAGAAGCTATTGCCATTATATAATATTTAACCTCTTCTAGCTTCCTATTTGTGGTATGTTAACAAAAGTAAAACAATCATTTTTTGTCGAATGATAACATAAAAAAGAAACAAAAATAAAGCTTTGAGGTTGTTTGGTAATAATACCCTCAGTTATAGACATTGATACACGAACTTCACAAATATATTGTTATCTGTATGTATATTCGTTAAAAAGTATTTAACAGGATATAGTATTATATCCGCCGTTAAAACGATTCTCTCTAAAAGCGACGGCTGATAAACATCACATTTTTAATTCAGTGGCCGTACTGCCAGTTTAAATTTTAAATAACTGCGACATATGTATATATCCCATATGTCGATGAGATTACATCCCGTTGGATATTTTGCTGCGGAAATAATATTTCGAGTATGAATTTACACGTAACGTGAGTGTCTCAGTATTATTGGGTCGTTGAATTCATATAACGTTGTGTCCTACGTGAGCGGCGAATACGACGCGACGCTGCGCAACACGACGCGATGCTACACGCGACAATGACAACGTCGCGTGTTGTCACACACTGTCACATAGGACTCAAGTAGGGATGATCACGATCATCGCGTTCGCAACATCGCGTCGCGTCGTTTTCGTCGCTCACGTAGGACACCGCCAGTGATCAAGACGATAATATTCGACGACCTAAATGGCGCAATGGTTAACACGCTGGATCGCTGTTCCGAAGGTCTTGGGTTCGATTGCCAGCTAGGCGGTTTGAATGGTAAGTTTAAACCCGTCTTGGTTGGGTGTGTTTCCTTGTCTACGTGTTGTCCATGGTCCACCCACGACACAGGGAGTTCTAATGTGAGGCTCCGGGTTGTATGTGTAGCGTTATTTATTTATTCATTTTGTTTTATATGTAGGTATTGTACATACGGTTATTAGGTAAGTCAACTTAAATTATATTGGTGTGTTTAAAGAATATATCAGCCGAAATATTATTACATGCATATATTTTTTAAACTCCTTGAAGATATGCAAATTATATTTCAATGAAATTTTTCCAACAATCACGTCTTTATTCTGACTCATTTTATTTAGTTACGTAAATATTTTGGGAAGAATATTATAAAATAACTTATCCACATAACTACACTTAGTTAAGAAAAACAAGTCTGAAAACTAAAATGGGCGATCTCGTAAAAATCTTTAATCCATCACTTTTTAAATTCAGATTCATACGAATTCAGAATGACAAGCTATTGGAATAAAACTGCAAGGAAACTACTGAGAGGGCTACATTAATGCTTGAGATTCCTTTTCTGAAATGATATTTTCTTTGAAAGTTAAGATCTAGTTTACTTTTTCGTACTGCAAAGAGCATCAACATAAAATCTAAAAATTGTGCCGTGAGTCTACTTACCAAATCACAAGCTGCCGTATTTAAATAATATGCTACGTCTAGTGTCAGTAGGTACTTTAAAGCTGTCTGTCTGAACTACACACATTTATCTTCTCAATATAACCTTCTAATTGGCCAGGCATTTTCTATTTTTAACGTATGAACACCGTCACTCATGGCCATCGGAACGTATAGAAAGGAAGAATTAACTCCCATGATTCCTCCTGAACACTGAGAGTAGGTACTGCGAAATAATATTCCCGAGCAATTTAAATTATTAATAAAGAACAACGACCCCGTGACATTATTGGTAGTGCCTGGCAAGGCTAGAGTTCTAGTTCTAGAGGCTAGGATTCGGTTTCCGGCCAGAGAAAAATTTTATGTGTCAGATAAATGTATGACCTTAGATCGTGGTCACGAATGTCGTAATAAGATATACTATCCATACACGCGCAGGACAGGGAATCCTAATGCAAGACTCTTAGTGCATAAGTGTGTATGTTTAACGTTCTATTCTATTTTTAGTTTTTGTTTCGTAATTATTAAAAAAAAAAACAAAAAAGGAATAAACTTTGTTAAATAATTATTTTCACGAAGACAAACCACTACGCCAAAGCTAGTTTACGTACATTTGAAATTATAGAAGTTTATTTCTGCAGCTCAAAAATCCTTTTAAGCAACTCATTAAGTGAGCTTGACGCTTCATTTCCAACTCTTGTGAAAAATTCATTACTTTTAAGGTCGAGTTACATAAAAGTGAATCTCTGTGGATGGTAAAAGTAGTGGTACCTACTATAGAACTACCATCACGGTCGTTTTAATAAAGTAAACAAGTTTTTGATAGAAATAAGTGTCAAACAATCAAATTACCACTTTTTTACTAGCATTGATGATGAGATACATTACTTGAGAAGAGAATTTATTGTGTCTTCTCTTTCACTTATCCGACACTGAATTTATTACAGGTATTTCGCTTCAACCCATTAATGTTCCACTTCTGTGCACGGATCTCTTCTCATAACTAAATCTAGTACGCTGCTCCAGTGAGAACTAGTGGAGGGATTAGTGGCCAATTCATGTGTCAGAAATTATAATACCTGAAAGCCTGAGCCATGCTCAACGATCTAAACCAATAAGGACGGAAATTAATAACAATAAGGACGCTCCAAGGCACGGAAGCGCTCAAGAAATTTTTGCCACTAGCGATCACCCATTCAACTACTGACCGCGCTAGCTGTTACTTAACTCAGTCGACTTCTTACAAAGATATATTAACGTATAAAGATATATTGCCGTGTAGATGGTTTCAAATTAATATCTCTCCTGTATAAACAGCGTATCAAGTCGAAACTAAGTAATCAAAATTCATTTTGTCCCAAACTTTAACTGGAAATCGGAGACAATAGATGTGCAAACTTTACGTCCTTCGTACGATAAACAAACCGTTCACTCACTTACCATATCCCGACGATGTAAGGGAGTTTACGCACTGATCGGTAGCTCATACGATAGGTAAGTAATTAATATTGAAGTGTCTTAGTATTTTATTTCTGTTTAATGCGCTTATAATTTTTGAAAATTAATGTTCCGTGTAGGATTAGATTTCAACCCAGAAGTTCGAGAGTTCAACTTGCAAAACACTTTGCTATCACATACTATCCTTCGAAATCATTAGTAGTATTATGTGTGCCTGACGCCTGTATGTAAGAGTTTGTATGTATACTAAATTAAATGTTTACTGAAAGAATATACTTACTTACTTACTTACACAAGCACAGCTTATTTTGAACGTCAATAAGTACTCTTTAAAACACAAATATAAACTGTCTCAATTTTAAAACAAAATTTGAGTAAAACACTCTTATTCTTACTTCATATCGCAATTTTTGCTCGTTACAATTATTCCAACAATCAATTAGTTACATTACATTTTAAGATAATCAACTTTACAATAATTACGATATATTTGATATGTACATATATACGTAGTACAGAATATCTATTCTTTGAACTTGAATCAATTCGGATTGTGGGTACAGAGCTTAACATTTGGCAACACCACGACTCCATCTAGAAGTTGGCACATGAATTCATTATTCCCATTTTCAGCTCCAGGTATCAGAGTTTCGGGAAACTTTTTCGTTTAACGGACTCACAGACAGAAATCTGGATGTAAACATTATTCAACGCGCAATAAAACTGTTTATTACGGACAAATATAAATCTACGAGTAAATAATATGAAAGCGAAAATTATTCATCGCGAATTTACGGAACATGAAAGCCATTTCACGTATAAAGATATTTGGTGGGGAGGTATAATAGTCACCCTATATTACTAGAGAACCGCCCTCGCTTCGCTACGGGACCCGTAGGTATCAGCCGCATTGGCGTAGGTCCCGCTCCCATAGGAATCCCGGGATAAAAAGTAGCCTATATGTTATACAGAAGCTGTTTTAGCTTGCCTATGACTTAAATGATGTGATTCAGAACTTGCAAATGCATTTTAGTAACGCCATCTATTAACAACATCCGGAACTAAATATCTAGCAACTAACTAAACATCGTTTTCCCATGAGAATTGGATGTTTTACCACGGTAAAAAGTAGCCTACGTCACTCTCCATCCTCCTAACTGTCTCCATCAACATTAACCATATCATAACATAGGCATGTTGCGACGTGAAAGAGTCACAAACAAACACACTTTCACATTTATAATATTAGTATGGAAGTATGGATTAGACATCGGTTAAGAACGGATTTTGTCATATTCCACTATTAAAGTGATAAGATGAGGATTGAGGAATTGTTTTATGCATAATTATGAGTGCAACGTGTGAAGATGTTTTGATCGTACCTGGTCTTCAGGGGCAAAAAATATTGAGAAAACAAAACTTGCATTCAATAATCGCATACAAATAATCTACATATATATACAAAACTCTTGCGTTACTGGTGATTGACTGATAGACAAAGCACAGCCGAAACTACTGAACGGAAGAAGCTGAATTTGGCATATATGTTCCTTGGGGAGTGTAGGGAGCACAAAGAGAGGATTTTTGGAAATTCCACCCCGAAGGGGGTGAAATAGGGGGGTGAAGTTTAAACGAATTCCACGCGGGCGAAGCCTGCGGGCGGAAGCTAGTCTGCGTATACCTCAATAGTTAGGTACAATAATTGTTGAATGAAAATTATGAACGTTCTTAATTGCAATCAATTATTGCTCTTGCATGTATAAGATAATGTCGTTATGTAAATGAGCCAGACCTATTTCTATCGCATTTGTCTTGATTTTTAATGAAATCATAATATATTATTATTAATTTTTCACACTATAATTATCATCATTATCATCATTTTACCGACATAATATAAGTATAACATAATACTTTCTTGTGTTTAATTAACTTCGTGCTGCATTATAATTTACCCGTTAGCGGCGATCGCGTGAGAACATCCGCATAAAAAGAAGTCTATGGGTGTGATACTGATGTATAAGTTGCTACATTAGGTACTTCAAAGTTTCGTCAAAATCTGTTCAGTAGCATTTATAATACAAGACCTGAAACGTGGTTTTTATAATATTCTATACTCGTAACTTTATATTACGTAATTAACAAAACTTTTCTTAATTTAGGAGTCCCAATGCGTGCCGCCAGTCTTCTGATCTTTTATGTAAGTAGTTTCGTGTACAATTTTATAAAATATCAAAGTTAGTACGTGACTTGCCTGTGGAATTACTTTAGACAGTCTAAACAACTGTAGGCAAGTGTACTATACCTAGTCATAATCATAACTATTTCGTAGTCGCCGAGCATTTTGGAATTGCCACTCTCTAATGCTAGGGCTCCATCTGTGTATGCGTTCATGTTAGTGTTAATGTCGAACTATCTTTAGTGTACTAAATTCGGCGCTAAAAACTCTTTGATGTGTCGAAAAAACCGACACCCGATTTAGCGCTTAACGTTTAATGCCATTAGTAATGCCGCATACAATTAACGCGCTAACCCCTTGGTTACATCTGCGTAATGTCAAAAATAGTGCACTAATTAACGCGTTAAGGCGCAGGTGGAGCCGAAGAGTAAAAACACACCAACGCCAGCTTTGCGCCCCTGTAATAAGGGTTTATTGTAGATTGGCGGCTAGTACTTAAAATGCCTAAAGTAAATTTCGCTTACAAGGGAAATTGAACTGTGACCACACGTAATAAATATGTTTTTTGGAAATGGCAACTCCTTATTCTCAGCGACTCAAGTATACCTAACGACGACAGTATAAATAGTGCTGAATTTGAATTACATTAGCGACAATTACAAAGGCATACTTTTTTAACTAGTTAAATAGCCAAAGGCAAACACATTGTGTGCCCCCTGGCGGTCTCTCTGTTCTCTGTCGGCCACTCCACGCTTTGAGTTCCTTCTGGAAGAATACCCTTTGAGTGCAAAGGCTATTGTGTCCTCGTGTTGGTTTTTCTTCGAACTCAAATTCCGCTCCTTACATTCACTCATTCGGATGTAAATTAAGTTTGTGTTAGCGTTTTACTGTTGAAAGTAAAAGGTTAGTTTAAAAAAAGATTTAGAATTTAATTTAAGTGATATAATAATATGATGTGGAAGGAAGATTGGTCTTCCGAAGGACAAGGAATTCTAGTGTGCGACTAAACGAATTGTATATTCTTTTAGAAATAAATATCTTAATAACCAAAAAAAATAATCTTATTTTACAACAACGTTATTATTCCTACTCTTTTAAATTAGGCATCATTTTATCCACACAAGTAGCTCTAAAATACAGCCGTGATCCAAATACGTACGTTCTCAAAGCAACGCAGACTAAGCTTATGACTATACTGCAAAGCAAGCTTTGCTTTAAAAAGAATATTGAAAATTCAGCGAAACCTCCGTCTTGAGATTTCAGAATCTAAAATTGAAATGTCTGAGGCTGACGTATTCACCTCAGGAGTACCTTCACTAGTACTACCTATATCGAAGAATATCGTAGATAAGCCGTCGCGAAATTAAATATTAGTACTGGTAACTCGGTATGATGGAATATGTCCCGTTCGTTTAAGTTCGACGCTGATTTCATTACTCCGCTGTCAGTAGCGAACTACCTTTCCCGTTTTGCTTTCTTAAAAACATTATAAGATCTTCGAATGGAATGGAATTATGTAGAGTTAGACTCGTAAACCAAGACATCCAGGTTCGAAACCTGAATGCATCTAAGTACTAACTTTTAAAAAATATGTGCGTATTAAAATTTATTATTACTTTCTGTAGTGAAAGAAAAACGTCGTGAGAAAATGAGTTCTCCGTAATGGTCTCAAAGTGAAGTTTGCTAATTCGCGCTTGACCAGTGTAGTGGAATATATTCTATACGCCCCACACTGTCAGACGAAACTAATGCCCATCTGTGAGACAGTAATAGGATGTGATGAAACGACAAATTCATACGAGTAGCTATCAGTATATATTATATTCGTTACCTAACAATTAGGCTTAACGTAGTTGTTTTTTTTTTGTTTTACCTATTTAATCCCTTGATATTATATAATGTAATATCTCTATATTCTTATTCAGGTTATTGGAACTTCATTTACTTTTGTAAAATCTATCTTAGCAATTACCATGCAAGGGGTTATACCTATTAGGGCCGGATGCTCCCTTCTTCGTCAAATTACTACCCATTATTGTAAGATCTCCGACTGCATCGCAGCACTTACTGTGGACGGATTCAACTACTGGTTGTATATTTTAAACAGAATTGTAGGTTTTTGTGTACTGATAAAATCGCTTCAAAATCGATTCCGATAAGTGCTGAAGCTATTATTTGAACAAAAAATTGGAAAATAGTGATAATTTTTAAATTAAGTTACTTTTTTCCAGTGAACTAATTAATGGGTACAATGTACAAACATAACATAGAACTATCGGAATTAGATTTTGAAATATTTATAGTTTTAACACCGGCGACCTAATGAATCCTAGTGCGGTAGTGTAAGTCTGTATTCGTTTATTAATCCCTGAAACAAAAACAGGGGTGTTATAAGTGCGACCCGTCTGTCTGTATGTCTATCTGTGACATCGTAACTTTCAATGCGGCTTTTTTTTTATCGAAAGTCTATTTGCGGTGGATTTTAGCTCGTTTTGAAGAAATCGGTCCAGCAGTTTAAAAGTATCAGCTCTTTTTGTTTGATCCGGTACGATTTCGTACGAATATTTGCACGAATGTGTTCGAGGTTCGTCTATTGATATGCATCCAGTTTTTGGTTGGACTTTGACAATTTATAAAACGAAGAATGCATCAAAAACTTCGCACAATCATTTGCAAAGGTTCTACACTTGCGGGTTCGCGTATTCTCAATATGAGTGGCCGGCGTTTAGATCGACAGGTCTTCGGTACATAAGCTCTTCACATAGGTAACTATATAAGCAAAAGCTAATTTACTACAAGCATCGGATACATAATGATGTATTGTAGTTTGTAGTTCACTTATCGCGAGCAAACTTAGTTAGCTCGTCACGTGAAATTGTACTCAAACAGCAATTTTCTTTGCTTGTTCGAGGTGTTAGTTGGATTATTTACAAACAACGCTATTAGCGTGAACAACTCATTAGGCCAGCATTGATGCATATCTCTTTTTAGGGTTCCCCAAAGGGTAAAACTTCGCTGTCTGTCTGTCTGTCTGTCCGTCTGCCACCAGGCTGTATCTCATGAACCCTAATAGTTAGTTACACAGTTGAAATTTTCACATATGATGTATTTCTGTTGCCGCTACGACAACAAATAGTAAAAAACAGAATAAAATAAATATTTAAGTGGGCGTCCATACTTTCGACGCCTCAGCGATAGTTTAGTTACGTTTCGGTCCAAGAGATGGCGTTGTGGCTAATATGTGGCTACAATAAAACAATGGTCACAGTGGCCTTTGGGAAAGCGACCATAGCCCAATTTTTATACATAATGGTAGATACGGAACCCTTCGTGCGCGAGTCCGACTCGCACTTGGCCGGTTTTAATTTAAAAGCTTCTATTTACCTTCCAATGTTAAATAGTTTGGTTTATTTGGGTCACTTGCAAGCAGTACCTATTAGTACTATGAACTTCGTTTTAACCTGCGAAGTTAAAAACTTTCGCTATAACTACTTTATACCAAATGCTTGTTAGTCTATCTTCAACTCATTAGATAGTGGCCATCTACTGAGAACAGGGGCCTTATTATGAACTCTTAATTAATTAAACTCGAAAATTACAGGTAATAAGGCCTTATTACCTGTAAGGCGCTGTCTCTGTCACGAACACGTTTTGTGAACGTAAACTGTCTGGAACTAAGAGTTCATAATACGGGGGCAGGTCTTTCCTCATAAGATGGCCTAGAGTATACACCACCACGCGCCTCTAATCCAACTAACAGGAATAATAATAGTCCTCATAGCTACTATCGAACTAACTAACATTTTTAAAAGGCATCCTCTGCTACCTGCAAGGCTATTCTGTAAGAAACAAATTACAAACAAAAATAAAAACACAACAAACAAAAAAAGAAACAAAGAAAAATATCGAAGCTCACTCAAGTGAGTTCCGTCCATGGAGCAAATCATGGTTCCGTCACTTCGATTGCGAGCTTGATTGGCGCTGCCGTCGGTTTTAGTTTTAACAGAACGCAATGTACGTCAAAAGTCAAAATCTCACCGCGGATTCAGCTATCGAGATGTCAAATCTTCAATCCTTACAGAATAGCCTAGCTGGACTTACCATCCTAGTTCCGATTTTAGTCTTCTTTCTATGTAAGTCACAGTTGTCATGGGCGGCGGCGGCAGTTTGAACGGTGGACTTTCAGTTCTGAAGTCCGCCGTTAAAACTGACTTTCAATACTGTTTTAATAGAATCTAACAATAAAATAATAATTACGTTATTCGGATATTTAGTCATAATATTCCACTAATTCAATGAAATTTATTTCGGAATGCCGGACAATAATTTGAACGCATTATTATTCCTGCATTAACGTTAAATCATTACAATACGCAAAAAGTTCAACAGTAAAATAGAAATTAACAAATAAGCATTAATTGTACAATACGAAATGTGTTTACATTCGTAATAAAATGACGTAAGCTTATTTGTTTATGAAGTTATTATGTTTTAGTTCTGTTTGTCGTGCTTCAATTATAATTTCAGTAATTTATAGAAGTTTACTACATTCAACAACAACATGTCCTCCTGTTATTTAATAGTTTTAACATATAAAATCTTTAACTATTTATAAAATGAGAGCATTATCAACGTAGTCGAAGTCAACTAAATAAAAAAATTGGGATAGCTCAAAAACTACTTGCCACACGTCGCTCAAATTAAAAATGATGCTACATGACTAGCACCTTTCTAATTTTAGAGGGATTAGTAAAATCGTTACACACAGAAAAACGGTAAAAACGGCTGGAGCGTTTTACATGCGATTTTCACTGACAATTTGCGAGTGTGGATACCTACTAAGGATCCGAGTGAAACGAAAACGAGTTTAGTGTACAGGATAAAATAATTATAATTACCTGGTAATATAATGCTAGGTATGCTAAATTATTTGACTAATACTCTCTCATACCCTCTATATTTTGCTTCTAAGTGTTACAAAAGATAAGTAATTTATTCATAACGTGGTCTTGTGTTGTTTCAGGTATAAATTATCCTCGCCGCCTTGCAGATAGGACTAACATGTTCGCAGCGTTGAAATAGGTAATTTAAGTACGTAAATAGTCAAATATAGAAGATAATTAAGAGGTAAAATACAGCTTGTAAAAATATAATAGTATTGCAGAGATTACAGTGTCGATGAATGAATGATGATGAATTAGCTACCCTCCTTTGGGTCCATCCCTCAGAATAGAATGAATTTGGAACCAATTTCGTTAAAGTTAAGAATCAGTGAAGTACCAGCACAATACCACTAAAAACGTTATTATTCTTAACACGACATCACGAAATGTCAATAAAGACAGCGCTGTTAGAACCGAGCTTAAAAATACAAGAGGAAAAGTAAAAAATCTCTTGTAAATTCCCAATAATATTGAAAAGTGAGTCGAGCACTACACCATCCACCTTAACGAAGAAAGAACGGACGTTATAGAAAAATTGTGACGAATTTTATTTCCGAGTGTACAATTTCAAAATAAAATTCACATGAAAATGTACATTTTAGTCCTTCAAAAGGCTACAGGGGTCTTATTTCAAACGATCGTACAAAAGGCAGCCGGCGTTTCACGTTTTTGAAAGCTTTTTAGCGAACTTTGTTAGGGAATAAAAGCTCTGTTTTAAACTTTAGAAACACATCAGGACGTTTGGAATGTACCTTATGTTATAGCCAGAAAAGGCGGCGGTTATCTAATGTTAGTCAGTGGATCTAACTCTTTGTACTCTACTACGAGGAAGCCAAAGGGAAGATTATGATTTCAACCCGTATATACGACTAGGACGCGCTCACTTTGCTGCTTAAAAGTTGTCTTTTACGTTTACAAATATTATTTTTCCCCCATTTTTGCAACAGTTTTCATTAATATTCTTTCTTTTATTGGTCGTAGCGTGATGTTATATAGCCTATAGCTTATGCCTGCAGCTTCGCCCGCGTGGAATTCGTTTAAGCTTCACCCCCTATTTCACTCCTTTAGGGGATGAATTTTGCAAAATCCTTTCTTAGCGGATGTCTACATCGTAGTGGCTATCTGCATGCCAAATTTCAGCCCGATCCGTTCAGTGGTTTGGGCTGTGCGTTGATAGATCACTATATAAGTCAGTGCAGTCACCTTTGAGTTTTATAGATATAGATAAAGTATAACCTACCTCGATGAATGAATTATCCAACATAAAAATACCTATCATTTAAACTACTTCTACGAACGCTGAGTTAAACAACTACGGGCGCGGTCGGAAGTCAGATTTCGTTACCATTACCACCAGTGGCAAAAATATCTTGAGCGCTTCCAGGCTTCCAAGGGCACGTAAAGCTGTCGGTCCAGGTCATTATATTTAAGCCATGTCGGAGGCATTCGGGCGGTTAGAAAATTTCCGATCCTGGATTGGCTACTAAGCCACTTAGCCAAAACTACTTTAATGCTCCCACATGCTCTGCCTGCGACGCGAGGGATCCCGGGTTCGATTCCCGGCCGGGGCAGATATTTATGTGACAGATAAATGTTTGTACTCGGGTCATGGGTGTAATTTTAATAGTAATGGTAATGGGTGTAATAGTCATCACCTGACTATATGATGGTACAGTCAAACATGGATAGAGATGACTATTATACAAATAAACGTTCAACAATAATTTTTTGCGAACACATTGCTACAGTGTGTAAATCAAAGTAAAAAGCATTTATACATCTGTAAAGAAAGCGCTCATAGCCGACGGCTTGCGTCGACCCAAGTGATCGACAAAGTTAAGCAAACTGCGGACGCGGTCGGTACTTGGATGATGGTTTGAAAACTTCCGATACTGGGGTGGCTACTAACCCCTCTACCAATCTGCACTGAAGCAGCGTGGTGGAGTATGCTCTAGGCCTCCTTAATAATGCGGAGAGATCCGTGCTCAGTAGTGGGTTGTAGCCCCAATACATCTGTAAATGTTTCTTTGGAAATAAGGCTTAATATCGCTCCCAGATACGGAAGCGGCCCTAAATTATTTGCCACTAAATGTCCAACTTCCGCCCACGCCCTTAATTGCTCCGTAGATCAATAATTTACATCGGTCTTAAGGGTTCTTTACAACTGTATGGTGTGACGTCTCTAGAACTTAGAACAAAAATCAAATACTAACAAAAATTATAACATACAAACTGATATACCAAGGTTCTGGTAAAATATCATGTAGGTTTTCCATCACCAAAGAAAGTGATAAATTATTTCTAATACGCTCATAAGTTTTTGAAAATATATTTTTATGATTTAAGCTTACAACCCATTCGCTGCCACCTGTGACATCTATGACCATTCCAGAACAAGACTCAAATGGGTACTTAGATTAGTTCAGTTAGCAGAGTGCGTGCAAAATTCGACCCTATCCGGAGGTTTAATGATCAAACCATTTAGAACAACAGCTTCGAGATTAGGGCACGTAATAACTCCCATTTATGTTCTGTATGACGTAAATCTTAATCTTCTATTCTATTCTATACATATAATAAAACTGTAATTGATCGCTGCTTGTGCACGCTAATCTCAGAAACGGCTGAATAGATTTTTAAGAAACTTTCACTGGGAGATAGAGGAGACTGTCGAGCAACATATCCTATGCTATTTTTTATCCCGTAGTTCCCGCGGTATCGTGATTCACGCGAGAAAACTCCCATGTTTGAACGAAGTCGCGGGCAACAGCTAGTATAATAATAAAATGACACTAACAATATATATGAAGGGTCTTGATAGTGCCAATAAAAACCAAAATAATTTTACAAATAATTAATTAATTTTGATGCGGTTTTCGCAGTTATATTGATAAAGGAAACATAGGTACATTATATTACCTAGTATGTTCCCTGAACTGAACCCGAAAAATTAATAACATAAGTATGTTGTAAGACAACGTCTGCTGGGTCCACTAGTAATAAATGTAATTGCAGTCCATCTTGACAAACAAATAATGATGTAGAGAAGTTCAGAAGAATTTTATTTTGCTGTACATTCTGGTCTGCAATCCTGCAAGTATTATTTGACGGGAGCACAAAAGCATTTCATGTTAGGTTTTCCTTTATGAGATCATTGCAATTTCAACTTTCTCCAGCATTTATTCAATGTCTGGAGCTGTAGCTTAAAAGATAGAAGATTGGAGTAATATGTAACTAAATGTTATCGCTGCTCACTCATACTGGGATTCTCTGAACCCTAGATAATATACAAAAACAAGACACACTCTGTCGCATGCAGAAATTTAAACTAATTTTTTAAATTTCGGTCTCGCTGGAAACCAAATCCAGGACGATTCAAACGTCAATTAGGCATGGTAAACGTTACGGCATGGAAGTTAGTTTATAGTTAGTAGAAGTCCGCTAAGAACGGATTTGGTCATATTCCACTCTTAATAGGATAAAACTGGAGTTGAAGTTTATTTGAAAATCATTCAAAAATCCTTCCACTCGGGCTGAGCCACGGGGCAACAGCTCGTGTATTATAATATCGTGGCTTACTTGCACATTTCTGGGTTTAAAAAAATATTCAGAGATAGGCAAAAAGCACCCGATCATGATAAGGGTTATCCATAATGTTCTCAAAGGTGTGTGAAGTCTACCATTGCTTTCGTGGTGAACCTTAACTCTAACATTATACGAGCGGCCATAACTGTCCCAATGACAGTTATGGTTTAAATAATGATGTACCTGTTTCTTTTTTAAAAATTAAGGTAGCAAATAAGTATGCATCATCACCCATCAGTTTAGGGATAGGGGTTTAGGGACCAGGATGGTTAGTCCAATTAGCAAATGGTGTAAGAATGTTAGTTGATTAGTTTGTTAATAAGTGTGAAGACTTGGACAGGTACGTTCACATTGTACGATCCGTGTTCAGCAGTGGGACATAACACTGTATATTTATGTAGATAACGATAACGACAATCCCGTTCCATAAAATATTTTGTCATTTTTTACCTTAAATGCTTATTTTATTATAGCCGCTTTGTTCTGTGCATCAAACGAGCTGCCAAATGAGGCGTTTTTTGAATATTTTTTGTATTTTTCCTCATAATATAATTTGAAGCTTTGCAAGTATTTCTTTCATAAACCTCAGCAGAATTTTATTTGGTTATCAACACAACAAACAAAGGATTCGTTTGGGTTTATTATAGGATACATTATATCTTTATTTCAATAGACGTTGAAAATAGTTATACATGCATATAATATGTACCAGAAAATGTGAAATTTTGAGCAATAAAACTGACTTTTAATGATGAAGTTATGCCTTAATATTAATAGGTAATTGTATATTTCTATAACAATCCGTGAAGCATAAATTTGTATCCATTTTACAATATGCCTAGTAACTATCACAAGTTTGATATGATGTGATATAACGATTGAAATGTTTATTTTTAAACCTTATACTTTTAATTTTCTAGTTCCATCCGTTCGTTTCAAAAATACATAATATCACAGCATAATATAAATATAAAAAGCCAACTCAAAGGACATTTTTTTCATTACAGTCTTTAGAATCTATGGTCATTTTGTATCATTTTGTACTATCTGTGGATCTCAAGATCATTATAGTTCTTATGGCTAATGAAATAGAAGTCATAAGAAATACATAAGATGCGTAACAAAGCTAGCATTGAACTTGGACGACTCGTCCGTTCCACTTACGTAGGTAATGACAGTTGGAATTATATGGATATGATCTAAACTTTTACTTTTTTAATATACCTAAATGTATCTAACCATAAGAAAATTATAAATGCCAAAGTAACCTTTTCTATCTTTCTGCTACATGTTCACGCTAAACCCGCTCTATCGATTTAGATGAAGTTTGGTACCTACAGAAGAACTTTGAGAGCGTGGAATTTTCATTTCCTGACTCTGATACAAGCATTGTTACGGACGAAAATTAGTAAAAATATGAATTTACATCTTTCTAGAACAAAATATTATATATCCAAGTTAGCTATAACATTTTGATTTTTCTCAATCAGTATCTATACCTGAGCGCCGAGTAAATTTTATTTACGAGCTAAATCGAACTGTGAATATAATTCAATTTAGCTCGTAAGTAAAATTAACTTACGGCATTTTAAATTCTCGCCGTCAACCTACAATTTACCTTAATTACAGGGGCAATAAGCTGGCATTTGGCGAACGTAGTACGTATCCATAAACGCAATCACATAAAACTATGTAACACACCTTAGAATAATTATAGTATAGAATGACAGTAGTCATACAAGCGCTCGGTCTAAAATGAAGCACTAACCGAGTTGGCGCCAAAACGTGTGGAGCCGGCCATACTATGAAATATTGAAAGCAAACCTGTGAAAAGTGATGTTACTACATTTCTTTTGCTTTTAGGAAGTTTTGTGACAAAATTTAACAGCATATATCGTAATAATTTTTTTTTTCGCGAGACTGTAATACGCGAATACTACGGAGCGGAACGGTGTTTGGAGCCTGGCTCCAATGAAGGTGGTACAAAATGGCCGCACTGACTTGGTTTCTATATTATAATTATTCTAAAGTAACACACACATTCTCTCGTAACACACATTAAGTCGTGTCCACATAGTTACAACTGATGTCGACGATCATTACGAAACTGTAATGGTTCCCATTCCATTAATTGTGAACGCACTCGTATGGAACGCACCTTCCTGTTTCCTTTTGAACTTCGAGATTTCAAATTTCGAACCTTGTCTTTGCCTGACAGTAAATAGACATTTGATGTCTTGGATTTGTGGGAGTGTGGAAGTGTCTGCAAATGTATTCTGAAGTCCAAGGAAACCTCCCCGACTTAGATGCTCCCTATTACTCTAGAGCTACACCTGCGTTTTAACGCGTTAATTAACGCGCTAATGTGATGAAATAAAAAGAAATTAGACTTGCCAAAATTACAATTACTCTTGTTTTCATCGTCTTGTCAGGAATTTATGTTAAATAATTTGTCATATATTAGAAACCTGTTACTGAGGCTTTTAACAAGTAAACAATACAGTCGAATTGAGAACTTCACCTTTTTAAAGTCAATTAAAAAGCTAGTTTTATATATTCATACATCGAACTAAACTCAAGGTTATATCATTTTGTGGTCACTGCCCAAACTGCCCATGACCTACAACTACAACTTAAAACTCGTAGAACCGGAAGTCGTTATTGCATCGAACAACTTTTTGAAACGCTGACTTAATGTGACGTCATAATAATACGTCAACGTCATTAATAAACTAGTTAGTAGTGATCCTCTGTTAAGCGAAGGGTCCCGGGTTCGATATTTCGGGGGGTATTTCTGTGACAGATAAAAGGGTGATAATAATGTCTATGTCTTACCTATTTATTTTAAACAGGCTTAAAAAAATGGAGAGGTTCCTATTTCGAAACTTTTATGTGTTTTACCTCATAATTTTGTACTGGGAGAACCGGACAGCTGTTGCTTGTCGTTTTATACCGTATAAATCTGAACGACATCCGAGGGGTAGTTTTTTAATTATCTCTTATCTTACACTTATACTTATCGATTTTGAAGTTATTTTTTATAAAAGTATTTTAAACCAAATCTCACTTAGGTACATCGTATCACTCAAACTTTTCTACATTTTATCTTATTAGCTGTATGTTTTCTTCGTTTACCTTTTCAATTAATTACATTTACAAATGAAGTAAAATAATTAGGCATAATATAAAGTATGGTTATATAATATTTGGTTTAATATTTTACACATTTTCTTCACTATCTAGACAACAGAACAAAATTATATTAACAAGAGCGAAGCGGAACGCTACAGTGACAGACTTCGAGCGTATAGTACGCGACAACGTCGCTTTTAGGAAACACTACATACGGGCCGTTATGGTGATTAATGGTGGGATGTAAGAGTGAGAATGGCGTGCGTGTTTTATTAAAGGGTGCAGTCCATGTGTTGCTTTGTTCACGGTCATACCTCGTTGCACGTATCGGTACGCGGCCGCCCGTAACGCACGCCCAGCTGCTTTTATTTCGAATTTCGAACGTTCCACGTTTGAATTTTTATTTTTTTAAATATGCAATGGAAAATCTGGCGCTGTTACGGTTTTGGCCAGTTTTATTTTTAATTTCATTCTATTTTCCACCGTCACGGTCGTAAGGTTGCATTAGCGAAAGCTGTTGTTTTATTCAAACATATCAATTACGTGCTACAATGTCGATTTATGCTGAGTATTATTCGATTCATGAAATTATCGTTTCCTCTCCCAGGATTGCATCACATCTCACCTCAGTGATGCGACCTCACTCATATTATTATTTCAACTAATTTCAATAACGGCCTATCATCACATATTATGTCGTAGTACATCTATAGAAAAATCAACGACACGAGATAAACCAAGTGAAAAAACTTTCAAAGGTCAAAATACATTTTTATCATAACTATGCACAAATAATATAGATTTTATAAGCATTATGAACAAATTTTTCTCTTGTCAAAATAATAAAAATAGTCGGCCATTAAAAAATATCCTACAAAAGCGAAAAGAGTGAACTTTAAAATATTAGCAGCACTGAACTTTAATTCGCAAGATGGCTTATTTTGGAGCCATTCTTCGCCGAGGATTCTGAATTATTTACATTTGACAAAGAACCGGGGTTCTAATCAAACGCGGTCGTAAATTACCTGAGCACTGGCTAATTTTCATTTTATCTCGTAGGCTTTACACAGAACCTATGAAAATACAGAGGCTATAAAAATAACTAAGGGATTAACAGAAAACCTTATTTCTGATAAACAATGGTCCGAAATCGGCATCACACATTCGTTACCCGAACATAAATATTAATTCACAATTAAAAGCAACCTATACGATGATGGAAGTCAACAAAAATATACACCAAATTATCATCATCACATTGGATACTACTCGGGCACTAAAACGGTCAATACTTTAAAACACACTACGCTTAAGATATTTGTTATGAATGAAAAAATTAAAATGTTATATTTAAAGTACAAAAATAGTATGAAGTCTGTTATGCTACTTATTGTCATTAAAGACTGACTGCAATACTGCAACTCACCACTATAGGTATAAGTAACTCTAGAGATGTGAAAAATGTACGGCAGAGCCCCTACCAAGCCGAGTAACGATTACAGATTACAAATTATATCTGGAGGCCCGGAAATCGGAAGTACCTTCTTCCGAAAGCATATTTCCGCATAAATCAGCGGTATTCAACCTTTCTTTAGGGGAAAGGAACATATTTCAGCCGAACGATCTCGGGCCGCAAGCAAGAAATATTTAGGTCTAAATAATTAGGACAATATTTTTTTATAAAACATTTATTTTAATTATATTATATTAACGAAAAATAAGTTTTAACGGTCCTTTGACGTGTGCGAAATTTAAAATAGTTTACAAAAAACATTTGAATTTAGGTGGGAAAATCCAAAGGGCCCGGCGGGCCGCAGGTTAGGTGTAGCTGACATTCATAGATGATTTATGAAAGCGTTCTTGGCGTTCTTGGCTTTCCGTGTATCTTAATCCGTAATCATAATTACATTTTTCGACAAAATGCACCAAATGAAATTGTAATCTGCAATTATGACTTACTAGCTTATGCCCGCAGCTTCGCCCGCGTGGAATTCGTTTAAACTTCACCCCCCTATTTCACCCCCTTAGGGGATGAATTTTGAAAAATCCTTTCTTAGCGGATGTCCACATCATAGTGGCTATCTGCATGCCAAATTTCAGCCCGATCGGTCCAGTAGTTTGGGCTGTGCGTTGATAGATCACTATATAAGTCAGTCAGTCAGTCAGTCACCTTTGAGTTTTATATATATAGAGATATATATATTTAGATAGCTATCTTTACTGTGTACAAAAGTGGTCGAAACATTTAGATTACTTAGGTATAACTCTACAAAAAGTGTCTGAGCTAATTCTCTAAAGTTACTTCGTTATGCCCGCGTGGAATTCGTTTAAACTTCACCCCCCCTATTTAACCCCTCTAGGAGATGAATTTTGAAAAATCCTTTCTTAGCGAATGTCTACATCATGGTGGCTATCTGCATGCCAATTTTCAGCCCGATCCGTCCAGTGTTTTGGGCTGTGCGTTCAGTTCAATCAGTCGAAAATCACAAACTTTCATCCCTTATTTTATCCCCTTAAGGGTTGAATTGATCAAAATCCTTTCTTAGCGGATGTCTACGTCATAACATCTACCTGCATGCCAAGTTTCAGCTCGATCCGTCCAGTGGTTTGGGCTGTACGTTCAGTTCAATCAGTCGAAAATCATAAACTTTCATCCCCTATTTTATCCCCTTGGGGGTAGAATCGATCAAAATCCTTTCTTAGCGGTTGTCTACGTCATAATATCTACCTGCATGCCAAATTTCAGCCCGATCCGTCCAGTGGTTTGGGCTGTACATTCAGTTCAATCAGTCGAAAATCATAAACTTTCATCCCCTATTTTATCCCCTTGGGGGTAGAATTGATCAAAATCCTTTCTTAGCGGTTGTCTACGTCATAATATCTACCTGCATGCCAAATTTCAGCCCGATCCGTCCCGTGGTTTGGGCTGTACATTCAGTTCAATCAGTCGAAAATCATAAACTTTCATCCCCTATTTCACCCCCTTAGGGGATGAATTTTGAAAAATCCTTTCTTAGCGGTTGTCTACGTCATAATATCTACCTGCATGCCAAATTTCAGCCCGATCCGTTCAGTGGTTTGGGCTGTGCGTTGATAGATCACTATATAAGTCAGTCAGTCAGTCAGTCAGTCAGTCACCTTTGAGTTTTATAGATATAGATTAGTATGATATGGCGTTAGATGTAGGTCGGTTTTATTACTCTATAAAACATATAAATGGACCCGCAATACCACACTTGAGCGATGATTCATATTAGTCTTATAGGACGTTGACTCCTCAGTGCAGAGTTCAGACAACGTAGTCCAGTAGTATGACCCAGCTTCGGATACTTATACAATACTCCATGTATTTGTAACGACTTCGAGATATTTATGAAGTCGGAAGTACATGGCCCAAGTCTGGTACAAACTGTAGTTGGATATGTCAAGAGACATTCCACCTTTTCGACTAACAGACGGACAGGTAAGTTCAAATTAACTTTTGGCCATAAAGGCTATAACATGCTAAGTTTTACATGCCCTGTAGTTGTAATGACTACCTAATAAGTAAACCTTGAAGTATATTTGGTTAATCTGTTGATCATGTTTAAGGGCAAGCGTCACGAAAATTGTTATAACAATCTTCGTGACGCATGACACATTAATCTTATAGCATTAACTGCACATTAAATTGGTGATACATGAAACATTTTACAACTGAACTGAAATGTAACAACATATTTAAGGGAAATTCTGTTCCTTAATGAGATTTTTATTAATGAGATCACATTTGGTATATAGGTACCTGACTTTTTTATTAGAAATAAAAAATCTTAAAAGCCTTAGCATTTATCCGTTCATCTATTAATTGTAAAGGTGGAATATCTATTTATCCTTTCCAAATATATTTGAAAATATCATTTCCAAATATAGTTTGGTGTGTCGTTTCAACAAGCCCTAAACATTCAATTTCTAATTTAGATGAATATAGGACAAAGAAAAAGGTCGGTTTTTCTTTACCCACACTTCAAGCCACTCTTCAAAGTTCGTTACAGAAAACAAACTCGTGTGAGACATCCTTATATGTAGTTATTTGGATATCTGGACATCAAACAAAATTGGTCGTTATGAGGGTTAGGTTATATATTCGATTTTTCACAAAGATATTGGATTTCATAACCACGCATATTCTTTTCTTTATTTGTATATTACTATTTATTTTTAGCAACGACCGACCATGACCCATGGCGCAATAGTTATCATGCTCTGACGTTCGAGGGATCCCGGGTTCGATTCTCGTCGCGGGGGATTTTTCATGATGGATAGGTATAAACTATTTATTAAATTTTAGTTGGGTTTATTTTTGAAGGACACATCCCCACTATATGTAGAAAATTGTTATCAAACATTAACTAATTCCCTTAAAAGGTATTACTAATAACAAGACTTAAATAATACATAATATTTTAGATATATGTACTACATAATTATTATGTAGTAGTAACATCTTCCCTTCCTTTCTAACTGAGATCGAAGGAGAGGTCAACCTCGGGTGCTAATACAAAATGCATTTCTCATTCCCAGACACTCAATCTAAAATATCATTTCCTTGTAATATCGATCACTTCGGAGGACCTCTGCTACGGAGATGTAGAAAGACATTGGATATTTTAGATAAAATAGCAAGTGAGATGCAATTAACCAATGCCTTGTTTTTTCTTGGGTTTAAAAGAGATGGCAATTCTTTTTTACCATACTAAAAAAAATTATAAAATCCGAATAATGACAGCTGTGCAAGCCTGTGGATATTATGCTGGTCATTGATTTGTCCAACTAAACTCATAAGACTGTTGAAGATATTTTACATCGTGCACCAAATATGTATATAAAATAACTAGCTTCTGCCGGCGGCTTCGCCCGCGTGGAATTCATTTATATCGCGAAAGAGAATTTTAATACAAACTTTCATCCCCTATTTCAAGCCTTTACGGGTTGGTTTTTTTAAAAAAACGTAACCTACGTGTGACTCTGTGTCTTCAACTATTTTCATTCCGAATTTCATCCAAATCGGACCGGTGGTTTAGCCGTGCAAACGTCACAGTCATACAGACAGACTTTCGCATTTTTAATATTAGGATGGATAATACATTTTTTATGATTGTAAATTCAAGATGGGCGCCGATACAAAATGGCGGGTTACACATTAGGACTTCATAACAACCGCAGAATGGGTATCAAATTAATGGGATTGATTGGTAGAATACACCTCATTCCGAAAAACTGATAACTTGAAACACATCGTCAGACCCTAAAATGGTCAAATATGGACTGGTTTTACTATGCTTATATTACCAACCACCAGTATCCTTAACCACTCCAATTTATTAAGAAGTTCCACTCTATGTTTTCAGAACCCGTCATCAGACCTTCACCATCTTTAAGAAGTATAGGTACATATATTTGAAATCCATTTAAACTTATATAGAAGAAGAATATGAAAATTGTTTAACAAATAAATGAAATGGAATAATTGTTTACTTAATACCCACTGCTCATTACGGAGTGGGAATTATTACGAAACTCAAACCAATAAACCATAAACGGAACGCCGGGAACAAAAGAGTGAAGCCAGCAAAAAGTCAGCCTAGCCTTGTAGCCAAAAGATCGTTGTAGGACTGTTAAGTCAACCCTAATATTAGTTTCCTTAGTAACGAAAATAACACCATTGTCATTGTAATTCTTTATTTGTTGTCATTCTCATTGTACAAATATCACATCAAAAACATCGATAAAATAATAATTATTTTCTAAAAACGAAACCTGGCTAGATCGATTTTTCGCCTCCAAAACCGCCTTTAGTACATAGTATCTCAATGCCTGTAGACTAAATTTCATGAAAATCTTTGTTGCTCGGTTAGGCCCGATTCCCACTATACCTAAAGCAGGTCACAGTTCTCGGTCCGATGTCGGTACGGTAAAGTATAGGTACTTATATTTAGAAACTATGAGTATGAGGGCATTCATACTATCGTTCCGAGTCATGTTCCGGTTCATCACTCCCCGGCAACGAAAGAAAGAATCTAATTTGTAATGATATGTCTTGATCTTGATCTTATTTTCACTATTACTTTAACATTACGTACTCTGTTATAATGACGCCCGGTATATGTGGTATGACAGAGACGGAATAAACAATTACAGGAAGCGAAAGCGAGGCAACGCTATGTAGTTTTTCATTTTTTTTAGACAAATAGAATTAAAACAATATAAGGCCGAACTAATGGCTCATTTATGTCTTTTAAATCTCTGCAATAGATTCTACAACGTGACTGAACCGAAGACAGATTGTATGTGAAAATGATAAAATTTTGCCACACCGAAACCGGACCGCGAACAAACCGACCGGCAGTGTAGTGAAGATCCGGCCTAAGTATTAGATGGAAGACGTCATTTTGTACTTCTCTATTGTCAAACGTCTAATCAGATCTTCTCTCTCTTTCGTGTCGACAGTAAATCTTATATCCCGCGGGAACCGATTTGATTTTTGAAAAAAAAAGTAGCCTATATGTGACTCTGGGTCTTCAACTATTTTCATTCCGAATTTCATACAAATCGGACCGGTGGTTTAGCCGTGATAACGTCACAGACAGACAGACAGACAGACAGACAGACAGACAGACAGACAGACTTTCGCATTTATAATATTAGTATGGATGTACCTACCATTGCTGCAATTATGTGCATTGGCCCATCTCTGATTGACAACCAGTTATTTTTTATGGAATTAAGGCAACAAACGAGCATACAGCACCATTCTTCCGAAGCCGACCATGACCACTGTGACTGATGTAGAGCAAGACTCAATTTAGGGACTATATTATAGTGTAGTTAACATATTTTTTGAATATTAGTTATGTAGTTTGCTAATGTGTGAGGACAGGTAAGACGAGTGCTGACATCCGGTGGCAGAATCTTGTCAGATAAAAATGTAAATCTGTTTTTATGATGATAGATAGGTGCGGTGTCTGTCATCGGGCAGACATGTTTTTGTCAAACGTCAGTCTGGTTTGGTAGCGAAGTTATGTATAACTCGTTTCATACCTGTTCTAGTAATCTTACTCGGTTATGACGTAACTTGTTACATTTGCTGCTTATTAGATACTGGTGCGACTTCTTTATATACTTGTGCTTACTATAGGTAATATACTTCGTTATACTTAAACCTTCCCTCTCATCGCTTTGACAAATACATAGTTACAGATTTAGTAATATGTAGATATAGATAATCTTGACGATCCTGTAAGCTAGTTAGTTCTGCTTGTCTATGAAGTGAGAGGTCTCGGGTTCGATTGCTCGGCTGGTTTATAATCAATTATTGGTTTCGAAATCTTCCACTTGGCGGCTGCCATCCGAAAGTTTCGGGGGTTCGATTCCTGACGAGGCAGGTTAAAACATTATATTTTGTCCATATAACCACGATATTAGGAATCCTAATATCCTATGGTTCTAATATGTAAAGTTATCACATTGAGATGATAATATAAAAAAAATACATGTGAACATTTCGTTTTGATTGATCACCTGTCTGATCATCTCGTTCCAAATAATTTATCATCTTTAAGTATTATTTATCATTACTCTGCAAAATCGAAATGTTGTGAAAGTTTTTGAACGTAATTCATCATACAAAACACTTAGCTTAAGTGAAGATCAACCACATTAGAGGATAACCTAGGTCTTATATCTTACGCCTGTGAAATTGTAACTTTCATGTTAGAAACGATCGTCAACGACGTGTTGCCGGATGTGTAAATCCATGTGTTTTTAACTAAGTTAAAATAGCTCAAATCTAAAATTTAAAACCCAAAAAATGGCTCAACAATTTTAGAGATTTTTACCTTTGTTCTAATTATTCTAATAATTAATAATTATTATTCTAATAATTCGATAAATATCTCGATAAATGACATTAACTTAAATTATTTTTTACTATAATATTAATTTCATCTGACATTTTTCTTCCCTTATATCTTTATTTGACGTATGTAAATGAATAGAAATGACAGTTTACTACTTACAATTTGAATTTTTATTAAATGCATGCATACATTTCTTAATTAATTTTGCACGCCTTATAGGCTAGGATAAGAGCGCTATATATGTAGACTATCTATAATAACATAATTATGTTTGTAACCTTATCCTGCAAATAAATAAATGATTTGATTTGATTTGATTTATTTTTCTGAAATTGAGCTCTCTTACGTAGGGTAACTGTACGTTACGTAGGTAACTGGTAGGGTTTTTACTGAATATATTTATGTTTAGGATGTATTTTTCAAAAAAAACTTGCTTGTTAAATGAAGATTTAAAAACTGTAAAACACTGGCTACTTTAAAAGGAACCTTTAAAGGCTATAAAAGTTTTACTGTCGAAGGGTGTTAATTTGTACCCAGATTTCATCTCAATCTTTCTCAACGACATAATACAATCATACAACACGCTTCAGATGTACCTATAACTATATATAACTACTGAAATACGCACTATCAATGAAAAAATGCCTAAATATGCAATAGCGCTATAAAAATAGCTTTATATGCATTAGCAATACATATGTACATATATAAAATCCGATGCCTAGGAATCACCAATCCTTATTTTTTTTTTGCCAATATTCAATACAGAAAATTACTCATCCACTGCTAAAAACCAATTAAATATATTATCCACTAAATATATACTAAGCAGCAAAGTACTCCGTTAAAAGTTATGGTAATACGTAACGATTATGTAATACCCAATAATAAAGTACATACCTAAATACCTAAAATAACGCCTAAGGCCTCGATAGTCAATACCTGCTTACCTTCGGTTTAAAGAACTTATTTGTCTTAGGAATTATAAAATTTTCCCTTTTTCAAATAAACTTTTCTCACCCAAGAAATAAAGATACTTTTCAAACTGCTGTACCGATTCTTGCTAAAATCAGTGCAAGTAAACTGGCTTTCGATTTAAGAAAACGGCACCCAAATCAGTTCATCCATTCAGGAGCTACGATGCCATAGGCAGACACAGACACACACAGACATACACAAACTCACAAACAGTTAGGTCAAACTATTAACATCCCTCTTTTCTAGTTTGGGGGTTAATAAAAGGGTGTAAAAAACAAAAGATACTTCTTTTTCTCCTTAATTTGCCTCTTCACTACAGTTACTGAAGGTAGGTACTGAAAGAACAGAAGGTTGTCCGTTAGTTTCTTGAACCCCTCTGTGTCCATGGCGAGGCGAAATAGTTTTTCGAAAGAGGTGAAAATACTTGGCAACTCTAAAATTGTTGGCAACACTAACATTCATCATCATCATCATCTCAACCCATCATGGCCCACCATTGACCACGGGTCTCTTCTCAGAATGAAAAGGTTAAGGCCATAGCCCACCACAACGCCCAAGTGCTGATAGGCAGACTTCACACACCTTTGAGTTATTTGAACTCTCCGGCAGGCAAGTTTCCTCACGATGTTTTCCTTCACCGTTTGTAACAAGTGACATTTAAAGTATTCAAACACTAATATTGCTGACCAAGAAAGAAGGAAGAAAGTAAATAATATGTTAATCTAGGGCTGACACAAAAAATCCGCAGCCCATTAAAAGTCCGCATTTCACTTCCATACATAAAACTTGGTTAATAATGAAACCTGCAGCACTGCATACGCGGTTTCATTTCCATTTCAAATGAAATGAGAATATGTAATTAGAGTCGACACGAATATGTCCGCCCTGAAAAACTGATTTGAATTCAATTTGGTTATGTAAAGTTTTATTTATGGCTTTTAGGATTGAGCAATGGATAAATGTTTTGTAGTGGTTAAAGCTATCTATAAGTTACTTCGACTTGCCACTGTCACATTTGGTCACAAATGTGTGACCGCTGTAATTTCAACAGAGTTTAAATTTCGAATTGATACATATCACATCACGGAGTTTATATCCCGTTCGAGTCACAATTATAGCCCCACACTACTTTGTCGTGGGTACCTATGTATATCATCATAGATTTATCTATCTATAGCTTCTGTCTACCTATTCATATCTATTCATACAATAAAACTGTAACTGATCGTATGTTTGTGCACATTAATCTCGAGACACGGTAATAGAGGAGGTTGTGGAGTAACATATAGGCTACTTTTTATCCCGGAGTTCCCGCGGGATTCACGCGGGAATACACGATCCTTTGCACGAACGAATTCGCGGGCACAACCAGTTTATACTAAGTCTATGGGGGTCTTGCATAAGCAAAGGCAAAAACCAATTAAAATACAATTAGAGGTTGATCTATGATTATATTGATAATGTATTTATTTAAGGATATGGACACCTGCGCTTGCAACTATGAACAATCATCAATGAATTGTATCCCACAGGAAGCATCTCATCGTCACTAGCCATAACCACTCCAAAAATGTACGACTAATAAAAACGGCTGCATACCGTTTGCCACCTCAAAACCATTATAAATAGCTCTCTCAAATAATTTAAATTATCGGTACGAGTTGTTTAAAGAGAAAGATCGATTAAGCACAAAGGCGTAAAGAATGTAAGGCGCGAGGGGACTAATCGTTTTTGTAACGAACTTAGGGCGTTTTCATATACATCGGTTTTACTGTTGGAATTTTGTTAGCATACCTATATCTGTTTTTGTGTTGTGAAATATGGGTACGACTTTAAATAAATAAAAAGGCACTTACAATTTTACAATTCCAATTTATTTAATTATATAGGTAGGCATTTTATAATTACACGATACCCTAACCCTAATAACCAATTCCAAAAAATGTTGTCTGTCTTTTTGTTTGTCCGGGTTAATCACCGAAATTGCTGAAACGATTGTAATGGGTCTTTCACTGAAAGATACAGAAGGTTGTGGAGCAACGAATAGGATAATTTTTATCCCGTTTGTGTGGGAAAATTTCCACGCATACGAAGTAGCAGACACAAGTATTTCAATAAAAAGTACTGCTTATAGAACGACAACCCCGTAGCCTACTTGTTCGTAAACTTGTGACCCATCCTGGGAAGTGAGGTGTTCCGGGTTCGATTCCCGGCCGGGACAGATATTTATGTGACAGTTAAATATTTGTCCGCGGGTCACTAATGTTAGTTATACTTATGTACTTTGTGTTGTTCATACAACCGGCGACATTTTAATTCTAGTATTGGGCTATGAGTAGATTAGCATAATTAAAACTAGGTAAAACGCTCCATCAGTTACAGCCTAATAAGAACGAACCTATTTGTAATATGGGTTTGGAATGCGAGGTCGCTGGTTCGATGTCTGATTCGATATAATGCGTAGAATAGTTTAGAGCTTTTTTTTCGTCTGAGTCACCAAATGCACGGCGTATCGGCTTAAAGAGATTTAAATCATGGTTTTGAATAGCTTATTTTTTAATGTTAGACTCTATTCACATGAACAGCTGTGACGCGACTAAATGTCGCACAAAGACGTGATTTTAACGTTTCCCCATTTATGATTTCTGTTATAATTAATAACCGATACACTAGCAGAGCAGACACCTGCTGGTAGGTAATCATCGTCACCAAGGTCACAAGCAGCATTATAAGATATAACCGATACGTTGTCCACCAAAAAAGAAGAAAAAAAAGATAGAAAAGAAGTACAGCTGCCAACCGACAAGTCGTTGACGGCAGATTCAAGGATCAATGATTTCAGACGATCTCGTCAGCCGGCAAGAGATTGGGGTTAATATTCTAAGCTGCCCCAATATGGCCACGTATCTAACTACATATTTTTAATAATTTTGCGGTCCGTTTATGGCTGATGAATGGCAATTAAATGGCGTAATTGCAACTTCGAATTATTTTGCAAATAACATTGTCACCAATGTATGTACACTTGTACTCGTAGCAAATAGCTTGTGTGATTACGACAACCCAGAGTCAGAAAGTCGCAGCAACACGCGACTTTTTGTCGCATGTGTTGTCAATGTGACACTGTCACATCAGTAGTCCATGTGAACGTCGTACATGTGAACAGCCGCTTACAATAATATTTTAATAGGGTTAATTTCTCACGTTTCAAATTGATTGGAAATATTTAAATTTGTTTGACAGACTCACTGGTTCCAACTTCACGCGTACGATTAATTTGTTGATTAAGAACTCGTTGAGAAATTGTGGAGTGTAGTGGTGCGCGTAGGTTGAAATGTATTGGGATTGTTAGGCAAAAACAGATATATATAGTTTTTTTTACCGATTTTTAAAAAAAGGAGAAGGTTCCCAATCCGACTGTATTTTATTTTTGTTTTGTGTGTAACCTCGGGTTAACCGATATTTATAATTCTTTTACCATTAAATTTGGAAGTAGGTAAATGCTCGTCGTCTAGTCCCGTGCGCGTAACACCTGACGAGTGACAAAAATTGTTTATCTTTTTGTTTGTCCGGGCTAATCACCGAAATAGCTGAAACTATTGTTATAGGTCTTTCACTGAAAGATAGAGGAGGTCGTGGAGCAACAGCTGATAATTTTTATCCCGGAATTTGCGTGGGAAAATCTCAAATGCTTATAAAGTAGCAGGCGCATACTAACTGTATTTCAATAAAAGTGTTGCTTATAGAATGACAACCCTGTAGCCTACTTGTTAAAATCAATGCAGTCGTTTAATGAACCTTTTACCTCATTGTCCAGTGCATAATAATCGAATCACCTAGCTGTGAGCGCAGCTTCGGAGCGCAGCACACTGCAGACATTTTACAGTTTAATTTGAAAGGGGTAAAATAATATAAAATGATAGTACCTACCCTTATTTCATTATTAGAGTTGGCGCGAATCAATATATTCCGAACACGAGGGTTCAGTGTATTTTACCAGCGTTTTAGGGTGTTCGAAATGGAAAAGTAGACTGCATTATGATTTTATTTATTTATTTATTTATCATGTGTCATTCTGAGCAATCCAAAACAATAGACCTCATTTCCGTTTCGTGACGTCTGTAAATATGGCGCCCAGATGTTTTGGGTTAATAAAAACAACACAACAGCTTTTCTCATGTACTTTAGATGTATAGACAGCAATCATTATAAGATTTATTAGTAAATGTACTTCTAGCTAAAGTCGAAGGTGTGCGGCCGCGCTCGCCGCCTAGCAACGAACCGCCCTTCCTGTTGCCATGGTTATAGCTATGGCTGTGTACAGCAGACGGCGAGACGTCCAGACTGCGGGGAGGTAATCACATAGGTACTGGACATTTGGGGAGTGGGGTGTCGATGGTGTCGATGTAGCTATGCCTGTGTCAGTTGCCCAATGATTTATCGTTGTATGCGCTTGTGAGTGGATTGAGGACGGGAGATATGGATTGTTTTACTGATGCAATGTATATTTAATGCTTCGATTGTTAACATAGCTTATTTAATATTGTAAAGCTGAAGAGTTTGTTTCTTTGTTTGTTTGTTGGCTAGGCTCAGCAACTGCTGCTTGGAATTGAAAAATTATTTTTGTCGGATAGGTCATTTATCAAGGAAGGCTATCATCACGCTACGACCAATAGGAGAAGAGCATCAATGAGAAAAGTTACGAAAATGAAAATATTCTATTTTTGTATTTAGCTCCCATCGCTTCGCTGAGCGTTAAATGGGCAATCTACATACATAGCCTATCATAGCAAATTACATAAGAATGTACATACATTGTATATATATGAGCCTTCCCTAGGAAATACACTACCTAATGGTGAAAATCGCATCGCTCCGCACCGTAGTTTAGAAGATGAAGACTTAGAAAGGCACAGACAGACAGAGGTAGAGGGCAACTTTGTTTTATACTTTGTAGTGATACATAATAAGGAACAAGTTTCCGTGATCGAGGGCGTCAACTTTATGTATTAAGTATGTGTAAAGAGCATCTGCAATCAAAAGCAGAACACTGCAAAATTTTTATCGGCGTATTTATACTCGTAAACGATTTGAAACACAAACTTAGACGAATTCTAAAGAAAACGATTTGTAGGTACCAAAAACAACTTATTTGATGAAGTCTAGAAGTTTTCCGAGCTTACGCATTCGAGTGTTATTAACCGACTTCAAAAAAGAAGGAGGTTCTCAATTCGACCGTATATATGTTTTTTTTTTATGTACGTTCAGCGATTTTTCTGTCGTTTATGGGCCGATTTTGATAATTCTTTTTTGTTGTAAAGTAGATATGCGCAGTGGGGTCCCCTGATAAGGACACCAGGATCTGATGATGGCATCTTAGAGAAATTGAGGGGAACTTTCGAAAATTGTATGGACAACTAGTGTGTTTGTTCATGTTATCATAAGTACATTAAAGCGCTACCATTTCATGAAGGTCTGGAGTCGATCTGATGAAGCCGAAAGACAGTCGAGGGAACTCCTCAACGATTTACTGCAGTTACTAGTGTTTGGGCTTGATTAATTTGTAGTGACGAGAACTTTACATTTACATGTTGAATTGAGCGCCATCTGGCGAGTTGTTTTTGAGTTATCTCTGATTATCACGGTTGAAGTCGGTTTTTTTTTTGTAAAAAGCAATAATTTTACGTGGAATAAGTACCTATTACTATAATAGTTCTTGTCTTTCACATCTATTTGTTTTAAAGTTTTAACACAAAACGTTTAGTTCCTTTGATTGTATATTTTTTAAATTAATTAATTTATTTTTAAATTAATACAATTAATTTGAATTTTGAATTTGAATTAATGTATTGTTTTCAGTTGACATTATCCATACTAATATTATAAATGCGAAAGTCTGTCTGTCTGTCTGTCTGTCTGTCTGTCTGTCTGTCTGTCTGTGACGTTATCACGGCTAAACCACCGGTCCGATTTGTATGAAATTCGGAATGAAAATAGTTGAAGACCCAGAGTCACATATAGGCTACTTTTTTTTTCAAAAATCAAATCGGTTCCCGCGGGATATAAGATTTACTGTCGACACGAAAGAGAGAGAAGATCTGATTAGACGTTTGACAATAGAGAAGTACAAAATGACGTCTTCCATCTAATACTTAGGCCGGATCTTCACTACACTGCCGGTCGGTTTGTTCGCGGTCCGGTTTCGGTGTGGCAAAATTTTATCATTTTCACATACAATCTGTCTTCGGTTCAGTCACGTTGTAGAATCTATTGCAGAGATTTAAAAGACATAAATGAGCCATTAGTTCGGCCTTATATTGTTTTAATTCTATTTGTCTAAAAAAAATGAAAAACTACATAGCGTTGCCTCGCTTTCGCTTCCTGTAATTGTTTATTCCGTCTCTGTCATACCACATATACCGGGCGTCATTATAACAGAGTACGTAATGTTAAAGTAATAGTGAAAATAAGATCAAGATCAAGACATATCATTACAAATTAGATTCTTTCTTTCGTTGCCGGGGAGTGATGAACCGGAACATGACTCGGAACGATAGTATGAATGCCCTCATACTCATAGTTTCTAAATATAAGTACCTATACTTTACCGTACCGACATCGGACCGAGAACTGTGACCTGCTTTAGGTATAGTGGGAATCGGGCCTAACCGAGCAACAAAGATTTTCATGAAATTTAGTCTACAGGCATTGAGATACTATGTACTAAAGGCGGTTTTGGAGGCGAAAAATCGATCTAGCCAGGTTTCGTTTTTAGAAAATAATTATTATTTTATCGATGTTTTTGATGTGATATTTGTACAATGAGAATGACAACAAATAAAGAATTACAATGACAATGGTGTTATTTTCGTTACTAAGGAAACTAATATTAGGGTTGACTTAACAGTCCTACAACGATCTTTTGGCTACAAGGCTAGGCTGACTTTTTGCTGGCTTCACTCTTTTGTTCCCGGCGTTCCGTTTATGGTTTATTGGTTTGAGTTTCGTAATAATTCCCACTCCGTAATGAGCAGTGGGTATTAAGTAAACAATTATTCCATTTCATTTATTTGTTAAACAATTTTCATATTCTTCTTCTATATAAGTTTAAATGGATTTCAAATATATGTACCTATACTTCTTAAAGATGGTGAAGGTCTGATGACGGGTTCTGAAAACATAGAGTGGAACTTCTTAATAAATTGGAGTGGTTAAGGATACTGGTGGTTGGTAATATAAGCATAGTAAAACCAGTCCATATTTGACCATTTTAGGGTCTGACGATGTGTTTCAAGTTATCAGTTTTTCGGAATGAGGTGTATTCTACCAATCAATCCCATTAATTTGATACCCATTCTGCGGTTGTTATGAAGTCCTAATGTGTAACCCGCCATTTTGTATCGGCGCCCATCTTGAATTTACAATCATAAAAAATGTATTATCCATCCTAATATTAAAAATGCGAAAGTCTGTCTGTATGACTGTGACGTTTGCACGGCTAAACCACCGGTCCGATTTGGATGAAATTCGGAATGAAAATAGTTGAAGACACAGAGTCACACGTAGGTTACGTTTTTTTAAAAAAACCAACCCGTAAAGGCTTGAAATAGGGGATGAAAGTTTGTATTAAAATTCTCTTTCGCGATATAAATGAATTCCACGCGGGCGAAGCCGCCGGCAGAAGCTAGTTATTTTATATACATATTTGGTGCACGATGTAAAATATCTTCAACAGTCTTATGAGTTTAGTTGGACAAATCAATGACCAGCATAATATCCACAGGCTTGCACAGCTGTCATTATTCGGATTTTATAATTTTTTTTAGTATGGTAAAAAAGAATTGCCATCTCTTTTAAACCCAAGAAAAAACAAGGCATTGGTTAATTGCATCTCACTTGCTATTTTATCTAAAATATCCAATGTCTTTCTACATCTCCGTAGCAGAGGTCCTCCGAAGTGATCGATATTACAAGGAAATGATATTTTAGATTGAGTGTCTGGGAATGAGAAATGCATTTTGTATTAGCACCCGAGGTTGACCTCTCCTTCGATCTCAGTTAGAAAGGAAGGGAAGATGTTACTACTACATAATAATTATGTAGTACATATATCTAAAATATTATGTATTATTTAAGTCTTGTTATTAGTAATACCTTTTAAGGGAATTAGTTAATGTTTGATAACAATTTTCTACATATAGTGGGGATGTGTCCTTCAAAAATAAACCCAACTAAAATTTAATAAATAGTTTATACCTATCCATCATGAAAAATCCCCCGCGACGAGAATCGAACCCGGGATCCCTCGAACGTCAGAGCATGATAACTATTGCGCCATGGGTCATGGTCGGTCGTTGCTAAAAATAAATAGTAATATACAAATAAAGAAAAGAATATGCGTGGTTATGAAATCCAATATCTTTGTGAAAAATCGAATATATAACCTAACCCTCATAACGACCAATTTTGTTTGATGTCCAGATATCCAAATAACTACATATAAGGATGTCTCACACGAGTTTGTTTTCTGTAACGAACTTTGAAGAGTGGCTTGAAGTGTGGGTAAAGAAAAACCGACCTTTTTCTTTGTCCTATATTCATCTAAATTAGAAATTGAATGTTTAGGGCTTGTTGAAACGACACACCAAACTATATTTGGAAATGATATTTTCAAATATATTTGGAAAGGATAAATAGATATTCCACCTTTACAATTAATAGATGAACGGATAAATGCTAAGGCTTTTAAGATTTTTTATTTCTAATAAAAAAGTCAGGTACCTATATACCAAATGTGATCTCATTAATAAAAATCTCATTAAGGAACAGAATTTCCCTTAAATATGTTGTTACATTTCAGTTCAGTTGTAAAATGTTTCATGTATCACCAATTTAATGTGCAGTTAATGCTATAAGATTAATGTGTCATGCGTCACGAAGATTGTTATAACAATTTTCGTGACGCTTGCCCTTAAACATGATCAACAGATTAACCAAATATACTTCAAGGTTTACTTATTAGGTAGTCATTACAACTACAGGGCATGTAAAACTTAGCATGTTATAGCCTTTATGGCCAAAAGTTAATTTGAACTTACCTGTCCGTCTGTTAGTCGAAAAGGTGGAATGTCTCTTGACATATCCAACTACAGTTTGTACCAGACTTGGGCCATGTACTTCCGACTTCATAAATATCTCGAAGTCGTTACAAATACATGGAGTATTGTATAAGTATCCGAAGCTGGGTCATACTACTGGACTACGTTGTCTGAACTCTGCACTGAGGAGTCAACGTCCTATAAGACTAATATGAATCATCGCTCAAGTGTGGTATTGCGGGTCCATTTATATGTTTTATAGAGTAATAAAACCGACCTACATCTAACGCCATATCATACTAATCTATATCTATAAAACTCAAAGGTGACTGACTGACTGACTGACTGACTGACTTATATAGTGATCTATCAACGCACAGCCCAAACCACTGAACGGATCGGGCTGAAATTTGGCATGCAGGTAGATATTATGACGTAGACAACCGCTAAGAAAGGATTTTTCAAAATTCATCCCCTAAGGGGGTGAAATAGGGGATGAAAGTTTATGATTTTCGACTGATTGAACTGAATGTACAGCCCAAACCACGGGACGGATCGGGCTGAAATTTGGCATGCAGGTAGATATTATGACGTAGACAACCGCTAAGAAAGGATTTTGATCAATTCTACCCCCAAGGGGATAAAATAGGGGATGAAAGTTTATGATTTTCGACTGATTGAACTGAATGTACAGCCCAAACCACTGGACGGATCGGGCTGAAATTTGGCATGCAGGTAGATATTATGACGTAGACAACCGCTAAGAAAGGATTTTGATCGATTCTACCCCCAAGGGGATAAAATAGGGGATGAAAGTTTATGATTTTCGACTGATTGAACTGAACGTACAGCCCAAACCACTGGACGGATCGAGCTGAAACTTGGCATGCAGGTAGATGTTATGACGTAGACATCCGCTAAGAAAGGATTTTGATCAATTCAACCCTTAAGGGGATAAAATAAGGGATGAAAGTTTGTGATTTTCGACTGATTGAACTGAACGCACAGCCCAAAACACTGGACGGATCGGGCTGAAAATTGGCATGCAGATAGCCACCATGATGTAGACATTCGCTAAGAAAGGATTTTTCAAAATTCATCTCCTAGAGGGGTTAAATAGGGGGGGTGAAGTTTAAACGAATTCCACGCGGGCATAACGAAGTAACTTTAGAGAATTAGCTCAGACACTTTTTGTAGAGTTATACCTAAGTAATCTAAATGTTTCGACCACTTTTGTACACAGTAAAGATAGCTATCTAAATATATATATCTCTATATATATAAAACTCAAAGGTGACTGACTGACTGACTGACTTATATAGTGATCTATCAACGCACAGCCCAAACTACTGGACCGATCGGGCTGAAATTTGGCATGCAGATAGCCACTATGATGTGGACATCCGCTAAGAAAGGATTTTTCAAAATTCATCCCCTAAGGGGGTGAAATAGGGGGGTGAAGTTTAAACGAATTCCACGCGGGCGAAGCTGCGGGCATAAGCTAGTTTTCATGAATATATCTACTCAATTTTACTATCGAACTCCTTTGTTCACGTCAAATATTATCTACTCTACAAATAACCGCTAGATGTCATTGAATCAATACAATCACAACATAGCCTTTGATTCGTTGACGCAGCAGAGTTTGCACCAATGATTCTATCTATCACACTTACACAACAAACGAAAAAAGAGACAGAATACTATGTTTTGTTTTGCATTGCTTTCCGGTTTTTTTTCGAAATGTGCAGTAAAATTCTTCGGCAACTGACCGTAGACTTGTGCTTTAATTGTCTTTCTCGTGCTATCTCATGTTGGCTCACCAGATGTCTATATCCTTCTCTATCTACGCGTTAATTGAGTTGTAAGGGGGTTTGATTACCCCCTGTTTGTTTATAAGCATAGTAGGTATAGAACTCAGACGGCTAGACGAGGGCTGGTAATGACATCGAACTGATCAAAGGTCTGTTTCGGACGTTTTGGAAATTGCGTCCGCGTGACACCCGGGTGGTATGGAGTAATTGAAGGGTGGGTTGTATGCTATGTTACTTTTTGTACATGAAATCAAATCAGCGTGCGTTATGCGAACGTACAGTACATTGTATATGGCGTACATTTAGTTTTTAATTTTGGTGTATGAGTAAACACTGTTGTTGTATCCATGGTGATGGCTAGGAATATTTAATATCATAAAATAATCCTCTTCAGAGAAAAGAAGAGGATTAATTCATTAAAATTCTTTTGTAGCTTCAACATTTTAATCATCATCATATGGTACGGCTACATCTTTGTTGAATTAAGTTAGACTTGTAAAAATCGTCAAATACGCTTATTTCCCCTTTATTGATATAATTGTTAACCATTTTTTTTCTTAATAATTAAAAGTCAATCAAACCCAATATAGAAACGTGTTGCTTTATCCACCATAAATTCCTAATACATGAATATAAGCGTCATAGTCATTTTTTTTCTTAATTCAACACATTAACGCATTAATTAACGCGTTAGGACGTAGATGTAGCCGTAGCATTAAACGATATAAAAAAACTCCTCATCAGTTTTACAACCCAACTGCAAATGCTATTGTCATAAAATAAATAAAACATTTTATTTTTTGTGATTGGAACGTCAATTTCTTTTTTTAAGGCTTTAATTAATCAGGAACAACAAATCCCAACCTTAATTCAATGCTCCGGTAATGAACACGTGCAGATAATAACCCTTCGGATGTTGTATTGCAACCCTTTGATCTGTAACGGCCACCCCCGATGTAATCAACTTACATAGGCCATTATATACGGTAAGGACGAGATATGTTCCTAATACTGCTGATGCGTTGTATTGACGTCATCAGTTCGGAAACGCATATAGCATGTGTGTTTGTAGCAAATCATTATTCAAAGGCGTTTCGTATAAGAAAAGGAATGTTAAATAACATTTTTTTTTACTGTACGCTTTGTACTTATTGTTTTAAGGGTAGTTCTAATATTAATCGTGAGGTACAAACTTAGTTTACATGGAGAAGTGTAGAAAGCTAAATCTTTTATTTTAAGTTGTTTTAATACATAATATTTTTATAAATAACGCTACATATTATGGAAAATACAAATCTTCCCCCCTCCCTCCCTAAAAGACCCTGTATCTTTGGCAATTCAAATACAAGAACCCACATCTAGACTAAATACAGACATTCAAATTTGCACCCAGTACTTTTCGGGACTTTCCGGCATAATAACAATTGTACCATACTGTTCGTCAATACATTACTACCACCTATGTTACGGTTAGTACATGTATCCGAATATACGTTTTCAATAGATTATGTAATATAACGATTGCATTGTCCAGTTTAGGGTTAGGGGAGACGGCAATGACATCGATCACAGGGTACTGTTATGGCTTGTTTTGGATGTTTTGGAGATTAATAAAGGGTTGCCAGAGAGCAAGGGTAACAGGGCGCACAGACTAATTGGTACTTGCCTATAGACTTACTCATAACCACGTTTATTGAAATAATATTTGTCATTCACAGGCGGTTCATTTTGGTGGTATGGTAAAGAAAATATTATTTTATTATTGTTTATGCATTTTCATTACCTTATTTATTTTATCCTTGTTGCCTGTCCTCTGAAGGTCCTCTATTGCAGATGCAACTATAGGTAACCGAAGAGAAGCAAGGACGAGTTTACTAGTCAAACATAAATCCTTAAATTTTCCTGTAACTACCAAACCTCATTCCGTCTCATATAACATGAACCAAAACAATTTATTGAGCGAAAATCAGTCCCTTGTCCAAATCGCTCGAAAGCCCTAGTACAAGACAGTATAATTTAAAAGATAAATACGAGAGCCTGTCTGATCTCTGCAAAAGGTACTCGTCTCAGAAGACACATAAATAACAAGTACAAGTGCTTTGCAGACCAGAGGATTTACTACCAGTAGGTTCTCAAGATAAAAACTTATTTCTCCGATATCCACTGAAAGAATCAATCCCTAAAGAGTGTTGTCTCATCGCCGAAGAGAAGCGAAAACGGTAATGATATAACGTGACATGAATCAATCCATCATCGAAGGTACCCGCCCCTTCGTCGTGAACATCCCTCCAGTTCCAATACGGACTGAAACAAATTGCCCACAACGTTATTCCCATTCGATTAGAGTGTGGATGTATTGAAGTGAAAACTTAAACTTTACTAATAATATAAAGCGGAAGAGGCGAAGGAATCTCAGGAACTATTGGTTCGAATTAAAAAAATATCTTTTTCCGTTGAATAGTCCATTTATTAAGGAAGGCTATAAGGAAGGATTTATAAGGAAGGCTACGTAACATCACGATATGACAAGATTTCTGAAGGAAAGCGAGGGCGTCTACTTAATTATATCATTTTCAGGACTACGTCTGCCGGGCGGGTTAGCTAGGCCTATAAGTTACTGCGCTTATGCACCCAAAACTACAACGCTGCTTAGGTATCTTAAGTAATTGCAGTGAAACAATAGGTTACAATTTACAATGTGTAAAAAAATATTTTTGGCATACCATTCTGTTTGATTTAAGGGATCCGTTATGTTTTTCACAGTCAGGAAATGAAACTGATACATATCACTCTTTGAGAAAAAGAATGATATGACTAATCTAATCGTGACACAGTAGAGAATATTATGTAATCATTAGATTTCATCTCTGCAAAAAAGTAGCGGCTTTTAAAATTTTAAAACTGTTTACTTCACTGTATTTTTAATGTTTATTAGTTAACTGTGGATCCTTACTATCATCTTTAAAAGGACGAGAGCGCCCTTATGTGGGAGCTGAAAACATTTGGGGCGGGAATAACCATAAAACAATTTAAAACGCTGTAGAACAGTACCAAATAATTTAAGGGGGCTTTTAAACAAACTTAGAGGGAGTGGTAAGCAAAGTGAGTCTGAGGATAAAAAATAGAGAGACATGAAAGATATATTATAAGTATCGATAAGAAGACCTTCATGAAGTAAAACAAATTTCACGATTTTTGGATTCCGACTCCATATAGCCTTAAGTGGTCACCCAAACTGTGAACCCCTTCCCAAGCGTGACGTCAAATATTTTGCTATTTTAATTGACTGATTGTAATATAAAAAGCAATAACTAAAATGTAACAATACCTAATTAATATATGTATATATCGGAGACACTAGTCAGGATGGTGGTATAGTGCTCCGTTTATTAGCTTGTAAGGTGAAAATAAAACACAGTGGGCGTTCAAAGGGCTTTAGTTTAGATTAAATGAGGTTTTAGGTTACACAGTTCGATTAGGTTTGATTAAAGCTTTTAGGTTAAGTTAAAATGTGGCACGAGAGAAATAAGCTTAGAGGACCGCTATGCCGTCGGGCATAGGTACAACGCAGTATAGGATTTTATTACAGAGTAGGTACATTAGTTAACTTAATGCGACCGTTCAGCTCGACGTCTGCTCGAGAAGTCTCCCCTCTTCGATACACCATCGAGTGACGTTCATAATTCGCACCGAGTTGCCATTTTAAATTACAGTTCCGGATTTACGCTTAATTCAGAGTTTAATGATTTATTTAGTTTGATTTTAATCTAATTTTATTTCCGTGTCCGACATATATATATACCTATATATATAAAGTTTCATGAAATTCAGCATTTCAAGGTAGGTAATTTCAGCATTTCTAGATATTGTTACGTGTCAGGAGTACTGGGTTCGAGAAAATGCCAAAATGTACCACAAAGACTTTATTGTACTCGTAGATACACAAATTACACAACGTACGCAGTACACACTAAAACACTCTGCACGTAGGTACTCGTAAACACACTCGTCGAACACTGTATCGCTCGTAGAAATCACTTCACTTCTCACTGGTATCGCTCGTAGGTATCGCTGGTATCTTCCTGGTTTCGCTTCCGAAACTAGAATGTCCGCACTTGATCGATCGCCCCTTTTTATACCACTCACGCACCATTCACGCCAATCCAGAACTTTCTCGCTAATTCCGGACGGACCCGATTCGTATAAAATTCGAGAACGTTCCTTGCAACCGAGTTTCGCCCGTATGACTATTGCCGTAATGGTCGAAGCGTCGTGCGTACGGGCAAGCACGCTATTGTTCTATTGTTGACTCGACATGTTTATGGCCCCTATTGTTTATTGTTTTGCGAGGTGATACGCCAGGGCTGTCACATTGCCCCCCTCTTAGTCATGCTCGTCCCGAGCATTATTCGATCCATGAAATGGCGCCAATCTGTCCACGTGCACGATCTTCGGCTTTCTTCTGTCCCCCTGTTTGATCCGGTAGGTCACGTCGTTAATCTTCGTGACAACTGTGTAAGGGCCTTCCCATCGTGCTTGTAGCTTCGGAGACTTCCCTTTCCTCCGCAGTGGATTGTGCAACCATACAGAATCTCCCTCCTTGAAACCATGTTTCCGAGCATCGCGATCGTACCGGGTTTTCATCTTTTCGCTGGTCTTCAAACATTGCTCCCTTACAAGATCATGTGTCTCGTCCAATTGTTCCCGTAAGTCCGCGATGTATTCAACGGTTGGTTTCGGGGCATCTGGCGGTGTTCCGGTAAGTAAATCCATCGGCAGACGCATCTCTCTTCCGAAGTTAACTTTAGCCGGTGTAAATCCCGTAGACTCGTGTATGGCAGACCGATACGACATCAGGAACAGAGGAATGTACCGATCCCAGTCTCGCTGATGTTCCTCGACGACCTTGGCCAAGTGATTTTCCAACGTTTGGTTGAATCTCTCCACCATGCCGTCAGATTGAGGATGCGCCGGTGTGGTACGTGTCTTATTTATTCCCAAAAGATCACACATCTCCTGGAATAACGTCGACTCGAAGTTCCTGCCTTGGTCGCTGTGTAACTCCAATGGTACACCAAAGCGGCATACTACCTCCTCGACAAGTTTCTTGGCCACGGTCTTCGCCTCTTGGTTCGGAGTTGCAAACGCTTCCGGCCATTTGCTGAAGTAGTCTTGAACCACGATGATGAATCTATTCCCGTCTTCAGACTGAGGGAATGGGCCAGCAACGTCTATGGCGATTCTTTCCCAAGGGGCTCCGACATTATACAGCTGTAGTTTTCCCTTGGTTCTAGTGCGGGGCCCTTTCACTGAAGCGCACACGGTACACTTCCTGCACCAATCTTCAACGTCCTCTCGACACCGCACCCAATAAAAGCGTTCTTGTATCTTTACGAGGGTCTTCTTGATGCCGAGATGCCCACCAGAAGTGCCATCATGTACGAGCTTCAGCAAATCAGCCACTTTACTCCTGGGAATAACCATTTGCAGGGTTTTTTCCTTTCCGTTGAGTGATTCCCAGCTCCGGTAAAGCACGCCATTCTCCAATATAAGGCTGTCCCACTGAGCCCAGTATGCCTTAGTCGTTGCGCTCGAGGCTGACACATCACTCCACAGGGGCCTCTGTCCTTTGGCTTTCCATTCCATGATCAGGCTGAGGTCTTTGTCTTCCTTCTGAGCTTGGCTTACTTGCTCCGTTCCCCAAGATTCGTCTAGGTCCTGCATCCTTATCACCCTGACCTCTTCTTTGGCCTCATGCTTGATGCAATGTCGACATTCTTCGGAGCATGGGCGTCGTGACAGGGCGTCGGCATTCGAATGAGCTCTTCCGTTGCGATGCTCTATTACGAAGTTGAACTCTTGAAGCTGTTCGATCCACCTCGCGACCTGGCCTTCCGGGTTCTTGAATTGCAGAAGCCACCTCAGAGCAGCGTGGTCCGTCCTTATTGTGAACTCGCGTCCCAACAAATACTTGTTGAAGTGCTGAAGGGTCTTCACCACAGCCAGTAATTCTCGCCGAGTCACACAATAATTTCTTTCCGGTTTCGAAAGGGTCTTGCTAAAGTACGCAATGACCACCTGCTGGCCGTCCTGGTCTTGGGATAATACTCCTCCGATGCCAGTATTGCTAGCGTCCGTGTCCACTATGAATCTCCCCTCCCTTCTGGGATAGCCAAGAATCGGAGCCGAGCACAGACGTTCCTTTAAGCGAACAAACGCATCTTCGCAATCGGAATCCCAACTGAAGATTCTCTTGTCCTCCGTGAGACGATGTAACGGCTTGGCTATCTCGGAGAAATACTTCACAAACCGACGGTAATAGGCGCATAGCCCCAGGAACGCTCTTACATCGGTCTTGTTCTTTGGTGTTGGCCATTCTTGAACGGCTCTTATCTTGTCTGGATCAGTACGAACACCTTCGTCCGATATTATGTGTCCCAAAAATGATACTTCCTTCTTGAAGAAGTCACATTTCTTCGGATTGAGCTTAAGGTTGGACTCACGGAATCGTTTGAACACCTTCTCTAGGTTTCGCTTATGTTCCACAAAGCTTCGTCCCATGACTATGACGTCATCGAGGTAAACCAGACAAGCGTCCCCCAAAAGTCCAACCAACACTCGCTCCATGAGACGCTCAAAAGTGGCAGGAGCGTTACATAGCCCAAAAGGCATTACGCGAAACTGCCACAAGCCATTTCCGGTTCCGGTGGTAAAGGCGGTCTTCTCTTTGTCTTCTGGCCGGACTTCTACTTGCCAGTAACCACTCTTCAGGTCGACCGTCGAAAACCACTTCATTCCACCAAGCATATCCAATGTGTCGTCAATCCGAGGCAGAGGGTAGCTGTCCTTCTTGGTAACGTTGTTAAGCATCCTGTAGTCGACACAGAATCTAGTACTGCCATCCTTCTTTTTCACGAGTACCACAGGTGAACACCAAGGGCTAGTTGACGGCTCGATCACCTTGCTGCGCACCATGTCCTCGATCATTTCTGCAACTTCGTGTTCCTTTGCCAATGGTACTCGTCTCGGTCTTTGCTTGATCGGTGAAGTATTGCCGGTATCTATTGGGTGAGTGACAAGATTTGTTCTTCCCAGGTCGCTATCTCCTCTGGTAAAGATGTCCTTGTAGTCCATTAACAACTTTGCTGCCTGAGTATATTCTTCGGAGCTCAAATTCCTCCTTGTCGCCTCCAGCAAAGATGTCATGTGATCCGTTGATCGAGGTTTGTCCGAGTTTTCTTGTACCTTCCTTAAGCTGTCCACGGCTTCACATCGGCCAATGACCGTATTCTTTGCGAGATGTATCGGCACGTTGCTAAGATTGATGACCTTTAACTTAGCGTCGCGTTTGGTCATGAGCAGTGTCCTTGCCGTGATCCAACTGGGATGATCTCCATAGTCTTCCACTACGACACATCGATTCAGCTGTATCTTTTCGGGAAACCTAACCTTGACCAAGGTTTCCGATCTGGGTGCCAGCTTCACTGTCCTCAAACAGTACACTGCTCCTGAAGATGAACCCTCCAAGAAGACTTCTTGATCCTGGAAGCTTAATACTCCTTTCGCTATGTCGACTATACAGCGATGTGTCTGTAGGAAGTCCAATCCGATAATGCAGTCGTCAGTTATATTTGCTACCAAAACAGACTGCGTGTAAATGTCACTTCCGAGTTTCAGTCTTGCTTCCGTAACTCCTAGGACGGTCACTGGCTGGCCTGTCGCTGTCTGTAGATTGCATGATGGTCGTCCATTTTCCCACATGATAGTCCTCTTGAGTAGTTCCGGTCGAACGATGGACTTCGATGCTCCTGTGTCAATCGTAAATCGACAAGGTATGCCATTTATCTCACCAGTAGCTACCAGGCTGTTCCCGTCACAAGCTTGTGACACTATAACAGTAGGGGCTCGACGAAGTCCAGCCGCTGCCCGTCCCGTGGCGCTGACGCCTTTTAATTTTAGCAGCTCCTGGGTGTCAACTTGGGTAGCCGTCGAGGTCTTCGTAGGAGGCTTGGCAGTCTTCTTAGCGGCGGCGGCGGCTTCTAGCTCTTGCACTTGCGTACCCCTCCACACCGATTTCGGTTGTTTCCGTGTCCGGCAGCTAAGCCTAATATGACCTCGTTCCCCGCATCCATAGCAGATAGGCCCAGTACGAGGTTGAATTGCCGCTACGACTTCGCGCACCTTACAACTTTTATAGTCGCTTCGTACCGCTTCCACTTCAAGGGCATGCGCCAAAGCTGCTTCAAATGTTGCGTGATGCCCCAAGCGCACCGTTGCTCTCACCTCGGGATCCCGTATTCCGCTGACGAACGCCTCTAAAACTCTGTCTTCGACCGGTGTGGAACTCGACGCATAGGCTCGGCGTACGAGGCGCTCGATCTCCGTGGCCCATTGCTGCAGTCCTTCGCTCGACTTCTGTACTCGGTCTTTAAGTTGTGCGCGGTACACGTGCTCGAGATGCTTTTCCCCGTATCGAGCTTCCAGGGCCTTAAATAGCGACTCCAAGGTGCGTCGCTCGGCGGGCAGGTTCTCAAGCACCAGCAGTGCCTCTCCTCGTAGCGCTAGGGTGAGTGCCGCCAACGAGTGCTCGTCCTCCCAGCCATTCCCATTTGCAACTACCTCGAACTGATGCTTGAACGCAGTCCACGAGGTCGTGCCGTCGAAACTTGGGACCTTAAATTTCGGGGCCCCAGGGCCTGAACATGTTGCTGCCGTGCCCAAAACCTTCATTTTTTGCAGCTTGTTGTCCAGATCCACGAGCCTAGTTTCGTGGGAGTTCACTGACGCACTGAGGCTGTTGATTAATGCGTCGTGGCTTTTGAGGGCTTGGTCGTGCTCGGATGTACGCACTTTCACAATTTCTAGGTCCTCCTTCACGGCGTTCAAATCTTCCTGGAAACTATCCAGCTTCGCATCGATTGTCCCCAGGCCCGCCTCCATGGTTTTGCGCTGGCTCTCCAATTTACTTTCCAAGCTCTGGCTCTGGCTCTTCATGTCCTCGCGCAGGCTCTCCATTGCTTCGCGCTGGCTCCGCTGTATGTTTTCCATGGCTTCGCGCTGGCTCTTCTGTAAGGCGGCTAATAAGGAGGCCATATCCAGTGCACTCGGTGTCGGTGCTGACGCAGTTGATGTAGTCGAAGGTTCAGCGGTGGTCTCCATTTCAGTGCGGTCACGCCCGGGCGACTCCATCCGTGCGGCATCCAATGCCGTCTGCCGTCGCGTGCGAATCCCGTCTTCACTTTGAGGTACTACAGGCATTCCGCTTCTGTCACCAATTGTTACGTGTCAGGAGTACTGGGTTCGAGAAAATGCCAAAATGTACCACAAAGACTTTATTGTACTCGTAGATACACAAATTACACAACGTACGCAGTACACACTAAAACACTCTGCACGTAGGTACTCGTAAACACACTCGTCGAACACTGTATCGCTCGTAGAAATCACTTCACTTCTCACTGGTATCGCTCGTAGGTATCGCTGGTATCTTCCTGGTTTCGCTTCCGAAACTAGAATGTCCGCACTTGATCGATCGCCCCTTTTTATACCACTCACGCACCATTCACGCCAATCCAGAACTTTCTCGCTAATTCCGGACGGACCCGATTCGTATAAAATTCGAGAACGTTCCTTGCAACCGAGTTTCGCCCGTATGACTATTGCCGTAATGGTCGAAGCGTCGTGCGTAGGGGCAAGCACGCTATTGTTCTATTGTTGACTCGACATGTTTATGGCCCCTATTGTTTATTGTTTTGCGAGGTGATACGCCAGGGCTGTCACAATATTATGAGGAATGGCGCAGCCCCTGCGCCAGTTAGGGGTTGTTAGTAATAGTCCAATTAGTTATTGTTAGCAAGAGACTACATAGTTCTAACTCACAGATCTGTTGCATATTAAGGATTGAGGTCGCTTCTTAAATTATGACTACATACAAAATAATACTGTTAGGAAAATTATTACACTGTAGAAATGGTATCTACTATAGTTAAATCATTGAGCATATGGAATTGCCACTCTCCGCCAAAACCGAACTTATTACCTGTGCTCACAGTTCAATTTAGCTTGTCAAAAAAAATTACTAAAGACATTTTTATATAACGCCGTCAATCTTAAATGTATCTTAATCGCATTGGCGGAACGCTGGCATTTATGTTATTGTGTCATCCAGTTATAACGAATTTCAGATCAAATTCATACGGAGTATGAGTATAAAGTACGGTCAGACGGTGTGCTGTTACCCCGGGAGAACCTACGCAATTATAGTTCCTGTTAAACCTGCGTGACGTAATCAGAAGTCCCCGACGCCGCGCCGGTGATACGACCAGCGGCTATTACGTAAGCGTAGCCGGCTAGACTAAACAAGATGCAATGATTAACATCGATGATTCCGTCTCAATAGCCACAAATCGTCGTTCAATCTCAATACATTTGTTTCTTTATGAGTTTCTTGAAAAATCGACGTGAAGCTCCATTGTTGTCTGTTATTATTTTAGTTTGCTCGGTTAAGATGATATTTCTTAGTTTATTTTTTGAAGAGATGGATTGGGTTCTGGCAATCTGATAGATTTTATGATTATAAAATAAGTGCATTTTTATGTAAATAAACACCTACGCACTCATACATATCCCCGCACTAAGACTATTGTGGGTGGCTACTGTTACAAGTGTCATGATTTTCTAATTTAATTTATTAATTATTGATAAAAAGTATGGCAATAAATGTAAGCAGCGACAGATAATTAGAACATTATGTTTTGACGTTGGCAACCCTGGATATAAAAAAAAGGCATGATGGCGGGAACGCGACGGAGGCTCTTGTCATGTACCAATGTAACATTAAGATCTAATAATTAAGAGTAAAATGCGTTAGTGTACATTTATCGTGAATAATATCGAATAATACTTAGTTATGAGAAATGTAGATAGTGCACCGACAATAGTTATGTAATAGGAGGACATTCTCAATGTAAACAGTGTGTGAACAAATATATGTAACCTATTCAAGGAATGAAGATGACGTTTTATTACAAATGCTTTATCCGAATGGAACCACAAGGGGAAATCTACAATAATTCAGAAGTGGAAAGGCCCATTAAAAAGTCAGGAAAACGAATCCTTATTTTACGATACATTGGCGAGACAAATTTCGACGATAGACAATACGAAATCATCAATGGCATCAATGCATTAGTAAATAAAGATCGTGCTGGTAAAACTAAATAAATGACAACCCAAGAGATCTGTGCCATATTTTGAAGTTATCAAATAACCTATTGTGGAACCCGGAAGGAAAAACTCGAAATTATTGTGTGAAGGCTTCATGAGGCCCAAAGGCGGCATGCATCATGGGCCTACAGTGCTGATCTGCAAGGTTGCTGGTTACCAGGTGATCTGTATTGTTTTATCTATAATAAGGGTTGCTTATTGGTAATAGTTGGGAGCTATTTTGAATAACAAAAGGTCTGGTTATGACTAAATAACAAACAGAAAGAATATCTTGATAAAATGTCTGCGGGACAACAAATTAATTGAATTAAAGTTTTTAAATGTTTATATAATAACATATGATAGAATTGCAACCAAGAGTACTTTATTAACTTATTACTAAAGTTACCTTAGGGGTTGTAAAAGACCCATTGATGGAACATAAAAGAATTATTATGAATATTATGATTTTAACCAAAGTAGTGAATACCCATTCAATTAATAATGAGATAATCTATTTAGTATTATTTTGTCAATGGGTTATTAGTCAATCAGCTTTTGAGTTATTTTGGTTAGGAGATGAAAGCAAAATCTAATTTATGTAATTAGATGTTGATGGAATAAAACTTATTTATCAATATTCACTTTGAAATGTAATATTGAGCTCTGAGTAGTAGAATGAGAAAGTTATGGTGCTCATAATTTTGAAGTAAGTTACTAGGAGTGTAACATTTAAGGTGCTCATCTATGGGATTATCACATGGGGTTTGATCATATAAAAGTTTATGCAGATTTAAGTTTAGTGAAATGGTCACATAATAAACAACTGAGTTAATCAAGTCTTTAAAATATGAGTTATAATATGCAGTTAGGCATGATATGCACTAGGAAGTTATTTAGACAAATTAATAATGACTTATTGAATGAGATATAGTGGAGATTTCATGTAAAAAGTTTTAAGTAAATAAAAAACATTAAATTGTATGTCAAACATTTAATTGTTGAAGATTTAAGTATGAACGGTATTAATTGTATCAAAATTAACATTGCAAAGATTTCTCAATTATTTATTTATTTGTTACATCACACTAAACTCATTTACAATACACATTAAACTCATTTACATATTACATAACTCATGCCCAATTTAAGACATTAGTGTTATTTCAATTACATGTGTAAAAATCTTACATAAAAGAAACAACAAGCGTTTATGGACCTGTGCCTCAGATTGTACAGACATGATATCTATGTCATTTAATAGTACAGATCTTAACCAAAAAGAATAAATAAGTTGCATATAGGTATAATGTCTTGAATTAAAGTTATAAAAAAAAAAAAAGATTATATCACTGTTTTATCATGATTCTTTATTTTACCTAAACTTATGATTTTATGTATATTATATAGATTGCTTATATATACTCATCTCCGGTGATAATAAGTCATCACATTTCATCTTAAAGTACCTAATCATATAACGATTACAAATATGCAAAATATAAAAGGATATGACAAAAGAGTGTGTCAATGGTTCTTGATAGAATAATAACGCCAGAAGGAGTAGTACCATCACATAGGAGGGGAGTTGTGAGTACATATAAGTCAAAAAAAAAAAAAATCTTCTGCAAATGTTGTAACGCTACATTATTGATATATTATACTCTGTTGTATATTTAATTATTGAAAATAATTCTCCTTGCAAGTTATTTTTTTTTTTGGCTACTGAAACTGTGCAATACACGCACTGCTTTCGGCGTTCTATTGTTTTATTTTTATACATTTATTTAAAAAAAAAAAATATTATTAATAGCAATATTAAACTTTTGTGATAAAGTGAAATCAAAGAAATTGAAATTCTTTTATTTTGATTTTTTTTTTTTTTTAGAGACTGCTATGAGATGTAAAATTATAATTAGAATCCTTTATTTGTTTTATTTAAATTCACTGAAAAACTTTGATGTTTGTACAGCTTGGGGTAAATTCCGGCTATGTCCTTTGATTTCATGGGAATTAATCATGAATATGTTATTGAATTTAAAAAAAAAAAAAAAAGAGTGCTATAATTTTGAATTTAAATAATGGTACATAAATTTAATTAAAAAAAAAAAACATCAATAAACAATGAAATAAAAAAAAAAAAAAAAAAAAAAACAATTATATTTAAGACTAGTAAATCCGCCCTCGCTTCGCTTCGAGAAACCAGTCCCTCCAAAAATCTCTATAAATTTTAACATATTATGTTATTCCGATGTCTAAGCTACTGCAAAGTTTCATGAAAATCCGTTCAGTGGTTTTTGCGTGAAAGAGCAACAAACACACACATACACACACACATACATCCTTACAAACTTTCGCATTTATAATATTAGTAGGAAGGATTAAAATGTGACAGGAATGTATAATTTTACATGAAAGCGTTGCCAAACAAAACTTCTAAATTTATTTTCTGTGCTCAAATATAGGTAAATTTTGACCAACTTCAAAAAAAAGGAGGTTTTCAGTTTCACCTGTATGTATGTATAATGGTGCGCGATTATCTCGCGTTTGGTTGGACCGATTTTGATGCGGTTTTCAGAATAGTATTTTTCAGACTTAGGAGAAAGTTTTAGGCATATCGTTTGGCTGAACCGATTTTGATACTGTTTTCAGCATTGTGTTTATCAGACTTAGGAAAAGGATTTAGGTATATTAACCGCGTTTAACTGTTCCAATTTTAACTTTTCGGCGTTAAAGTCGGTCCTATTTTGTAAAAAGGTATTCAGAATATATCCACTATATGCAAATCACCGTAAACTTATAAATAAAGAATTAATACATAGTAATGCTATATTACGGTTATAATGGGGAATGGTTATAGGTCATGGTATAGTTATGGGAGTAAGTAAAAACTGTTGAACATGTTATAAGACAATACTGGGACAATTTTTTTGTTAGAAAAGGAGAGTGATTGTCAATTAAAACATCACTTACTAAATATATTTTTTTTTTTGTGAAACATAAAAGGATATTTTTTATATATAGTAAATTGGTATTACCAAAGATTAGTAGCACTATTTCTGACAGAGCATCCAAATATATTTTAGTAAAATATTGCAGTTGTATTTTCAAGATGTACCTTCGATTTAGTATTTGACAATTATGGTTCTTTACGGGTCAAGCTTTGGGGTGAATGGTGTGCTATGCTTGTGCACCAGGTTAGAAGTAGGAGACCAGTATGCTATGCTTGTGTACTGGGTTAGGAGTAGGAGACCGGTATGCTATGCTTGTGTACTGGGTTAGGAGTAGGAGTGGTGTGCTATGCTTGTGCACCAGGTTAGGAGTAGGAGGCTGGTATGCTATGCTTGTGTACTGGGTTAGGAGTAGTTGGGGGGGGAGGCCAGTATGCTATGCTTGTGTACTGGGTTTAGGAGCGGTGTGCTATGCTTGTGCACCAGGTTAGGAGTAGGAGGCCGGTATGCTATGCTTGTGTACTGGGTTAGGAGTAGTTGGGGGGGAGGCCAGTATGCTATGCTTGTGTACTGGGTTTAGGAGTGGTGTGCTATGCTTGTGCACCAGGTTAGGAGTAGGAGGCCGGTATGCTATGCTTGTGTACTGGGTTAGGAGTAGTTTGGGGGGGGAGGCAGGTGAACTATGCCTGTTCACCGGGTAAGTAATGAACTATGCTTGTTCACTCCGTTGGTAATAATACTGGGGAGCTATGTTTGTTCATGTAATTTGGAAATGCAATATGAAAGATTCAAATAAGAAGTTTTTATTGTAAATGGAGCCACGCTTGAACTATGGGTTCAAATATAAAGAAAAAGTGAAATGAAAGAATATTAATTTTATGCTTAAGTGTTGTTCATTATTTATGGGTTTGCAAGATGAACTTTGTTTTATGTTCAATTATTTATGTGTGCATAATATGATTTATGAAGTCGTAATTACTTATATATGACATAATTTTGTTTGATTATATCAAAATTATTATTTATTTTCTACATATATATGAAAGGCATAACATGATTCGCTACATATTTGTCAGTTGCTTTATGTTAACGGATTACGTCTCAAATATATTGCGCAAGTTTCAGTGAGGCGCAATGAAGGCCGATTGTGAATCTTCCCTCTTGATACATCTCCGAGGCGGTTATAGAGCAAGCTGGGAGTGTTCAAGTTCCCCTAACTTAGATGATGAAGTTCGTGGAGGAATGGCAAGTAAAACCTTAGAAGACTAATAATGGCGACCACGGGAATCTTCTAGAAGAGCGGTTAAATGGGAATCGAAGTATAAGCATCTAGTTTAGATATAAAGCCATAGTAATTACAAGTATAATAAAATAAATGAAGTAGTCATCTATTACGGAAGTGTATTGTGACCCTTAACTGTCTTACTATCATCAATATATATTATGTAATTTGAGTCGGAGTTATCAAAAAAATTATATATGTGAAAGTTTGTAGTCAATTTTATCGTCATGTTTTGGAAAGGGGTGCTTCTGGAGCAAGTTCAGACTATGATCCTATATCTCAATGGTTCTCTACTAAGTTACAATTTTTGGAAGGAAATAAAATATACACGGCTTAGTTAGAGAAGTATTGTTATTTTAAAGATTTCATAATTGCACAAAATAAGTGGTCCTCGTCCTTAGAGGTAACCGAGACAGAATTTTATAGCTGAACTTGTTAATTAAAAAAAAAAAAACATTGTTTATAATCAATAGTGGTACCTTTTCTCTGCATCTGTGTGTAACAGTCATACAAATCTGTGTAATATTTTATATAGCTACTCGTTGTAGACGATTTTTATAACATTAAGCAGGCAGTAATTTATGTATTGATAAAGAACCGTTAAATATAACATCAAGTTTCATAGCCTTTAAAGTACCAAAATGGTTCAGGTAACATGTTTTGCTGCGAAAATGAGAGAATTTATTCAAATCACTTGATACACTGGAGACGTTTCTATTGGATATAACTCCATAGCAGACTTGCAAGAATATTCCTTATTAGAGGATGCATATAGAACCTGCTGGTAGAATCAATGAAAAGATATTGCACAAGTGTCTGAGTAAATTTTAATGAGGTTGACAGCACCGTACGCAGCTCAGTGTACCTAATAAGTAATATTGTACAATATCCTTAAGAAACGATTAGTAAGGATTTCTTGAAATAAGTTTGATAATAATAGCAAATGTACAAATTAACTAGAAGAAGCAACACCTGAAGGTACAAACTTTTCTTATTGATAGTTGACTAGTAAACTTTATGATTTAATATTGAATTGAATTTTATAAGAATAAACATAGATTAGAATAAGTGACAAGTAATATAGATTCCAAAAGGGTTTATCTGTGACAGTAGCTTATAACGGGTGTTGTTTCTAACATTTTGTATCACATAGATAAGAGATGTCCCACTGTAGGTATATATATTTTGTAATATGACAAAAGCCTGTGATTTTGTTATTAAAAAAAATAGTATTGCAATATAGCGGATGAGATTAAGCCTTGCAATGAACAACTGGAGTACTACTTAGCTCGACAACTGGGTAGAAACAATTAATGTACTTAATGAGAATCAGTTCAGTGCCATAAACCGAAATTAGATTTGGGGTACCTCATGCAAGTGTCTAATTTTCACTTTATATGAATGACACTCTATACATTATTTATTTGTAAATGACCTTTCATTAAAATTGACGTCTAAAGATAATTTTGAACATTGAAAATGTAATAATAACACAATTGACATTATTATTTAATAGTTCAAAGCTAGATAATTTAGAAATTATTATCAAAAACTACAATATAACTCAAATTAATGTATAACGGTCAGCAAATGAAAGAAGGAGATATTTTTTAGGGATTCATTTAAATAGAAATTGTATACGGGTACCACGAATACCTACGTAGCATAGGTCTTATAGGTATAATAGTGTGGTCATTTGGTGCAATTGATCTAATATAAAAAAGTATTAGAGTTGTTCGGTAAACCACTTTGGGAATAAGGTAGACCACTATAAAAAAAAGCGTCATAATGTGTGTGATATAATGCCCTGCCACAGAATATTAGAAGGTTAAGTTTTTACTAGTAGTACCAATAGAGAAATGTTTTTATGCAATTATTGAATTTCTTAATAATTAATGAATACTCAATATTTATGTATACAGAACCATTATTCAAATAATGAAATGGCATGAAATTAAATGTTCGATACAAGGTGACATTTAATACAATTTTAGTTTAATTTTAAAGAGTACAGGGGACTAAATATTTTTGTAGACACCTATATGTATATACTATTTACATTTACAACAAGTAAATGAAGAAAAAAGAGTTGTCTAAATTGATCAGACCATATTATAAACTAAAACCAAAGTTAGTTAACCTAACTAAAACATAAACCTAACCTAATTAAAACCTAAGTTTTAGTAATGAATAAAGTTTTTGTAAATAGGCACCTACATGTCTTCAATAGAAATAGATAGATCTAGTGACGGTGACTCGGAATAGTTTATATTCTTGTTATAATATTAGAAAGTAAGTTGTTTGAAATCTGATGTTGTTTTATGTTGGATTTAATTCAGTTTTATTATATAATTTACTCTTAAAAATTATAAGTATGAAGTTGTGAATGTCATGATTTTATTTTAAAAAGGATAGTTGATATAATTGTTAATTATTTTAAGTTTGCAATTTATTTGGGGATGTTTGAGTTGTGATTCTAATGTTTTTAGCCTTGTTTAATCAAATACGTTGTCCTAAAGTATAGGGTGTTATAGCCTTGGCTAAACAAAAAAAAAAACATTTTTGTAATAATACTTTAAAATAGTACGAACTATTAAGTTGGTAATACGTAAAGTAGTTTTTTTTTTATGTTTAGTAATGGAGATTGTTGTGTGTGCCAGGAGGCAACACACCGTCGGATGGCCGAATGTCATGATTTTCTAATTTAATTTATTAATTATTGATAAAAAGTATGGCAATAAATGTAAGCAGCGACAGATAATTAGAACATTATGTTTTGACGTTGGCAACCCTGGATATAAAAAAAAGGCATGATGGCGGGAACGCGACGGAGGCTCTTGTCATGTACCAATGTAACATTAAGATCTAATAATTAAGAGTAAAATGCGTTAGTGTACATTTATCGTGAATAATATCGAATAATACTTAGTTATGAGAAATGTAGATAGTGCACCGACAATAGTTATGTAATAGGAGGACATTCTCAATGTAAACAGTGTGTGAACAAATATATGTAACCTATTCAAGGAATGAAGATGACGTTTTATTACAAATGCTTTATCCGAATGGAACCACAAGGGGAAATCTACAATACAAGCGATACGAATATCACTTCACTGACACCTACAAGGGCAAAAATCACATAAGTCACATAAATATTTGCATCGGACGGGAACAAACCTGGAGCCCCTCATGATAATAATCGCTAATTCAACTCAACAAAATCATCACATCTGGGACCTTTGACATGAATATTTGTAAACCTTCCTTTAAACAACGGTAGGCAGTGAAAACAAACTTGATAGTCTCCGGTGATAATTTGAACCCCGGACACTTCACTTGACAGCGTCAAGACAGGTTACAAGATCAAAAAACTTTCTCCTATAATGAAATTATATTTGGGATAATTTATGCAAAATCTTTTACTTCGTACCATTTTTGTACAGACGTAAAAAATCCCCATTACCGAATCAAAGTAAACAAAATAAACCTCTTAGATAAATTCCAAGAAATCCAAAAGAACCCAGCAAAGAGTATTACAGGCTGGATGGAAGAAAACTTGAAATTTAACTACCAATAAGCGATTAAAGAAGTCCAGAACAAGTAACGTCTGATAAACTTCACCTAGGGTCTAAAACTCTGGAATAATAAAAAACTCGGATTCTCCGCGAGTAACCGAATTTGAATAAAGAATTTGCGAACGTTGTACGATCCATGGAAAATTTAACAATCAAATAAATAACAAATCAATTTATCAATCAGATGGTTTCAATTGCTCGCTCATGCCTGTTTCCTGTACTGAGTTTCAAAACTTGACAAATATAGTGCTTGAAGATGTTAATTGCTTACCTAATTGATATTTTGCCCAACAATGTGTATGAAAATGATGTATATATGAAGGTTTCTGTCATTGAAGGCTGTTTACCCAATACCCAATAATTATCTTCTACATCTGTCGTAGAGTCTTACTCCGGTGGCTGGCGCCTTTTAAGTGATCGACTGAGTAAAGCAACTGCTTACAAAATTTCACCAGAATTATTTTGGATGAAGAATGACTTCAACTTATTAGTCGCTCACAATCAGGCACAAGCCTCTTTTCATAACTCATGAGGCCTAAAACATAAACAACCACCACCACATTGACCATACATACCATTGATACATAGACCGTTATTTGGAGTAAACTGGACTAACCATCCTAGTTCTGATTTAAATTATGTGTCGTTTACAGCTTTAAGAGGCGGCAGGAGAAATGTGATAAATAAATAAAAAAAAATCTATCTCCGAGCGCCTGAAGCAAGTTAATCACGAAATCATACTTATAGTTAAGAAAATAGAGTTTGAAAAGTGACAAAGGTGAAGAATGAGACAAGACATCGACTTGTTTGTTTCCAAGGGCTCCCAATCGGCAATCGTTATACCCTTTTGCGATGGAATTTTGATAAGTAACGTGACCGACATCAGCCATAATCAACGTCCCTTCTCGGTGCTGAGCTCAAGAAATCGTCTTGGTCAAGATAACTTGATTGGACGGAGCCTATTTCAGTTTGCCGAAAATATCTTTTTATTCAAGCCTTTGGGAGGATGGCGAGATAAAATATGTTGAGGTAACTTTTATGTGTGGGCGGGCAGGAATTGGGGATTGGGGATTTCGTGCACGGAATCATAAATGGTTTATGTTATTATGCATTGGAGATGTATAAATATTGTTTAGTCTACTTCCTCATAATTACAAACCCTTTATAGTAAACTTAATTAGTCAAAGACTTATAGTTTGACTTTCAATTAGATGCACTAAATTGTTGTAATGTAAACTAATGTTACTTTGCGAAATAATGTTACCAGCTCTCTATTAATAGTGATTACACAAATAATTAAGGAACGATGTTTTGATTATTCGATTATTTCTTTCTTAATATTAAGATCTACTTAGCATTTAAAAATTAAAGAGAAAAACAGTAATTAATTGGTAAATTGTATATTTATCGGTTCTGTAATAATTTTATGAGGTATTTTAGCGATTTACTTAATTCTACATACCTACAGATAAATAGTCGATACATTGGCGTTCAGATTACATCACTTTTTTGAGATCATAAAAAACAGTAGGTATCACTGGTACCTAATGATAATTAAGGACATCAAATCAAAAGTCCGACTTTAGGGCTCCTATCTTAAAAGTGCATGTTTATTAGCGCATCGCAAAACTGTATTAAATTAAAGCTGATGTATGATGTATTGTCAATGTAAATAAAACTCGAGTCAATTATTCTCAGTGTCAGCTTGCTTAGATTAGGTGGGTTGTAGGCATAGAACATACATTTACCGAAGAGGAACAAGGGCACTTACAAGGTTTAAATACACAAATTATAATTGTACCTACCTACTTATTAATTGCCGGTGATGCAGTAATATAAATCGACTTTAATATTTGAAGATTCCGTGGCCTAGTTGTGTGTGTAGGAATAGGTACTTGCGAACCAAGATGTCTCGGGTTTGATTCCCAGCTGGTGCAGATTTATGTGGCAGATAAATGTTTATCCGTTCGTGTGTTAGTGAAGTGCCGAAGCGACTCCTATTGCGAGTGAATAAGCGTGGCCTAATTAAATTTAAATCATCAGTAAATTAAACGTACCTATTCGAAGCATCACTACAGTTTTATCACGATTAGGTATACATTGGCTCGAAAATAAATGTGGATCAGATTACTTTCTCGATTTTATTCTCGCCAACAGAAACCTATTTCATCGACGATGTCTAATAAACTTCTTCGAAAAAGGTCTGGTGTATTTGGCCTTGGTAGCTGACACGTTTTTGGATAGAATTTAATAAAAAGCCACAGATAGTGTAAAGGACGGTCTATTATGGGCACAGGATAACAAATATATACGGGCACGCGACGAGGGAGCGTCGTATTTTTAAATTCCAACTTTTTCGTTCACTGGATTTGGAAGGTTTCGTCTAGGGATGTGTAGGGAGTAGTCGTAACCGAAATTATCAGATATTCCAAGTTTGGGGTTTGTGCCTCCATTTTCAAGCATGTGCGTAGCTACGAAAAATTTATTATCACCCGCTTCGTTGAATATGTGAGGATAGCTGCGCACCTATTTCTCCAGAAGAATCTTATTTGATAAGATACCTACATGAAAAAGTTTTAGTATTATGTCCTTAAATAATACATGATACTGTCCTAAATAAAAAGTCAAGATGTGTAACCTACAAGGTAGGTAGGTATATATTCTATTTTAGATTTTAAGCGTACCTATACCTACCTAGTAAGACAAAATTACACAAAGCATTTCGTTAACATCGACATCAACGCATAAATACATTGTAATTTATTAAGAAATATTGTACAAATCGTTTATATTATAAAACGTAACAGATGCTGTGACGTATTTTTATACCAGTGTCCGTGGCAATGACCGCCGCTGACGTGCCAGTTCACGGCCGTTTGAAAACTAACGACAATGTCTGTTACATCCTTGTATTAGTGTCTACGTTGGAATTTACACTAATAAAATAATTCTTATAATCTGTGACATCGGCTGAATGCAGTGACTACTTTGTTTCACCCTGTATTCGAAAATAAATAAACGGTTGCTTGTCGGGGCGCAGGGCGCACCCCCACATACACGCGGCACACACACACGCGCGCCTCAGGGCGGGAGGAGAGGGCGCTTGTTCGCTCAGTATCACGCCGACCGCCGCATTGGCCGGACGCTAGTCGTTTTCTTCTTTGCGATCGGAAAATAAACTAGTTTTGCTCCGGAACGACCGGGTATCCCATTGTGCGTTAAAACGTTGTGGACATAAACGAACTGTGTTGACCGTGTATTATCGGTGCGTATCTCGAATGGATATTATATATATTATATTGTCTCACCGCGTTTCAAAGTGTTTACATCTTTATTAATGACCGTTACACGTTTTGTTTTTTCGTATCCCTCCGTCCGGCAGGACTCAAAATATACGGGTAGATGCGTAGGGCCGCATTAATAAAATCTGTTTCTATTTCAGATAAACTGTTCGGTTTGATCGGGGTCCGTTGACTTGTGTAACAAAGGTTCTGTTAAGGTGAACGTTCCTGTACGCAACGAATACAGACAGGTATGTACGTTAGACAAGTTATTTTGAGTTTACTTATGGTGTAACCGCTTTAAAATTTAAAGAGTAGGTAGGTACGCATGACTAATCGCGATTAATGTAAAGATTAGGTTTCCGCGAAGCGTGTTTTTCCCATTTTGGGTCAGTGACCTTAATTTTCGCTTTGTATGTGGGTAATGTAGGTAGTTGGCGATTTTTTTTTCGCGGTACGCTCACCTGTGACTTACGTAAGCCAGTCTGCGGTCTCGTATGTAATTAACAATTGTATTGCATATCAAATGGTGGGGAGAGGCTCTGTAACTTATATAATTGTAACCTTTTGTCTGACATTTGATAAGGCCTTTCGAATGGCCGAAACATTACCTGTTGCGTCTAGGAATTACGTTAGTCCGTTACATTTTTTTTTTCAACAGACTTGCTACACATGTGATTTGAAATTGGAATATTTCGAATACACTAGCTACTTATCTTTGTGTATTTCCGTTATGGCGTGTAGGTATGAAATATGAATGTCGTAATTTTAACGTAAGTACACGATTCGGTTATGAAATGGTGACCTAACGCTGACATTGTCGGTAAAGCCGTGTCGTAACATTTCATTATTATGCCATTGTTCTAGCTCGGTTAATTTGCAAAACTGTGATGATCAATATCGATGTTGCTATTAATGTAATTAATCATTTGCGCAAGTGGGGAATAGATTTTTTGCCCGATAATGGTTTAATGAATTATGCACGAAGTCATGTCTTGAGATTGCAAGATTTACAAGTATTTTATGACGTGTCGAAATCGCCTCTACTAAAATAGGCATGACCGTATTGAAACCAGTTAACTGGTTTTTAGTTGCTAGCTTTGTTCTTATCCGGTGAAGACGTAGGAATTACGTATTTCCGGTCATTTAAATTCTTGTCATACGCATAAACTTCCTGTTGGCGTAAGATTCTAAATTGTAATAAGGTTCGTATCTATGTGGATTAAGAATTTGTGACAACGGAATATGGAAGTACCGACTACATCAAAAATCACTAAAACGTAGTTCATTTAGAAGATAGGCTTTACGAAATAATATTACCTATTAGCCGTATAACCTACTTACAAGCTTAGGTATTACTCTAGGATATGTATAAAACCAAATGTTTTGAGTGTATTTACAAAATCAAATTTCGAAGTATGAAGACTTATATTAAATTTATTTATGCTTTATTCACTCTTAAAAAGTCCATCTTTAGAGTAGCATTCTAGCATTATCTACCAGACAAGCGTAGGTATGTGCACTGTGCAGAGAACAACGAAAGCGGTATAGTATAGGTCGTATTAAAAGCAAAAAATATATTTAAGATGCTCTAAGATTAAAATTGTTTAATATTTCTCGGGCCCTAGTAGCCATTAAACTTTAATTTGTTTAACAAACCGGTTCGTTACCGACATACCGGTATCCCCTTAATTTGAATAATAATAATAAGCAACAAGAAACTTAAGTGAATACAGAATAGTGAATCTGATAACACTTGATTCAGGTATCATAAAGATTAAAAAAAACATAGGCAAAAATCTGATTCCAAATTACAAGTACAGATAATTTAAAAATGTAGATGAAATGGTTCTTCATAATAAACATGCCCTGTGTTCCCTTCTCCATAATACCTATAACATGTTCCCATCTACATACATACATTCCCCATAGTCCATATCGTTGCTAGACGCAACACCCATACACCCTCTTTGTTTCTACGCAAAGGGTGAAAAGGCCGGTGTCATTGCACTGAAGGCCTTTATTGCTGTGCATAGCAACCACAGATAATAAACTACATTCAGGTACTTTATTACTTACCCATGTTCGTGTATGAAATGTTGTCGTAGGTCATGTATTTATTTATACACTAGTAAATCCGCCCTCGCTTCGCTCCGGGGAACCAGTCTCTTCAAAAATCTCTATAAATTTTAACAAATTATGTTATTCCGATGGCTTAGTCGCATTATGTCTAAGCTATATTAATGCAAAATTTCATGAAAATCCGTTCAGTAGTTTTCGCGTGAAAGAGTAACAAACCCACACACACACAGACTCACTCCCTCACATACATCCTTACAAACTTTCGCATTTATAATATTAGCAGGATATATACATAAGATTGTATAATGTAACGTACGTTAGGTCATCTTTAAATTTTTCATGATTAATTTCAGATAAACCGCAAATCATTGTTAAAATAAAAATAGGCTCTACGAAATATTTAAAAAATCTCTGGTTTAAAATATATATCTTTGTTGCTCCATTAACCAATTGCTCCATACCTTTGAGTAACAAAAATAAATCGCTTTAAAACAAAAATAAGACCATTCATCTTATACCCCTCGGGCCCTAGTAGTTCGTGTAAAGAAACTCAAACAGATTGTCAGCCTTAACCTTCAAGCAATAAAAACTAAAACAGAATGTTAAAAATAAAATGGCTTTATTCGTCTTGAGAGCAAGTTGTAATGAAATGCAAAGCTTCTGACTGGCTTGATTGATTACATAGATCCGATAGTTGGGTTATCGTTATCAGTAACAAAAGAACCCAAGACACGTTGGTTTTTTGTGTTGTCTTTATTATTGACCAAGGGCAAGCTATTTTGTATATCGGACTTAAGACGTTATTTTATGAACGTATCTATACGTTCCTATATATAGATGGTAAGCAAAATTTACTTAAAGCATTTTAAAAGTCTGTCACCCACGCGCCGAAAGATCCTTGTACGACAATATAGGTGCTATAAGCGTTCTTATTCTGTAACAGATTGTCACAATGACGATGTAACCGTCAAAGAACCACGAAATTGCGTCGAGAGTGAAAATGACTTTTTACACGAAAAATACTTATTTTGCGAGAACTACTCTCCTGAGAACTCGCTCATTCAAGAGTCTGATCTGTGTATTCGACAACCGAAATGATTTGAAGCTCACTGACTACTTACCCGTTGAAGAATAATGTTTCAGTATTGGTTTAATTTATATTGCTTTGCTTTTAATATGAATCTAAGCACAAAAAAATCATAGTGGCTTTTCCACTTTGTATTTTAAAAATAAGTATAAATTTATTGTCTTTCCCGCGATGAATTTTTAGTATCATAATTTAATACACAAAAATTTATGAAATGTTTTACGCGTTCTATTTCATGACTTCTGTTCCAAATTGAATTGTTTAAATTTATTTTGAAAAGTGACTTTCTTCTCGTGTCCGAGAGAATATTATAGGTACTTATTTATAATAAAACATCGATATATTTGGTGTATTCTCAACTTTTGTATACATATATGTAATTCTTTATAATTCCTGTTATATCGTTTTTGTCCAAAATAGCGTTTTGTTCTTTATAAGAGAAATACATAGATCGCAAAGCACCACTTATGTGGAATTAAATGAACTAATTAAACATCCGTCTCGTGTTTTCAGTTCAAAATGAAGAATAAAAAATTAAATGTGCGATTTTATCATGATGTTTCGAATCCCCTAAAACGACTGATTTAATGTGAACACACCATTTCGCACTAAATGATGTGAAAAGAGACTTATCTTGCCACTGCCATATAAATCCTATAAGTGGATACTGAGGATATCTGCTTTAGACCAGCATTGTAAATTATACTGTAAGGTTAACATGGTAAGTTAGCTTTTTGAACGTCCGCGTTAGGTCAATGTGGTCCGCACTCGGCGACTTGCCAGAATCCAGTTACTGACCTTGCTCAATATCAGTTAGTTCAGATGCAATTTTATTTCGGCAATTCTAAGTTGATTTATCCGTTCTAAACATTTAAATAAGAACAAAGGAATCTTAACTTGCATTGTTTTAATAATTCTAAGTTTAAAAATAATAATTAAAAATATGATACGTTACCAACTTGTCAACAACTTCTTTGTCTGCAATGTCTTCATTTAATTGTAATAATTTTATTATTATTTTATGTATTTCAATTACTTTAAAAACAGGAAATAAAAATTGCAAACCGGCATAAGACATGGCATTTTTAGCTTTATTTAACGAAGTTTAAAAAGAATTTTTGATTTTACAATACCTAATAAAATTCAATAAATATTTCAAGTCGACTAAACTTCAGTTTAGACAATTAAAATTTTTTAAATTCATCACTAGCCTTAATAATTATATACCTACTAATGTCTAGTAGGTATATAATTATTAAGGCTTATATGGCATGACGAATGTGTTTTGCTGTGATGTGTAGTATTGTGTAGGGCTCTAGTATGGAGCATAGGTTCTCAAAGTTTCAATAATTGCCCCTTTCACAAATTAATCATACTTACCATAATACAATATAATATGAGCTCAAACTTCCTACAACACAGCACTAGCAAGCGGCGCAAACCGCATCCATATTTGTTTATTTTTGTGCTTTTGTGTTTAGATATAAAAATGACAGTGTTAATTTATGTATAGAAGTTTTTTGAAGGTCATCTCTGAATCTTCGTCTGGTCGCCTAAATTACCAAATATTAATAAGTAACGCTAAGTATACATACATGGCCCCACTCTAAGATACATTGTTGTGGATGCCAGGGTACTCAAAGATAAGAACACACCCTGAATGAAATCAGGAATTCAAATTAACGTTTCAAATTTCGCTACGAATCGAACCCTCGAATTTAAGTTATTCTGGTTCGTCTTGGCCGAATCGAGCGCGAGTTTTTCTAGTCCTCCTAACCCCCTGAAGGTCCATAGGGGGCAATAACGTCCACTTTGAGAAGCACTGGCGGAGACAAACAATGGCGGGTCTATAATATTAACAAATGATTTTCCCATGCCCTTACAAGGGACATGCGACCGTTAAACCACATCCTCGGGATAAGGTCTGTGCCACACCTAGCTCGAGAAGCGACGGATTTGCTAAAGAGTGACACTATCCAAATTATACATTTTGATATTCAATTATTCAATAGAAAACTTTAATCCACATGATGGTTTAAAACATCGGGTTCCAATCGGATGAATAAAAAATAAAAATGTGAAAAATGACTGACTACCCGTTTTAGTCAAAAAATCATAACAGACTCTCATCATACGGTTGTGGAGGAATGGTGCTGTGTGCTCGTTGGCTATCTTAAATCCATAAAAACACTCATAACAAGGTCAATTTTAATATCTTTGATATCTTTTTGGTAGCTTACTATTCTCTCGCTGGTGGTATATAGGTGGGTACCACAAAAGACCGAGCTGGTATAATTAGAGCCAATCATTCAATTAGGTGGTGCGTTGGGGTGACCACGTCGGCGCGAGTGTCGTGTCAATGCCGTCTTTTTGTTTTTTTTTTCGACGGCCATTGTTCACGAGCTATTGTGAGCTGCCAGACAAATGTTAATAGGAAAATAAAATTGTACTTAAATGTTTTATCATTTCTTTGTTACATTCTCTTGGTATATTTACGTTAATGTTTCTAAGTAAATATCTTCGGTTCTTATTTATTTTTGAGTGCTTACCATTATGTTACCCATGTAGGACGGGGTAGGTTTGAAATCTGTAATTGTAAACATCATTCACAATTTATTTATTTACTGAAAGAACTTTAATTACTTATTTCGATGAATTAAACCCTCGTGAAGAATCCTACAGCCAAGTAAGCACTTTCTGCTCGACTATAAAATCTTGCTTGGTTACTACTTACTTGGTCTATAGGTTATACAATCATGACTTTTGCCAAGGGAGAATGACAAGGGAGAAGAGCTCAGCTGCTCACATCTGGACCTCGGATAAAATACTACGGTAGTTGTATACTTTACTTTAAATTTTCCTTGAAAATCCGATTTGTCCCCCTTGATCTGAAGTTGCGTACGCCTATCTATGCTTTACCCCTAATGTTAGGAGTTGATAATGTAGAACAGAGCAAAGTAGGGAAAGATATCATTAAAGATACGAATACTAATAATATTTTAGTGCAGATATGACCGTAATTTATTTTTTAAAGAGTTAGCAAAGTCTCATTTAAATGGGGCCGCTAAAACTCAAGGACGTCTGTAATGAGGGTCTTAATTGTCTAGTACAGTTATAAGTTTTATATAAATTAAAGTGAATTGTTTAATTTTAAATACCGTGGCAATTTTACGGGCATTAAACATGTAAGTAATGGGGTACTGACACCTCTAAAGACAATTAATTTAAATAAACGTACCTTTAAATGAATGAATCGCAGATTGTAAAATTTTAATCGTGAATCGTGATGTATTTACTATGATACACGTACCTATATGTATAAAATTCAGCCGTGACCACGCTTTGTTTCGGCGTACAAAATACATATCGTGAGTGCCAGTTTCACAATAAAATTAAAAAAAATTACAGTCATTCCTACTTACGACTTGGTACCTAATGGTAAACTGAACTGTACCCCAATCAAATCATGACATTGATACCCACGGTTGTAGGTACTAATTTTTTAAATGTAATAAAAAAATCTAAAAACATGTTAAAATATAATATAATCTTTGAAATGCAAAATCAGTCTTATTTTCATATACCTATTTAATAATTTGCTAAAATAACAACAATGCAAGTAATTAAGTCACAGACAAAAAGGCAAAATTTAAAAAAAATCGTTGTTTTAGGTTCTCTTGCGTTAATAAAGACTCAAGGTAAAAAACATCTCGTATACCTAATTACCTACATCTTCTAAGTACAGACAGTACGACTTGCTACAGATTTATTATTACCTAGTATTGATGTTTTTTCCCTGGAATTACGAGTGTAAGTGACATTGTGGATAACATTTTACTAACTTTAGCGGTAGCGCGCCCCTACAAAAAACATTATCATACTAAAGGACTGCGCACATTACAACGACTCCACGCCAACGCGGTTACGGAGCAACTCAAATGTAAGCATTCAATTATGATCCTTATATCTTAGGCGTCACGGTTGAATTTCGAGTGTGAACGGCGTCGGTGAGCAGAGGGTGGGGAGTAGTCCACGTTTTCTAAGTGTACACTCGAAATTCAACCGTAACGCCTAAGATATAAGGATCATAATTGAATGCTTACATTTGAGTTGCTCCGTAACCGCGTTGGCGTGGAGTCGTTGTAATGTGCGAAGTCCTTTAAAAGCACTTATTCTATCGACTGTACACGTTGAAAAAAGAAGGTAAAAGTACTAACAAACTATAAATCAAATTAATCGTTTTGGGGTCTAGTGGGACGGGTGAGAACGGGAACGGGAGCCAACGGGAATAATCCAGTTGAACTAGTGGGAATCACCCTTATCAATCACCAAAACATTACAAACCGACAATTTATCAAAATATCCACTTATTATCACACTATATACCTACTTCAATGCGTATTTTTAATGAATTTTTAATGTTTTTATGTAGTCAATATTTTCCTATGGTAACAAATGTTAACCGTCGGTAAACATAAACTGTTCACAGTACAATAAACTATTAACTAATCGTTTGACGGACAGGGGAATGCTAACGATCACTCACTTTTTCCCTTACCCTTTCAATCGACCAGTATATTTAGACCCGGGCTCGTTCTAGAATTTTCCATCTCAATATTACAAGCGTAATAACTTGTAAACTATTAACAAGAATTTCACTCTACTTTAGTTCTTCAACTATGGAGTTCTTTAACCCTAACGTTAATTGTTTTGTTCAATTAAGAGCTAATTTTAATGTTATCGTTTTGACATGAATACGAGTTATAAAAATTTTCCATACCTCGTTTTTTTAGTTTAACACTAAAGAACGAAACAATTAAAGATAAAAAATAAGAAAATGTATTTAATTATAAAAAAATTGTGCACTTATATCCTGATGTAAATTGTCAAATAATACTTTATAATTTCGAAATCAATTAATATTTATTACTGTTGTATTCCGGTCCAATAAATATTAATAGTTTAAATATACCTTTCATCTTTATAACATGAAACCATTTTCTATATTAATTGCTTCATTAAAACTTGAGTAATAGTTGAAATAATTGTCTGACTTACAACAATTTTCCAACAAAAAATCGAATGATCATTTCATTGATAAGGTAAGGTGGGGCGGGTCAAGTTAGACTGGTGAGTGACATTCTCAGATAGTCATTGTCCGTGTCGCCTTTTTCTTTGTTCAACTAGCGTAACACCGTGTGAGTTAGTTCTCAGGCTTGAGGTCGCTTTGTAGCGGTTTAGTACTTGCGTAAGTTGGGCTCGGTTTTTTATTTATAAAATTTGATAACTTTTTTAACTTAACAAGTACTTGTCTGTTATTTCAGCTAATAAAAATTGTCGATTTTCTATAGAATCTTAAGATACACATTAAGATATTATTTTATGTTTTTAAGCCTCATAAGGCTAGTTACCAAAGAATGACATTTTCCAGTCGAGACATACATAATGTTAATTATAAAATAAAATATTTTTATATTTTATTTTAACCAAATAATTATAATCAAAGTTATTCGATAAGATATATTTCAAATTTTTTGTATGTAGATGCAATGCAAATCAGCGATAAACGAGCAGATGAATTCTCTAAACTTCAGAGGCCGGCTAAAAAGTACATGGAAGAAACAAGAATGTGATGCGAATTTAACTGTAGCATGAATATAGAAGTATTAATTAAATCAGAGATAAGATTAAATGTATTAAACTGTATGCAGTAAGCGATTGTGAAGGTCGTCAAGATGACTTGCTACTGGCATTTATCTCATGACGGTAATATACTGTACTGCAGCATTGTTATCTTAACATTTGCAATTTAAACCTTGACTGGCTCAGTAACTTGACAGTTGGGTAGGCCAGTTACGCAAAGTGTGCCGTGGCCGTTATTTAGTGTGCCGGAAGTTAAATTAAATTTGGATCGTCTTTGCTCAATCAAACGCTTCATATTTCTCTAAAGGAACGCCTTTGCTTAACACGACATTCTTATGACTTATAATAATAATAATAATAATAATATACGCTTTATTGTACACCAAAGCAACATAACATTACAGAATAAGACAGTTGTACAAAATGTGATACAAAAGGCGGTCTTATCGCTAAAAAGCGATTTCTTCCAGACAACCTTAGGGTAAGAAGAAAAAGACGGTAAATATAGCGAAAGGGGGCAGGGTGTACCAAGCTAAAAGATTTATGACTAATGAAGAAGACATTGAATTCACATATATTATATATCACATATATTATATTATATTTTAAGGTGAAACAGCCTGGACATGAGTTTGAAATATAGCCTTAAGTAGTGATAAGTGTTCTCTGTAACTGTGGGTGGGAAAAAAAACTCCTTGGGAGTTTCTTGCCGCTTCTTCTACCAAGGCCACTCATCGTAGGGATTTGTGGAAGCGATGGCGTAGTTTGACATTCGAAAAGTGTTTTTAAAAACCCAGTTCGAAATAAATCATTTAATTTTCATTTTTTTTCATTTTCACTAAATTAATAATACTATAAGTAGTACAGACAAACATTCATTAGAAAGAATCATTAACAATATTACAATGCCCTAGATTACCTCAATTTGTTAGATATATGTAGATATACGACGTATGATTTTGCATTCCTTTATCTTATAATAGAAATACTTGTCTCATTTATGTAAAAAAGAATCAGAATTCCATATTTAAGGACGGAAACAATTATTCAAGAGGCAATATTTTCTGCATCATTTCACTTACATGAACAGCGATGAGTTGATTGTGATTACCTACGAATATAAATGATTGTGAATTGTGATTGTGACACACTTTTTGTGACCTGACATGTTTTGAAAGAATGCAACGCCTATACCGACTACTTGCAATATAATTATTTAATTATGTTCATTGGCATACAATTTTATTGTAACATTTAATGTTGCATATATTGTGGCGTCATAATAATAATTGCATTCAACTTACTTTTAATTTCTGATTTTCGACAATTAACACCTTACTATCTTAGAATACGGGAATATTATCTATACTTCAATGGCTTCAATCTATTACTGGCCCACTACTGAAGACGGGTCTCCTCTAAGTGAGGAGGCTTCAAGCATGCTCCGTTCTTTTCTTTGTATGTTACTACTTAAGACGAAGGAATATTTTCTGAATGTATAACACTATTTGCTTGAAAATAATACAGTTTTTTTCTAAGTTACATTGTACGTTATTCATCGGACAAATCAGACTGGCATAAAACAAAACAAAATTACTACACCGAGCCCATGCCTCGTTCGCACTGCTTTAGTACTCGCGTGAGTCACTGCGTAGATTACTCATCAGTTCTTTGTTGCGTCTCGGGCTGCGGGTGACTGATAAACCGACGATGCGTAATAACTCCACCATTTTCCCTTCGTTCCGTTTCAATATTTGTTTGTGTTTAAAAATAAACTGCATACAATTGCGTACAACAGAGCTGTTAAATAGTGACGTATAAAAGTTCAATGCTACTGGACTTTGATGATCTTTCTATCGCGGCATCATTGTAAGGTTAGACAAGTCATGAAGTCAATATTGATTTAGAGCTTGCAGACTTAATGTTGTTTTGTGTACTTATTGTGTGTTAGGATTTTTAATGCTTACAACAATTTGTTTTAAAAGATGTTCAGAGTAGATTCTTCATTTATCGCTATAATAAAGTATAAAGTAATAAAGCATATAGCGTAATTGTGTAGTGTAACGACAGACGAAGCGTAAAACGTTAAAGGACAGATTTTAATACGATGAAGGACCAAAAATAAATTTGGATTTTTGGCGTTATCATCAAAGCAACATAATTCAGTTATTAAAAATATATGTATAATTATCACACATTTTTAATTTTATTCATAATTTTTAGCGCATATATCTTGTTAAGGTTTACGGTCTTGTACGTCAATTGACTCATCTTTTACAGTACATAGCAATAAATTTGTCTCGTTAGGGAATATTTTGTCGGACGCGAGATAAATTTTGTCACTCATGGCGCAAAAGAAATCATAATAACAATGTTTTGCGAGGCGCAGGTCCCGTAGTGATATATGTCCTACATCGCAATGAAATATCCCACTTCTGATGCGTAGATGGTCTTCTGTTTTTATTTTCCGCGATGTGCGTATACGATCCAGGGAACATTGCCAACTTTCGTTTTTTCGCTCCAAGAGATATAATAATATGGAAACATCGCGATAAACATATTGCAATACCGAGAAATTGTACTCCTTTTACACGGACTATTATTAGACTCCGTTAATATTAATATCTGCGTTGAATTCAAGTTTTATTAGCTATTTATCATTATTGCTTACAGAACTGAATTCGAGCTTTGAAGATGTAAGATTTGTTATGAGTTGCAGTAAATTCACTTTTCTACAGTTCACTTCCTTGATGAGTGTACGTTTTATTAATTTTCGAATAACGAACCAAGAAATATTACGAAAGTGTTAGTGTGTTCAGATGTTTGGTTAAATTACCGTCAATAGGGACAGGTCAATGAACTGTAAGATGATGATGTGAATTGAGAAACGTCTACATTTAAAGCCACTGGTAATATAGCAATATTTACGGTCATTCCATAGTTCACACGTGAACAAACACAATAAATTGTCAATTTCCTTGATATGATTTGCATATTTTTGAAAAATCATAAAATTTACTAGCGTTCTTTTTAAAATGTTTTAATATAGCAATGATTATTAAAAAGGTAGACTGATATAAAAGTATATAGGTATATAAAATAAAATATTATCTACTGATTTACAGGAGTTTCGGTTAGTGACGGATTGTCAATATTAATGCAAATGGTGGTGAGAATGATGATGCATTAGTTACAACTGATGTTCATGACCACTGACCACATGCTATCATAATGACTAGTAATCTCGTTTGTCGACTCTTTACGTCGAGAAAAAATATTGCTTATTAAATAAATACAAGAATAACAGAAAGTATAACAAATTTAATATATTTTGCTATGTATGTAATTGTATCCCGTTTACTACAAATACTTATGGTATGAATTAATAATTTATTCACATTCCTATGAATAAAATACTAACTTGCTTGCTTTGTAAATAAAGCAGAGCAACAACCTGATAGTATAATATAACTATCTCATACAGTTCTTTACTCTGTTTGCCTATTTAATATTCGTTTACACTCAAATACATTTTCTCAATACGCCCATTTACGTCTTAGTGTGTTATGAAACATATTACACACGATTTAGTCAGTTTAAACTTGACCTTAGAAAGCTGTTTTACAAACTGTACTTACCTTTCTTCATGTTATTTTAATTTTTGACCTGCAACGCGTCTGTGATTCCTTTGAGTATATCGACGGACAAAAATGACCACTTATCTTAAGAGGATGCCCCAGTGGCGAAAAATTTCGAAATCCATTATCAGCCAATTCTATTGCCGTCTCGATATCGGCTGTACCCCCGCGCGAGAGAGCTACTATGTGTGGGTAAGCGAGCTACGCGTGTGTGCGTGTAGCAGGTAGCAGTCAGTAGATCGCCCGCCCGACTCGGGAAACTTGATAGTGAATTCGTGTACCAACTACATTAAAGAAATATTGTAAGTACCAACCTTATTATATTTGTATCTAATAATAAATAAAGACTTTAAAAGTCGTAAAAATAACTAAGCTGGCCGGCGTGGCGTCGTATTGGTCAGCAACTTTCGTCCACTCATAATATTTGTATTGTTGTGTATTAAATAAACAAATATATAAGTAAATAATACACAAATTGTTGTGATTATTTGTTTCTTATATATTTGTTTATTATTAACTATATATTTTGAAGATAATGCACAAAAATATGTGTATTATTTATTTACTTACGGCCCCGTAGCCAAGTGGGTAACGATCCTACCTGGGAGTAAGTGAAGGGGTCCCGGGTTCAAAACCCGGCGGGGGCAGATATTTGTGTGACGGACAAGACAAATATTTTTGTTCTCGGGTGCCATATATTATATTGTATTGTATGTATATGTATTTATTGTGGTGTGTTATATGTGTCGTCCATGCCACCCACGACACAGGTTAAATTCTACTGGGGGTATGAGTGTGTGGCGTTTATTATTATTATTTTCAACACACTTGCTCGTAAAGTTGCTATTTTTTCTTTAGTCTTACGCCCGGAATGCGGTTTATTACACACTAGTGCGTTTTACTTTTCATTGCCGCACTAGTGTTTTTCTTATTCCACTTTTTTTTAATATCCGTAAAGAGGTTGTTACCAAAAGATTTATTATTTTGTAAATAAATAAACTTGTTGTACTTAGTCAAAATCTGATAAGATAAGATTATACTTCATCTAATTATCTATTAAAGCATTTAAAAAATACAATATTTTAAATCATTAATTACCGTAAATTCCTATTAGAAATACATAATTATTTAGTTTAATATATTGTGGCTGAATGGCGGTGTTCTTTGCCTCTGGACTTAACCTGCGCGCCTGCGCGCGCATATTTATTCAACCAAAGATACGGCGCGCGAAAAAATAAAATAAACCTCCGCGCCATTTTGTGCAAACATTTGTTCGTTTATAATTTGCTGATTTGTGACTGAAAAATGTCGATACCTAATTGTTTTTTTCCTCGCAAGTGTGTTGAAAAACGTCGTATGATACGCGTGTGCTTTGTTCATTACAGTCTTGGCTCTATTACAGCCCTCGCCTTGCTCGACTGTAATGACCAACTTCGCGCACTTGTATCATAATGTACTATTTATTTATTATTACTTATATATTATTACTAAATGACCATGCGAAGTTCGTATGTATAGGATAACATTCAATGACTGCTAGGATACGAAGTGCGCTGGGTCAGATGGTTGAGATTTATAAACTATCCTATCTTTCAAGCTGGATAAATCTACGCAAGTGTGCAAAATTTAATTGAAATTGGTTAAGTAGTTTAGGAGTCCATCGCGGACAAACAACGTGACACGTAATTTATATAATATAGATGTTACGGCTAATACCCGAAGTGCGGCTACACCTAGTACTAGCCGGCTACAGCTAGGTGTAGCCGGCCACGTGTTGTTAGAACTAGGTGTATCATATTTAATCAGTTTGTATAATATCGTTTGACATAATTTTCATTTGATCGAATATTCATTTTGTGTAATATTGATTGACATAATGTTCATTTGATCGAATATTATTTTATACAATGTTCATTTCATGAAATGTTCAGGTTATAAACGCCCTAAAGTCGGTTCTGGCTAGGTAGGTAGGTTCTGGCGATGGTTCCTGTTAACCTAACACGCTTGTCGCTTCGCTCCTCGCTAACCTAATTACTTTAATTAAAATTAGCGCATTTGAACATTCGATAAAAAGATAACCACCGGTGTACGGCTATATCTAGTTCTAGCCGACGACAAATAGGATACACCTAGTTCTTACCGCACGTGGCCGGCTACACCTAGTTGTAGCCGGCTAGAACTAGGTGTAGCCGCACTTCGGGTACTAGCCGTAACATAGATATTTGTTTCTTTGATACTAGCTACTGCCAGCGGTTTCATCCAAGGGGAAAGGGAAGTCTCCGAAGCTACAAGCACGATGGGAAGGCCCCTACACAGTTGTCACGAGGATTAATGACGTGACTTACCGAATCAGACAGGGGGACAGAAGAAAGCCGAAGATCGTGCACGTGGACCGATTGGCACCATTTCATGGATCGAATAATGCTCGGGACGAGCATGACTAAGAGGGGGGCAATGTGACAGCCCTGGCGTATCACCTCGCTAAACAATAAACAATAGGGGCCATAAACATGCCATGCGAACAATAGAACAATAGCCGTCTCGAAACTACGCGCACGACGCTTCGCCATTACGGCAATAGTCATAAGGGCGAACGTCGGTTGCAAGGAACATACTAGAATTTTATACGAATCGGGTCCGTCCGGATTTAGCGGGAATATTCTCGATTACCATGAATGGTGCGTGAGTGGTATAAAAAGGGGCGATCGGTCAAGTCCGGACATTCTAGTTTCGGAAGCGAAACCAGGAAGATACCAGCGATACCTACTAGCGATACCAGTGAGAAGTGAAGTGATTTCTACGAGCGATACAGTGTTCGACGAGTGTGTTTACGAATACCTACGTGTATAGTGTTGTGGTGTGTACTGTGTACAGTGTGTAATTGTGTATCTACGAGTACAATAAAAGTCTTTGTGGTACATTTTGGCATTTTCTCGAACCCCATACTCCTGACACGTAACAATATATATTTATTTACATTAAGTTGGTCGCCTATAACTTATTAGTTTTTATTTACTACTCAGCTCTGATAGTTTTCCTTTAAACTTCGTTATATATACTATTGCTGTAATTTTTTTCACGAATCCACATAGCATAGCATTCCATAAAGCCGTTGAGCAGATAGAGGGGGGGGGACACTTACCCCTAACAAAAAAGTTAACTTTAAAATCAAATATTTCAGAAACGGATCCCTAAATCGAGAAATGGTGTTCTCAACCTCATAATGTTTTTAAAAGACATATTCAACGAGTCTTAGTAGCAAGTGAAATATTTATTATTTTTTTGAAAAATCGTTACTTACGTGCTAGTTGGATTTGAGCCCACACCCCCTCGAGTGTGAAGCCGAATTCTTACTACAGAGTTAACGCCGCTTGTTAAACATACCTAAGAAACGCCGCATGTTAAACGTACCTAAGGCAAGAACAATATTAGTGGAAGTGGTTACAGACCCCCTTTCCCTGACTATGACGTGGAAGTTCAAGATCAGAGTGAATAATATATGCTTTTCTTAAGTTAATGTGGACCATCTTGGACCACATCTTCACTTCCCATCCGGTGTGATTCTGGTCAAACATTAACTTATTTGATATAAAAAACACATCGATAATGAAGAACAACACTATATCGATATATAATTTATCGACTACGACGACGAATCACTATTTGTATACGTATTAGTTGACCCCTCCGTCTCACCCCTCACAACCGTAAGCGGGACAACTGCAGCTCGGACTGAAAAAACCTACAGAAAATTGATGAAATCGGCATTACGCTCTTGTCTGTTTCCTCCATGAAAACTGAACGGATTTTGAAAATTTTTTCAGCGTTCCATAGATGAAGATATTGGCCATGTCGGTATGTTTTGATTTTTTCCTGAATTTGCGTTTTATTTGGTTAGATCGACGTCCGAAAATGAACAATGAGAAATGGTCAATTTCGACGTTTTTGAAGCTTTATAACTTCTATATTAATTAATTTATCAAAAAAAGCAAAACATACCGACATGGTACTCGTAGTGATGTATTGTTTTCCAAAAAATCTTTGCTCTAGTGTTAAAATCCAGCGAGGAAACAGACTAATACGTTTGTATGGGCTGAACGAGACTCGGGCATCCTCTTAAGATGGTCCACTTGTCGGCGATCCATTCCAAAGGTTCATAGTTAAATTTCATTACAAATAGTACTATGATATCAAGTACAAGTAAGCGCAGTTCAAATCGATCTAAACGGGGCACAGTAATGAGAAATATTTTCTTAACTATGCGAAACACCTTCACTGGCAACCTTGGTGATATTGAAGTGCACACCGCGGCACATTTCCTCGTTAATAATTCCGCAGGCGTTCTACCGGCTTAATGCGCTCGTTCGATGCTTACGACTACGACGTTGCGATTTTTTTGTCGTAGGTTCAGAAGAAGATCAAGAATATGGACATTGCGGTTGTAAAATACATTCAATAATAATAGTTATACGCTAGTTGCAGCATACACATATAGTAACATATATTATTACGTAAGCTAGGTACAAATTGCGTAAGAAAGTTTATAGTACCTACCTACCTAAGTATTGGGTATACAATACAAGTTAGGTAGGTACTCGTAAGTAACCTATGATACAAATAAGTTGAGTTGGAACTTTTTTATTATTTAATTTAACAATTTGTTACTTGAAATGTTAAAGATATTTATTTCTCAACAATGTTATATGCAATTTAATATTATTTCAAAAAGTAGGTTACATTACATCATACGCAAGTTACATATTTACTGCGCATAAAGTGACATATTACGCAAATACATAAGTTACATAAAATATATATAGGTATATATATGTATAGGTTATTGTTACCTTTGCTTGAAAATCTACTTACAGATTCCGTCAGCAATATTCTGTAACAGTACCGTGGTACCTTGTTATCATCATAGCAGTAACTATTAGCAATATGGCTTAACTTTGTGGTAGATTTAAAGCTCGATTGCCCAGCTTCTGCCATGAGTCAAAAAAAGACTTGTCGGATTCGGCTGAGAGCTTGACAACGAGTACTTTAATTTTTCCGCCCTTGCCGACAACGGATTGGTGATGCCTTTGTTATTGCTCATGTCCATGGGCATTGGTGACCACTTGCCTTCAGTTATTAGTGTCAGTATTATCAATTTCCTCGAAAAAATCTGTAGATATCCAAAAAAATTAAGGTAAAGCAATCGTTGAAAGATTAAAGCTAATCCCAAGACACAGGTGCAGGTAAACAATTTTTCAGGTTTAGTCCGCAAACTGTTAAAAATAATTCTATGCGGTATAAGACCAAAGGGCACGTAAGTACGTGACCGTAATACTGTTCCGTAGACAATCTTGGAAGAGTTCCAGCGATCCTGCAGTTCATTTCTGACTGCATTTAACTAATCTACTGAAAGTTTACACGTATATTAGCTGTATGTGTTTAAGCTTTGAGCTAAGACCGAGAGAAATCTTTTATTTTTGCAAGGCCTATCAATAAACTGTTGTAAGAGTTGTCATCCATCTGGAGATTATAAATTGTGTATATTATAGTAATCACGATATATTCGAAATATCAAAGAATACAGAATAAGTAAAAAGATAGGTATAATAGAAATTTCATTAACTACACAGTTTTTCAAGGTCTTTCCAGTGCGAGCGAAACATTGGTGACTCCTTCGATGTTCATGCAACGATGGCTACTTACCGTCAGGTGGCACGTGGCCGTTTCGTCAGCCCTTAAGGAATTCAAAAATCAATCTGGAGGCTTACTGGAGTCGGTAACTAATATATAAAGCAAGATCCAAGAGCTGGCAGTTCCCTTGCTCAACGTATTAGCATTGCTATACAGCGAGGAAATGCTGCCAGCGTACTGGGTACTGCACCACAGTGCCGTAGTTTATTTAACTTATTTTAGTTTTGTTATACATATTATTTTTATTCTTATTTTATATATGCAAAGTTTAATTGATATCTTGGTTTTAGGTGCATTTTTGGTTAAAAAGTCGTCAAAAGCGTCGAAAGTCATTACTAAATTTAAGATTTTTTGGGTATTGTCTAACAACGCATCGATGATATTCTTATAAGTTGGCTCTGTTTGTCTGTTACACTTGCTAAGAGAATTCACCTGCACACAGGCACCATTGTATTACAGCTTAAGACGTTGTGTAATCGTAGTCGTATCGTGATCGTGTGTTACAAATGAGCCATGGTAGTATCGTTATCCTCTAGTTCTGTCGCAGTTGCAAGTGCGGTTGCCTTCCTAATGGCTACTGCAGTAGTTACCAAGTGGGCTTAAACTCATTAATAACATTGTGTGTACACTGCCTTTTGACACAGTGAAGTTGTAAGCAGTTGAACTTTCTAAGCAACTACGTAACCTACTCCGTTCCGGACTTAACGTGTTATTCTACTGTGGTATTATACTAACATAAATATTTGTACTGAATAATATACGGGTCGTTGAACTTAGGTGATTTTGCTTTATCTTTAAGTATGTAGTAACTAACAATAGGTACATAGTTACATTCACAAATAAATCAAATAGTTAACGTCCGAGAAACATGTCGTCACTGATTTTATAAGGCGCTTGAGATTTTTTCGTTTTTTTTTATGTAGCACAGTCTTTTTTGATATTATCGATTTAATACAGACACACTTGGGTGTTTGTTTTTCTGATGAGTATGTATATTTTAGGTATTTGCAACGTGATTAATAACTCTTAAGATAAATTTATTTTAGAATTTTAATGTAATGTTCTATTTACTGTTGACACTTTAATTTTTTTGTTAATATTTTTGCATTTACATTTATGAAAAAAAAGTTAAGTTTATACAACTAATATTTATTCTTGAAGTAAATGGCCGCCGAGTGCTATAATAGTTTACCTGACAGATTAGCCTTCGTTTACATGTACAATAGAAGTGTACAGGTAAACTTGAGCATGTATGCACAACTGTGCATGTATATTATGTCCACTATGTTGCTTAACTTTAGATACTTAATAATTTTAACCGTATCGACGAACTTTTCTAAGTATGTGGCTAGCTTTATAGCTGATTTACATTGATACAGTAGCTGGCCGACGCGAAACAGAAAACCACGAATTCGTCAACTTCACATAATCATTTCCATAAGTCGTATCTACCACTCTTGTTGGGTTGCGCATATGAGTCACTGGCCTTAGACAACGTTGGAATATCATCTATGTATGTACAAACTTAGTTTAATTTTGTGTACCACTTACTGATACAAATAAGTCGATAACTGAACGAGTATACCAAATGCTTCTACAGCACTTATCGAAGTTCCTCGAAGTTACTAGTGTACGAGGGTCTTCGCTACACTATTAGTTCAACTTCTGGAGGAACTAATTTGTTCAAGAGCCTTCGTATCTCCTACCCGTTAACTGGCGCAAAAACTGTCACTTATGGGAAGTCGCAAGAGGCGACGAAGTTATTCGAAGTGCTTCTCTGCGCTCGTCTTCGTCCGACTTATAAGAGAATAATGACTGAACTATTAACCAGAATGGTTTGGACTGTGATCAGCGAGGCCTGGAGTCAAAATCCACATACCTTTTGTAGTTGGTAGGAGCCTACAGTTCATCCGGGGAAGTACCATACTACCGTTCCATTTCATTTCTACCGTTAACAGAAGTTTTGTTCCGGATATATAACAGGTGTGGAGTCAGTAACACTTTTTAGAGGTAACCATCTCAGTCCTCAAGGGTAGCAACGCATCAATTACCGAATCAGAATGAGACACTTATGTTTTGTTCTGGGTCGATCACAGTTATGTGCGGCAGCGGAAGTGGTGCTTGCTGTAGTTCGTTTGCTACCTTAATTCCATAAAAAATGCCTGTCAGTTCTCCATAACGATCAAAATGTAACCAATCAGCACTTGGCCAATCTGGTGGACTGTAGCCTGTACTCCCCAGTGAGAGGAGATTCCAGCCCAACAGTGGGACTTAGGAGTTCTACCGAACAAGCGATACGGCGTTACTTTTTACGCACCAACCATTATTCGGAGGTGACTAACCGAGATAATTCGATACCATAATTTTCCGAGCGCTGTTTACAATGCCCTGGTGTTCACTGTTCACGCGCGTTGAACGCAAGAGTGAGCGCGCTGTATGCGTGCGAGCGAGACTGAATTCCGGGCTCCCAATAGTCTTGGCGTTTCAAACGTGAATAGATATATATTATTATATATATTATACACCTTAGAGTAGGTGTACTCTAAGGCACTTCTCACACAACGCTGTTTGCAAGCGACTCGGATCTTGTCAATGTATGAAAGCGACGCGTCTACGATGCGTCTCCTGTCAGTGAGAAGTGTCAGATACAGCGAATTTTGGATTGCGTTGCAGTCGCGTAACTAATAAATAGCGTAGTGTGAGAAGTGCCTAAGATGTTCATGTCATCTACATACCTATACAAAAGATTTCGTCTGTTTTACAATCACTTTTTTATTTCAGACAATAATAAAACAGTACTAATGTTAAAGGGCTTTGGTAGGTAAATTTGTGGCCTTATTACTAATACAGAGATATACCATTACAGAAACAGGGTAGAGTATAATGTAGGAATTACTGCAAATAATCACAAGTCCTACGTGTCAATACCTAGATAGTGGAAGACTAGAAGAAGTTTCATGATTCTATCCATACTCTATCGGTAATTTTTGAATCTATGTATTTGAAACCTTAATTTCATAAAAAAGTTAGGCACAAACCAGTTCTTATATTTAATTTTTATTTTACGCTTGCTGTTTTTAGGGATTCTTTTGTAATACTTCATAAAAAGTATTTATTTATTATCAATTACTTTGTTAACGGAATAGATCACGACTATGGCCTAATGTCGGCCGTACGTTTTCAAATTCTAGGCGCACCTAAACTCATATCCCACTCATGAGCATGGCCGTCATCACACGACGTAAGAGGCCCATAGTCCACAACAAAAATTTCTGTAAGATTATTTCTACTTTTCTTCCGGATTTTTGCCAAAAACCAGCTTCTTATATAAGCTTTCCCATGGATAATAGCAACAGCTGTTTCATTTTGGTAACCTAATTTTAAGGGAATTCCCTTTAATATTGTACTAGGAGAATCTACTAGATAAATAATATTAATGGAATAATTGAATTATAGTAAACAGTCATGCTCTAATAAATAATATACATATTATATGTAGTACAGTACACGTAAACAGAAGTGTAAATATGTTGTCGGTGTTACCATGACCATAATGTTGTATGAAAGCTTGCTATAATAGAATTAAATTTTATTAGTAATTAAACGTTATAATTTTATTTGACGTAGGTATATAATTATAATTTGTAGGAACAAATAATAAACGATCGCTGTCTTTACAAGGAAGATTAATGAGAAAAAGTACATATTATTGGAGGCCTAATAAAATCCATAATTTATTTTCAATTTTTTGTCTTGTTGTCTGTAATAACAGCTTTACCGTTTTGAGAAATGCTTACGCCATATTGCTTCTTTGATTATTTTTACTATTGATGTTCTCTGCACGTTATTTTAATTCCTGTGAGCCTGTGACCACCAAAACGTGACGACTTACGACGTTAATAAGCTATTGTACGCACGTGACTGACAAACTGAAAACCTTAGCAACGGCCAATCAAAGATGACGAAATAACGTACAGTCAGCATCAGAAGTAGTTAAACAGCTGACAACCGATAATATTGCACGAGCCGCAAAACTTTATAGTACGTACGTAGATCGTTAATACGTAGTTTTAAAATTACCGCTTTAATGTGGGCATTATTGGCATTCGTACTGACTGACGGCGGCTGTACTCGGAGTTGTTGACCGCGGACGAAGGCCGTACAATCGGTCAGACACCAAATGTCACGGTCGCACGGAGACAGGAAAACTGCGATGAAAAAACGTGACTCAGAGTCGGCCGGCCGAATTAGTTTGAGCCGGCCGCGGCAGCGCCTTTTTACAAGAATCCGCGGCCGTATAGGTTTCGCTTTGCATCGTGATTCTTTCGATGTGAAGGAGAAACATGAAAGGAGACTTTGCTACAGTTAATAAAAGTTATGTAAAGACTAACAACTTAGATTTTTCTGAATGTACCTTACAAGTTTATTCTTATTTAGTAGGCGTTTTTGCTTAGTTTCGGAAAGGCCAGCTAATATTATACTTTAAAAATAATCATTGAAATCATTTAAGCCGTTTATGAGATTGACAAACCGACGAAAAGCCTTACTATGTATTAGTATAAATAATGCGAAAATAATTCAAAGAAGTATACTTGGAAGACTGCAAAAAATACACTAGTCTAAAGAGATGTAAATTTAAAAATTACAATATGATATAAAGTGACCTGACGATATTCGCTATCGTGAAAACAGTATCATGTCAAGTTGAAGTCATTTTGAATTTGAAATTCGAATCTGATTTAATTCGTCCGTTGAGAATATTATTCCGTTCGTTTGGAACGAGAGTTCGAGACAAAGGTAATATTTGTAAGTATTGTTGTTATTTAACTACTTTGAGATTCTGAGAAGCTAGAAGATTAAAGATTAGTTTCCAATATTCTCTAAGCATTATGTTTATGTGTTATTCAGAAAGCGTGTGTTTATATACATGTGTGTTTATTGTGTTACGATTCCTGGTATAGTTGGATCAATTAGGTGATATGAAATTAAACATTTAAATCAGTTTAAGAAATGGTTTAATAACTTAAAAAAAATAAATATTGTTAACCCGCTTATCCATATTAAAGTTTTTTTATTCTAAATCAGATTTATTCAGTAAAATTGTTTTTAAGACCTCGTTAGTATAATCAAAGTACCTATATATAACTCTTGTAACGGAAAATTTAGGATGAAACTGTTTTCCCGCGCGAGTAGCGACAACCTTGCGAGGAGAACATCGACTGAGATCCTACGCGGAAAACGGAAGAGTAATTGTGTCTGCTCACACACATGACACATTCAAACTGAACACTGCGTGTGTCGGTATGAGCGCCATGAGAGGTCGCCTTTAAGCATTCGCGATATCGAAGCGATCTTGCCACCTGTCACTATTTCTCCCCTCCGTGGGTTGACTGATAGAATGCCATGTGTTAAGTCGGCACTTTGTAAAAGAACCTGATTTCAGGTCTTACAAAAGTAAGTAAGAGTTAAGTATGTTGTAAGTTTCTTCTCCTCGATGTTAAATCGCTTTTCTTAACGTCACACTGTCAAAACCCCACGCATATATGCGTACACAGAACAAAAATTAAAATTTATCAGTCATTTGCTAGATAGGTATCAACAAAAACAAACATGTTGACAGTGGTCAAAGGGCAATTTACCCCTTCTATCCCACGTAAAATTTTAATTACTTTAATAAATAAGCAGCATTGCTCCAAAGGTAAACAAGATGGGTTACTAGGTTTACCATAAAGTTTCCATTAAGAGGATGCCCGAGTCTCGTTCAGCCCATACAAACGTAGTAGTCTGTTTCCTCGCTGGATTTTAACACTAGAGCAAAGATTTTTTGGAAAACAATACATCACTACGAGTACCATGTCGGTATGTTTTGCTTTTTTTGATAAATTAATTAATATAGAAGTTATAAAGCTTCAAAAACGTCGAAATTTACCATTTCTCATTGTTCATTTTCGGACGTCGATCTAACCAAATAAAACGCAAATTCAGAAAAAAATCAAAACATACCGACATGGCCAATATCTTCATCTATAGAACGCTGAAAAAATTTTCAAAATCCGTTCAGTTTTCATGGAGGAAACAGACAAGAGCGTAATGCCGATTTCATCAATTTTCTGTAGGTTTTTTCAGTCCGAGCTGCAGTTGTCCCGCTTACGGTTGTGAGGGGTGAGACGGAGGGGTCAACTAATACGTATACAAATAGTGATTCGTCGTCGTAGTCGATAAATTATATATCGATATAGTGTTGTTCTTCATTATCGATGTGTTTTTTATATCAAATAAGTTAATGTTTGACCAGAATCACACCGGATGGGAAGTGAAGATGTGGTCCAAGATGGTCCACATTAACTTAAGAAAAGCATATATTATTCACTCTGATCTTGAACTTCCACGTCATAGTCAGGGAAAGGGGGTCTGTAACCACTTCTACTAATATTCTTCTTGCCTTAGGTACGTTTAGCATGCGGCGTTTCTTAGGTATGTTTAACACGTTCAATGCCACCTCAATTTTCATGAAGTTCGTAGCTGTGCCACCATACAAAAGCATGCGGACACGCCAGGTGTGTCGGTGGCACTGCATCTAGTTAAACATGGACACGCCAGGCGTGTTCAGTGGCACTGGGACTACGTTAAATTCTTTTTTCGACTAATTTTCGGGTTTAGCGACGATATTTAGTTAGTTTGCTGTGTGTTGCGCAAGAATAAAGGTGTTTGTGATACGGTAGTGAGGTTAAACTTGGAATTATGGCTGGAAATAGATTTCTAGGTAAGTCATTATCGTAATTTTGTCAGGGATTGTCAACCTTTTATGATTATTATTGATATTTTAATGACCCATGTGGTTTTTATTTACTTGCGAACTTGATTTTGTAAAAATTAGGTAGATAATTAGACATTCGTTGTTTGATTCACCCTCCTCGGAGGGGGAGTAATATAGCCAGTAAAATACGGAAAAACTCAAATGCTTTTTGGGACATCTCTAGCACTGGGGGGTCCCTTTGATTTCCAAATTTTTTACGAAAAGAATCATTTTGCCCATTTAAAAATATTTCACTAATGTCTCATTATAACAATTTTGTACAAAACAATTTGTACCGGATTTACTGCATTTTTTTATATATTACATAATTGTAATGCGTTATATTCTTATGGTCTTTAAAATTATTTTATATTATATATTTAAATTAATAATAACGTGAAACGAACGTAAGCGTGATTGATATTTAACAAACTGAATGAGAATACTTATTTCAACTATCTTGAATTACAACTTGAATTAATAATAAAATTAATTTACACCTTTTTGTCTTATAGGCTATTTTTTATTTTATTAAAAAAATAAATTCAACCTAATCTCAAATTATTTGAACATTTTTTAGGAAAAGCAATATATGTGCCTGAAACGGAGCATAATGAAGACGAAACATTGACATCCAAGCACAAAGGTGCACAATCTCTGACATACTCGTGTTAGTGGACACGCCAGGCGTGTTTTCGGCATTACATAAGCAATTTATTTTTTAAATGTAAAATTGGAGATTTTCGCCGGGGGCCACTTTAAAATTCTTTAGTTTATTGCTCAAGGATTACGTACTGTGAATCCTAGTAAATTATGTAGGCAATTTTTTTAAATATCGACGAAAGATTCTGAACACGCCTGGCGTGTTCAAGGCATTGTAAAAGAAACTCCCAAAAACACGCTAGGCGTGTCGGTGGCACTGAACGTGTTAACAAGCGGCGTTAACTCTGTAGTAAGAATTCGGCTTCACACTCGAGGGGGTGTGGGCTCAAATCCAACTAGCACGTAAGTAACGATTTTTCAAAAAAATAATAAATATTTCACTTGCTAAGACTCGTTAAATAGATCTTTTAAAAACATTATGAGGTTGAGAACACCATTTCTCGATTTAGGGATCCGTTTCTGAAATATTTGATTTTAAAGTTAACTTTTTTGTTAGGGGTAAGTGTCCCCCCCCCCCCTCTATCGTATATGCTATGTGGATTCGTGAAAAAAATTACAGCAATAGTATATATAACGAACTTTAAAGGAAAACTATCAGAGCTGAGTAGTAAATAAAAACTAATAAGTTATAGGCGACCAACTTAATGTAAATAAATATATATATATATATATATTCCTATGCATGATAAATAAATAGCTACATTTACACTAATTATTATAAAGCTGAAGTTTGTTTGTTTGAACGCGCTTAACTCAGGAACTACTGGTCCGATATGAAAAATTATTTCAGTATTAGATAGCCCACTTATCGAAGAAGGCTATACGCTACTTTTTATCCGAATTATGCGAAGTAGTTCCCACGAGACACGGATGAAACCGCTGGCAGTAGCTAGTATCAAAGAAACAAATATCTATGTTACGGGCGTTACGGCTAGTACCCGAAGTGCGGCTACACCTAGTTCTAGCCGGCTACAACTAGGTGTAGCCGGCCACGTGCGGTAAGAACTAGGTGTATCCTATTTGTCGTCGGCTAGAACTAGATATAGCCGTACACCGGTGGTTATCTTTTTATCGAATGTTCAAATGCGCTAATTTTAATTAAAGTAATTAGGTTAGCGAGGAGCGAAGCGACGAGCGTGTTAGATTAACAGGAACCATCGCACGAGCCGAGCGAGCGAAGCGAGCGTGCCGCGGCAGCGGCCGGCGAGTGCCAGAACCGACTTTAGGGCGTTTATAACCTGAACATTTCATGAAAGGAACATTGTATAAAATAATATTCGATCAAATGAACATTATGTCAATCAATATTACACAAAATGAATATTCGATCAAATGAAAATTATGTCAAACGATATTATACAAACTGATTAAATATGATACACCTAGTTCTAACAACACGTGGCCGGCTACACCTAGCTGTAGCCGGCTAGAACTAGGTTTAGCCGCACTTCGGGTATTAGCCGTAACATCTATATTATATAAATTACGTGTCACGTTGTTTGTCCGCGATGGACTCCTAAACTACTTAACCAATTTCAATTAAATTTTGCACACTTGCGTAGATTTATCCAGCTTGAAAGATAGGATAGTTTATAAATCTCAACCATCTGACCCAGCGCACTTCGTATCCTAGCAGTCATTGAATGTTATCCTATACCTACATACGAACTTCGCATGGTCATTTAGTAATAATATATAAGTAATAATAAATAAAATAATAATAATAAACGCCACACACTCATACCCCCCAGTAGAATTTAACCTGTGTCGTGGGTGGCATGGACGACACATTATAACACACCACAATAAATACATATACATACAATACAATATAATATATGGCACCCGAGAACAAATATTTGTCTTGTCCGTCACACAAATATCTGCCCCCGCCGGGTTTTGAACCCGGGACCCCTTCACTTACTCCCAGGTAGGATCGTTACCCACTTGGCTACGGGGCCGTAAGTAAATAAATAATACACATATTTTTGTGCATTATCTTCAAAATATACAGGGATAATTGTAAAACATCAACAACCTCGCAGGACTAGTTAGCTAACATCATATACAACAACATTTGTTCTACGACTTTTGACATAACTCAATACATTAAATAAAAATGATTTTTTAAGTTTTCATTGTCCTGTCGTGACATTTCTAACTCTTCATTCGCATGCGCTGCTAGCTGCTAGTAATAATACTAACACTTTCATCGCTAGATAACAGCCTCGCGTGGCTTGTACGCAGTATGTACGCTATGACCACAATCCCTTCATACTTTACCAGGCTTAGGACTGGCTACATTAAACAATTAAAAATTACATAAAGAATTATCCCTCATGCTGTGCTTGAACTGCCCGTAATCTCGTAATCGCTGTGTGGCGGCCAACATCGTTTGGCGGCTCGGTGTAGCTGTGCATTTGGAAACCGTATCGCATATTGGTGGCACGCTTCTGAGACATTATCGTCACACTTAGCGAGCATCCTCACCATTTCCGTGTACTCGATATTGGAATATCGATACGCCATCGTAACGAGAGAGGGTAGGTAAAATATGCACAACACATCGATCGACACGGGAGGCGGTGGCGCGGCGGCGAACTCAAGGACGGACAACAATCAATGACGCGTGACGTGCGCGCGCGCCTCCGACGGATGACTAGCGGCTAGATAAATAGGTCAAGTTTAAATTGCAAAGGCGAGACCGGCACGTGCCGCCCCCACCCCTTTCTCCGTGATTCGCACGGGTTTGTTTACCTATCTAATCTTTACGATGCGCATAGAGTTAAGAACGTTCAAAAGAAACATTAAATTCATATTAATTTTTATATGAAAGTAAAATTCAACAAATTATTAAAAGTCGTAGAACAAATGTTGTTGTATATGATGTTAGCTAACTAGTCCTGCGAGGTTGTTGATGTTTTACAATTATCCCTTAGTTAATAATAAACAAATATATAAGAAACAAATAATCACAACAATTTGTGTATTATTTACTTATATATTTGTTTATTTAATACACAATAATACAAATATTATGAGTGGACGAAAGTTGCTGTTACCAATACGACGCCACGCCGGCCAGCTTAGTTATTTTTACGACTTTTAAAGTCTTTATTTATTATTAGATACAAATATAATAAGGTTGGTACTTACAATATTTCTTTAATGTAGTTGGTACACGAATTCACTATCAAGTTTCCCGAGTCGGGCGGGCGATCACTGCTACCTGCTACACGCACACACGCGTAGCTCGCTTACCCACACATAGTAGCTCTCTCGCGCGGGGGTACAGCCGATATCGAGACGGCAATAGAATTGGCTGATAATGGATTTCGAAATTTTTCGCCACTGGGGCATCCTCTTAATACCGCTCGGTCTTTAACCCTCTTTCTCGTAATGAGTGCTCCATGTGACCCCTTGAGATTCCCCTGGCGCAGTGACCCAAAGTAAGACTTTGCCATAACTCTCCCCACTATTAGGTCAAATTATTTTCATCTAAATAATGGGCTGCACAGGTTTTAAGTCGTTTTCCGAAAAAAAAACTATTAAAATCGACACAAATATCGATAAAGCTAGAATCGAATATTCGTTTAAAACTTTTGAAATTATAGATTTGTTTAACATCGATATTGATTTTACCTACCACCTACTATAACTTCATGATTCAACGTGTAAAAAAAATATAAAATGAACGATTAAAAACCTAAAACCGGATTAAATGATAAAGTGACGATGGTAGCTGGCAAAATCGATATACATGATATGTTTAGGGTGGTGGGGTAAAAAAGGTTTCTCCAAAAATCTCCAGTAAGATTCCAGAAGAGAAGTCTTCTTTCTAGGCCCTTTCTTGTTAATGCTGGACGTTAAAGGACAGTAAACTTCAAATAATATAATTTTATTTCTGGATTGCTATATTTCGTCTCGTAAACTCGATATAATAACTCGGGATCGACGCCGTTTATGACTGTCAAAATCGTATTTCTAATAATAAAATGTCTCAATTTAGGCGGCCAATGTTTTATCGCGGTTGTAAAGAGGGCGCTCTAAACATTTTTATGCTTTGTTCGTGCGTTAGTTCGATGGGACTGCTTGATTGTGTAACAGGCATTACGAGTAAACGGGGGTTTTTAAGTACCTCTTTCTATTTGTTTTTTTGCTATGAAAAATACACGAGTTCGGCCGTTGCTGGTTTCGAAGCTTAAAGATCTAAATTGTGATGGTAATGACTATGATTTAGGACTTAATCCTTACCTCTATAGAAAATCCATTGTTTTCTTCAACGAGTCTTCTTCTAAGTTAGCGCACTTTACCTCCCAAGACAAGTCACTACATAGTACATACATACTACATATCAGGTAGGAATTTTAAATGTGCGTGAAGAGTTCCAAACTTCAATTTTTAAAAGCCAATAACGATTTATATTATAACTTTAAAGATCTAGATAAATTTAAAAAGTAACTCTGTAATCTGTATTATCAGATATTATCACGCCCCCTTTATAAGTATGTCGCATTAACAGATTTTATATCACACTCGAGACCACCAAAGACTTCAAATCCTGTTCAAACATGGCTAACTATCACGATTAACTTATCACGAAGAGATATTAACTTCCGTCGACGACAATTAAATGGGCCGCAGTGTGTCTGTAGGTACGAACGTGCAGGGACGTGAGGTTGAAATAATAATTCAAGTTATCTAACCGGAGGCACGGCGGACGTCGCGTCACGTCGCTCGTTTTTTATACGCATTATAAATAAATTTTTTGAGCGAGGACAAAGTGTACCCGAGTCTACCCACATTTAGTGCTGCAGGCTCATACTAAAGAAATTACATTTATATTGTTTGTAACGTGAAAAATTACTGTTTATGTATAAGCTATGCAAAGGAAGGTGTCCGTAGTATGTTGCTGATCTTGTGTAGTGAATTATTATTTTTTAATTTGAAAATATTTGGCGGTTGAACGATTTGTTCTCGTCCGTTATACAGCAAGACATGCCATGGATAGGGATGTTACCTTGACTCCTAGAATGGATGGATGCCGATACCCAACTAAAAAAAAAGCTAAGCTACAACCCACTAATGGCCCACTACTGAGCACGGGTCACTCCTCATTACTTAGGAGGCCTAGAGCATACTCCACCACGCTGCTCCAATGCGGGTTGGTGGAGGTGTTAGTGGCCAACCCAGTGTCGAAAGTTTTCAAGCCGCCCGAAGGCCTCCGACATGGCTTAACGACTGCTGTCAATCGATAACAACCGGGACCGACGGCTTTACGTGCCCTCCGAAGCACGGAAGCGCTCAAGAAATTTTTGCCACTAGCGGTCACTCATCCGACTACCGACCGCGCCCGCTGTTGCTTAACTTTGTCGATCGCTTAGGATCGACGCAAGCCGCCGGGCTATGAGCGCTTCAACCAACTAGTTAGTTGCATATTGCATAATTTTCGTCCGAAATTGCGGTCAGAAACGTAATTTTATAACGTGTCACATTTGTCTTTCTAGGTGTGACCTGCGACGTATACCAATATAGTGATGTGCCTCTGAGTACATTACGCATTTTTAAGGTACACGAACACGTGACCTTTGCTCTGTTGCGTGTCCGTGATTTCTGGTAAATTTGTACTGATAAGCGAATTCTTTACGGTGAAGTATAGCGTGTGTATACAGCTCATTAAAATGGTATCTACGTCAGCTGGTACTGGTCTAAGAAACAAACGCTAAGACTCTCATGTCACTACAATATCGGACTAGGATTCCCCGTATCATGGCATGCACAAGACAAGCTCATCACTTATATAGGTACAAGACTTGTTAACAAACATTCAACTCTGACATAAATGACTACTTCGGCTAGGATCGAATCCCGATCCCTTACTTCCCAGGCTGGGCAACTAAGAACAAGACAAATATCCTATTACTTACATCCTATTAGCGAGCTGATAGAAGATGGAATTGATTATAGTTGCTTTTAACAACTTTTTGCTTTGATTCGAAAATATATGCGGTCAATTAGAGTTAATAAGGTGCGATATATTACAACGTGCGAAGATTCGTAGTCTTGTTATATTTTATTGCCGTGCATTAGGTAGCACACACACTAGCGTATCGTCTTACTTCAATGAATTGTAATAATCTTGCAGGACTTGCAATACTTCACAGTAGTCACAATTGTCACAATTCAGTATGCGCCAGCTAGACACCAAGTTTTAGGAAAAAGTTTACGAACGTTAGTGAGATAGCATTGAAAAGTTGCCTTTTGAAGAATCGTTTTAGATATCGTTCTATTTCAGATTTACTTATACGATCATTTCGAATCAACATAAGGATTTATCATGATTTAAAAGTTAATGACCATTCTCACTTACCTATATTTTGTATCTACTTGTTTGTATAAGTAAGTAAGTAGTAATTAAGTAAACCGTAAGTTTGAATGTAAGCAACATTTAAAGTATTTAGTACTGCTATGTCGAATAAGTATAATAAATTACTCGTATTATAATAGTAGGGTGTCATATCCTTGATAGTGTACCTTAATACTTTATATCGAATGTACCTAAGTATAAAACGTATAAGTTGACGCGTCAAATCACACATTAGTGTGTAACAGCCTTACTTGTAGGTATCGGCTCACGTGCGCACTAACGAATACGCAATCGGTTGAACGCATTCGATAAACCGTAGTCGTGACGGAGTCCTATTACGTGTGTCATTCGATAACACGACTGCGACTGCAAATGCTAGGTTAAACTTAGCGCTGCAGTAGAAACTACCGTGAAATGAGATTGAGGGCTTGCTTGGTTTAGTGGACACGATTCATTTGATGTATTATCTGTACTGATAAAAAAAAACTGTAACTCATTGCCCTTGTTATTTAGGAGTCTTGAACACAAAACAATGATTTTTGGAAATTTTGACAGTTTTGGAATACTTGTTAGACATTGATTATCCGATTTGGACCTGTTTGCTTATCATCTCATTTTACTTTTTTTTTTATTCCACTCGGTTCACAAAAAAGTTAATTAAGTCAGTTAAAAGACAAGTTAACAGTTTTATATTTGATCGCTGACTACCAGAAAAATGAGAGCTGTGACCTGAGAGACTTCCTTACCATTATACATGTTACGGGCAATTTGATAAGTCCGGGCACTATTAATAATGGCCGGTCTGTATTCATAATGCCCGACTCAATTGGGCAGTGTGATTAAAACAGCATGATTCATCACTTTTCCCGGCCATTATGAATAATGCCCACCCTATCTTGGGCAAAGTAATAAAATAAGTGTACTGTACCTAGTGTTTTTCTTTATTAAATGAAAAAAAACTTACAAAATTTACATTAAAAGTTATAAAAGTTCAAATGCGCTAATTTTAATTAAAGTAATTAGGTTAGCGAGGAGCGAAGCGACGAGCGTGTTAGGTTAACAGGAACCATCGCACGAGCCGAGCGAGCGAAGCGAGCATGCCGCGGCAGCGGCCGGCGAGTGCCAGAACCGACTTTAGGGCGTTTATAACCTGAACATTTCATGAAATGAACATTGTATAAAATAATATGCCGAACTAATATGCCGCTGCGTGCACTGCGCGTGCGGTCCTCCCCCCGCACGTATGCGCCCCCGCACGTTGCGAGGCACGGCCGCGGTCCAATTTATCACATTGCCCGGCTACAAGTAGGGAATTATTCACACTGCCCGGTCCAAGTGATAAATTCAAGCTATCTGAAACACTTACTTATTACATGGTCCAAGGGCCGTCGGGTATTATTAATAATGGCCGGTCAAAGTGATAAATTAATCACTTTGGCCATCGCTCTTGGGCATTATTAATAATGACCGGTCCTTATTTATAATGCACAGTTAATCACGTTGCCCGTAACATACATAAGTAGTAGATAGATCATTACGTCTTTGAATATAACTTACATCGTAGATAAACTTGTAATAAAAATACTTACAGTGTGTATTATGAGTAGGTAATTGTGTCAGCACTGTTTTATTTATTTATTACAACACAACACGGAAGCAAAATATATTGTTAATGCTTCTATATGCGTTTATCATTATTACTTGTTAAGTCCATGGAATGTTTCGGATATTCCATGTCCAGATCCGATTCCATGTAACATCCCTATTTTATAGGACGTGAAATTATGCACGTTTCAACTGGTCCGGAGTAATTCGTAGAAAAACTAAAGAGCAAATATTTATTATTGTTACTCAGATGTTTATTTTGATATAAAAGACTCACTCACATCACATACCTAGAAGATTTTTGTTACCTTGACTGTGATACCAAGAAGCTACAAGAATGATTTGTGACGTCCAATGAATCATTCGAAATCTGATTCATATCAATAGAATCATGTATTGATGTCACAAGTTATAAGACTTGGGAAAAACTAGGAAATGCACTTATTATTCAGTTTTAATTAATGTTTGTACCTATGTGCGATTGTCCCAATTTGAATGTCATTTACTTTTCAGGATGTTATTTTATATGAAAAGGTATAATAACTTACTTTATACCAAAAAAAATATCGTAAAAAATTAACAATAAAGCTAAATAGATAGAGATAACTCAAAAAAAGCATAGTTATGAGTCAACAAACATAAGAATCAAACATACAGTCGAGAACCTCCTCCTTTTTTTGAAGTTGGTAAATAAAAAGAAAATCCAATTAAAACATTTAACGCTTTAAAATACCTACTTACCTGGGCCTAATACAGCTTTCCCGAAGCGATGCGACGGGTGGACAGTAAGACTATAATTATGTAGTAATATTTTGAATAGTAAAACTATTAATCATTATTTCCTACTCCTACTGCAATGTCCGTTTGTTTTTGGTATAATTACACTCGGCTATATTATAAAACATGATATATATCTAATTATAGTTGCTTCAGATTCAATTCACCTTTAGGTTTCAACATGACAGTGTCATTTGGAGTTCCAATTCGTTAATCCCTTAATGGCATTTCCATGTATGCTGCATACACCTTGTCAGAACTTTGATTACTAGGAGATAATGATAATGGGATATTATGTCATTGCGAGCGAGGGTTGGCTTCGGAAATATGAAATAGGGTATGTGTTTATGCGGTTATGCCATTCTTCTTTTTTCGTCATTGCAAGTAAATTCCTTTTCAATGTAAATTTCAATTAATCTATGACTGAAAACCAACCTTAATTTTGCTACTGCATGGTATAGAAAGGTTACCACTTATCACTTGCTTTTTTTTTGTTTGCTTTTTGTTGCTATTTGTGCTATATAGCGGTAGGCTCCACATTTGGAAAAATAAATATTGCACAAAGCCCTTAAATAATTATAGTTTCCAACCGCTTAGTACTTCGTAGTTTATTTGAATAATTTCTCACGGAACCCTCCAAAGGCTCAGGGTAAATATTCAGGATAAATAAACACCCGTTAACATTTAAACACCGAACGATCCTAATTACCGACACGCACAGATCTATGGCGAATCGGTCGGAACATAAAAAGCGGTCAATACACCCTGTAGTGTACACTGTACAGTGACAATAACATTACTCTGTGGCGCAGTTGACAGGTGGTTGACCTCGGCGTGGTGCGGAAACAAAAGCCTGTAAAGATATGTTTGTGTAGTACCTACTACTACATACTTATATTACTGATCAATCGAACGGTAATTGCATATTAATGTTACCTCGTCCACACTAGGGCACGTGAACAATAAGCTTCCGTACAAGGATTTTTGCAATAGGTCCCACACTCGTAGTCCAATATCGTCGTCGCTGAGGACAATAGACAAGACAAAAACACCCAGATCTATAACAGATTTGAACTCAGTTTTTTTTCGGCTAGCTGGGTATACATTATGATCCTTAGGACGGTAGTTGGCTCCGAATCTAAGTTGGTTGCCGTGTATCATAATTTATATCCAGCGTATATCAAGTGTCTCATTCGAATGAGTAAGCCCTGTCTTTCATTGAATCTTACAAATGTTTGGCTGTCATATCTGTAACTCGATTCACATCCACTAAATGAAGAAAATAAATAAATTGTTATAAATAAATGAACATACATTTGTTATAAATGAATTATTTATAGACCTAGACGTTCACCGTAAATGATTTATAGACCCTTACCGTGATATAAAATTTTTGTTGTTCACTGCAACTAAGACAACTTTTGAATAATGATGTAATTAAAAAAAAAAACTACATTTGATCTATCACCCTTGTCGTATTCTTCTTTTATGTGAGAGTGAGACAAAGGATCCAGTCGTCTTGCTTATATCTCTAAGTTTGTGCAGGTGTTATAACTCATTTGAGAGACCATCGAAAAATGTTGATAAGATATTCATTGGATGGCTCCACCGCAACCCGAGACCTTTTCTCCATTGTCACGAACGGCACGACTCAGCGACTAATAATAAGAGCGACAGGAACTCAAACTTAAAACTTTTTTATTTATTTATTTAGAATTGTTTTAAACGACAACCTGTTACAATTTTTGACAACTTTTATAATATAATTTTGTCATTAAAGGGAGGCATAGATCTTTAAGTTGTGCTAACTAATTTTATAAAAATATCGATGTACTTTTTTCAATATTGCGCGCGTAATAAAACTAAAACACCACATTGGTAAAATGTAACTACATTTCTGTTTTCTGACATAAAATATATTTATAATTTATAATGAAAAACTTCGAACGTATTAACGAAAAACATGACGTCTCAAAAATATATTTTTGAAGAAGTCAAGCAATGGAAACAGACCAGGCGTTTACAAGCTAGACGGTAGACATGCCATCTCTTTCCCCCTTTACCTGTCGGCCTGTGGTTACCTGCGTATCCCTAAGGGTGAGTCATTGTTGTGGTCTGTCGGGATCGTAAGTGCTGTAGCTTTCGGAATTATTTATGTGTTCCTGGTGATATAGTTACGTCTGTCTGGATGGTTTAATGGTGTAATGCAAACGGGTACTCACGTTTTCGAAATATTCTATTTTACTGATATTTCTCTAGTAATTTTAATATACCTCCCTGCCAAATTTCATATAACTCTACACAGGTCGCACTCATAGCTCCACACTAGGATGCCGTGTCATGGGTGCCATGGAAAACGCCCAACTAGGGCATGCAATTATCCGCCCGAATTTACTATCCGGATAATACGGATAGTTCATTTTACTATCCGGATATTATCCGGATAAAACGGATAATACGGATAGTTAATGTTTTTCTAAAAAAATCAACCATAGTATATATTATATTTACTTTTTCTGTTACCTATAGTGGAACGAATCATAAACCTTTGCATATTTTTGACTTCCTCTTAGGAAAATTCAAAATTATCGAAAATTGAAAGTTATTTGTCTCACTTAAATTCCGAAAATCGAGTTTTCTTCAGATATCCACGTTTTGGGATCATAGGACACTATTCTGACTATCCCCGCGATGGTCTATATTTGTGTGTGTGTCTATTTATGTGAACCTCTCATAATTATTTTTTGATGACTTGACCAATTGAATTGCGGTTGATGCCATTTGAAAGATCTCCACTGATCTTAGATTTTCTGCAAATTGTATTGAATCGAAAATGAATTGTTAAAGTGATGTTTATGTCTAATAACTTCCAAAATACTGTAACGTTTTGTACCATAATCTCTCAAATCCGCAAAGTACTTAAAAATTTTAAAACTGTTTTTAAACATAATTGCGAGACTTCGTGTCATATATTTTTCCGGGTTGATGCATGAGTTTGCAGTGTCCGATATAAGTGCGAAGCAGAAAGCCTTTAATTTCCCCGTCACATTCAAAAATCTTGGTTCGAAATTCTGTGATCAACCGCGTGTCTATTGCCACAGATCCATCTGTCGATGCTAGAAATAACGTATGTACCTCCACTAATACCACATTAAGGTACCTCTGAAAGATTCGGTTTACTAAGAAAGAGATTTTTAAAGGTATCAAGGTAGCAAATGAGCAAACAGCACCACCCTCACGCTGTCATCCATGATAATTGTGACCGAACAAAGATTAAATTAAGGGACTAGGATGGTAAGTCCAGCTAGAAATGATGATAGAATGTTAGTCGGTAAGTGTGAAGACTTGGACAGGGACTGTTAAAGGTTCTCAAATCCTTACAGTGTCTAGACGTGAAAAAAGCCAGTGGTCTTGAGGGTGTTCCAATGAATGTACTAAAAGCCTGTATACTTGATACGTCTATTCCGCCTTACTTCCAAAATTGGATTCTTATCAAAATCCTGGAAGCTTGCTAGCGCGCCGCCCGTTTTCAAATAAGGCAGCTGTATCGATCTTTGTCATTATTAGCCAATTTCAATAACCCCACCACTTTGTAAGCTTATGGAGGGTATATTAAACTTGTGTCTTATTGAATGCGAAAACCAAACTACCTTCTTCGGGACTAATAAGCATAGGCTTAATTGGCATTTTAAGGAAGCTCCCGCTTTGTTTATTCCCCTATCGGAATTCTTGAGCAACCTTTCCTCCAGGTTGTTGTTCCTTGAAGACTCTGGCCGCCACTCTATTTCTACTACAAATATCCAGCTGGTAGGGATGAAAAACCATCTGAACGAGAGCTCCATATTACCGTTAGTGTTTCAATGGGACGATATTGAATCTTCTGAATCGTGTGAGATTTAAAGCCATAAAAACAGACGTATCAGTTTACCACCAAGAAGTGCTCATTCATCATGGCTTTCTGCTTTTAAAATATAACAATTAAATACTCTGATCGCCTTTAGTTGTTGGGAATTATAGTTACGTCGCACCTCAATATTGGGCGGTTCTTATGAACTGTCGTTGTCTGTCGAGCACGTAAGCTAAGCAATGCTTCCGAGATGTACGCTAAGATAAAAAGGTAGTTGAAAATTCAGTCAAACTATTTTTTGGGTCATATACCATAAAAAATGTGGTAGAAGTTGCAGAGGCAATCTCTAAATAACCAAATAAAACATAAAATATAATATTTTATTTTATTTTTTATTTTCGTAATAATTAAGCAAACAAAATGTCTCCAAATGGTCAAATAGTATAAAATTATTACTATCCGTTTTATCCGTTTTATCCGGATAATAGGTCTTCTATTATCCGGATAGTATTTTCGGGCGGATATCCGGATAATACGGATATCCGGATATCCGGATATCATGCCCTACGCCCAACACAAAGACACCCAGACCGAGAACGGAAGTTTAAACTCATCATTTAAATTACCTTCGGATCTAGCTAGAAATTGAACCTAGGACTAATCGAACGGCGCTGTAACCGTAATCATTGCGCCACACAGGTCTTCAAAAAGCTTTGGGTGATTTGAAATGCACCCGACCTCACTGTCGCTACTCATTCGCAAACAAGCTCTCGTCGCAGGCGACCCTTGAAAAACCGCCACGGATAGGACACAACACAACACAAACTACATAGTCGGGATATTCCCATGAAATAAGGCAGGTAAGCTGCGATACACACGTCGATATATTATATTGTTTGGGGTCCGTAAGTACCCAAGGGGTGCCTAAATAACTTGACAAAATAGGATTAATTAAAATATATGTTGTCAGTTGTCATTGACCAAAAACATTTGTTATAATTATCGTTCGTTCGTTCGCTCGGCCGGTTTTTAAACGAATCGTGTGATAATATTTCGGTACTACCATACAAAACCTCAGAAATCCCTCTATTGTTTGTTAAGAACCACATGAAAATATGTGCAGAAATTTCGGAGGTTACCGCGGTCAAACAAACACAATGAGGGTACAAATTTATTATTCCATAAAACCAAAACGAACTTGCTCTGTTATTTAGATAATAGTTGGAAACTTTTGATTACTTTCGTTGGAGGTATATTTAAACTAGTTGGTAATTACGTCAGTCGCATGTCGCGCCCGTGAATAAATCATGGAGACAAACGGAGCCGCGGCCTAACATATGTATGTGGCGATAACTTCTGAATTATTACCCCGTGCGTGACTAGGGCTGCCAGCCGTTTGCCTTTTGTCGGATTTGTCCGAGTTGATAATCGTGTTTTTTTCGTTCCAAATTATTTCAATTGAAATGTTCATACATTTAGCACGCGATATTTTCATGTAAAAATGACATTTTTAGATAGCTTTTAGTATATTATTGAATGCTTGTTAAACTGCTAAGACTTAACGGCGGCGTTTCTATGTATGTTCGTTAGTGTATCATTATTAAGTAGGTATTCATTATAAATTGACAAATAACGTACTCGTATTAACCAATAAATAATGTAAAAACTTAAACAATAAAATGTTCCCAGATAGTTGTTTATTAAATAATAAAATATTCCTATTACACGAGCGGTATTTAAGTTTTTAACTTATTATCTCCATGTATTACTTTTAAAACTCCAGGATAAAAACTCCAAAAACAGTTTTAACAACACATCCTGATGTCATTATAATGAATGGTCACCCTGTCAATAGCTGTAATTACAGTAATGTTGGAGATAACGACACTCGCTTCTGCTTCTCAAATAGCGTACGATGACGCAATGACATTAGTGGGACCACACGGCATTGCTACGTTCGGTCGCGATGACAGTTAGTTAGACTGTTTCTATTTCATGAACCGCTTTGTTTCAAGTCCTTGACCATGACCTTAGTTAATTTTAGTAACAGGTTCGCACTATTTTTGTTTGACACTAAGAAACTTCTCACACAACGCTATTTGCAAGCGACTAGGATCTTGTCAATGTATGAAAGCGACGCGTCTACGATGCGTTTCCTGTCAGTGAATAGTGTCAGATACAGCGAATTTTGGATTGCGTTGCTGTCACGTAGCTAATAAATAACGTAGTGTGAGAAGTGCCTAATAGGTATTTTAACCTTACCTGTCATGGTCATGGCAACTGCGGTGACCGACACAAACTTGACAATTGGCCCGTGAGCCCGTGACATTTTTGACACAGTTGTAATAGTAATTGTGATACATACCTCCATGTACATACCTATATTTTTTTCATTTGTCTGTGTGTGTATAACATTGCATCAAAAGATCAAAACAACATTACTTTAGATTTAGAAATTACTGTACAGTTAATAAAATTAATCAATAATAATTAGTTTTAGCATGCAGTGCCCCAATTGACAAACTATAAATACCTTTCAAATTATCTTAAAGGAACATACTTATTACCGGTTTGAAACTATCCTATATCCTTTCCCGAGTCTTACACTATCTCTGCAGCAAATTTCATCTGAATTGATTAAGCATGATAGCGTCCCTAACAAAAAGCCTGTTACTATGGCACTCAATGGTACTGCAGAATTATAGATATTTTTGACGTGATAACGTCTTATAAATTGGTTTGCCGGGTGGCACTTCAAGAAACTGTGTCACGCTCCGCTCACGTTATGCGCTTACAATGAGAGCGAGTGAAAGGCACGCGTCCCTTCCACTCGGGCATGGTTAGCCCGCCTAAGAGCGAGAGAGACAGACATAAAAAGTGAAAGGCACGCGTCCCTTCCTCCTTAACATTACTTATGGTAGCTACGGCGTACACACGTTGGCGTGTTTCAGAAAATGGTACAGCGCCATCTCTGGAGAAGTAGAGAAATCTTTTTTGTTACCTCACTTAGTTGTGACTAATGGTTAATGGTCTAACGGTTAGCAGCGCTAGATGGCGGATGGTGTTACAATGTTTTAAATATAATTCTTTGTATAAATAAATGTTTTAAATTGTTACTATTATTTCATCCTTCTTCCTACTATACGAATGAATATTCACATTAAAATTATTTTTTTTACAGCATAGGATATCATCTAATCCATTGGAATAATATATTTCACTGCAATGAAATTTAAATCAGCTTACGTCATTGTGTCAACTGGGAAATGTCATTCGTGTCAATATAATCCGTATGACGGATGAAATATTACGATTCACTGAAATGTTTAAATTTTATGTAACTATTGTGGTTTATATTATTGGAAATATTTTAGATTCATGTCTTATGCATTTTTGTTCGTATGTGGTACTTTGTTTTGAATATATTTAACGGGAAATCTAACAATAAAAATCTAATCCTACTATCCTACTAATATTATAAATGCGAAAGTTTGTAAGGATGTATGTGAGTGAGTGTGTGTGTGTGTTTGTTGCTCTTTCACGCAAAAACTACTGAATGGATTTTCATGAAACTTTGCAGTAATATAGCTTAGACATCGGAATAACATAATTTGTTAAAATTTATAGAGATTTTTGACGGGACTGGTTACCCGAAGCGAAGCGAGGGCGGGTTTACTAGTAATTAGATAAAGTTGCTACGTTGCTACAGTGACCGTAACCATGGTTACAAGTTGATTGTTCGTCGTTTACTCGCTGAATAACCACTAATAAACCCGTATCACCTCTGTCCCTAAACACGCTTACGAATGTAGAAAATATATCTTTTGGTTCGGGCTAGACTGATCCGAAAAGAGCCGAATACTATAGTTACATAAATAGCCTAGCATATGAACTTGTCACTCGCCGCCAAAACCAAACTTATTACCTGTGTTCACAGTTCAATTTAGCTTGTAAGCAAAATTTACTAAGGGCATTTGTAGATCCTACCGTCAATCTTAAATGTACAGTCAATCGGGGTAACTTTGATACATCATCGCTGTATTTTCTTTAAAAACTTGCTATTTCGCTTATATTATAAAAGTTATGATTTAATCAGTGCTCTCGGGCTGGTTTTCATATTGTCAAATTATAAAAAGTCTTTAAAAGACAAAATATATAAAAAATTGCAATTTTGTTGTGTGTCAAAGTTACCACCCCTATATGGGTAACTTTGACACCGATGATATTTATCAAAAAATCTTCTAAACTACCTTACTTATAACTTTGATGTAACATTTATTAATAAGGTGATAGCCTGTTTTATGATAAGACAACAAAAAAAGTAGTTTGACGGGTTAGTTTTTATGTAAAAGGCACTAAACTAAGAAAATTTAATGAAAAAATATTGAATTTTGTTTTTTAAATCCTTTTTTGGTCTTCTATGAAAAAGATATTAAATAAAATGTATTATCAATTGATTACCTACATTGTTAGCTTTGAAATGAGACATATTTCGGCTTCCTAGGACGTCTACATCGATAGCAATGATTAAAACAGTACAGGCGCCCGAGCTTCGAGGTTGAAAAAACAAAATGGCTGCAATTTTTTCATTTTATTTCTGGGAAAATAAAGAAGTCCCGGGGGCCCTGGGATGTTCGACTAACACTAAAATTGGTAAATCGCAAAAGTCAGGACACATCTAAGGGATACATAGGTGCATACATTGATACTGTCAAAGTTACCCAGAATTTGTTCAAAATCTGACTTACCGGTATTATTTGTAATTTTAACGAAGATGCAATTGAAAATTAATAAAAATTGTTTATGTATCGAAAGTAGACATGTAAAAGATTGTATTATATTATAACACACCTTGATAGCATTAAAGTTTTGAGAAATAACTAAAAAGTTTTACGTCGGAAAAAAAACACGAATAGTTACGCACGTTTTTGAAAGAACGATTTTTATATTAGCTTTGTTTGAAAATCACTTTTTATTTAAGATTACGTTAACGACGTTCATTATGTACATAAAATGTAATAAATAAATTTTATGCGCCAAATGCTTTTCACGTAAAAAATAAAAAACTATTTTGGGAGCCGACTGTTAAAGTTACCCCGATTGACTGTACCATAATCGCATAGGCGGATAGCTGGCATTTATGTGTCATGGAATGATAATGAATTCCAGATCCAACGCGAAGTATAGCCAAAACCGAAGACAGCCGAATACGCGGTTTACATAGTCGTAGTCGCGTGTTCGCTACCTCTTAAGAGCAGTTACCTACTATAGATAAAGGGGTTTGTTAATATTTTTGCGCATATGGGTTAACCGTAGCAGTACCTAACGACGTTATTAATTTTTATCGCTTTTGTTACAGGTAAGCTTCAAAATGCGTTCGCGTAGTGATAGCATAATAAACTTACTTCTTGGATGCTATGAAGATAATAATTATGGTAAGTATGTAGTACACTGTCCTGGTGGCTTGGTTCCTAGACTTCGTAATGATCGACCGAGTGAAGCAAAAGCGGATGCTTTCGGTAGTCGGATGGGTCACCGCTTGTGGCATTGAAGTAAGTACATTGTAGGTATCTCAATGGCTTGTGGCAAGATATTAAGCACTGCCGTGCTTCGGAGTCCACGTGAAACCATCGGTCTCGATTGTTATCGTTAGGTAACAGTCGATAAACCATGTCGACAAAGCAGACGAGCCACCTGTTAGTAAGTGGTGTCTAACGTCCGTGACAAATATTACCGATTCGTCGTCGATCCAGAAAGATGAAAGAAAGAAAGAGACATACGGCGCCTTTTAGAGACGATGAAAATGGTTAAAAAATATTAAGAATTAATTATACTGGACAAACAAACAACATAAACAATTTACGAGTGCAGAATGACAATGAAGCGTTGGTATAAAATATGACTTTTAAATGTACACAAGGAAAGAGGCCGGCAAGTTCATTATGGGTGTACCCTCATTTATCACCCGATTATGTTATTGATTCGGTTACGACGGTATGACGTCACGGCGGGCAATAAAGCCCAAGGGACTTACTTCATCATAAGCTAATTTTGGTTATAAATGATCATGAACATTGAAAGTTACTTGACCCGCGCTGACTACACGGTAAAATATGAAAAATATTGAATAAAAAACAATTTAGATCTTTAACCTTACGGTTGAGGTGCATTACCCTTGCATTAAAGTATGATGACTTGAATGTGGACTCCGATGCCAATGTCTTTTTGATTCCATATTTTTAAATGAAATGTTCGCGATATTGATACCTAATATCTTGGGTGTAGGTATAAAATTTCAAATAAAAAATACCCTTTCAACAAAGATTGGTGGTAGGTACATAATAATGACTAACTAACCAACAGAACAAAAAATTATACCATTCCCTGTCCTAGTCAGCAAACATACGAATTACGCACTAACGAACTGAAAAAATAACGTTCTTAGTAGACTGATCATGCTAGTCTTCGGTTGAGTCTCTTCTGAATAGGTCATAGTTGTCGTGGGATTCAGTGGAACTGTGCTGCATACTTTTTTGCTCTGTTAAATCCGTAAAAAAACAAAAAAGAGCAGTCACGTTATCCGATTGGGTCCTGATTACCCTTGATAAATGAGCGGACTCCCGTAATGACATAACGTGGGTGTTTTGACCTCTGCAGTGCACGGTTAAGTTATGCCGTATCGGTGCGGTTTGACTCAGAATAAAAGAAAACAAATTAAAATTTGCAAAGAACAAGTATTTGGGTGTCTGGGAGGTGATTGACCCGGTCAAAACGACCCGTTTGGGTATTAATTGCCTTAATGGTTTCTCGAACTGTAATGATGTTTATCTCTGAAGCATTTGATTTTTTAATTGCAAAAAGGCTTCTTCATGCGCGCTTGTATGGGCTGAGATGCGTCACTTGCCCGTAAAAAATGCTGCACATTTGTCTTCAACGCTTGAATTTGCTTTGTCCTGTAACGTGCATTCCACAACACATAAAGACAAGAAGATCACACACTCAGACTGATTAAGGAATTTTGATTTCATAGAAAGAATTGAATTAGATCAGGACCCTCCGAATGCTACATGGCAAACATTGGACTATTACACGGGATTTCATAAAATTATCAAATCTGTGTACTTTCTAGAAATTGCTATATACTTTATTTATCGTCGGAAACGCGTCGGTAATAATTTTATATTCTTTACGATAAGTGACTATGAGCTGTTTTGTCTGGTTTGTCATGTCACGTCGTAGCCATCGTCGACGCATTTCTGACTTTAATGTAGCAAGGAACCCCTGATAAAGGTTATATCGTCGTTTGTACCACGAAATAAAAATAAATACTTCCAAAAACATACGCAAAACCACGTACGTAAATACTAAACCTATATAGAATAGACACGTATTTATAAAATACTCATAGCCTCTCAATAATTCAATTTGGATATCATTTTATTCATAAAAATGGAACACATCCAATATTCTATTCAAAATTCTAATTATATTGAGAGGCGTCGACGTGGAAATGATTATGTGAGAGACATTATCGCGCTGAATGAGAATCTGGGGAAAAATTAATTTCTCGATAGCTATCCGATTCCACGAAACGAGTGTGCCCAAATGAGGTTTTCGGCGTTCGTGTGGGAAAATGAGAATGTTCGAGAGGTTGGGATGTACCTAGTAAGTATATTAATAATAAGTTAGAACGTACTATATAACATGTTTATGTACCTGGATAAAAAGGTAACACGTATGTCGTGGAAAAAATGTTAAACCTCGTATTCTCCGTCGCATCGGCAACGCTTGCCATACTTTTCAATAGACTTCCAATTTTTATCTTTACATATAACTCAAAAACTGCATCAGCTGTTGCTGTATATGAGACCAGACTACGAGTAGGTCTCAAATGAAAAATGAATTATCAAAATCGGTTCACGTAGTAAAAAGTTATATCGTAAGTCGATATATCTATACTTACTAAAAATGTAACTGATTTATGGTCCGTAATAGGGAAAAAATAAAATCTATCAAAGCTATTAAAAGTCTTTTTGTTGGTCTGTCTGTGTTTCTCCACGAATCATTGTGGTTTTAGTAGTTACATTGCCAAAAGTCCAACTTAAAAACTGGATCATGTTCCATCATAATGCGCCACTTATAACAATGAGATAAATACTTAATATAATATGTTCAGGAAAACATAATGCTGGGTTTGTATAAATATGTGGCTTATATATGTGGCTTAGGTATATATTTTTATTTAATAACCGATTCAATATCGAAAACCAGCGAAAAGTATGCTGCGTAGGTACAGAATACAAAAGGCGTTCTCGCCTATCAAAGAAATTCACTTTCCTTACAGCGTCGTAAGAAGATTTTCCCATCAGAACCTTGGTATCACTATCTTATATTAATCTCGTGTTAGAGCCGAGATCGAGAGGCGTAATCCTCTACACGAGCCTACCTAAACGTAATTCAAATTTATTATTATTAGGGCGTACTTCGGGTTTTTTCGGAGAACAAACGTGGAGAAATGTCGACATGAGCGTGTTATCCGTTGAAATAGGGTTGCCGACAGCCTGCAATTAGCTGGTTGAAGTAATGACTAGGTATGAACATAGTACGACGAAATGATGACCATTTCCGGATACTAATTTGATTATTTCCGACCATGACGAAATGACAACGGTTTACGGATTGTATGACGAAATAATAACTATTTGCGAAGAGGTAGAAAGACGCGTTGGGTAAAGGGACTCTTTCCGGGCTACGTGAACTCAAATGAGCCGTCCTAAGTCGTAAGTTTAGGACTGTTAATGGATCTTATTATTTAGGACTGTTTCAACGGTGGTCTTTATCAGTTCAACGGTCAAGCTCATATTCCATTTCCACGGGCCTGGACGTTTCACGCTCAATCCAACGAACCGATACAGGCGACATTTAGTTCGGAAATTCTGGAATGGAAATACCTACATAATTTTATTTCAGATGATAATTCAATTCATTCATTCATTCTCTTAGGATAATTCAAACGGTATTTTATCGTATCCGTCTCCCACGGGGGCTAAGTCGCGGGCAAAACGTTGAACTTAAAAACCCCTGAACTGATTATCATTTACGAACCAGCTCAGTAACTTCGATATCATAAAAAGATGCTAAAACAGCGAACTTAAGGTGTATAGAAACCGTCTTGAGCGTGGTCTAAAAAGTCAGCATCTGCAATTTATACGTTTAATAAGCGCTCCAGTTTCAATAAATTGCAACGTACACAAACTTATACAGCTTCTCGGCGCAACAATCTTTCAATTATCAAACTGTTGTCTGACAAAGTGATTTAGTTCACTTAAAGTTTGAGTGTCGCTGTTTCCTGATGCAGACGGTGGGTCATGTTTCGGGATGTTTAATGAAATTTCCTCCGCCATTTTATTGTGGCGTAAGGTCTCCACTTAAAAAGTTTTTAGGTTACCTACATAAGTTGGGGAAACAGTATGGAATGGTTTGTTTCAAAAAATCGATTTGAAAGCCGAGGAAATAAACGTTCGTTGTCGTGGTTTCGCACTAGCGTTTCCTGCTGGCAGCTTTGCCGGTGGACCATTGATATACACAATCATTATCATCACCATCACCATCAACATCATCATCATTAACATCACCATAATAAACATTGTAGGTACATTCGGTAGGTACCGAACCTCTCTGTTTGGTTACCTACTATTCTTGCTTCTGTTAGATGCCTTATGACTCGAATCGAATTATTTCAGCTGAGATTTTCAGCGCCAGTACTTTATTTGTTCTCTTTTTTAATAAAGTCCACGGACGACATCATTACATGACTCAATGTTTTGAGTTCTATTGTGGTAATAAAGTCCTCCAATAAAAGTTTTTATCACATAATATATCCTTTATGTATACCCAACATTTATTTACATTTAACTAAATTAAGAAACTTGTGTGGTTCACAATTTGAAATAACTTTTCTACTAGGTTTAGATATCTTGGTGATTCTTATTAAATAAATAAAATAAATAAATAACGCTTCACACTCAAAGCCCCACACTAGGATTCCCTGTGTCGTGGGTGCCTTGGACAACACACAAGACAAGGACACACACCCAGACCGAGAACGGAAATTTAAACTCATCATTCAAATTGCCGCCTCGCTGGGAATCGAACCCAGGACCCTCGGAACAGCGATCGGCGTGTTAACCATTGCGCCATTCGGGTCGTCATATTATATTATTATCGAAAGCTGGTCCTTGTCGTGTGGTCCTCTTTGAAGTTGATCCAGATCTGATGACTAATTTTTTAATTAGCCCTTAAAACGTGTTTGACTTCGACTAGTCGAATGTTGAAGTCGTGTTTATGTTAAAGCTACCTATATGAATAGATAAATAACCGCAAAACCATGACGCGATATCATTAGTCTTGCTAACTGAATCTGGATTTGCAACAAAACATTGGGTTTAATTTAACCGCTTATAGAAAAGCCCCGAGACGGAGTGACTTAAAACTTTTATTTGTTACGTCGTTCATTTTCCAGACGTCTGGATGCATTAAGGTCGTCTCAGGAACAACATCAATCAACTTTGTGGGCTCGTTTAAATTACGCTTTGTGGGAATAGCTGAGAACGCGACACTTGTGCTAGTTTTATAGGTATACTAGGTTTGTTTAAGTTGTATCTATTGATTGTATGCAAGTGAATTTTTTTTATGATAAGATTAGTAATAGAACTCAGTATGTACTTAGTCTGAAAATTTTAACTATAAAACATACCTACTTGTGATTTTTCTTAGTTACACAGATATAATTCGTGTCTGTAATAGTTAAAATGTCAGCAATAATAAATATTTTAAATTTAACATTCTGTTAAGGGCTTGAACATTTAATTTTGCATATCTATAGCTCTAGTTAACATAGTATTGCAATTTTGTGATAAATATGTAGGTACTTAGTCGTCTATTATTAATTTTTTCTTGTTTTTGCGAACAACTTGTCATTTACGCTGGTGAAAATGATATTCAGAGCTTATTAGATCTTTGTAAAGTACAAGGCTATAAGCGAAGTTAACCCAATATGCGCTGCTAAAATGACCCTCCAATATTGACACAAACAAAGATTTTAAAATGTTATCCATCTTTCTGTTTGAATATTTAACCCTATACACGCATATTTTGTATGTGTAATATAAATAATTGGCAGTGACATTGCTGTGTCATTCAGTTTCAAAGTAAAGATTGTTCAGAGAATCGGGTAATGTATACAGTGCCACGTGATGTGGACATAAACATAACTATAGGTACAAGAACAATGGGTTCCCTGGTACAAGTCTGGTGAAGTCAGTTGTAAGAGGAATTGTGGTGTTTAAATATATCGTTCTTTCCATTAATTAACGTATAAAGTAGTATAAATACACCCACACCTTATTTCCCTGTATTGCATGGGCATTTTGTTGCATACACAAACGAGAAATATACAAAAGTTTGTCTATACATATAAAAATAAATGATCTATATTTGTCCTTACCTAGAAGACTAGTATAAGACGATTGTTGAGAGAATTTTTAATGCAATCATTCTGAGTCATAATTATTCAGATTTTTTTGTCAACTTGTCGCAGAACCAGCTTAACCGATTTGGATGCAGTTTAAACTCATTTATAGTAAGTAACTAGTAAATTATTTTGGTTTGTGAGTAATTCATTTATTTTCTCTTTCTTCGGCTTGAGAACTAGGATTTTCTATTCTTTCTGTCTTTCCTCTTGTTCTTTTTGACGGACTATCGGTGAAGGTGTGTCCACGTATAACACTGATCACTGACCATTTCGACCATCACTTGACCACCTTACAGCTAATCTACCCGTCTACTACCACCAAAAACACCACAACTTTCACGCGCACAACATAAATAGACAAAGCGATGCATGATTCAGTTTGTTTATCACGAAAGCGACATCCGCCAGATTCACTTGACAAATAGCCGGAGCTCGGTTTAGCTCCAAACACCGCCGCCCTTAACCCGCAGTTAACTTTACTATTTCGGGACGTCAACAACGGCGCGCTTTCAGAACATCGAGCTTCGGTTTGTTGTAGCGCGATGGTGGAGCTTTGGTGCGTGAATTTGAACGTGAGGCGTATAGATTGTACTGTATTGATCTTACATGTAATTTGAAACTTTGTATTTCGAGTGGATATAATTATTTACATGATATTAAACACAAAAAACGATTTAAATTTTTTTCCGTCTCTCTTTCTGTTTGTAAATAAATATCTACTATACAATTCATTGTCTCGTGCTAAGATAAAGTTAAAACACAAAAACTTACCCTTACTGGATATCAAATTCAACAGCATTTTGTATAATTTCATTCAGTGTGGTTTAAAACTTAATTCATTAGACGAGACCAGTGCTTAGGAGTAGGCCATTAATATCGTTAAAGCAAAGCTAGAAATGCAGCAGTTCGGTTTTCACGTCATATTCTGCCACTTATGTTACGTGTAAACTGTGGTACGAACCATCGGTTTTCCCACAGTGCCACAGTACTATGACATGGAGACCTTCAAGAAGCGGGTCCATCGCTTCCTTCGCGGTTGGAAACGCGTTGGCGACGCCCCTAATAATACAAATGTCCATGGGCGGCGATGATCACTTACCATCAGGTGACCCGTCTGTTCGTTTGCCTGCTGAGACTATAAAAACATTGCATTTAAATTTCACTTACATATTATCATATTTTCATTTCATTTCATCTTTTATATAGAAACACCTAAATGAAATTCCGCAGTGAATTTGTAAGTACACGTCAACGCCATTCCGGCAGACTTATTACCTACGGGTTGAGCAGAAAACGGAAAACGTAATAAAATATTATGTCGACTCGGTTGCACTCCTTCAATTTGTTTTGACAACCAAAATAGCTCGCAGTTTCCGCTGCTTAGACTGTTTTGGTCGCGGCGGGGAATTCGTCTTAACCCTTAAATGTTCGTACAGATTCGTTGGTTAACGTTGCTGAAGTTTGTTTAAGCTAGTGAACAAAATTAGCCATGGTACCTTCCGTTACTTAGATCTTTCGTAGTCGTTTTAGGATAGGGCTTCGAAGGATGGTTTTGAGTTTTGACAAAGGTAAATAAATATAAGGTTAACCTAATGATTAAATAGTGATGAAATCCTAGATCAGCTCTGGGACCAGTGGCGGCTGTCCCTTGAGGGCGCTCGTGCGCTGAACCACCACATTTTAATAAATAAAAACTATTATTGTTTACTTTATAAAAATGTATTATTATTTTATCTCGTTTAAAATAATGACGAAACAATTTTAACTCTTTCTTAAAGTATTAAGATTTACTTTCGCTATAAAGAAAAGTTCTCGTGCGTATCGGCGAGCGCACGCGGACTGCTAGTACAATTTCTATGTGATACGAGCAAACACGCCTGGCGCGTGAGACAAAAGATAGTTCATAGAAAATGTACGGAGCATTTAGCTTGATCCCGTGCGCCGCACGAATAATCCGAAGATTACCGGGAGCGCCCGAGGTTTGACGAAATTTCGCGCCGGCCAGCGCGGGAACGACCAGCCATATTGGATTGACCTCTCGCGAGTCTCGCGACGCGTTTATTTATTATTTACGTTCGTAATAATTAATGTCTAATTGTTTTTGATTTGTTTTTTACTAAGTGAGACAGTGTTTCTTAATGAAAATGAGCGTAAATATAGCATTAAAGACAATAACAAAACTTTTGAAAATAAAGTAGGTATAAAATTGGCCAGACCACCAAGGCCTCAGTCAGTAAAGTGCACCACCAGTTTGACGACCCACCAGCCGCCACTGTCTGGGACTCAATGTTTTTGCAACACTAATTAAAGTAGATACATACATTATTTTCGAACTTTTCTTGATGTACCTATTGAATAATTAGTAGTAGGTATCTTGACGAAAAACGGCAACATGACGTCGATAATAAAAACACTCAACAAGTCAACCAAATAACCAGCTTTTAACTGTCTCAATTCTAACTGAAAGAAGTAATTTTTTATCACTGTCCAAAAGTGTGGTACATTGTATAATTAAAAATTAAAAAGACTTTTGTAACATGAATTGTGTATTAATTAACGAAGCACTTACAAGAATTACACGCATATTTAAGTAATTCGACTAGCATTATAATTACAAATAATTAACTTAAGTTTTATCACCGCATCTGAAGAAACCGCACTCGCTGTCAGTTGCTACATTAAACCTAGCAACGGTTGCAGAATATCATTTACACAATCCGAGATCCACTATTTATACGATATTTGTCTATGCAGATTTCGTGTGTAATACGAGGTGCACAGAGTATCATGATGATAGAGATTGTTTTTATTTATCAGTCCGTTGACGTGTCCAGTTACTTTTATAGCAATATATTGTATTAATATATTTAATTCAAAGTTAATTAATATAAAAGAGCAACCATTTTACACCAAAACAAAATATCGTTACCTAAAATGGTTTTGGCCATGACATTATAATGACAGTGCACTTAAATTAAATTAAATTATAAACTGATTAATTAATTTATAACCTGATACTTTAACACATTTCGTTCACCGCACATCTCTGTTTCGTGTACCTAACCTGTGGAATTATCGTTACATCACTAATCAAGTCTTATCACTCGAAATACTTACACACAATTAGTATCACCTCTTCGGATTATTTGAAGTTTTATCGTATTACATTTTATGTGATTGAAATAAGTCTCGTAATAGCGATAGCGGCATTTCAAGTGTTGTTTTTATGTGCCGATTATAAAAACTTAAAAAACTTGTATGTTGCGTAGTTGTAAAGTTTAAATAGTTCTTCCCTTTTATTCGTTGGTTCCATTAATTCATGCATTTTATCCATTCATTTATATCCATGTATTGGATATTCCATACATTCATTCGCTCCGTTCATTCAACCAACCATGTTTATCAATTGTTAGGCAGCATTACAAAGATGCTGCATGATACCAACAACTCTTGTGAACTCCAGTCAAAGCAATTCGATCTTTCATCTGTTGCATTTGGAAGGTCAACACTTGAATAAGTTTGTCAGAATGGGCTTGTTTCCACTAAGTATAAATATCGGATCTAAAACTAAAGTAACTATGAATCTAAAACTAAAAATATGATTTATATCATAAAATGTAACGATTAAAAGTATTTTTATAAAATAAATTCAATGAAATTTGATATGCAATCACATGACCGAAAACGCCGGTCTGATCTTCATGACGTTACAGAGTGTCTTTTATTTAATACAAAGAACATTACAATCTGCCATACAATATGCACTTTGTGACGTCATTCAAGACGCCATGACAGTCTTCGGCGTTTTCGAAGCCAATTTGAATTAGTTTCAAAAAGCGCAAAACGCTATCAACGCCTATACAGGACTGTACTTAGCGTTGTTCATCAATAACACAGTTAACAACTCAAGGAATGTTGGCAGTTCTTATCGAATTTATCAAATCCAACTGACTCAATGAGCTGTCAGGCGTAATTTCAATTTAACAAACCGTAAATAAACGATAATAATTGTAATTGTTTAGTCGAAAACAAGAACCCCATTTTTAAGGTTACTTGTTGTAAGGTTTTTTTACTTTTTTATTTATTTTAATGAGGCTAAAAGCGTGTGAATTCGCCGCTAGAGGCGCTAGTGGAGAGTGAGGTCTGTCTGTCACTTCTCGCTTGTCTGAATGTCACTTGTCACTTGTCTGGTTTTTACTTGTCACTGTTTATGTATGGGCGGGCTTTGACAGCAGGACCTCACTCGCCAGTGGCGCCAACTGGTGAGCACAAAAACGGCGACCCTCATTACAGCCACTCAAGGTAAGATACAGATCCAATTTCAAGTGTGTACCTACTATTTTCGTTCTAGATACAAAGACCAAAGACATATGTGATGATGGCTATCACACTGGCTGCAGCAAGGACGATGAACTTCCCTATCGATGAGTTATTTCACAAAAATAAACTTCAGCAACATCTTTTCACGTAGTTTATTACAGCATATGCACATTATTCTCTACACTTTACATTTAATTGTACATTATTACATTTAATTACCAATTATCTTTACAAGTATACATTCGGGCAGAACTTCCCCTTAGAACCGTTACAAAATTAATGACCTCCACAACCTTAGTTCGCCATATTTATATCCTACCTTCAACCCCACTTTACAATTAAATCGGAAGTTAACAACACTTATATAATCTCAAACAATAAACGAATTTATTAATAAATCGTAGGAATAAACTATTATACATAGAATTATTATACACACAATAATATAATTATTGTAATTAGTAATTAATGTTGGGTTATATCGGGGTGCCGGAAGTAGAACTTGTAACACTCGGCCATCCTGCAACTGTCGTGTCTCACGGCGGTCATCATTAGGTCATCATTGCTAGTCTGTTCGCGTCCCCATTTGTCACTGGTCTACGGCGGCATCTGAAATTGAAACACCGAACGAGTAACTGGTTCTTGTAATTACTGCAAATTTAATGGAGATAGAATGAACATCTTGTCACATAGAAGCTCGCCATTTGTACTAAGTAATAGACTTTTTTGTCAAAAAAAGTTAAATAAAATAAAATTTATTTTTCTTTGGTGACGTTTGTATTTTCCTCAATCGCATATTTTTTTCTGTTTATATAACTTTTATTTACTGTTTATATTTTCTTCCAACACAGAACTTGAATTTTTTTTTTTTTAATCTAATGTTAAGTGAAGCCCATCAAAGTAGAAATCTGAAAAGTGCATTCAAATCGAATAAGCAATTCTAGAGGATTAGTGTGCACAAACCTACAGTCAAATAGACAAAATGGTTAAACATTGTTTTGGGTTCTCTTGATTAAATAAAGACCTCATAAATTTTTAAATTTGTTGCCGCGTACAGACAAACATGTTATGCACCTGTGCTGACAACGAAATTCTATAAAATTTCTTCGTCTCGTCTCCTTTATTTACCTCCGCCTGCAGCCGCTCGTAACTGACACCGATCAAACTGTATGTATTTATTTTATTCCATTGCTATTAATTATAACTTACACAAATTTAATTTTATTTCACACAGCTTTGATTGATTCACACAGCTTTCAATTTAATTTACACAGATTTTTAATTTATTCATACAGCCTTTTATTTAATTCACAAAACTTTTATTTTAATTCACACAGCTTTTAATTCCATTCACACAGGTTTAAATTCCATTCACACAGCTTTTAATTCTATTCACACAGCTTTTAATTCCATTCACACAGATTCTAATTCCATTCACACAGATTTTAATTCTATTCACACAGCTTTTAATTCCATTCACACAGCTTTTAATTTCATTCACACAGTTCATTCACACAGCTCTTAATATCTAACATTGTTTTCAATTTATCCTGTTTTTTTTTCTAAAACTTATTATTTCCATGTATGACTTTAAAGAGTACATATATTATTACAAATACTATAAGTATTAGTGAAACCCAGTTAATCTATATCATAATTGTACAAGAATTAAGCACCAGATTAGAGAGCTCGCACTTAGCAACTGAATGCCCTTTGTGTAATTTTTAGTTTATAATCTGGGTCGCACAAAGAATAGTAATAGCACTACCTAAAGAGTTGTATTTCATCAATTAATTTTGCCCTATGCTTGTCCATCACGAATCAGAGTAGCAATCACACACACACAGCAATCAGCCACAATTACCAATTTTAAACGAAGACCATAAAATAAAATGTCTAAATATACACACACACAGCAATCAGCCACAATAACCAATTTTAAATGAACACCATAAAATAAAAATGTCTAAATATACTCTTCTAACATGGACTTATCAAGAGAGCGGTTGTTTCTCGTTATTAGTCAGAAATAATTCCACGAACTTTTGAGGGTAGATTTAAAACAAAATAAATAACAAAAGAATAATTCGCTTTACACTACAGATTACAAATATTAATGTTGAAGTGTGTTGAAGTGCTTTCTTTTTAATTAAATTATGGTAGATACATATACATAATAAGTATTTTATTCTTGTTGTTACAGACGAAAGTATGTAATGTTTTAATTTTGTTAATTATTGTGAGTTGCTTTATGCAATAACACGTAGGTTAAAAACTGGGAGCGAACATTTTAGAGGCAAATTCAAATTCTTATGCGAACCGACTCCGTTTTCTCATAAATACTAGGACGTCAAAGGGGAAAACACAAACATATACCTACAAAATATTTTTAAACATTTTCAAAAAAATATGATTATCTATGACGCTATATACGATGGCTGTACTATATATGTGATTTAGTAATAATAGTAAATATTAACGTGTGTGTAATAAATGTGAACGTGTGGTTGGTCATGTGATGATTGTACAAAGTAAATATAAACTAATATAAATATTAACATGTAATAGTAAATATTAACGTGTGTGTAATAAATGTGAACGTGTGGTTGGTCATGTGATGATTGTACAAAGGCCTTATCAAATAAAATTATAAAATTGGAGTTGGTTTTTTTTTTCTCTTATAATAAGTAATTGATTAATAAATGCCCATGAAGAAGTATTTTTTTATCCTTCGTGTCTTAATGTAATAGTATGTAATTGAAATGATTGTATTGGTGCACTTATATGAAATCGTCAATAACTGATTATATTATATTTATTTGTTTTTTTTTCTTTTACGTATGTTTAATAAGCATAAATAGCAGCATCTATTTATTCTATATACACGTAATAATTTTATTTATGACTAATGAGTGATGTGTACTGCTGTAGGTATTTAATCTCGCTATAAATTAAATTCTAATAATATATTGTTGAAGAACCTTAACAAATGAATAATATAAGAAGGTGATATAAGTGGAGTAAATAAACCAATAGATAATTAATATCTATTGAAAATAAAGCTAAAATAAATCTTGTCTGTTTTAAATTTTTGTTTCATTGTGTTGTAAATATAATGTTTGAATGCATATAGGAACATAAATAAGCAATTATTTTATTGAAATAATATTTACAGCATTAACACAAAGTTACACCTTCAATTGCGTATATAATTACTTATTACTTTTTATTTGTTACAAATTATTATCATTAACATTACAGGTGCTACGTCCTAATGCATTAAGTGTATTTCATATAAATTTCTTAATAAACAGAGTAATAATCATATCTTAGTACCTAAATCATTATTATTATATTATAATGTTTATGACGAAACGAATTGACGTATTTACTTGACAAAATTATTAATTGGCATAATTTAAGAGAATACGTGATGAAAATAATTGTGTTGAATAATTTAACACTTACAACATGCGTTGTAAGTAATATACCAATTAATTGAAAATGTAATGTAAGTAGGTAGGTATATCACAAAATAAATATATTAGGTGGCTCGAGTTTGCGTATTGATATTATTGTGAATAACGATACATAAATAAATTAATAAATCAAGAACATAATTGAATTGAACCCAAAATTTCCTTCAATAAATATGGTAACTGTAATTAAGACCATGAAATATACAGTCTATTAATTTTATTTCGGCACACATAGCACGTTGGTACATAATTATTTGATTTGAATTACTCATTAAATATTCATGACCCATGTACCAATAAATAATATTTTGTCAAATTCCCTCTTCCATGAGAAAGAGTCAATTAGCCATAGCTATAGCTATGCTCTAGCTTTCGTCAATAGATACCAAATAAATATTAAATATAAGATACATACGTATAATACATAGATACGTTAACCATATCACTCTACAACAGTGATGATATTGACCTATAACTTATTTACAATACTCAGCGTATACATATTCACCATGTAAACACACAGTATTTTTATAGTAGCCGTAAAAATCTGCCAAGTAGACGCACAGAATTTACATAGTGGTCACACAGATCTGCCATGTAGTCACTTTTTTATATAGTAGTCACACAGATTTATTGGCCTATTCCGATCCAATACCAAAAAACTAATACCATTGGTATTAGTTTATTACCCCAGTGAATTTCTATTCCGAACGAATACCAGTCATAAACGAATCCCAAAATTATTAAAATGGTATGAAGGTACAGTCAGTAATAAAAATGCTGTGAAATGTGATATTAAGTAATGTATATTTCAATCAAAATCAGTCTTATTAAACATGTTCAAGTGTAGTAACAAACAATTGCACAAATACCTAAAGAATAAAAATAAAGTTTTTCCAACAAATCACTAAGTAGGCATAATTTTCAACTTTAAAATAGGAAATAAAAACTATCACAAAAAATTAAAATTACAATTAAATACTTACAAGAATATATGTATTTGTATAGTAAAAATTTCAATCAACAACGATTTGTATAAAAACAGACCTTATTTTATTGTCTTAACGTTCATTAAGCAAAATATCAAAACGCTAAAGGGGCTTCGTTTGCTCAACCCTTGACTGTGATTGGTTGGTTTGGATTTTTAAACAATAGGAACGAGCTCACCTTTTTTCAGGTAAAAAAAATTGGCAAGTGATTCTTCATAAGTAAAAATGTGTGTATAAAAATTTAGGATTGAATTACGATCATTATAATAAATAATGATAATTGCTTTTTACAAAAAAAATAACCGACTTCAACCTCGATAAGCAGAGATAACTCAAAAACTACTCGCCAGATGGCGCTTAATTCAACATGTAGGTGTAAAGTTCTCGTTACTACAAATTAATCAAGCCCAAACACTAGATAACTACAGTAAACCGTTGAGGAGTTCCCTCGACTGTCTTTCGGCTTCACCAGATCGACTCCAGACCTTCATGAAATTGTAGCGCGTTCATGTACTTATGAAAACATTAACAAACATACTAGTCGTCCCTACAATTTTCGAAAGTTGCCCTCGATTTCTCCAAGATGCTATCATCAGATCCTGGTGATCCTTTTAAAAGGACCCCACTGCGCATATCTACTTTACAACAAAAAAAGAATTATCAAAATCGGCCCACAAACGTCGAAAAAATCGCTGAACAAACATAAAAAAAAGCATATATGTATACGGTTGAATTGAGGACCTCCTTCTTTTTTGAAGTCGGTTAATTATTAAATAGCAAAAGAAACGTTTTCTGTGACTGTACTAAGAGTTATGTTTTGGTATTCGTTCGGAATAGATTAGGTACTTCTTTTGAATGGTATTCGTTCGGAATAAAAATTCACTGGGATAATAAACTAATACCAAATGGTATTAGTTTTTTGGTATTAGATCGGAATAGGCCGATTTATTCATTATGCAAGATAACGGCTTGATATTATTAGATAGATTGTGTTTATTCTAACCACACAGTCTTATTGTTATTCTGCTATTTATTTCCTTTTTGCATTTACTTTTGAAAAACTATTCTATTCTGTTCTAATGCTGACAAACAAATAAATTTCTATAGCTCAATTGTACACCCTACCCTGTTTCCAAAGTTATTTATGTATTCAGCTTAATAGGTTGTCTAGAAGAGATCGCTATTTAGTGATAAGGCCGCCTGTTGTACTAATCTCTGTGTGATATTGTGATCATGTAAGTAATATGTTTTGGCGTATAATAAAGAGGATTTTGTTGTTGTTATTTCACTTTAGATAGCAACAAGACAATCATTGTTATTACTATTATTTTCCATGTGAATACGTACAAGTGCTTTCTGCTGTTGTGTAGATATACCTATCGTTAGGTAATTTTATCTTAAAGTTTTGTGAAATAATAATCTGAAACGGGCCAGCAACCACCAACCAAAACATCCAATATTTAAGAACCGTCACAAGGTTTTATAACCTTCTAAGAAAGACACCACTTCCTTCGATTGAGACAAAATGAATATGACGTACCTGTTCGTTTCTTTGTTCCTTGAATCACATGAAGTCCCCGCCGCATGCCAGCGAGTACTTTGGTATACATGGCGTGTCAAAAAAAAAATCTCCGTTCCTTTGACCAAGATAATATGGGCTGTAAAGGAAAATATCCCCACTTCTGAAGTGTGATGATGGCTATCACACTGGCTGCAGCAAGGACGATGAACTTCCCTATCGATGAGTTATTTCACAAAAATAAACTTCAGCAACATCTTTTCACGTAGTTTATTACAGCATATGCACATTATTCTCTACACTTTACATTTAATTGTACATTATTACATTTAATTACCAATTATCTTTACAAGTATACATTCGGGCAGAACTTCCCCTTAGAACCGTTACAAAATTAATGACCTCCACAACCTTAGTTCGCCATATTTATATCCTACCTTCAACCCCACTTTACAATTAAATCGGAAGTTAACAACACTTATATAATCTCAAACAATAAACGAATTTATTAATAAATCGTAGGAATAAACTATTATACATAGAATTATTATACACACAATAATATAATTATTGTAATTAGTAATTAATGTTGGGTTATATCGGGGTGCCGGAAGTAGAACTTGTAACACATAATTTGTCAGACAGACAGCAAAGACATATTAATAGGGTTCCGTAAAACATAAAACCTTCCCACGAAAACTTCATAACCACACACATAAATTGATGTAGGTATGTACGTTCAAATTAATATTACCAACGCGATTGACCAAGTTCATTGTGTGGAGTTCCTGCGACTGTTCATTAAACATACATACATAAACATACTCATTACACGTGCAAATCTTTATATGTTAATGCTGTGACTCATTGTGGGCAGGAGGAATTTGCATGTCTGGCCCAAGGTGCTCCCTTGATGAACATTTTTTTACATAACCTACTTCAAAATCGGTTATTAGGGATAACTCAAAAACCACCGGTCAGATGTCGCTTAGAGTATGGGTTCTTGAGACTACAACCTTTAGATTAATAGGTAATGCGATTCCGAGCGAGTCGAAAGTTGAATTGAATGATGCGTTTAAAGCTTTAGATTAATAATGCGATTCCGAGCGAGTCGAAAGTTGAATTGAATGATGCGTTTAGATTTCTTACATTGTTACTCTTGTCTTGTCTTACATTGTTACTCTTGTCTGTTGTTGTCTTGTCTTGTTATGTGTTGTCCACGTCATTCACGTTTCACGATACAGAAAACCCTATGGAGCTTTGAGTGTATAGCGTTACTTTACGGAGGATTGTGGATAGGTTGATAAAATATTGAAACCTAAAATATTGACCTCCTATGCTAGAACTAATTGAAGAGAATTGAAGTTCTGTAATGGTCGCGATCGTGTCCATATCACTTATCAACTCCCGGTGTCCGGTAAAATCTCGGATCAGAGAATTTAATCATAACGCATCAAGTATGAGTGATATAGGACGGTAGGACGATGCGTTTGACATGAACTCGGATTATATTTGTCGTCAGTCCCGTTTCGATATCAAATTTTGTAATGTCATATCTAGTAAACCCGCTCTCGCTTCCCTTTAAGTGGTTTATTTTTTACGTTTGCAAATATTTAAATATCACTTTTGCGCGGATTAAAAATCTCCTGGCTTAAAACCTGATGGTAACAAATTTTATTTCGTTCAATTTTACAAAAATAAGCATTTTAATTGTTTTGTTGATATTCAATATAGCTAGTAAGCAAAATTTACTTACAATATTTTAAATTCTCACCGGCAATATGCAACTCACCTTAACAACAGGGGCGGAAAATTGTATGCGATACAGTTACAACCACAAGGGATTCCGTATAATTATTATTGATTTTTAAATTTTTTGAATCATATTTCTTGTAAGTATATCAATTTGTTTAAATAATTAGGACTTCAGAATACCTACTTTAACGTGACCTGGTTTTTTATATCTCATTGTAAATTATAACTTGTTTTTTGTGATTTCTAAACCTAACGCGAACGCAGTATACACATAACCCACGCCTCACAGAATACAGATTTAAATCACAGCGCATCATGAGTGATATAGGACCCCGCGTGACGTGAGCTGGGATTAAGTTCTCGGGTGACGTTGCACTTGTGTCGCTTTCATATTCACTGTTTACTATACTCCATTCGCCGTCGATCTAGAATTCGTTATATTTGCATGGCACACTAATGCCAGCTTTGCGCCTATGCAATTAAGGTAGATTTCAGATTGACGGCGGAACTGAAAATGCCCTTAGTATTTTCTTCTTACAAGCCAAATTGAACTGTGAGCGCAGGTAATTAGTTTGGTTTTAGCGTGGAGTGGCAATTCCATATGCTCAGCGGCTCAAGTATAACTGTTTTTACGAGCTACGAACTCTTTGTTACGAGCTACGGAAGGGACGATAATGTGTTTAAGTCTTTGTATGATTCTTCCTGTGACGATCGAGAGTAACTCAGATCTGGATGAGCAATGTACCTACCAGGGATGTTATGGATATCCGTAATCGTAACTGAAACTATCGATATCCGAAATAAAAATATATCCGTAACCGTATCCGCTAAAAAAGTGTCGGATAATTTCGGATAAGGGCGGAGTGTAAAAATAAAAACGTTACGATAGGTTTTTGTTTCACCACTCACGCGCCATGTAAATATTGCATATTTGTTTATTTTTAGTCGTTATGAGTCTGATATTATTAATAATAACCGTCATAATAATTGTTTTTAAGAGCAATTGTGTTCCGGATAGGAAGGTTTGTGGAGCCGGTTTCACTTTTTTAGAGGCGACCATCTCAGACCTCAGGGGTAGCAACGCATCTGTGACCGAATTGGAACAAGACTCATACTAACAATAACTAATTGGACTATTACTAACATTAACTAACAGGACTAATTATCACTAACAGTCCCTGTCCTCACACTTATTAACAAACTAACCAACTAATATTCTAACACCATCTACTAACTGGACTAACCATCCTAGTCCCTTTGAGTCTAGTTCTAGGTCGGTCACAGTTGTTATGGGCGGCAGGGGAAGGGTGGTACTGCATGCTCGTTTGCTATCTTAATTCCATAAAAAAAAAAAAAACTTTATTTCCCAATACATATGTAGGTACATTACATTTTATAGGTATTACTCGTACAAATATATTAATTGCGGCGTATAATACATTAGAAATTATGATGCACAGACCCTCCCTACACTAAGTAAACTTGTGTTGTGTAGGTCAGAGGAACAGTATAGCCGGTAAGTGTAAGTTTTAAACATATTTAAACAAGCTAGATATTATATAAGTATTACAGTTTAAACTATTAATTACTTACATCTTTTGTTATCTTATCACCCTATCTAAAAAGTAGGTAATTCCTGATGAAAGAATCTTTTTACTGTTCCTATCTTCAAAAATTCCTGAGATATTAAACTTATATATACTTAAATACCCGTAACCGAACCTAAAACCGATATAATTCCTTTCTGACTGATTAATCTTTAACTGAACGAAAACCAAACTCACAGATGGATAAAAATTATATGACAATATATAAAATTTATATGTGGAGGGTAATTGAGGAAAACTTTAACATGGGGTATTTATAAACTCAATATAGGTACTGTTTTACAATGATTTTTAGATTTTGTCCCCCTTCAACATAATTATATTTTGTTTTTTTAAGCTACATAATAATTGTAAGTGTGTTTAAGACGAAATATTTTTTTTCTGAAGTATTCAAACATCTAAACAGTTTTACATAGTTGGATGTAGTTTTCATTAATTTACTATAGTAAACTTATGTGACTAACTTCACAGGGTGTGTTTTATTTCAATTGGTTCACCACTAAAAGTGTAAATAACACTTTTAATATTTCGAGTGTTTGATTGTATGATAAACAACGGCTGATTAATAAAATATTAGATGAAACCGACTCAGATAAAATACCAAGTTTTAATCACCAACTCGTCAACTACAGAAAATTGTAATTTTATTTCGTTCCAAGCCCAGCATCTTGACATCCACTTAAGTTAATTAAAAATCTAGACAGTACAAAGTGAGTAAAAGCAGTTTAGTGGGCCCTTAAGAGGGCTGTTTTATTTGATTGGAAACTGAAAGGCATTGATGTTGCTTGGCTTGGAGCGATTGGTATTACGATTATATTACTAGCGATCGATGCCGGTTTTGCACGCAATGTAGAACATTATAATCTATATCTTCCATCTATCTATATCTTCTATATCTATCTATCTTCTATATCTACATATCTATACATACTCGTATAACAAAACTGTAACCGATGGTATGTTTATGCACGCTAATCTCAGAAATGGCCGAACAGATTTTTATAAGACTGTCACTGAGAGATTGAGGAGGCACATATTGGAGCTACGTATAGGGTCCTTTTTATCCCGGAATTCCCGCGGGATCGGGATTCACTCCTATGCACGAACGAAGTCGCGGGCACAACTATTACTTACAAGCGGGCATGCTGCAAGAGGGTAACCGCGTGTAAATTTTCCGCTAGAGTCGCTAGTGAAAAGTGAGGTCTGTCTGTCACTTTTCGCTTGTCTGAATGTCATTTGTCACTGTTTATGTATGGGCGGGCTTTGACAGCAAGACCTCACCTCGCCGGTGGCGCCAACTGGTGCACAAAAACGGCGACCCTCATTGTACGGTTGCAAAGCATCTGTAAGGCCACTGTTTTTAAACTTTAGCAATTAAGAAGCTATTTTATTTTATTTTTATTTTATTTTATTTTAGTAACAAAATCCACAGCTTACAATGTAGATAGGTATAACAGAAGTAACACATCTTATACAATTTGCCAATTACGGATTTACATTTTGTAGGTATGTCTTAATATAGCGCTAAGCAACACCTTAACCTAAAACCTAAAAATTCCTGTATCGCATGCACGCGCGTGTGTTAATGAGTACATGTGTGTGTGTGTGTGTGTGTGTGTGTGTGTGTGTGTGTGTGTTTACGCGGATGCATGCTAGTGTGCGTGTGTCAGTGTGTGAGTATATCCAGTTATATAAATATGATATATAGATATATATTATATTATATTATATTATATTATATTATATTATATTATATTATATTATATTATATTATATTATATTATATTATATTATATTATATTATATTATATTATATTATATTATATTATATTATATTATATTATATTATATTATATTATATTATATTATATTATATTATATTATATTATATTATATTATATTATATTATATTATATTATATTATATTATATTATATTATTACTGGTTATGGTTTCCCATGCTCAACCTTTTGATGGTTGGTGTATTTCCCGAAGCTCCCACCCTGAAACCCTCAGGGAGAAGGAGATTCGGTTTCCCCAGCAAATATTATATTCCCTAACACTTTTGATAGTATGGTACTTGTATGTATGGCAGCTTGTTTTTGCATTATATGTATATTTATATGTGAATTTATCTTATTGCAATATCTATGTAGACTTTTAGCTATTACTCCTGTTGCTCCTATCACTATTGGGATTACTGTAGTAGGTATTTTCCAAAGTCTTGTAATTTCTGTTTTGAGTAAGTGGTATTTACTTAATTTTTCTATTTCTTTTGCACCAATATTATAATCAGACGGAACTGTAACATCTATTAAATATGCGTGGTTATATTATATTATATTATATTATATTATATTATATTATATTATATTATATTATATTATATTATATTATATTATATTATATTATATTATATTATATTATATTATATTATATTATATTATATTATATTATATTATATTATATTATATTATATTATATTATATTATATTATATTATATTATATTATATTATATTATATTATATTATATTATATAAATATAATTTAGTTATTAACTACTAATCGTCATGTAGTATTGTGGTTACTTTTTGTTTGAAAGATGTCTTGCTGCAGTTGAAAATATCAATATTATTAAATTTTTTATTAAAGGTTGTTTACAGCCGATTAACAACTGAATTTTGAGCATACCTTGTATACTTGTAAGTAGTAGCGAACAATACTGTGTGTCTTGTCCTAAAATTTGGGACAAAGAAACAAAGGACTTTAGAGGCCAGTTCCGGACAGTCTATGTTACCATTACAAATACTATGTAAAAAGGACATATCAATTAAGCTTCGTCTATTTTCCAGAGACATGAAATTATGGAGACGACACATTTCATCATAAGTTGACGTATTAGTACATGAATTTCGAAAGTTTAAGTGCTTTAGGAATTTAAGTTGTATACGCTCAAGTTTCTGAATGTATTTTATATATTGAGGATTCCAGGCAATGCAACAATATTCGAGTACGCTCCTTACATATGAAAAGTATAGTGCCCGCAAACATCCAACATCGGTAAAGGGTCGACCGACTCTTAATACGAAACCTAGGTTTTTATATGCTTTAGCTGTAATTGTATCTATATGTTCAGAGAAAGTTAATTTTGAATCTATTTTAACGCCAAGATCTAATACAGAATCTACCTTGTTAATTTTGACATTATTAATCATGTAATTGTAAATTATAGGTTTTTGCTTCATAGTGAAAGATATAAAAGAACATTTTTTTAAGTTTATTCCAATACGATTTGCGGCATAATAGGAACTTAGTCTGTCTAGATCATCCTGCAGTTTAGCACAGTCAGCGTAACATTTTATATTCATATAAATCTTTGTGTCATCAGCGTACATGAGGAAGCGTGCGTGCTTGAAGCAATTACTTACATCATATAAGTAAGACGCATATAACAGGGGTCCGAGGATTGATCCCTGCGGCACGCCCGAGGGAACCGCAATGAAGTCTGAGCGAGCACTTCCTACAGCAACAGCCTGAGAGCGATGACGTAAATACGAATCCATCCATCTTAACAGATTACCATGAATACCAAGTTCATACAGCTTGCGTAAAAGAATGACATGGTCAACCCGGTCAAATGCCTTTTCAAAGTCTGTATAGATGCCGTCCACCTGTGAGCCACCATCCATGCTGTTTGTCACGTGATCACGTGATCCTTGTTAGAGAACATGCGGGCTACTTCGACACAGTGAACCCATCACAAAGAGTCCAACGTAATATAAACAAACATAAAATAAAAATTCCCCAGTGTAGGTTAAAAAAAGCCGAAAGGAATGCGCCCTATTATGCCATTGCTGTATATAACAAACTCCCAAATAGTATTAAAAATCTACCGAATATATTATTTAAGAGAAAATTATTTAATTGGCTTATGGACCGCCAATTCTATAGCGTAAAAGAATATTTTGATTTGCACGCCTAGACGGGCAGAGCATAAGGTATTTGTAAATTTAAACCACCTGTATCTGTACTATGTTCTTGCAAATAAAAAATTATTATTATTATTATTATTATTATTATCAACAAAAGTGCCTAAGTTTGTTACCGTAGATCGCCCTTTAATAAACCCATGTTGTTCAAATGGAAGTGATGGCGCTATTACTGGGTATATATGAGCATGAACAACTCTTTCACATATCTTGCTAAGGACATTAAGAATTGAAATGGGTCGATAATTTTCAACAGATGATTTGAGACTTTTTTTATGTATGGGCACTATATGTGCTTTTTTCCAAATGTCAGGAAAGTAACCTTCTCGAAAACATCTGTTGAAAATAAGTGAGATTGGTAATGATAGGGATTCAGCACATTTCATGAAGTATACTGGTGGAATATTGTCACTGCCCGGTCCCTTAGATGTATCTAGATTTTTGAGTAGGTCAAGGACATACTCACTTGTCACAGCTATATCGTGAATATTAGCTGTTGGTGAAACGATATTATGTGAAATGCGTGTATATTGATCGACTGGTGTATTAAAATTTTTTTCAAAAAAGTTACTAAATGCAGAGCAGATTTCCAATTGATCGTTTAAAAAAGTATTGTTATATGTCATTCGTTGAGGATAATTACAAGTGTTTTTCTTCTTTGATTTAATATACGACCAGAAATATTTAGAGTTATTTTTTATTTTTTGTTGCGAAAATAAGATATACGAGTTATAACATTCAGTCTGTAGTTCTTTTTGCTTACGCCTTAGGTCTGTAAAATGCTCATAATCAACAGGATTTTTATATTTTTTCCAATTGTAATGAGTTTTAAATTTTTCTTGTATTAATTTTATTAAAGGTCTGCTATACCAATTGGGGTACACGTAAGTTCTGGAGCAACGCACCTGTGGAACGTGAGCCTCTATATGATTGTTCAGAATGCTATAAAATACACTTATTACCGTCTCAACGTCGGTTGTAATATCTGTTATAAACGTCCAGTCTTGTTTATTCAATAAATCGTTAATCATATGATAGTTCGCCTGGTCAAAACGATATTTTATCCGTGGTTGCGTCTTAAGAGGGGGAATCAGAAAGTCTACGGCAGTAATTGCAAGTGCAGGATGATAAGAGTCCTCCTTCACTAAGTTCATGTTAGATTTGTGTATCGTTACCGCCGAATCCGAAAAAACGAGGTCTAAGATTTTACTACTTTTATTTAAAATAAAATTATGCTGTACTAGGCCCATAAAAGATAACTGAGCGATAAGGTTTGATGCCGCGGTTTGAATTTCAATCGACCCCTTCTTTAACACAACGAAGCTAGCAGGTGACCAGTCGACACACGGCAGGTTGAAGTCGCCGGCGACTATTATGTGGTCACTGGGATGATCATTCCGTATTTTTAACAATAAATTAATGAATAGTTGTATTCGCGAGGGAAGTGAATTATTAGGTGGTATATAAACAACCGCGATGTGTAAATTGTGCGCGAGCCCAATAGCGCCAGTCGGCACCGTAACCCAAACACATTCCAGATCGTCGCATTGCCAGTCAGGCCTCACGTGCGCCTGCAAGCGCGGCGCACACATTATCATTACCCCGCCCCCCATCGACCCTCGGTCTCGCCGAAATACAACAAACCGATCATTGCATAATTCCGAGTCTAAGACTCCTTCACAGAGCCAGGTTTCCGTTATCATTACCACATCGCAATCCAGAAGAAGTAAATTACTGTAAAAATCATTTGTTTTTGTCCTTAGACCTCTCACGTTCTGATAAAACAGTTTTAACTTTTTTAATGTATCATCCATTGTGCATGAGACGCAATAACATAGTACTCATAAACGAAACTGGTACCTCTAATTTAGTAATGTAAACAACTTGCACAATACCAATTAATAAGAAAAATATATATGAGACTTTAATGCAAAACATTATTTTATTATTCGTATAATGTACATATAGAATAACCTGTAAACATTGATGTATAAGTATCTAGATGGATAATCGAATCCGCGAAGACCTGTCAAAAAAGCTGCGCCAACTATTGGCGCAGAAGTACTTTCCCGCCAATTAGTGCCGATCGCGCCGCTTTCGTGTCACTACGTATTACGCGCGCAATTTAAATAAACAAATAAGAGGGATAACATGACGAAATGTGCTATTAAACTGTGCCGGAATTATAAAGGAAGGGTAAAAAGCTCAAAAAACATCACATATCATAGGCAAGTAACCAATAAACATATTTTTAATTAAATTTCAATTTTGATTTTTATTGTAACCAAATTACGTCATTTTTTTGTCAGTGTTGCTAGTTTCTATTTTTATGCTCCCGACTTAACATCATTTTTGTGGGTATATAAATTGGTTTATGGTTACGTGTATATTATTTAGTTCATGTACTTTTATAAATCGATTAAAGAAAGGTGGTGTTTACCAATACGTTTGTGTTTATTTATAATAATATAACATTAATATTCGTATGTTTATGAGCCCATTTTAATGATTATTTTTGCATTGGGTCGAATAAACCACTTTTAAAGGTACAAGAGTAATGTGAAAAGGAGACGATCCAAAATTGTATGTAGTCTGGGCCTGGTTTTGTACCAGTGATAAAATAAGATAAAAAAGAAAAATAAACCATTTTTGACTAATCAAATCCACGAACTCATCTTTATTTCATTGCAAAAAATATTTATTAACTCCACGTGACGAAATTATTCTACATAATGGCGGGCAGCAGACCAGAGGATTCATAATTTTTGACGTATGACGTTAGCTGTCAATATGCCTTCTCTATGCTTGAACAATGGCTCGAACTCAGAGTGAAGGACGCCATCTTGCAAGTGTTGCAAGTAGTACCTACCGAATAACTCGAAATTAATTTTATTTTAGCAAGTCATTTATTGCGATTTGTGAATTTATTATATTTTTAATGAACTTTCTGTATTTTTTGGTTTTTCATGGTTTAGTGTACAAGATCAGGCCCAAAATGGACCATCTCCTTTATTTATTGAAGTTTTTTTTAATGATATGCATGTAATTAACTTTCCAAGTAATTTTTTTATTAAATTAGATAGGTAACGTAAATAATTGGCTCTTCTTTAATTAAGTTACCACCTCAAATTAAGCTAAAAATTTGAGGGGGGGAGGGGGCTGACGCTCACATCTTCCCCCCACCATTTTTAAATCTAGGAAATGCATACTTTTTTTATTATAAAAAAATCAAGTTTCCAAAAATTATAAAGTGACTACCTCAAATTAAGCTGAAATTTTTTGGAGGAGAGGTTGGTGACTCCCCCAACTTTCCCCCCAAATTACTTTTTCGCTATTGTTAGTCCTGTTTGCCTGTTTGGCTGCATCTTCCGCAGCGCCGGAGATGTCACGATTCAAAATTAGGCCCAAAAATCAAATTAGATCTACTTAAGTTATATATTTTTTATAATGTAGTTTAAAACACACACACACACACACACACACGTCCACACACACATATACATACACTTAAGACTTCGAGCGCTTACACATTAACCAATGAGACCACATAACCTTAAAATTTTTAGAGATTTAGAAAAATAATTTAAAAAAAGTAAGTACTTTATGAGAGCAATATTTAGTTTGGGGGGACGAATGAGAGTGTAGAACCCGTCCTCCCTTCAAATTTTCACCTTAATCTGAGACGGTAACTTTACAATTTTAGAAAAGGAGATGGTCCATTTTGGGCCTGATCTTGTACACTAAACCATGAAAAACCAAAAAATACAGAAAGTTCATTAAAAATATAATAAATTCACAAATCGCAATAAATGACTTGCTAAAATAAAATTAATTTCGAGTTATTCGGTAGGTACTACTTGCAACACTTGCAAGATGGCGTCCTTCACTCTGAGTTCGAGCCATTGTTCAAGCATAGAGAAGGCATATTGACAGCTAACGTCATACGTCAAAAATTATGAATCCTCTGGTCTGCTGCCCGCCATTATGTAGAATAATTGCGTCACGTGGAGTTAATAAATAATTTTTGCACTGAAATATAGATGAGTTCGTGGATTTGATTAGTCAAAAATGGTTTATTTTTCTTTTTTATTTTATTTTATCACTGGTACAAAACCAGGCCCAGACTCCATACAATTTTGGACCGTCTCCTTTCCAACTACAAACTGCGTAAAAAATATTAATTTAATTAACTTAGCTGGTTTATTACAACATTAACATAAACAACTGTAATTAAATTAAGTAGGGTTTTTTATTTATTCATGAAAATAACCACTCCATAAATTAAGTTTAATGTGTGATTTATGGGAAAATTTTAGTAACTGGTATCATTGATCACGCAACATAGACACTAGACGAACGTGAAAAACATCGCCTGCACGCACACATGCTTGATATTGTTGCCGTGTTTTTTTTGTCTTCATTGTAGGGCGACGCTCAATCTACCTATTTATTGCATCATTGCCTGTAAATTACTTGTAAAAATATTAGTGTACATCAATATAATTAAACGTTTTATGTATATAATAGTGTCTCGTTCTATTGTGTTAGTATTATGTGTATATGTTTTATAAAATAAAATATTACATGATATTTTTTTATCTACTATTATGATATAATATAAGATTACATAAACTATTTTTAATGTATAATGTGTATAAAGTAAATTATGTATATTTAGTGTATTCATTGTGTAAAGTGTATTGTTTAGTGTACTATATAACATTTTTTGGTCACTTATTATTGTAAGTAACTTTAGTAAGTACAATAAAAATATTAAAGGGACACACAATTCAAGTTCGTAAGCACATAACTTATGAGTTCTACAAAACAAAAACAAGTTTAGGTTACCGATCAAACTATTTTTATAATGTCTGCATTTGAGTTGATTGATATCGGTGGAGATGTATCGTTCTTCCGGACAAATATGCGACAGTTTTTTGTCCATATGTATTTGTAGTTCAATTCTTTCCCCTTTTGTTTGCATGAAGACAAAAGCATTTTATTTTCTCTCGTTAGATGCTCGTTTATATATATCTTACAATTTTCATCTCCTATACCCACATTACTTGCATTAAGGTTCCGATATCGACGCACAGCGGCCATTATACGGTCTTTAACAGATCGTTGTCTTAACCGGGCAATAATAGGGCGCGCACACGCTGAACTTGCGGCGCGTCGTGGCTGCACTCGATGAGCAAATTCAATATCAGACGTTTCTATGTTGACTCCTATGTGCTTTGAAAGTTTTTGCACCACGTTAAGAGTATCTTCAAGTTTGTCTTCAGGTACACCTATTATCTCTATATTTTGTAATCTAGACCACTGCTGTTGTTTCATATAGTCCTCCTCAAGGACCCTTATTCGAGAAGTTAGATGAGTTATGTTCTCCTTTAAGGTTTTGTTTTCGTCTTTGAGGCACTGTAGGGTCGACGAAGTGGTGCTCATAAGATTTTTAAGTTCATCATATTGTCCGCTAATATAAGTAATAGACTGCTGAAACTCTGCAAGGCGATTATTTATATCACGAAAATGGGTATTGACCGAGCGAGTGAGTGTCGCTTCTAGGATGGCCTCAAATTCCTTTTTTATTTCACACCTTAGAATGTCTTTAAGTTTATCTTCTGTAATATAGGATTCCAACGTACGATTCCTCCGTGTAGTAATATTGCATTCTTGAGCTAAATGGTCAGTGTCGGATTCCTCTTCTATGTTAGACTGATAAGATGAACGAACTGGGGTGTTCGTATTGTCTAATTTCGGCTGCTTATTTTTGCACTCAAAACATCTCCATTTTAATTTTGCCTCCTGACTCATTTTTTTGTAGCGTTTGGGAGAAAGGTTTGCGCACATCAAGTCGTATTTTTGCCTGCAGTCATGACAGCTCATAAATTCCTTGGATTGTATCGGAGTTTTGCAACCAACACAAGTAGACTTGTCCATCTTGTGATAATACGTTGAGTGTGTGGTGAGCCTAAGATGCACTGACTGAATGAACTCCGTACGTCACAGCGAGTGAATGGCGCGGCGGGTTGCCGGACCACGGTACAATGGAAAAAACCACGTTTCGAGAAATGTTTTGACTCGTAACTCACTATTCACAGCACAGATTTCGATTTCACATATATAGAAAGGTAGCTTAGATGATTAACTTCACTTTGATATGCGATACAATTGACTCAAGTAACTTTAAACACACTTTAACAGGAATTACTACGGACTCGACGCATAAGGTGTTTACTCAGCGGCAATTATTACGAATAATTGGTAGATTGTAACGTGTGATTCCGTAATAATCGTAAATTTTAGTGGCGATTTTATTATTCAACTCGTACATTCGTAGCAACGGCGAATAACGGTCAAGGATTCGGAACGTTTTAACTTAACTGAGGTTAACACGAATTACGGTTCAATAGGAATGCGTGCGTAATTCAAACCACTTTTATAATTAGCTTGAAGACAAAGAATATAATAATTATTCAATTTTTTCTATTTAATCCTTGAACTGTAAACTGTAGTTCAGTTCAGCCGTATATTTACCCAGTAACTGGTACCTATTCCGTCCTCGTAATATTTGTTAAATGGGGTCCAAATTTTTTGTCACACGTACTAACTAATACAGGTATACCTCAGTATGATTTCGTAAAAACTAAAAACGTATGCATAAATATATTATGTAGGAATAAATAAGTACTGCCGGCACGAAAGAGACAATACTGAAAGAATGAATAAGAACGGCTCATGCAGGTGATTTCGTTCAGCCAATATTGGCGCAACCGTTCATTAAAATTATTGAGCTCATAACAGTCTTTCATCTAGTTCCTTTTGATGGCGACTGGTATCGAGTTTCGAGAAAAAATATATAATTAAAGAAATACGAGCAAGACTGTTGACGTGTGGACAGGATATTTTAATAGCGTCTCGTAATATTCAAAGAATCATTAATGATTCTTTGAATATTATATATATTAATATTTGAACCACCTGTTGATATGTCGCAATTTGTTTAAATAATTATAAATAACGAAACACACTCATAACTTCACACTAGGAATCCCTGTGTCGGGGTGCCTTGGACACCTAATTTATTTTTAACCGACTTCAAAGGAGGTTCTCAGTTTGACCTGTATGTATGTATATTTGTGCGCGATTATCTCGCGTTTGGTTGAACCGATTTTGATGCGGTTTTCAGCATAGTATTTGTCACACTTAGGAGAAGGTTTTAGGGCGCTTTTAGTGTCATGCGGATTTGCTCACGCACGCGGGATTGCTCCGCATGCGTAGCACCCGCAAAGAACAATTTCATATAATATGAATTTACTGTAAAGCGTGAAAAACGCACGCGGGACGCTGTGCGGGTAGGGTTGCCAGACGTCCGGATAAAGCCGGACAGTGTTAGGCTTTTTGAGTGCCTGTCCGGCCAAAATAAAGGGTGTCCGGCCTGTCCGGCTTTTGTCAGGCTTTTTACATTTGAATCATAACTACGCCCTCCCTTGCCCTTTAAAAGATAAAAGGGGGCCGCAGTCAAAAATACTTCCACGCAGCCCAAGCCACGGGCAACAGCTAGTGTTACAGTAAAATTTAAGTTATTTTTTTTAGTTTAAGTTAATTTTGGAGCATGTATTTCAATAACGGTTGGGAATATTCAAAAAGTGTATGGAACCAAAGTTGTAGCGAATTTTATAAGCTTTAATTTCTCGCTAAATTGCACCATTTCTGAGATATTGGCAAAAAAACAAAAATTGGCACCTTTGTCACACGCCTCCCGCCGGCTCACCCCCTAGACATTGCTTTGTTTCGCGTTAGGTACTACAATCACATATTCACTTATTGACTGGAGTAGTTGCTCGGATACGAATATTTTCCCCTATTTAAAGTGACGACTTCATCTTGCAAGTCACCAGCTATCAAGGTGATATTTTATGGGTGTCCGGCTTTTTTACCCAAATGTCCGGCCAAACTAGCTGGTCTGTCCGGCTTTTAGATTTGGGGATCTGGCAACCCTATGTGCGGGGCGTCATCCCGCAGCGGGGCATCCGCATGTGTGAGCGTCCCTACAACTTCAGTGCCCATTTTAGAGTCGTGCGGGGCGCACGCACCATATTGTACTAATCGTCTACGCAACCCGTTACGCAACCCGCAGAAGACTGAAACTTAAACTGCGTATGATCCGCATCCGCAGCGTGAAATTTCACGCACGCGGGATTGGCCCGCATGCGTAGCACCCGCAAAGAACAATTTCATATATGAATTTACTGTAAAGCGTGAAAAACGCACGCGGGACGCTGTGCGGGGCGTCATCCCGCAGCGGGGCATCCGCATGCGTGAGCGTCCCTACAACTTCAGTGCCCATTTTAGTGTCGGACGGGGCGCACGCACCGTATTGTACTAATCGTCTACGCAACCCGTTACGCAACCCGCAGAAGACTGAAACTTAAACTGCGTATGATCCGCAGCGTGAAATTTCACGCATGCGGGTCAATCCCGCGTGCGTGAGCAAATCCGCATGACACTAAAAGCGCCCTTGTTTGGTTGAACCGATTTTGATACGATTTTCAGCATCGTGTTTATCAGACTTAGGAGAAGGATTTAGGTAGTATATTAACCGCGTTTAGCTGAACCGATTTTTACTTTTTGGCGTTAAAGTAGGTTCTATTTTGTTAAAAGTTATAACACTACTGTTTCCACACCATTCAATTAAATACTCGCACTTTATGTATTTATTTAAAGTTTATTGACCACAAAATAAATGAGGTAGGTATACATGGCGAGCTTAATTATTTACCGCTCATAGAATTAAACTTTTACTGCAATGGCTCGTTCGATCTTTATTGATGGTAGATAGATGATAGATAGACTTTGGCTCTGTCTACTCCACTTCACCGTACTGGTTTCCTGGTCTACTCATTTGCAGCCCAAGCTACCCGACTCTGGAATGCTTTGCCCAGTCGATTACGAAAGCCGTCTAGCAAATACACATTCAAGAAGCACGTACTCGCTCATCTGTTTAGTTCACTAAGTCATCACTAATATTATATATAATATTATATATATATTATATTATTAGGTATATATTTATTTATACATATATTATATATTATTTACATTGTATATATATATATATTGGGTATATATTATTAATATAGTTTGTATGTATATTTATTAAATTTATAGAATTTATATCAGTTCTGTATATATGTTTTTGTTACGTAGTTTTTTTGTTTTTGTTATTTTTTTTTTCATTTGCCGCCTTCGTTGTTTTCCCACTGCCCAAAGGTTGACTGGCAGAGAATGCTTTTAGCATTAAGTCCGCCTTTTGCTTTTATACCTTGTATAGTGCAAAAAAGTTTAAATAAATAAAAAAAATAAATAAATAGTCGATGGATGGATAACCAATAGTGCCTCGGAGGGCACTTTAAGTCATCAGTTTCGGTAGTTATCGTATCGCAATCGTTAAGGCTCTAAGGCGTCATAAAAACTCCTAACACTTACGTTAAGTAACCCCTTCACCAATCATCCGTTAATGAGCTAAAGTCATGTGCGACTATCAATCAACATTAAAAACTCATGATTATTTTACGTCAAAATTAGAATCGATCTCAAGACAATCTCTGGCTTTATACACGTTATACCCGCGTCAGATTTTGTAAAAAAAGAAAAAAAAAGTTGTCTCGACTCCCGACGACGGGATATTTAAATAACGTCTGGCTCAAACAATGGTTTCGGAACGAACCGCCGCTTTGTTATGCTAAAACTTAACTCGATCGGAACCGGTATCGATGAATGTTACCCATCCCTAAGGCCCGTGTTCGTAATTAGGATATTTTGGGGTGTACGCCGACTGTTGTTCTTACCGTGCGCCCAATAATTTAGGTGTAATCTTTGTTTTTGTTATGATTTAGTGAAATTGTTGAACGGGAAGTCGCTATTATTTTGGGACATCGGCCATGTATGGCATCGCTTGGGAGAAATGTTTTGCTCGTGTACAGAATATTACTGATCTTCATAGATAAGACTCTTAACCTTCAGATTACTCGTGTGATCATATATTTTACGACTAATCAAGTAAACTCCCTGTGTTAACCGAATTACGTGACGCAATAACTGTGTACCCTTTTTCACAAGGATGAAAGAAATATAAAAGACACATTGATGAAAAAGATGAAAGAAGTATGGAACTTGTACGGAGGAGTGCAGAAAGCTAATTTCAGCATTATCTATTTAATAATTATTACACTATCACGCGTTTGACACGCCAGGACGGCTGAAAAGTGTACGATTCATAGTATCAATGTGAACAATGATTTACTCCTACTACTACTTACTATTATTATTTTACTGCAACTCTTACTTAGACACAATGAATTTCGTCTGCAGAGCTGTTCCAGTATAACATATTATAATATGTAGGTACAGACAGACATAGGTAGAAGGTTACCAGATATAACTATATAGTAAGTGATCAATTTTCTTTTCTTCGACTGCGTTCGTTGATACTGTAGGTACAAGCAATTTCTATAAGTGAAGTAGCAACTATTTTCTCAGTGTGGCACACAACACAGAAAGATGTGTAGTTTGCCCGTTCGCCCCAAGTTATATAGCCCGCGGCGAGTGCGAAATGTGGCGCTGAAATTTATTTAAAACAATTGGCGTACAACACGGTTTCTTCGTGTACAGTTCAAGAATAAATGACTCTGTTCCTTTATTGTTCTGTAGCGAGTTTTACGGAAAAAGAAAATTAAAAAAGATATCACTCTTTTAATTATTTTTTTCAAACGTATTCCTTCAGAGTTTCTTCCTACCTCTGTTTCTTTCCTTCCACTGATCCTGCGAACCATGCATAAATACTGCACAATTTTAACGCACAAACTACTAAAATGACTATAGTACGATTACCCGTATCAGAAGTGGTAATTAATATGACGCACCATTCCTTTACAACACATGTACACATAATACATCGTACATCACTATAGGGCGCCATAATTATATTATGATACGGGCACATCTCTATCCCGGTCTAGCGTGTACATGGGAATTCTTGGTGTGTAATTAATCATTTCGCTAATAATAATTAATACCTCTGGTACAACGTACACCTCACAGACGTTAGCGTTACACCACTAATTAGTGCTCAAGCTCACTAAGTACTGTTTTACTATTTAATGCGTGTATCTGTTACTGTTAATGTTTGAAATGTGTATCTAGAGATGTGCCAAATGGTATCTGTTGTGAAGTTGATTCTAGGTAGTGCTGGAAGATTAGATTAATGGTTATAAATGTGACGTCGGTAATAGGTTTGGTAGGTGAGGTGTAAGTAAATTGAGTTTGGGTTTTGTAACAGTGTTGTTAAAAGTGTAATCTATTAAAATTCTCAGGTTCTTATTCTTCGGACTCAGGTTTTCATTTTATTTGTAACTTAGATTCCCTGTTTCGTGGATGCTACGGACAATAGATACAGAAAGACATGAACCCAAAATGAGAATAGGAATTCATACTATTTTTCAAAATTCCGTCCTCCTGGGAATCGAACCCAGGACCCTCTGTCCCGTCACGGTAACTATTGCGCCAGGCATTTTCCCGTCGGCAACGCATCGATTAGGTAATTGCCTGATTGACAACTATTAAGTCTTTAAAAAGACGTAAACGCATAACTGATTGCCGTAATACAACTTTTTCGTCGATTTTGAGATCCAAAATCAAAAAAGATAAGTCTGAAAATGATTTAGTTGCTGCGTCGTCATGAATACGAAATGCCTTATATGTTCACACAGTTAATGTGTGACGTCATGTAGGTCCTTGTATCCTTTAACATATAACCAGGGCCTAAGCACACACCGCACGTGAACAGGGCTAATCCCGCGGCCTTGTTTGCGAGCACGGAATGTCACACACATAATTGTTACTTGAAATATCTCTCTTTCAGCGTCTAATTGTGCCGTTTTTATCCTTGTGTTAACGTCTTAGAGGTTATATTTTACTGTGGTTACGTTTGTGCTATCATACGATCGTGGTAAATATAAAGATAGGCTTTGGAATTAAAAGTAGGTACCTATTGGTGTTTGGTGTGCATCACGAAGATTTTGATTTATTTCCTTTAGTACCTACAAATTAATTAAATAAAACAATGTTTAATAACAACAACACAGCTATCACTAACAGAGGCCCTACTCTAGTTCTGATTCTAACAAACTGACCAACTAAACGTCAGAGAGAAAACAGCAGAGACCGACGGCTTAACGTGTACTCCGAAGTACGGAAGCGCTCACGCAACTTTGTCACCGCCCAAGTAACAAAATGTGGTCTTGTAGTGGTTCCGGGGCCAAGTCTATAACAGGCTAGTAAACGTTTATAACCACGGAAAAGGGCCCATTTTATACGCGTACTTTTGCTATTAAAACACTCATAGTATATTTGGCGAGCACCACTTAGACCAATAATATACTCATATTTGGACTACGCAGAACTATCTGCTCCCGCGAAGCCAGCTATAAGCATCTAATAGAACCAGGTAGGCGTGTAACATACTCCGCGCATCTATTACTAGCTACTTCAAACATGTCTGAATTGTTGTTATGTTGTTCGATTATGGAGGAAAATAAAATAATAAAAAATAAGTTCATCTATTTTATATTATAATATGTATTAACAAGTATTTCGCACGTAATATTATAAGTGCATACATGTTTGCACGGCGAACGCGTAAGTATTTTCGGTGAAGTATATAGTGTTTTACATCTCAATTTTTGTTCGCCTTTTGAACACAGCATATTTACTAAGTTGTGTTTAAAAATAATATTAATCCTAACAGCATTGTCGCGCCATATTGTGACGCATTAGGGTTCCACATAAAAATGTGTTCACTAAGATATCTATAGACACTAATAGTTTTACAAGAAACCTTTATACAGAAATGAAGACTATAACAGCATTCGAGAGTCCACAATAATACCAAGTACACTTACTCCTAAAAGAAACCACTGTAGAACTTATTTACTTATAATTGGCACATAAAGTTGACTTATACACCTCTATAAGGTCTAGTAACAAATGCAAACGGTTCTAAGTGTATTTAGTTCTGTAAATTACTATTACTGGCGTATGACACTAATAGCGGATTTATAATTACTTCTTGTAGCCGATTATAAGTGTTACATACTGGAGCAAGTTTTCTCAAGTGTATTTACACCTATGCAACACTTTTATAGTTAATCTTAGCCTTTACTGCGCCTATAATTTTGTTCTATACACGACTATAAGTCAACTTATAAGAATAGATGTACTATAAAACCAAAAGAACTCTGTGTAACCCGTTATAAGCTTGGTAGTAAATCCTGGAACCACTAAGAGAGACGTACTAGTGCTGTGAGCCTATATACAGGAGAACTTTGTTACTTGGGCGGTCATCCATCCAACTACCGACAGCGCCCGCTGTTGCTTAACTTTGTCGAACACTTAGGATCGACGCATGCCGCCGGGCTATGAGCGTAAATCCTAAGGTCCTTCTCACATCGTAGACGAATCGCCTCGTGTGCGGAACTTGGTAAATATATAGCGCGCCGATTCACGAGCGACGCATGGACAAGAATCCTAGGCGCTTGGAAATAGCGTTGTGTGAGAACGACCTTAATAGTGTGGTATCCTTATACGAACTGTGTAGATAGTGTGCTAGAGGGTGCGTAACTACGTACCCTTTGACCGTAGATTAACAAGTGTAAGGGCCTAAGCACACCGACCACAGGTCACAGCTATCCGAAGTCATGTTTGTCTGCACGTGACCTCGGGGCACTAATTGTTTTGGTGTACGCGTCGCATAAATTATTTAAATTGTTGTCAGTCTATATAGGTAGGACATGTGTGTAGCCTTAGAAGGTACATTTATGTATAATTGAAGTCAATATAAAATATTTTAAAATACTTATGTAAGTAGGTACATATTATGATTGAGCCGAGCCTGAAATTTAAGAGATAAATTTAAAAAAATATTTTATTGATCTGAATTGTAAATGAAGCCTTCGGTTTCTGCACATGGTCCAGCCACTTAGATACCTACATGAACAGTCAGCTTGTTTGAGACATTTACAAAATTATTCATAATTGAAAAAACAAAAACAATGCCGTGTATGACGAGCATTTTTTATGGAATGAAGCAAACAAGCAGACTATCACCGCCCGCTGGCGCCCGTGACAACTGTGACCGACTTAGAACAAGACTCAAATTAAATTTTGTCGCTGTGCTGTTTACTGTTGAGGAGTTCCCTTGTCTAGAGCCAATTCGAGCTTCGAACTGTACTAAGTTTCAATGAAACCTCTTGTAATTAGCGAAAATTATGCTAGACGAGGAATCGCCCGAAGATTCCATCAAAACACACAGGTCAAGCTAAAAATACGCCGGCCTTCATCGACTATTTACATAAAAAGTTATTTTTTTCAAGGGCTCGTTTACTAGAACTTCAGTAGTCGTCTCGTAAGAAATTTCAAGGACTGGCAGGCTTAGCAAGATAAAGCGCTGTATTATTGCGCGAGGTTTTTCAAGCGTATTTATTAAGATTTAGTGCATTGTTTTCCCCAATTCCCTTAGGCGGTTCTTGTTAGGGAATGTGGGTTTTTGGGAATAGCTAGAGGTTCTACGCTGATAAGGTCGATTTACGAAAATAACAGTCTCTTAACAGAGCAAAGTGACGTGCAATAAAAGGTATATTGCCCTCACCTTTGTAAAGTACGTGTGATAAAGGACTAGATTAGATAATATGCTTGGTGGAGTATACTCTAGGCCTCCTCAACAATGAGGAGAGACCCGTGCTTTTAATGGGTTGTAGCCAAATAATATATGAATTATGATTATCGCCAATTAAATTTTTCATCGCGCATTGTAAGCTAGGAAGATAATGTGTATGTTTATTTTTATTTTATGTTTATTTATTTTATATTTATTTATTGCATACAATGTAACTATAAGGTGATTTATTTGTTATAAGGTTATAAGTAAAGTAAGTATGTCGTTGATAATGTTTTGGTAAAGCTTGTCTTTAATATTATTACTAACGTTGTCTATGTTCTATTACAGGTAAACATTTGATTTGATTATACTACTGGAAACCTCAAAGAAGTGGTAAGAGATAATTTTCTTTTATATTATGTTAGTTTTATTTTTTTATTAATTTATTCAATAATTAAGTACACAATGTTAACAAAAATCAACATCTGCCAAACTGTGCAACAGTTTGTCGGCAGTTGTTCTCGTGGAACAGGTGGTAAGTACTTAATTGTAACATATTATGCATAACAATTAAAACAGTAAAGAAGGAAAGGCTTATAGACAAAACAAAAAAAATAGTAAGTAAGTTAACACAGAAGTAATAGGAGACGACCGGCTGTTTCAGTGTGTGATAGAGTGTATGTGTGTGTGTGTGTATGTGTGTGTGTGTGTGTGTGTGTGTGTGTGTGTGTTCGTGTGTATGCTATTGTGGGTTTAAGCGTTCATATTACGGACATAACGAAAGGTAATGTTTTTTGAGTTTCTGTTTTAGCTGTCCCTTATTCCTCACATCTAGTAAGTGTGTTTGTTTGACGGCATTTTAGCTAGCAGCTAGAATTACTTAGGTCGTGGTTGCCATGGACAACATACAAGACACGGACACACACCCAGACCGCGAACGGAAATTTAAACTCATCATTCTAATTTCCGCCCCGCTGGGAATCGAACTCAGGACCCTTGGAAACGCTATCCGACGTGTTAATCATTACGTCATTCGGGTCGTTATTATTATCGCGTACAGTAAGAAGCATGTACCTACCCACATACAATGACATGTATAATATTATGTCTAACTACGCTTGAGTTGCCACTCCTCATATGAAATTGCCACTCCTCGCCAAAACCAAGCTTATTACCTGTGCTCACAGTTCAAGATAGCTTGTAAGCAACATTTACTTACACCTTTTTTAGATCCCGCCAACATTCTTAAATGTTCCTTTATCGCATAGGCTGAAAGTTGCTATTTGCGTGCCATGCAATTATAACGAATAACAGATCCAACTGGAGTATATGAACTGTTACAATGCGCTAATATAAACACATTGGTTAACGATACTCATTGCGTTAGTCACATCCGCCAATGCGCCAAGGCCTGTCCTTTCTTTGGTTCCGCGTTACAACCGGTTACATCTAGTGCACATGTTGGGCCCGTGTCGACAATCATACAGAAGACGTATATGGAGCGGATAATAAATATTATCTAATAATTGTTTTATTTTTGTTGTTTTATGTTTAAAATAAGTGTACTTAGATAAAAAAACTATAAGTAGGTACCTTAAAATAGTCATGATATTTAGTATTCTTAGAATCTTAATTATCATCCAATAGATACGATTTATAGATGCGTGTTCTAAAGTTGTTTGGCAGAAATTATTGCTGCCCGTTGTAAAAGTAGTAAAAAGCTGTACAGTAACAGTTATGCTAATTAGATTTTAATGTGCATTTTTATTGTATTATTATTAATAAATTTTATAACTGAATGTGCATACGAAATATACCTAGTAAGTAATTGAATAATAAGTATTAAATATGTTTCAACATGTATAATATGGACTATGGTATATATTATTCCACGATAGCTCTCACTTTATAATTAAATGGTTGCGCTGTAGGAGTTGGAGTTATAAAATCGAGGTCATATCAAGTCATACGATATGACACTAAAGTGGCGTATCTATTCATGTCACGCGTAAAGTTTTACGTGTAAATGTTAAAAGTGAAAGGAATTTGTATACGTTTGAACAAATATTTGTGAAGAATTTGCTTCACTTAGCCATTGAGATAATTTAGCTTATTGGTTCATAACAATCTTATTTTATACGCTGACTAGCTTCCGCCCGCAGGCTTCGCCCGCGTGGAATTCGTGTAAACTTCAATCCCCTATTTCACCCCCTTCGGGGTGGAATTTCTAAAAATCCTCTCTTAGTGCTCCCCTACACTCCCCAAGGAACATACATGCTAAATTTCAGCTTCTTCCGTTCAGTGGTTTCGGCTGTGTGTCAGTCACCAGTAACGCAAGAGTTTTATATATTAAGATTGGCCGCGAATTGCTCAAATGGACGACAATGACAAAATTCAACTCTTGCTTGTGATTTAGGTATCTTACCTCGAAATTGGTTGTCATGTCTTGAAAGAGTCTCATCGGAATCAGTCAAATTACGCCTCTGGAAAAACTACAGAAATGACGTAGGTACCCAATACGTTATGTACGGTAAAGACCGTGCCGATCTCTAGTGATAACCCTACCTAAATGACGCAACGTCTAGTCTAGACGGTAGCGGCTTTCCTTTACACGTTAATGGACCAAAGTTCTAACGTTATGCCGATGCGCTTATGTCATGCTGTCATAGTTGAACGTTCCCTCGATTATCGCCTGCACTATAAAAAGCGTAAATGAACGATAATGCACTGAATTCTTGTCTCATGTGTGAACGCGCGTTGCTCGACATATTTTTCACTTATATAATTATATTACAGACTCATATTACAATTAATCGGATGACAAGTTGCGTGTGTCATACTGTTTCAATAACATTTGCTGGTAAGGTCGTATGACCATCTTTGTTCATGTTGTCTTAGCTATATTTAGAATATAGATAGATACTTGGTATTCTGAATTGGTAGCAGTCTAGTCTAGTTAATTCTAAGTTCAGCTTGTTTGTCGACCAAATAAATCTACTTTATGTTTCACAATTATATACTTATCGCATTTTATAATGTCATAAACTTACGGAAAAGCCACAGACGTGTATCATATTAATATTATAAATGCGGAAGTTTGTTTGTTAAAACGGAGTAGGATTGACATGATTTTTGGTATGGAGATAGGTCTAGACTAGAGAGTAACAAAACAAGCTATGAGGAAAAATATCTCATTTGTACAGAAAAGTACGTTATCAAAGAAGCTGTATAGATGGCGTTACGGGCGCAATAATAAATAGTAAACGTGAGGTGTCCGAAACGAAGCGAGACGAGTTAACTCGTAAGTACCTACGTAGTATTATAAAATGATCTCACGTCATCCTATGCGTATGAACTCGATTGTCTGTCGCACGACCTCCCACGCGCAGTCAACCATAACTTTTTTTATACCTGAACGCATCCTTTCTTCACCGCCATTTTGAATTCCAATCTACCCTCACACGAATGTACCCTTTAAACTTGATTACATACGGTCCAAAATTAAATATCACAGCTATCAAATATCAACTATATTTTCAACCTTACGCGCTCAATCATAAAGGTTACTTGATACCGTTTTAAACATCCATTGTGACATTGAATAGAGTCAGATTTGGGTCTTGGGAGGGTTTTTTTTTAATTTGTAACCTGTCAGGTCTTTAAACCCCAGTGTTATTAATCAAGTTGATCTATGGAAAATTTCGTTTTGTTTTTCGCTTTTCCAACTCGTTTGGTTTTTTATTATCTGTTAAATGATTTACTTTTAAATAGCACGTTGTTTTGGTAAGTATTTGTCTTTGCCTGTAATAAAAATGTAGGTCTGTTCATATTTGAGAAAAAAGTAAGAAGGAAAGGGTTCTTCATAGGGCCAATAGAAGCCGAAAGTATAATTTTTCAAATTTTTGTCTGCCTGCCTTAATGTGCAATGGTTTCTATGGTATTAACTATTAGGTTGCTATTGCGTAACTGACGTTCGTGGGTGATATGACCACTTCACATCCAGTACCGGGGTCTTCAAACTGTGGCCCGCGAGAGGGGTGAAGGGTATGCAAAACGGTATTGCAGACGGGCCCTCATACTTATAGCTGTCATAGATGGCATAACAACAAACCAATGCCACTCCAAGTTTTCACTTCCTACTATTAATTCAAACTTAAGACTTCACTGTCTCACGGTACTATTCTGCGAATTTGAAAATTGCTTTAATTTATCTTTCAACAAACTTTGATGACATCAGGGAATCGTAGTGTGGAGCTGTGAGTGTGTAGTATTATTTATGTTTAAATTATTATCTTAGAACGATTGAAGAAAAAATCTAATTGTAATTGTTTTGGGTTCTTTAAATTTCGTTCAATAGTTCTAAATATACAGACATTTATGAAGTAAGTAAATTTCCATTATTTATATTACCTTGTTATTCTTCTTAAAAATAATTTGCTATCGGTATTGAAACAACATTTTGTGTGGGTACCACTTAAAATAGAATTGAGATTACGATTGATCTAATTCGTAACTAACATGGCAGACGAGACGATGTATTTTTAATAGGAATATGAGAAGAAAAATAAGCAAAAATAGTACTTACATTTCAGTTACATCACGTAACACTAAAAATTACAAAAAACTTATTTTTTGTTTGTCACGTTTCTCCATTTTACTTTTTTATACCATCCTGTTTTGTTTTGTAGTAGTTTATTGTAAGCGGTAAATAAACGTATCTTCTTTATCCCTTTCAATGTATTAACGAGAACGCCGCTATTCATATTCATTCTTTAGCGGCACGAGCAACACAAAAGCTCATCCAAGCTGGGAACTTATGTATCGAGTTTCGATTTCGAGTTACGTAAAGCTTCGCCCACACATTGAGCTTTCAAGATGATTAAAATTGAAAGACAAAAGTTTGCGCCTACCCGCATACACATTGGATCAGTACCTTACCTACCTTCGGAGTTACAAGAACATTTACTTAATTACCACCTTTGTTCGTATACAGCCTGTTTGATTCTACATTGTCTGAAATATTTATGGATATATCTCCTTCAATTTAAACTTTAAATTTTATATGCTGAAGTTTCGTTGGACTAACACAAGTTTATTTGGTTTAAACTTTTTTGCATGGTATAATGTAGCGCTTGACAGCGATTCCACCTGATGGTAAGTGACTATGAAGTTATTGATGTTGAGCGCACTAACTTAGTAAAGGCCTATTTACGCTCCTCTTGAACTTATTTTCGTAAATGAACTCAAGGCTATTTATATTTTCATTTATTCCACAAACTAGACGATTATTATTAGATGTAAAAACGCGCCTAACTTTGGAATTACGGAGTATAATCTTGGTCATATTTGTTGCATTTGAGTGTTCGTCTATTTTGGTGATAAAATTAAATAGGTCTTCCCATACTGCCGTTGTGCCAAAACCAATAAGATTTCAAAAGACCAGTGATTTGTTAAAAAAGAAGTGATTTCGAAATCAGAAAGAACGCGACACTTGTAATGCGATATTGAACGTCGAAGAAGGGTATCATTAAGAAGTCCATTTAGATAGGCGACGCTGAAAGGTTTACATTAATAATTCATTTGTATTTGGAAGACAATATTTGACCTACCCAAGTACGGCGAAGGTTTCTCATAACTGTTTCACTTACGCTAGATACGCTAGATAACCAATAAGAAAGGTGTTCCTTAAAGATAAATATAGCGATTTTCGCAGATAATCTCGATATTTGCCAGTGGATTTCACTGCAACCCGTAACTATCCCACTGTGGGGTAAGAGCGGCCATTAACAATGTAAACCTTACCAGGCCATAATCTACCATGCTGACCAAAAATTCGTATTGGCAGCCTTCGAACACCTTTGGGGACATTATGGCCAACATTCAGGTGTACGGGTTTCCTTGCGATATTTACCTTTATCAAGGCAAGAGATAATTAAATTGTGACACGCATATATTTTTGTAAATGAGTGGTGTCTAGTCACAGGCCTTGTAATGTTCTAACACTTAGCAATCACTGCGTTGAATAAGTTAGAATTTTTATCTCGAAGTCCAAAATATCCTTACCACATTAACGTTTCACTCAGAAATTAGTTACCGCAAATGGCATCAGCATTGGCAGAAAAGTGCCACCTGTCTCGACATGAAATGAGACATTGATAAATCGTCTCATCAGGGAATCATCCCGGAGCCCCAGTCAAGACCCTTAGTCACTGCGGAAAACGATTTACACACATCGCCTTTATACCGACTCCCTGAACTCCGGGGGACTTATCGTAAGCCTCTTTAGACCCCTTTTTTATTTGCCGACCTACTAATAATAACGCTGGAACGAGTTTACTGTCTCTCAACTAAACCATTATCCAGAACTTCCTTGTCCTTTGTTTTTGTTTTTGGATCGTCTGTGAGTTTTATTTCTATGCTCCTTTTTACTTTGTTTCCAATTGGCTTATGTAAAGCCTAGATCTTTACTGATCTTTGATACTATGTTAGTAAATTTTATTATTTGACGCTTCACAAGTTGTCTTTTCATGAATGGTTGGAAGTTTTTCAAAGATTTCTACTTTTTAAGCTTAGGTAAAACGCGAAGTTTTTGGATTTTTAAGCAGATCTGGATGGTTTAGTAACTGGTGTTTCCTTATTAGCACATTGTTGGCAGACTGGCTACTTAATCGATGGCAATAAGTTTTTGTTCAAAGACCCTTATGAGTATGGGGCTCCATCCACCTTGATTTCAAACAAACCTGTTCTACTCATGATGCATTCTGATAAACAACTTTGGAGGCTACTGCATTCAGTACCTACCGTTAAGTTATATCTCGACGGAACTCAAGGTGGTAGTATTTTTAACCCACCACCCTCCTAAAATCCAAAACAAAGTAATTCTTATCAGACTTGAAAGATTTGACTCAATCATACAAACGTTGGAAGTCCAGTAAAAGTTTGTAAAAAAACAACGTTTTCTTTTGTACACAATTTGCAATATTTTACCATATTAATTTTAGTACTGTTCGACGCGTAACCATTGTTATCAAAACAAACGTGTTATTAGCCAAAGATCCTAAGCAAACAAAGGCCATCGAAACACGTGTTTGATTATCTTTGATTATCCCAATTCGGTTTACCTACCGCTTAATCACGATTCACAATCGATGACCATAAACACAGCCTTTGTCAAAGCATTGGTTGAAACGTTACTGTCAATCACTTAGTGCCTGTTTGGACATCGGAAATCATGTTTATTAATGTGTTTTTGAGTAGTGTTGTAGAGGTTCGTAATTATTTTACAGTTACGGTTATCCATATCCATATCCATACTAATATTATAAATGTGAAAGTGTGTTTGTTTGTTTCTTTGTTTGTTTGTGACTCTTTCACGTCGCAACATGGCTATTATATGGTATGGTTTATGTGTGTGGGGATAGTTAGGAGGGTGGAGAGTGACGTAGGCTACTTTTTACTGCGGAAAAACATCTCATTCCCATGGGAAGATCGACGTTTTGTTAGTTGCCAGATATTTAGTTCCGGATTAAAATTCATTTGCAAGTTCTGAATGACGCTATCAAATACACTACATGTAATTTACTTATGTCATAGGCAAATGTTATATCTGATGTTCCAGTATATCATTTATAATAGGCTACTGTTTAGCCGAGATTCCTACGGGAGCGGGACCTACGTGGCTGTTACCTACGGGTCCCGAAGCGAAGCGCGGGCGGTTCTCTAGTAGTATTAGATTTGTGCTTTGTGTACCGATATTTCGATAAATAATCTTCATGGAACATCACTACATCTCGCGATTGGTACGAGAATAATTGCAAAAATTGTAGTAGGGAGGATAGGATTAAATTAGCATAATTAAATTTAATGAAATATTTATGTACTATTCAGTTAAAAATAAAATATTCATTAAAATAAAGCCAACACAGATAAATAGATAAAAAAATATCTGCTATGAATTACCAATTAATATGTACAATTTTCTTTTAAAATGAACAAATTGTGACCTTGTCCGTTGAATGAAGGTTTCTGGACACTACGATATCCGGCCGGAAAACATTAATATGAAAAATATATATTTCTAACGACATCACACATTATGTATACATATTATAACAGGATATCTAAGTGTGTGGGTTGTATGTTTTTTGTGTTTGTTTATTGACGCATGATCAAAGTAGATAACTCATAAAATAGAGAGAAAATATTTATTTGAGTGTTATAATAATGTATGAGACAGATAGCGATTTATATTACTTAACACACATATAAATCCGAATTGCTGCGACAAGACCCCTCGAAAAGGTCACGTCTGTTAACACAAAACGATAGAATTTTATCATAATAACTTCCAATTTACTGTAACCGATAAAAGATATATCCGTCGACAAGTCATCACTAATCACGGAGCTCATTTCTAATCTTTACTGGAAGCGAGTAATGCGGATGTGACGGATTCGGTCGTTTTCCTCGATGTAATAACATTGTCTTTGAGTAAGGTCAAGTGCGACCGTTTTTGTTCGCTGTTCCTGGATCGTAACAATACCTCGGTGATAACGAAGAAATTAAAGTGTTGTACTCACTCCTCCGAGAAAAAACATTGATTTCAAGAACGCTATGGCTCGTTTCCTTGTATTGATTCTTTGTGATCTATAAAGTTGTCGTAATAGCGAGGCCGGTAGATGGTTGTAGATGGTTTATCGCTCGTATCTTAATTGCTAGAGTTGTCACAATTGAAGCATTTATAAATAAGCAGACTTGGGCCCCTAGCCAAATGTACTGCTATTAGCATAATCATTATGTAAATTCTAATCCAATACCTAAAAAAAAATTAACGCGACATTTAACGGCTAAATTCTTCGAAATTTAAATCGAAGAGCACTAAATTATGTCTCCGATACTTCCTAACCCACTGCTTAGTAATTACCTGTACATCACAGCCAACCCTGTCGTGCTTGGGTGTACAAAATGTACCCAACTTCATCTGACGTCACTGGATTTATCGCCCAACGAAATTAACCTTAAGATGTCGCGTCGAGATTTATGCCAGGGAAATGAGCCGGGTATTTTTGAACGCACTTTAATTTCGGTAAGCGTTGGAAGGCGAAGGAATTTTGCCTCACATTGTGATTAAATTTGGCTTTGGATTAAGTAATTGTTCTGCGTGAGGTAAAGTGCTTTTTGGCGTTGTGTAATCTTGAGGACTAGCTTACTTGTTGTTTGATGTCGAGGGACTGACGATGGATGTATCAAGGGCAGGAATTATAAGATGTTCTCATAAATATGGAAGCTTGAGTATACATTGCGTATTATTTATGTACATTTGTACTTTAGTTGAGTAGGTACAACGTGAAAACAATATGATATCAAGTTCGTATATATCATCTGCAGCCATATCTATCATTAGAGTCAGCTTCACGATTTTCTCTTTGCCCACCATTTTGCCATGAACACGGTCCATTGTAGTGGTTGAAATGTCGGGAAAAATATTAAATACAAAGGTACTCTAGAGAGTATCCATTGAAATTAAAATGTTAACTTGAGAACATTTGTAATTACTTGCAATAAACGAATATCAATTATTATAAATAAATAATTAAATAATAAATAACGCTACACACTCAAAGCCCCACACTAGGATTCCCTGTCGTGGGTGCCTTGGACAACACGCAAGACAAGGACATACACCCAGACCGAGAACGGGAATTTAAATTCATTATTCAAATATTTCAAATTGCCGCCTCGCTGGGAATACAACCCAGGACCCTCGGAACAGCGATCCGGCGTGTTAACCATTGCTCCATTCGGGTCATATTCTCATAGTAACTACATAAGAAGTATAGTCCAGTTAAATCCTCTAAAAGAACTGTCTTATGAGAAAAAAATATTTACAGAGAACCTTTGAGTAGAAAGTGAAGCTATAGACTGATAAATCGGTAGGGTTGGCAAGTATCAGTTCAACAGTGTTAAGAAAACTTGCCCAAAATATTTGTTTTATGTTAGGATGGATCGCGCAGTCTTATTATAGTAGAAAACTTAACATTACAACTTATTTTATAGTCAGAACTAGCCTTGTGCGTAATATGTTTTCCTTGACAATAAAACATTGAGATACCATGTACTAAAGTACAATAAAATGGAATAAATTAAATGTGATAGACGTGGTAGTGTCGTGGAATAGAACCCGGATATCCGACAAGAAGGGCCAACACAACTGATCTGTTCCGTTTGAAGTTATTTGTTGTTAATAAGCTGGTAGGTACTTTTTCTATTGAGCTAGCCGTCTGGGTCGAATAGTTCATTCATCCATCCATCCATCCATCAGCCTTTTTGCGTCCACTGCTGGATATGTCCAGCAGTGGACGCAAAAAGGCTGATATAGGCCTATGGGCCTCCCCTAATTTGCGCCACTCTGACCGGTCCTGCGCCTTCTGAAGCCAGCGGATGCCCGCTGTCCACTTCAGGTCGTCAGACCACCTGGTCGGAGGGCGTCCTACGCTCCTTTTTCCGAGACGGGGCCTCCACTCGAGGACCTTTCTTCATTAATAGTTCATTAGTAATAATGTATTTTAGCATTTTTTAAGTGAAGTAGTAAATTCACGAAGTAGTAGACACAGGTGACCCGAACCGAAGCAAGGGCGGTCGCTAGTCTTAAAATAAATGTTCCATTTAAGGTACGTTGTCGGGCCGTCACAAAACCGCGTTTTAAATACATTATCGTCGCGTGCTCAGAACCACTTACTATTTTAAGTAATAACACACGGCTTTGGAACGATTCACGGGATTATTTTAAGGCATTTACTGTAGTTGGAAACGAAAAAGAAAAAAGTTTGTATTATACGTTTTTCAAAACTTTAGCCATTGAGGTATAAAGAGGGTATAAAGAATATAATTCTCTCCTACTCCTTAAATCCGCATTGGAGTAGCGTGCTGGATTGGCTTAGTAGTAGCCAAAAACAAATTGTACCTATATCTCCACTTGTATGGAATCGTTATCACGCATTTAGCTGTAACATGTCGTTAATACTAAAGGTAAAAATAAGTTTTAATTTAAGACAATATCTGTTACTGGGTCGCCGGGAATCGAACTGGCAACCACACGATCAGTTATTAACCTTCAAATGTAATCCGACGAACTTAAAATGACGCATATGTCCGCTCAATCATCGGTACACTAAACGTTGACGGATGTTTCCAGCAGCTACTCTGAAACGAAAAGGTGATCAATGCCCGCTATCACATCAATTGCTACGCGCGTCGAATACACATGGTATTTTAAAAACATCAAAAAAGGTTATTTGCATAAAACACAGACAGGATGACTCAATGGTCGGATATAGTTATTTCGTAAAATGGTTTCCTCGAAATTATTTAGTGTTGCCGGTCTGTTGATACTCCTTGTTTTATTTGGGTCCGAGCACATCGAATGTTATGGTATGGCTCGTTGTTTTGTTCTTGCTGGCATTTAGTGTGTATTATAGTTATTGTTCCAGTTATTATTGTCATGAACACTAGAATCCAGCCGCTTCTATTTTGAGTTTGATTTTGGAACTTAAAAATCCAAATTCAAATTTTGAACTGTTTAATTTTGGAATTAAGAGATCATAATTTGTTTTTGGAACAACTTGCCTAAAACCTGAATGTCCATTCCATTATAATATAATGTAGCCTCAGCCAAGAAAGAAAATTTTCTTTTATTATGATATTTTATATTCTATAAAAAATCTTTCCTGATTACAACTTAAGTAGGTATAACAAAATTGCTTATACACAGCTATAGGGCTGTCACCTTTACGCCTACACAAAAATAGCCCTAAAAGTTCTTACAGAAAGCTAAAAATAATTTTCTTTGTGAACCCCTAACTTCCCACTCGGGTCTACTGATAAGGTTCATTATAAATTTCTGGCCAGGTGAAAGTGGATCAAACACTCCAAAAATTACATTATAGTGTCAACGACGACGATGATGGAAGAAATATTTTAGGAGAGCGTATTAGAGACGGTTATATAAAAAAAATCCAAAATTTATGTAGTTTTGCAGGTTTGGGTCTTGATTCACAAAAGCTTTAAGAACAGTTTAATTTTTTTAAAGTCATCCCTAGGTACTGACGAATTAATTTAATTAATGTTACAGTATCTATCATGACTAGATATATACTTTAAGTAAATCGCCAAAATATGTTTTACCCCGTAGATATATACTAGGTATAACCTTTTTTTGCTTTTGGCTGCAACTCTAATGGCCCACCACTGAGCACAGGTCTCTCCTTATTATTGAGGCCTGGAGCATACGCCACCATGCAACTCCAGGGCAGGTTGGTGAAGGGACTTATATTGTCTATCTTCATAATCGTAAAGTCAGTCTAATCCATCAACAGATTAAGTATTTCGAGAGGAATTTCAGAAAATTCGTTTTTAACTTATCCTTGACATTAATTAGAAGATTACGATTCCTCCCAGCCCTTTCAAACTCTTAATGGAACTGACTCTGTATAACAATACCTAGCCATTTGGGATTTGAATATTCTAAAGATTTACATAATATATATATCGGCATCCTGACTGATTTCTAGATGATCTTCTCGTGTGGGCATCGTGGGAAGTGTTGGTTTAGTAAAATAACGTATCTCTCTCGTCAGGACGTCCACTCAGGATATCAAATGAAACACAGGATTGAGCCATCACGTAACCAACTGCTTTATTCAATGATCTCTCTTTGGCTCAATATGAATACTCGGTTTGGTTTGCTTTGGTATTGATTGGATTTACTTCGCGCTGTTACGATATTGATTTTAACCACTCGCACCCGCGGTCACGCGATATTTAACTCCTTGAGATTCACGGCATTACAATTAATAAGGAATCTTTTCGATCATGAACCCGACCTTCCTTTCTTTTTCATTATTCTTTTTCTAATGACCGATCAACCGCGCCATAGAGTATCGATTCGCTATGGATCCGCGCCTACCACAGATTAAATAGCACCAAACGAATAACATGGATTAACTATTCCTATTAACTAAAACTGAACTGACTGTCTGTACATAGACGATACTTGAAGAAAATTTAGTATAATTTGACGTCTCCGTAATCTATAGATAGGTACTCCGTTCGCATTCAATATATTATAATTTTATAATTCGTGTAAATGGCAATCCACACAAATACCAGCTTTCGGCCGCTGGGATTAAGGTTCATAGTAGATTTGTAACTGATCATTGTCTTGGGAGATACATGAGAAAAACTATTATTGGAGGCCCTTACTAAAGCGATAATACCCAAAACAAAGAATTCATAATTTTTGCTTCTTGTCTGAATCTTTGTATTCACTAAAATCAGAGCCGGCATAACCGATTTGTTTTTGTTTTCACGTTATTTTTGTAGTAACTTCACCTAACATGTTATTTTACGTCAACCAGTTAGTAAATAAAAAGCTTATGTTAGATAAAGGAGGCTGGTTTTATTAGTTACAGCGGGTTTATTAGTTACAGCAGGTTTATTAGTTACAAAATAAGTCTATGTTTGAAATATGCATTGGAAACAGAAGCATACGGCTTCGTGGATAGAATTTCATTTTGTAACACAAGTTGGAAGACGGTATTAGTTACAAAACTAAAAACTGTGCCTCTTTATTTTGTTTTAAAATCACTAGCGGTTACCTGCAGTTTGGTTCGTGAAGATTAAGTAAAATGAAATTTCATCACTGAGTCATCATCACTAGTCTCTTAGGGACGGAATATGATTAAATCCATTCTTCGCTGATGTAACCCAGTGATAAACTACCTTCCTGCCAAAAACTACAGTATTACAGATGAAAACTAAAATAAAACGGTAAATTAAAAAAGGCCATTAGAGACTAAGAATTCAAATAGCTTAACGCATATTACATAAATAGATATAGAGGTATTGCAAGTCCAACAAAAAATTCGTTCCCACAGACCTGCAAGATAGCTGACGTCACTAGCGTGCTTATGCGCAGGCGCAGGGCAGGTAACTACGCGCTATTCTCGGATGGTCAGTGACCACTGCAGACCTTTGCTTGGGGTGACTGTACTGCCAACAAACAAAGACCTCCTTCATCTCCCTGTACCCACACAGTTGCAATAAAATCGAAAGTACGTGAGAGGTCATTCGTGACTGGATCCTTTCAGCCATTTTATAATGATCCTGTCGGGTCCATGTGTATCGCCTTATGTTTAGTAAATGAAGAATACTTTAATTTTCTTTTAAATCTTACATCGATGAAGAAGAATTGTTGGAATGCGAATTTAATCTTTGATTGTAAATTTTAAATTACATTGGACAGATATTTTTGAGTGAAAAATAGGATGCGTTTTTGCAACCCATACGATTGGCACCTTTCCGCCCCTGCGCATAAGGTTCATTGTAGATTGACGGCGAAAATTTAAAATGTCCTAAATCAATTTTGCTTACAAGCCAAATTGAACTTTGAGTACACGTTATTAATTTTGTTTCTAACGGGGTGTGGCAAAACAATATTAATTTATCGGCTACTCAAGTAACTCAAGTATAATTAAGTAAAGGAAGTCTTAAATGCTATTGTTGAATTGAAGGTAAACTCGGTAGTATCATAATTTTCTTTTTCTTTACTACGTAGTATCCTTGATGAGTGACTGTAGGTAGCCTTGTGCTGTGGTGGTTAAATATCATGGCTGAACCACTACCCAACAATTTCGAGTTATGAGAAAATATTATTTTCATAAATAAGCATTGAAATGATCTCTGTTTATTTATTTTCCTTTTAAATTATTTAATTCTGTTAAAGTAATTTAATGTTATTCGTTTTAAGCTTGTTTCAGAGCGGATACTTTATGTAATGAACATTTATATTTTGACATGATTAAACGCAAATGAATAAATGATTTTTTTTGTTAATACATTTTATGTTCTATTTTGAATGTTCGGTTGTGTCCATTTGGTAACCGGATAATTAGTCAATTAACCTAGTCCCTAGTCTTGTAATTATATCCGAATGTTGTTACTAGGGACTGATGTCCCGACGCGAATCGAGGGCATGCTTATTAGTAGTGTAATATTTTTAGTTATTTTCATTCAAAACAAAGCTACACGCCCGAACTCATTAACGAGTTACATATACCTACCTGATGGCTCATGTGTCTAACCGTTAATGATGTAACTAAATATGTTAAGTGCCTACGTCTATGTTTGACTCGCCCGTGTTCTGTTACGTTCAAATTGTGGGTTTTGGTTTATTGTTTACTTGAGGGTGAAAACGCTAACGAAAACTATCGAAATATCGCTTATATTGACTATTGTATTGTACGTGTGTTGAAGGTTGAGTATTCGCTGCAAGACATTAGTGGCCAAGTGCACGGGTCCCTCCTCATTATTGAAGGCCTAGAGCATAATCCACCAAGCTGCTCCAATGCGGACTGGTGGAGGCTTACAGTAAGTTCATTTATACTCGACTGATGTGAACTTCGTTTTCCGAAATGTTTGCGCAGGTACAGTAACTGACCAAAGAAAACACGGCAGCCATGACAGGGTTTTGTGATACGCTACTTCGTATTGGCCATGGACGTATTTACGGCCATGGTATTGGCTAACTATCCTACTGCCCGCACTCCCCGCCTCCTACCACCATTTTGGCCTTAAAATCGACATCTGCGCAGCCACTCATAGCTATATTCATATCAGCCGAGTTAAAATGAACTTAGTGTACATTGCGTTCACGTTCGATGTAGTATTCGTTGTACCAGCTTTCCCCCCCTGTGATTAAGGTTCAATGCAGATTGACGGCAAAAATTCAAAATGCCGCAAATAATTTTTTTTTACAAGCTAAATTGAACTGGCACAAGACATAAATTTGTTTTTAGCGGGGAGAGCCAATTCTATATTTTTGACGACTAAAGTATAAATCCAACACGAATGTGCACATGGCTAGAACGTAAGGACAAATGAATCCCTTGAGACACCAAAGTTGACCACTGTTATATGTATGTATCATATATTATATCTAATGTATTATTTCGTAATACCAAGAAAATGATAACTTTAAAAGTACACGTCTCTTTGAGATTTATGTTGGTAAAGCCAGCAGGTTTGAAGTTTTAAGATGTTCTTGAAATAAGGTCTAGGTACTTACTACTAAAATAACACGAACGAGTTAAATATTGAACAAAATGTTACACCAAGATCCATTATTTACCATATATATTGGGTAAAACTACACGAAACTCATTTATTCTCGCTAACAACAAACAGGAAGAACTCAGAGTTATTTAATATTGAAAAGTTTCCGACAAGAGTCTTGTATGTTGTTTACGAAAACTGAAAACTTCACCACATTGAAAATTGTAAAAATTTTAAATTTTTATGCCTCATGTGAAAATCTACTTAAGGTCAAGTATTAACTTTGTTTATTTACTAAAATTCACCAAAACAAAATATTTATCGCCAGTTTTGTGATTGAATTCCAGTTGATTCTCACTTCTCCTTCCTTACTTCTATACTAGTATTTGTCCGTGGCTTCGCCCGCTTAAGAGATGGAAAATGACAAAACGCAGTAAAAGTTATCCAGTTATATTTTTGTTTCCATCATAAAAATACGTCTTATAAATGATAACCGTGGTCTCAGACACTTCTTTACTAAATTTCATCTTAATCGGTTCAGCGAATTAAACGTTACAACGTAGTAAACCGATAGACATGCGGAGTTACTCTAGCATATTAATATTGATATTTTTGATTTTTTAACGATTATATGCTACATTATATTTTATAAGGCATTTACATAAAATTGTATATATCGCCTTACATCCAGTCGAAGTCATAGAACCGAAACATACGAGTATTATAATCTGACAATAAACCTTAACATTTGATAGTCACATGACCGGCCGAAATTCCTAAGGAAATCGAAAAGCTAAAAGCCGAATCATAGGCCGTGAGCATTATATGGACCGAAAAAACGTTGGCGCCCAACATGGGACATTCGACCTTGGCTTACAGGAATAAGGATGTGTTTCGATTAGTCGCGAGTAAGGCTGCGAAGGTTTACTGGGATCGGTAAGTGGTTAAAAGTTGCTCGACTGGTCGGAACAGGCACGACCTGTTTCGCCCCGTTCGTTTTGTCTTATTTTTGTTTTGCAAGAGGCACTGACCACCACAACAAAGGACGCTCTTGCTTTTTTTTAAGGAGCAATGCCTTCGCCTGGTGCTTCGTAGAAGTTTCGAGAAATGGCTATCTTGTTGGATCTGCCTACTTTATGTGTTAGGTATGGCGGAGTTATAATATTTTCTTTGTTTCTCTTCATCTATGTTTATCCAACTGCACTTGCGTTCTATTGTTGTATATTTCGATTTAATTTTTATATGTTTTCGTAATGTTATGCAATTTATACAGAGTTTAGAAATCCATATCGTTCATAGAGATCTTATTTAAATTAAACATTATTATATTAAACAGCTACAATTTATTCAAAGTGTACTTAATTTATATTTATTATTCATCGCAACATACTGAAGAACTCTTAAGGTAGGTAGTAGGTTTTCTGACGATGTTTACAAAATTAGAGGTAAGACATCATTCAAGCTCTATTTCTCCTAACATTTTAACCACTTAGGCGTAAACTAGGTAGGTTTAAATGTTTTATGCTACGTGCGTCTAAACATGTATGTATATTGTGTAAATATTTTTCTCGGTATTGGTATCGCGTAGGGAGCGATGTTCGGGTATACATTTATAGCATGACATCATTAATCTGAAAATATTGGCTCTGGTGGCACTCGATCACGCTTCAACGGCTTAACGGCCACAGCTGAAATATTCGCGTTCAGTTTACGACTGGATCAACGATATATACGTCCGAAACTTGGTGGTGATCGCCAACCGAGGGAATATTGTAGTGGATTCTATTGAATATTTCAAATTTGGAACGACACTAAAGTGAATACTGTCGTTCTATGCAACTTTTATATTTCGAACAATATCAAATAAATGATAAAGATTTTATGTCACTGAACATCGGTAGTTCTGACACAGTTCTAGAACGTCTCGCTTGTGAATATTGTCGTTCTATTGCAAATTTTATATTTCCTAATGGCAAGAAAATATAATAAAAATTATGTGTCAGGGAATTTATCGTGAAATTTTAAATTTCGAACATTAAATTCATGGTGCAGTCATGCGAGTGAATATTGTGGCTCTGTTGCAAATTTCAAATGTGGAAATGTATTTAATGACAAAGGTTTATTGCGAGTGAATATTTGACTTATCTTTTACCGACATTGCGGTAAAATTGCATGGACTGTGGCCACGATGAAATAGAATTTTGAATTATTGTCTCTAAATATGATAAAATGATGATCCGTGATGATATACAAACATGCGATAATCAGGCCATGAAATTGTCACTGGCTAGATATTTCCGTTGGCTATTTTAGTTTTAATGTTGTTAGTTGGACAGGGAATATTCCATTAGTTCTGCTATCGTCTGTAGCTAAACGTTTAAGGTTTTTGTTTGAATGCAGCGTTGCAAGTGTCATCAAGATTGTTTAGTACTGGTTTAAAACCGGTCGAACATGACGGTGTATGTGAAGCACCCTAATTTACATCGGTTTTTAATAGTCCTACGCCCAGTGCGGATCTTGTGCCTTTCTCGTTATAGATGATTATTCTGTAATTATCCGTCATTCGTAAGGCCGGAGGTTTTTTATTTAAATAGCCGACAAACAGACGTGCCACCTGATGGTAAGTGGTCACAAGCACAACCACCCATGGAGAGTAACAGTAAAGACGATGCATTACTACTGACCAAGATATCAGAATTAAAAGATAGAAGAAATAATGATGATCCAGAATATTGGTCACAGCTACATAATCATAATAAAATTCGCCTCCAATAAGATTAGCACCAGCAAATAAATTATCATTAACGAAAAATAATTCTGAATCACGCTTAAATAAGGCACGTATAATATATTAAGATCCGAGCTTATCAATTCTTGTCCCTCCTCTATGCCCAAATCTGTTTCTGACATTGACACCGGTCCATCGGGCCTAGACCCTAATCACCTGTAAAGACGCCGAACTTCCCGTATATTAAGGAGTCCCTGATGCATTCATGACTTTTGAACTCTATCACCTTGTATTACGACCCAATTTTGCCTAACACCTATCTCTGCCTGCAGTTCATTTGCTGTCGGTTAGCGAGGAATTCCTTTGTTTATAAAGTGTATTCTTACCCGTTTAAATTACTTTTACGGCCATAAACACGTCTTTCCATGACATTTATGTGGAATAATTATTAATAACAAATTTGCTGAAAGTGTGCTCATTTTCTACATATGTACAGAGTAATTTCAATAGCGATTGACAGACATGCAACGTAGTTTAATGTCGATATTACTCTGCAATTTAATGTCATCAAGTAATTGAGCTGAAATAAAGTGAGTTGCACAAAATTTTATACATATTACGATTAATTTTGATCGCAACCAAATTGATTTGAGTGGAAATAACAGTTGAATCGTAGGTTGTACGAGTAATTTTAAAAATAAATAAAAACGCCACACACTTATAGCCCTATATAAGATTTCCTTTATGACAAACGCTGACAAACACAGCAGATGACATGGACAACACTGAAGGACTGAATAGGACATTCATCTAGACCTAGATCATATTCAAAGGATAGTCCTACGGTCCTACCAGTAGGACCACGGGCAACAAACAAAATTGAAATAGGTCATTCAAATTATTCAAACTGTCCTACTGAGACTGCCTTCCAATTGGAATCCAGAATCAAGAAAGGTGTAAAAAGAGCTCTCCTGCTGGGCCGGCGTTGCACTGGTGCTTCCCTGGTGGTGATCGTGTCCATTAGCGACGTTAACCACATACCATAGCTGGCTCGTCTGCTTTTTCGTCAACCCTTCAGGGTATAAAAAAAGCATGGTAACTTTGCGCCACACGAGCTGGCAATTTTCCCATGTGAGAGACTTTAACCAGAAGACTTACGACATTCAAAATACAAAATTCATTGGCTGTGGATCCTGCTGCTGTCCAACGGACGAAGCTATAGCTTATAGTCACTGGGCTCTGCACTTCCCAATTTAACCCCGGGGATGCTCTGCTTATGCAAATAGGCTTCCTTGTTCTACTAGTTACCGTTAGCGTCGAAGAACTAGGTATAGGTAAGATCTTGTACCTTTTGGCCATTTATGCTTCTGATGCCTTTAACAACAGTAACTGTAAGTGAAGAAACCCGTGTCCAGCAGAGATGTAGCAATGGGTTGCGTTGCGATGAAGATGATTTCCTTAAGCTTTCATTAAGGTTATTGAATACCTTAATAGACAGGCCATAAACCGGTCGGCTTGCAAATTGAACTTCACGTACGGATTTAGGTGTACACGGAATACCTGTCATTTTCTGCCGCTGAGCCAAAGTGAATTGATTTGATTGAGCCCCTAATATCGGATATGCTGCAAACGATAATGTTCTTGGGAGACAGATATTTGTATAGTACCTATAGTGCGGAGTTCATTGCGAATGTTCGTATTGAATGTTGTTTTGGTCTTATCCTAAAAGTTTTGTAGTTAAGAGCCATTATATTTGCAAAACGTGTGTCTAAATAACATTGTGTGCATTGCTAGGATGGGATCATTTTTAAAGAGAAAATTGATTCTTCATGGTACGGAAATGCTCAAGATATTATTGCCAATATCGGTCTCCACCAACAAACGTGCTTGTAGTTCGGTCCATCACTTAGGATTGACACTAGCCTCTGGGCTGTAAGCACTTACGTGCCCAGAAATAAAAGATAAAATCCAATAATACAGCATTATCCAGCATAAACGCGTAATTTTCTGCGTCTGCGCAAGCTACACATGACAGCTGCATTTCTGCTGCAATCAACGCGAACAATCAATGCCGTGATAAGCTAAAATAGAACTAAATGAAATGACTTATGGTTTCAATACAAAAATCGGTGGACCGCGCGTAAGACAAAAAAGGCATTCAAAACAACTGACTGACGCTGAGTTCCACGTATTCCTGTAGATATTTATTTATCTATTTATAGATCGGACCAAGTGTTGGAACCATAGATCTATGCGTGTAACGAGATGTTACGTAGAAAAATAATAGAGATATAAATGAATAGGTTAAAGTTGTTGTATTTTCTACCCAGGAAATTATCCTAGTTTCGATTTATGACCATAGCAATTAGGCGAGAATTATAGGTATTAAGATAATATTTTTTCAATTTGAATGATATTAGCAGCAACCATAGCGATAGGTATGTAGTGGTGTAAGCTTGTAAGCGTAATAATTATAAATATCATTTTCATTCTCAATTACTTAGTTGGTAATGAGAATTTTAACAAATAGCCGAATAACAATTACTCCTTACTGCAAGAATCTAGTTGACATTGAAATGAGTCCTGTCTCCGCAATTATTTTTACCCTCCATCTCTTACAACTCTCGCATCTATGGCTGGAACATTACTTGTGAACATATTGCGGTGTTTACATTGTATATTTCTGGAGCCGGCCGTGTGTTCCACCACGTGTGGGCTATGCCGTCTGCCACTGTACCAAGACGAAGACCTTTGACTTTTTTTGGCTGTTTAGAACATCTTTGCTTTTTTTGGATATACAGTCGCGGCCTTAGCGTTATCTTTTTAACCTTGCCAATATCACCCAATAGCGCGGTTTTAGATTTTAAATTCAGATTTCGAATGCGCTTTGATTTTTCCTTGGATTTATCTTCAGTCACCGAAAACTGAAATTGCGTTCCATTTTTTTAATATTTAAATGTGCTTGTACATGAATATTACGAGTATATTCAAAAAACTGTCGGCCGATCTCTGGACATGCTCAAATAATCGAGTCGTCTCCGCGTCTCCGCTGTAGGACCTATATAGACACGCATAAACACGGGTGTGGTCTCCCATGTCCACGCGCGTCCACAATACAGATAGGTCCTTGTCTTCAAGGCAGGTCAGACGGCAGCAACAGACATCATCACGAACGAACATACATACCCCGGCACGCGGCCTGAATGCGTGCTCTAACCTGTAGCCGGGGTAACAAAGATAGGATGTGTCGACCGGTGATGATATCTGTGTCTCCGTCAAAAAGAGCAAGGCCGGCTTTGCTGTCTCAAGATGGTAGTGGACAGCATTAAGGTTGCTGTGAATTCCCCTGATGTTGCACATGTCTACATTAAGTGTGGTAGGGGTATCAGGGGTTGCCGCTGGGTGAAGCCTTATTCTTTTTCGTGACTTGCCCATGTTTGAGAGGTAGAAAGAAAAGAGAGGAAAGGTAGGAAGCATAGCGAACTATTGGAGACCCCCGGGGTAAGGTATGCACTCGTGACACCGTGCTACGGAGGGAGTATGTGAGTTGCTGGCGCGGCGGACGGAAGGGCCCCTGGTCCCCCCCGTGCGTGCACTCCGGGTACCACTCCGGTCTGTTACTCCGGCACGGAGTACACGCAACGGGATTATACACCGGATGATGGGACAGCCTCAGAAATAAACCCTTATAGGCTTGAAATAGGGGATGAAAGTTTGTTTCGCGATATAAATGAATTCCACGCGGGCGAAGCCGCGGGCAGAAGCTAGTGGATAAATAAATTCTAATACGCACAATTTTTATTTTATTTTAAGTGCACGCAGGATTTGAACCTGGTCTTTCCGGTTCGGCAGTTTAATAATCAAACTACTGAACTATCACTGTTAACTAAATACATATTGTTCCAGGTACTGCCGCAGTCAGTGAACCGCTGTTTATTCTCGGTTCGTTTACACTTGCGTAAGTTACGTTATTAATATTTCAATATCTATGTGGTTTCGGCTTTGTAAACATCTCGGCTTAAACCGGATCGGTTTATGTAGGACGACTACGGACTTATGTAAAATATACGTTATAAATTAGGGAGTTTCTTTCGTCCTATCCAATAACCAGGAGTTATTGCGCATTTGGTTAGACGTGCGCTTTCGTAATTTAAAAGATGCTGGTAAATTTAAAGCGGTATGTTAACCGTCGCTATGGCAACCAACAGAGCCTTCAGCGAAGCGTGCTCGAATTTATTGACTGATATTAAATTACCTAGGTACCATTGAAACATTGAAATGTCCTAATAAGCTGTTATTACTAGACCTGGCATTGTTCCATACATACCCTCATCATCATCATCACAACCCATAACTACCTGACTCGGGTTTCCCCTCACAATGTCTCATGAGACCTATATTAACGTAAAGTAATAAATTTTTTGACTTCCAATAGTCATTAAAGGCAAGAGAAAGACAAAGAACTGAATTCAGACTATAATTAACCTAAGTATAATTAACGCAATGTCTAAAGAAATTGACAGATCAGGACAGGTTAATAAACTAACATAGAAATGGCGAGCGAATTCAAAAAAAAATACGTGCATAAGTATATATCAGTCATACCTACACGATTCCGAATTTGGATTAAAAAAAAACATGTATACGCCGGGAATCGAACCCAGTTTACGACAAAGATAAATACTTCGTTAAAACGCTGTCACGAATCCCGCCAGCCGTTCATTACGGTTTTGGTAAGACAAACAAGGGCGCTGGAATTTTTTCATCAAGATTCGACCCGGCCCATCCGTGGGGCGAGTCGGATTGGGCAAATATTTGAGACAAGCCAAGGACAGAATATTGTTGCGTTAATGTATTACTAAGTTTCCGCTCTAAATCTCTCTCCCTAGGCAATTGAGATACGAATATTTTTTACGGAAATGTTTCAACGATGCTAATATAATTCGTAATAATTCGTAATAAGTCAATTACGTACTTGTAAACACTAGCCAGCACTATTGGATTCTTGTGTCGCGTTTGTCATGGATAGTAAAGTATGCAAAGGCGAGAAAAACATTATCCTCCTTCTGATATATGATTTTCAGTTCGGGTTACAAGTTACAATACAAATAAAACATAACGTCGTGTTTTAAGGATCCCGACCTAGCAACGGATTTTTAATAGTTAACATATAATTCACACATTCAACATTAAACTTCTAAGTCTCGAAAACATAATAAATATTTTATAACACTGTATTGCTTCAAAGTAGGTAATTACTCTAGTCTGGGCATGTAAGTGAGACAGACCGCCCTATCCAAAAGGTTTTGTTGCCCAAAATGACTAAAGAAGGTAATGAATACAAGTAAAGAAAAAGATAAAAAGTAACAGAGAAATAGGGCGAGAGATATGCGCAATCGTACACGACAGGACACGAGAGTCTCAATCTTTCCTCCGTTACCAAAGGTTGAACGTCGTTTGACAAGACATTTGTCTGAAATATGGGGATTGCGCACCCAATCGACCCCCACAATGACGTCGTTTTTTCACCGATCCCCAAATGGCAGGAAATGTCGGGCCTTTTTGATATCTACGGGTTTTGTTAGTACGTAGGATACGTAGAATACGTGTTCATGTCGGCCTAAACTAGAATTGATGACCACGAAGCCTAGTTATAGTGACCTTGACTGAAGCGACGGGTCCCGGGTTCCATTCTTCGCGAAAGATGTGTAATATAAGAATGTATATGCGTTTGTCTGTCAGGAAAAAAGTAACGATGTAAAAAGTTACATTGTTACTGACAGACGAAACAATACTCGTACTCACAAATTCTAACTAACTGGTTCAATAAAAATAGTCTCGAAACATGAAACAGAAATGTAGTTGAAAAGCAGGATACATCACCTAAGAATTGGTAATAAGAGTAGAAAAATGGTAACGACATTTTGAAAAGTTACAAGTTCCACACGAGTCAAACCGCGGGCAACATCTAGTATATTTAAAGGGCAAACTCACAAGCCGTTTATCCGTTACGACGGACTAGTGGCTAGTGGGCACCATTCAGACTTACAATTTCATCAGAGATGCGCTACATCCTACTAATATTATAAATGTGAAAGTTTGTGTATTTGTTTGTTTGTTACTCCTTCACGCAAAAACTACTGAACCGATTTTCATGAAATTTGGCACACACATAGGGGGCAACTTAGATTAACATATAGGATATTTTTTATCCCAGAAATCCTGCGGGATCGGAATTTACGCGGGAAAACCTTCTTCACGTATGGGGTATAAATAGCTTCTAAACAAACATTAATATAAAACTAACAAACATTAATATAAAACTAACAAGTCTGTCTTCCCGGAAATCCCGCGGGATCGGAATTTACGCTGGAAAACCTTCGCGTATGGGGTATAAATAGCTTCTAAACAAACATTAATATAAAACTAACAAACATGAATATAAAACTAACAAGTCTGTCTTCCCGGAAATCCCGCGGGATCTGGAGTTACGCGGAATAAACTCCTGCGCGTACGAAGTAGCGGGCACACACATAGAGGGCAACTTAGATTTATCCCAGAAATCCCGCGGGATCGGAATTTACGCGGGAAAACCTTCTTCGCGTATGGGGTATAAATAGCTTCTAAACAAACATTAATATAAAACTAACAAGTCTGTCTTCCTGGAAATCCCGCGGGATCTGGAGTTACGCGGAATAAACTCCTGCGCGTACGAAGTAGCGGGCACACACATAGTAGTATTATAAATGCGAAAGTCTGTCTGTCTGTCTGTGACGTTTTCACGACTAAACCACCAGTCCGATTTGGATGAAATTCGGAATGAAAATATTTGAAGACCCAGAGTCACACATAGGCTAATTTTTTTTTCAAAAATCAACCCCTAAAGGCTTGAAATAGGGGATGAAAGTTTGTATGAAAACAACGATTTTGATGAATTTTCCCAGGAAGATAGTCGGTTCGCGATATAAACGAATTCCACGCGGGCGAAGCCGCGGGCAAAAGCTAGTATGTGTATAAAGCGGACGATTGTGTCGTAAAGAACGTTCAGGCCACCAACTTGGGGGATTACGAATGAATTATTAATGTGGGTACTCGCATAAAAACTGCTCTGTTTTTTCTCGTCCTGTCTAACGTGGACGCCTTTTACACTGTCCGATACGATGTCGGATTGGATAACCTGTAATAGCTCCCCCAAATTTCTGCGACTGTCCGATATCGGTATGATGAAATACACAAAACACAAATTTCACTTTTCTATATAATTAAATATTATAAACTAGCTGTTGACCGCGGATTGGTCAGCGTCGCTGAACTTTTTAATTGATTTTCTAACAAACTTTCCGACTGACAGAATTTAGGGATGGAATATCGCAATATAGATGATACATTTTATGCTTATGATCATAATTTCTGTCAAATTTCATTTCCATAGGTCTAGTAGTAGTATATACCTATAGCATTACATCTGTACTAAGCTCTGATCTGTGGTTCAACGTTCAAATACTTCAAATCACTTGGCTATCACTATCTCCCCTAAATGATAATATAAAACTAGTCATTTTATGAGCTGTCGAAAAACGTTATCGGTCGCGGTATCCGATATAGGTCCTGAAAGACCGTACATTTTTCATACATTTTATATATCCCAATTCTGATATTCCGATAATAACGAAATCATATCGGGTTGTATATAACTCGCTTAGAGTATTATATGTTGCCAGTATCTGTTTGGCTTCTCTTTTAATGCGGGGTGTTTTCTAAAAATATGTCTGCCGGTTTCAAAGGTAATTCTTAGGGGTTGGGTGTAATATTGAAGCGATAATTTTGCTAACTCATATCAAACTCATAATGGCTTTTAGAATACGGAGTAGGTAAATTAGGATTTTATAAGAAGTTTAATAATAACTGATTGACGCGTAAATCAAAGTGTTTTGTAAGCAATTAAGGTAGCAAACGAGCATGCAGCACCATCCTTCTGCTGCCCATTACAAATGTGACCGACCCAAGACAAGACTCAAACCAGGACTAGGCTGGTTAGCCCAGTCATTGCTACACTTTTTAAGGGTATCCGTTGTGTACATATATATTTTGTACTGATACAAATGTATGATTGAGCAGTATTGGTAGTCTTTACATTAACTATATTTTTTTCGTTGCAATAAAATTGCCGCAATACGCAGAACAATGCGGTGACAACATAAGCCTTTTATGTATTACCGATCTTTTACAGATTATGAGTTTTTGTTTTGCAGGACTAAAGTAAATTCCCCTTTTATTAAGGGGTCTTTAAAATTGTGTTGTATAAGTCCAAGGACTGGAAATGTTAAAAAACGGTGTTCTAGAACCAAAAATAGTAGATTGTATGACAAGGGTGCAAAGTAATATTTTTTCGGCGAGGGCGTTTTTTGAATCCAGAGCAAAGTGAGGGATTCTAGAGTAGAATCCCGAGCGTAGCGAGGGATTCTTTAGTAGAATCCCGAACGTAGCGAGGGATTCAAAGTACGTCGCCCGAGCCAAAAATATACTTGCTCCCGAGTGATACACACTACTTTTCATCCCCCCTATGAGAAAATAAAAGGCGCCTCAAATTCAGGAATAATACTGTCACAGTCACTAAACTAACTAAACTGACTAATCCGACTAACCAGACTAACCCGACTAACCCGACTAACCCGACTAACCCGACTAACCCGACTAACCCGACTAACCCGACTAACCCGACTAACCCGACTAACCCGACTAACCCGACTAACCCGACTAACCCGACTAAACCAACTAAACTAACTAAAGAACTCATTTTTCAAAACAAAACCATGAATTTCTAACAATCCGAACTGAATTTACTTTTCCTCCCTGTTATTTAAATAACGGGCAGGAAAAGTAATATGAATTTTCATTCCCGCCCGCTAAATAGAAAACAGCAACTTTGGGACCCCGTAAGTCCGAACCAAGTCGTCTTTTTCGAATAGGTGGGATGAAAAATCATTTTTGAACCTTGTTATTATGAATTCACGATCGTATCCACCAATAGTTCACAGCGAGTTAAATACTGTAAAGGCGTATGCACACCACGTTCCGGTATTGTAATTTAGTGCAGTTAAAATGTGCCCGATGCAGATAAAGTTCACTTAGGAATGCACCGCGCGGTGTGGTGCGCCAAAATTTCTATATCTAGGCCTCGGCTTATTGGCACTTGAGTTACATGAAAATATTATTTTAAAGTTATCGAATGTGCAATTTACTGCGATAGGGGTTCTTAGGTACTTATACCAATACATATTTTGTACGCCAATATTTAGAAGGCATTCTAACGTTTTTAAAACAACTGACTAGAGAGAATTAAATCCCTTAAAAAAACGAGAATTTACCCGCCGCTACTCTGATAGTTCTAAGTGAGGTAGTTTAATTCAGCTAATTGTCTGAATTGTTAAGTTACTTTACCGTAAGCTACTTAACTGTAGCACTCCAGTGCGCGACGGCTTGCCTAGATCCTAAATATTTGGATGGGTGAATGCTAATGGTAAAAAAATCTTGAGCGCTTCTGTGCTTCGAAGGGCATGTAAGCCTCACCGATAGATAGCAGTCGTTAAGCCATGTCGGATGCCTTCAGGCAGTATGACAACTTTCAAGACTTGAATTGGCCACTAACCCCTGGTGGAGTATTCTCGAGGCCTTCTCGAATAATGAGGCGAGACCCGTACTTGCTCAGTATTGGGCCATTAATTTGTTGAAACCACAAAGTATTCTGTAAACCATTAAATTCTATCAGAGCCTAAAATTAAAAGAATCTGTAAAAGTACACTTAATTGCGTAAAAAGTGTAACAAAGCGAAACAAAAACGTGATTGCCGGGTACCCGCAAATCACATTTTAATTATAGACATCACAAATACCACGGCGTGTGATACGTGATAATTTGTACAAAAAACGGAAGTCATAAGCGCGTGTACGTGTGAACTAATTTCACAGGTGGCTTTTAAGGGTTAATGATTAATAAACGATTTTGAGGTCTAACGACCGCGCAACCCTTGTTCGTGGGTTATGTTTATTTTATTGTTTCATCTTCTGGGTAACGTGTTAGCTAAATAAATAATTTTCAATACAAAGGGTTCCTGCTTCAATTTATGATTTTTGAGTTTTATTGTTATAAGGCATGTTTATGTTTGCGTTGATATAAAGATAATTATTATTATATCATTTGGATATACATACCTTATTACAAAAAATGACTTTAACATCGACAAGTAAAGACAATTCAATAAATACTCAAATAACAAACAACAATTTGTAAAAAAGAATCAAAGCACTTATTAAAAGTTATGAGGTAACTGTTAAATTCCTTCCTTTACGTCCTGTCTCGTGCATACTGTTTTTGTTTAATCACGATATCCAAGGATTCCAACATAAACGTTGTAAGGAATAAGGACTCGTACCCACTTAATGAGCTAAGGCTTCGCAGAGCATAAAATCGCGTGTCACCATCCTAAATAAAGTCCTCGAACGACACGTACATACGGGTGGAACAGTGCTTATGTCTAACGAGTGCACGCGACGATACGGGCGCCCTCTATTCCAAACAATACCTTCATTATCCTGACTATTAAAACACAAGAATCAACTTTATTACAAGTGCAAAAGTTTCAAACTCGAACAATAGTTGACAAAAGGGATGTTAACAAAGAAAATCAACAGATGGCTAGCGATAAAGACGGGATGGGACATCTCGAATGAAGGATTCATTATGAAAATAAAGGGTCAAGTTGATGGTGAAGTGATAATGTTCGCTTGAGAGCGGGTTGTGGTGTGAGGGTCGCAAATGTGGAAACGGGTCTCGTGTGATTTAGCCATGTTTCCGGCATCGCGTCACATCCACACACTATTAAGCTAGGCGACTGTATATGGCATATTAAGATTATTAAGCTAGGCGACTGTATACCTATAGCATATTAAGCTAGGCGACAATATATGTATAAAAATATTTTAACTACCACCTACAGTTTAATAGTAGGGAAAGTTCTTTTTTACGTTTACAATTAATACAATGTAACAAGCTGCCTACACCGTATTGTTAATACGAGTATAGCAGTTTAAAATTTAGGTTCATCCAAATTTACAATGAAAACCACATTCGATTTCATTAATTACTTTTTGCATCACGATGATGCCCGTACAAACATGCAAACAGACTTCGGTTAGCCCTATATAGACTCGTACTTTTTCCATAACATCTATGTGCCTACATCTTATTTTAGATGTTTTTCTTACAGTTAATAAACAGATGGAAATAGAATGTGTCTAAAAAGTGTATTTTCGTACAAGAGATGATGATTAGTGTGGTTTGACGTAATGGCGATCAATACAAACATGACCTAAACGTAAGGTGAACAAACTAATGTGTAGGGTCAAATGTCACCTGTCATCCTGTCAAGTTACTGCGTGACGACACCTCGTGACCGTCGTCCGACTACCGTCCATGGTTAGTTAGAATGTGAGCGTAAAAGGTATTTTTGTAGTATTTTTTTTGTTGTGAACACTCAGATAATACATTTATAATATAATAACCTTCCAGAAATATAGACATTTAATGAAAATTAGCTTAATCTGACTTCCATTTTTTATTTGTGGTATTTTTAAAATAGAGTCAATGCACTTTTCTACTTATATGTATGGATACACTTTAAACCATACTTTAGTTTTTGTATTATTTAATTAAAATCACTATTAGTAAGTTAATTGTACGTATGAAAGTATCCATTTCTTTTTATTGTAGGACAACACCTTTTTCAGTGTGTTCGATTTATTTATAACTACTTACTACTAGTATTTTGCTGAAGAATTCGTCCACGTGGGTGTCAAATACCGATAAAAGATCCCTAAGGGAAAATATCATGGGGATAAATATTATCCAATCTTCTTTCTAGTGTCTCAAACCCAACAAAATTTTATCTAAATGGGTTCAGCAAATTAAGCGTGTAAAGCTAGCTAATAGACAGAGTAACCTGCATTTATAATTATTCTTATTGGACCTGTATTGGACATATTCCTCAAAACCCAATTTCGAATTTTGAATTTGTTTGACAGCTTCCCACAGAAAAGTAGGTACTCTTCTCATAGTCACAAACACTATAGTCACTGTTTTATCAATAACTATAACACTTATTACCTCCCCACGAAACAACCCTTTAGATAAATACATGCTACAGAGCGGAGCGGGGTGGACAGGCCGTTATTAATTTACCCCTGAATTTAGATTGGCTGATTAATTTAGAACCGTGTACCAACTAGTCGGCTATGTATCAATTACATAACGACTAACTGACCCGGAAGGTATTAGGTATGTCGTTTTGTTGACGTTTTAATAAATTGGTCATCAAACTCAAATAAAATAAAATTGTATCGTAATGCAAATTGTTAATTCCATTTTGTGCATTTTTGCGTCATAAAATGTCGTCTTAAAATCAAAGGAAGGGAGATTTTTGTCGTATTCTACCCTAAAATTAAAGAGTTTGAAAAAATTTGTTTGCAAATCAATGAAAAGTATAAAGTACATACGCACATATACATACTTCGCCGCTAACACCAGCTAGTAATAAATAAAGCTTATAGCCGCGAACTACGAATTCTTTTCTTTGCCGCCTTGCCGTTTCTATTAAAATTATTGTTTTCATTATTTTTCATACTTTTCTCCAGTCACCGAGGATATGGAATTCGCAATCCCCGCTAAAAACAACTTTATTACGTGTACTCACAGTTCAATTCAGCTTGTAAGCAAAATTTACTTAAGGCATTTTAAATTCTCGCCATCAACCTACAATGAACCTTAATCGCATGCGGAAACCGGCATTTGTGTGGGTTAACGTTATAACGAATTCCATACCTAACGCGAACCTATAGCAAAGTACACAATTCAGGCAACCTAGGTTTATACCCTTAACAGTCCTTATCTACGTAACAAAAATAAGGCGAAGTATTTATCGACTCGTTTCAATGGCAACTGTTATCACACAAAATACCAAGCTAAGGCACGTGGCTTAAACAGGTCTATTAATACCGAGCACGCATAAACAAACACCTGAAATTGTGGAGAAACGAATTTCAACGTTTACTTTGTGGTACTTCTGGAATTCTCCAACTGAAGTCCGCCATCTACATAGCCAATACAACGTGACCTCCCCCCCCCCCCCCCCCTTCTCACTCGGAAACAACGGGATCTTGTAAGCGGAAAGTAACGAAGCTCTAAAGATCAAAGTGATATGGTTGATGTTTTAAAACCCTGTGATCACGCGACAAAAGTTTTCAAGCAAAGATTGTGAAGTTTTCCAACTTCAACCTTAATTTTCTTTTATTGCGAGATCTGATTAAACTGCTTTAAATATTCATTTAGGTTTATATTAAAGTTTAATTACGTATGATTTTAATAATATGAAAACAGTTCAAATATTCATTAACGTTAATACTATACATACGTTATACCTACTCAACGTTTCGTAGATTTTACAGCCTTGAAGAACAGAGGAGGTTTTCAATTGGACTGTGTTTTATGTGTTCATTACCTTATAACTTTGGGTAAACCGATTTTGATAATTCTTTTTTTATTCGAAAGCTAACGTTTTACGTCTGGTCCCATATAAATCAACAATCATGTAAGTAGGCGATATCTGACGGTTATTTTTTGAGTTACATTGATTTTGAAGGCGGTTGTTTTTTATAAAAAGTGACTTTAATTTTGTCTCTTTTCTCTTTCTTTTTCTTGGCATCTCGACCTTTAACAAAGGTTATGATCGAAGATTACTGACATCTGCTAATTTTTCAGCTTTAAAACCAGTCCAGTAGTAGTTAATGTAAACCAAATAACACTTAAATAGTGACCAGTAAATAGGAAACCTGAATCACGCTTTTAAAGCTTTTTACCTTCGTTGATATATATACCCGGTCAAAACAGCTGATTGCGGGAACGCCATATTGTTTGATGTATGAGTTAGTTTGCAATATGACATTCCGCGTAGCGCCCAATGATGAGAACTTAATCTGAGGGGGGTTGCTGCAGTAAAACTAGATGTGTCGTCATCCTATCGGTTGACCTACTGGTCATTCAGTAGCGTGTCCATTTAGTTGCGCTGTGGCAAAGTGGCTCCAATGACCAATGATTATGAGATCTGAGGGCTTAATTTTTTTTTGGGAATTGCATTTGGATAAAATGGACTTAATTTTTTTAAAGTAACCGACAAATAAGTGTCTGTGCTGTGTGACATCATGGATCAGTTGTTGGAGGCATCAAGCTTTAGTTTTAGGTTCGATTCGAAATTGAGTCAATTTAGACTTGAGGACAGATGAAGTTATTTTTACATACTTATTCTTTCTGTGATTTTTAAATTAAAACACATCATATAAATTATTTTTAAAAAGCAAAATAAATATGAAAATATTGTCACATTCAATATTTCTAATTGTGAATGATCATGTCACATCAGTCACTGCCATCCAAAAATATTTTAATAATTATGTTTTAATAAGTATGGGTCTAATCTTGTAAACTGAATTATAATAGGTAAAATCATTTCCTCCTACTACGAGTATACCTACTGTTTAAAATTTTGCTTGTTGCTGTAAATCCGGTGACAATATTATTTTATGACAATTTACCAGATACCTACACACAAGAAGCACACTGTATATATTTCGTCTAAACTGACAACTGAGCACAGGTTTTATTAACCACTACACTATTTCTCGAACCAAGATACTAAAATGTATCTACCGTTTGTATATAATACTGGTTTGTATTTAATGTATTGGATCTCAAAACAAAATCGTTTACATACCATAATGTTACGCATTGCCAGTATTAATATTCCACACAACATACGAGCAAGAAATTGTTCGATTTACGACTTTACGCTTATAGGTATACAGATGGGACTGACTTCCCAGTTAATAACTTCGCGCGAGCATCAAAGGCGAAACTTTTCTCTTAAACTAACAAGAAGACCAAGATCTTTGTTCGGCCCAATTATATTCATAGATGAGTGATCATGACACAACAAAGTCACGAAGCGAGCGACGACGCTAAGGGCGTGTGCATGGTGTGCACACACACTGCCTTACACTTTTTTGGTTACACTTTTTTAGAGGCGACCATCTCAGTCCTCAGGGGTAGCAACGCATCTGTGACCGAATTAGAACGAGACTCATTGAGTCTAGTTCTGGGTCGGTCACAATTGTCATGGGCGGCAGCGGAAGGTGATGCTGCATGTTCGTTTGCTATCTTAATTGCATAAAAAAAATTAATACTTTTAAAACACTTTTGGATACATATTTTATGTAATTAACTTTTTACAAAAAACCGACTTCAATATCGACAAGTAACTGAAAATCTATTTGTCAAGTGTCGTTCAAATTTAAATGGAAACAGACGACAAGCCTAGTGCTTGATTTTGAACAAAAAAATATCAAGTTGATTCACCGAGTAAAATGTTATGAGGTAAGTAACACACGTACATGAAAATACAGTCGGATTGAGAACCTTCTTTGCTTGAAACCTTTATAGATATAGATATTTTGTCAATACCACAGCATCCATAATATAGTGAAATAGGCATATCTATTTTTTATCCTTATTTAGGTTATTTAATATGAAGGTACGGTTCTTGGAAAAAAGACGTATGTGCCAATGCCAATATATTTGTTTGCTGACGAACTTATTGGGGACCGATTATATTTATAGGCTTTATGTAGGTACGTATATTTTCACAATTATATTATTTAATCCAAATACGAAATCATTCATTCATCATTATGTACCGGATTTTAGTTATAGGGAGCGAGTATGAATCAGAGAAAATGGCGCATGTGCCAATATTTTTCTATCACATTTTGTTGACAACTTCTTCCGGGATTGTATTAAGACCAATATAATTTATGTTTTAAGCTGTTTTGCTTTGGAATGATTATCTGAGTGTCTGAGTTTGGGAATAATTGTACCTACACCATAATATATTATACGAGAAGTATTTAATGTCAACGTTAGATCTCCAGAAGTCACTCATATCAAATTCATTTAATTATAAACGGTTGACTCAATAAATATCGTGAAGTAGGTACCTATCAGATTTCACTCTTCTTATAAGTAATTGCTATTTATATCGAATCAGTAAATATACTATATTATATTACTTCTACTTTTTATTGCTATAAGATTTTGTAACAAGAAAATTGAATCTTGGGTATAATATAATTATATCTACTTATATTGCTCTATTTCCACCAATTAATTTTTAGGGATGTAAGTTAACAGTTTATTAGCACCACCCTTGATCTGCCTCTCATCACAACCTACCTAACCGGGATTAGGATGGTAAGTCAATTTAACAGGTGTTACAAATATCGTTTGTCGGTTTAATATTATATAGTTATATATTTTGGTTTAATATTATAGTTGGTTTAATGTTATATTACATAGTTCTAAAATGTGTAGGTAACCGCCAGTCTTTTGTTTTTTTATAAGCGCTTGTGTACATGCCCTTAGAGGCGGGAAACACAAAAGTACTTTTAAAAGGGTGAGGTTGACGGAAATTAGGGTAACTCAGTCTTGCAGAGTAGGCCGATTAATAAATGAAATTTAACCAGGATATGAGCCATGTCGAAATTCGTTTGACGTCTTTGAAAGGAAATAATTATAAGTGGGTGAGGTCATTGGTCCCTTGTTGTTTATTAATGTTCTTTGTATAAAAATGATAATATATATTATCATTGCCAAAAATAAGTGAGTATAGGGTCTATATCTATACTATAGACCAACGGTAGGCAACAGGCGGACCGCGGTCCATTTACGGACCGCGGAAGGTTGAACCGCGGACCGCCAAATACTCTTATTGTAAGTTGTAAGGGAAGTACATAGAAAAATACGTAAATAGTTTATCTAGACGATAAAAAATTTTGACCAGGAGACCATCAACTTTCTTAAGGACCTTGGGCCTGGAATATGAACATGCATGAGACATCGTTTTTTAGATCGAGGATATTGTTACCACATTGTGCATATTCCGTTTTTGCGGAAAATGATGGGAATAATGAAATAAAGTCGTCTTACGCACCGCGCACACAATAGTATAGGCTTGAAATTATGATGTTTAATCACTACATAGTATAAAACAAAGTCGCTTTCTCTGTCCCTTTATCCCTTTGTATCCTTAAATCTTGAAAACTACGCAACGGATTTTGATGCGGTTTTTTTAATAGATAGAGTGATTCAAGAGGAAGGTTTATATGTATAATAACATCCATTAAATAGTGGAGAAATACTGTTATTTTTGAGGTTTCTAATGTGATGTCGTTAATTATCAATTTTTTCCGCTTACATTGCAAACGCTAAACGTCAAAGTTGAATCAAAGAAAATCGAAAACATAAAAAGTCCTAAATAGACCCGAATTTCTAGGAATCACGTAATAATTTGAACTTAATCATAGCTTGGGATTGTAGATCAACTATCTGGGAGTATCTACGTGAAAAAAAAATTATTATAATAATATGTGCTCATTTGTGTAGTCAGCAAGTAAAAGTAGGGTATGATAGCTCGATTTCTGAAAAATCAAACAAAGGTCGAAATCTCGGAAACGGTGACACTTTTACTAAAACGATTTTTTGACATCTGGTCTCTTTCCAGGCTATCATCTATTTCAGTTTGTCATACAGCTTACGGGACACCCTGTATATGTGAAATATCTTTCTCAAAGATAAATTTTTTGGACCTCGTTAAAATACCTAAAAGTACTTGCCGACCCCTGCTATAGACCCTCTACCTAGCCATGTGCGGATTGGCAAACTTTTTTTTGTTTATTTATATTATACTATACCCAACCCAGGCGGATATATTACTCCCAGGCGTATATAATCGGGAGCATAAATATTACTCAAAAGTAATTAGGTTCCTAAAAAGTACCTGTATCAAACATGAACAGTAAGATATCGCTGATTAATTTTAAGGTTACACTTTAATTTTACAACGTAAGCTCCTAACTTACAAAGGTATAATATCATTACGCGAAATGCGAAGGCAAGCGGATAAATGTGGAAATAGCCTTAATTACCAACGGGGTCGGAGAGGTCGAATCGAATAAATTGTATATTAGGTTACACGGGGACGTTACGCCGCTTAATTAATATTTGAAAAGTGCTGCGGTAAGGAGTCTAGATGGATTTCTGGGCTGGACACACGATGCGCTGTTTTGTATAGAAACGTCGCTGTTTTTGTGTGGAAATGAGATGAAAATTACAGAAAACAGGAAAATTGGAAAATCGATTGCAAGATCACCGTTTATGGATGTATGTATATCTTATACTAAAGACATCATCGAAGCCAATGCCCATCAAACACAAAACACGTATGTACCTACTTGTAGAAGAATATAAATCATAACATTAAATAGGTATTTGTAGGAGCTATTAATTATTACTTTATAGGTACGTAAAGCAATACATATTATGAGTCAATTTTAGAACTGTAGTAGTAAGCGTCATGAGCAAAATACTGACAACATTATTACTTTTAGCCAGCCACGCTACAGAGCAGAGGGGTGAAGAGTTGTCTAGTATTCCTTAGCTATGAAGAAAGTGTTCAGTAATTGGCCATTTATGGTAGTGACCAACCAAAATAATAAAAATTCACGTACCTAACTATAATTATGCGAATGTAGTATTTCGTAGAAACAATGTATTCCAATATATGCCAATTTTTTTCAATTTCAAACAAGTAGATCGTTTCGTACTCGCGCGTTCTTATACAATAAAGGACCGTATGTTTTCAAGTATTAAATTTTACTCTCAAATTGCGTGGTTAGGTCGGGCGATCGACGTTCGTTGAACACTTACATGGAAATTGAATTGTGGGAGCCCGTAAATACCAATTCTTTATAATTGAATTTCCTTTTTCTTTGTCGTATAGGTACCTACCACCTACCTACTTGAAGTGTTTATTTTGGACTTGATTGACGCGCATGACATAATGAATATAGTTTTTTTATGTACCCAAATATATTTATAAAAGTGACTTTCGTAAACGCAAAGAAGTCTCCCTAAGCGAAAGTCATAATAAGGGTGCCACATGAAATGAAGTGCCGCCGCTAGCTGTATGAGCGCCTGCGTGCAAATCCATTTTTCACCCCCCATGGTTTCAATAATAAACTTAAGTTTACATTGTCACCCCATAGTGTTGCATAAGCCGCTAAGCATGCCGCCTGTGTGCGGTGCACTTACACGTCCGCTTACGGCCTTGACAAACAGGGGTAGTAGATAATAACGAACGCGATCTAAGAAACAATCCATCTACATCTGGAAACACGAAGAATCCTGATATTTTCCCGTCACGCTCCACTTGGACCGCGAAGCAATTCTGACGCGAGCACAACATCTAAGTGGGTTAACCGAACAATTTCCCCTGCCATCTCAATTCATTAGTTACTGGTAGCTAGTTTAAGTAAGTTACAGTTTATATGTTGACGGTACGTGTTACGAAGGTCTGTTTACTTTGCTATTTATAGGAAACTTCGTTTGAGCTTTTCAGACAATGCCCTAGTTGGATTGCTGTAAGGATCTATATCTACCTATTATGTATGTTAAACTTAAACTTAACTTCAGAAAACTTCAACCTTACAAATGGCACTGAATCACTGAAACAATTGTTAAACTGGGTCTTCTATGTGAAAACTGTCTCTCCTCATGACTAAGGAGACTATAGGTACTTAATTCGCCGAGAATATGGAATTACTAGTGAACCCGCCCTCGCTTCGCTTCGGGGAACCAGTCCCTTCAAAAATACATTTTTTTTCTGATCTATTATAATCGTACTAGAGAACCGCCCGCGCTTCGCTTCGGGACCCGTAGGTAACAGCCGCGTAGGTCTCGCTCCCGTAGGAATTTAGGCTAAAAAGTAGCCTACTACTCGCTCTCTTCACTCCACCCTGTCTGAGGTGTGTGGAGCCCTCGGGACAGTTAGTTCCCCTTTGGGGGTGTCTCTCGCGGCCCGTTAAAACGGGCCGGTTCTTGGGCTGGGCCCTAAGGCCCTTGGTTGTCCATCTGTGGTTAACCAATAGGTCAAGTCCGGTGAGTGGTAGCCTTTTTACAGGCCACAGAGTCTTAAACGGGATGGGGTTCATCTTCGCGCCGCCCAGGCGATCGAGGCCCTGCCGGGTGAATCCCGCTGGTGGGAAGCCCAGCAGGAGCCGATCAGCGCCGGGCGACGACTTACGAAGCCCCAGTATCAGTCAGTGCTAGGCCCGTCCCGCGCAACCAGCAAGTCGCGCGGGAAGGCCCAGCGGTCCGGTGGACGGGCGTGGAGCGGCGCCAGGTCCTGCAGATGCGGGAACCGCGACGCGTCGACACGAACATGTTGCGTGCCAATCTCTCGATGAAGTCGTCCAGGCTCTCGACTCGAAGGTCCCTCTGGTCCGCTGGCACTATCCTGTTGGCTGAGCAACTTGCGGACATCAGTCAACAGGATAGTGCCAGCGGGCGGGCGGTAGGTACACTGAATACAGCCGGAGCGGGGAGTTCTCGAGGCAGAGCTAAAGTAGCCTATTACATTTGCCTATGACTTAAGTAAATTACATGTAGTATTTGATAGCGTAATTCAGAACTTGCAAATGAATTTTATTATCGCCATCTATTAACAACTCCGAAAATAAATATCTAGCAACTAACAAAACATCGATCTTCCCATGGGAATGGGATGTTTTTCCGCGGTAAAAAGTAGCCTACGTCACTCTCCACCCTCCTAACTATCCCCACACACATAAACCTTACCATATAATAGCTTTGTTGCGACGTGAAAGCGTCACAAACAAAGAAACAAACACACTTTCACATTTATAATATTATATAATAAAATAAAAATAATATAATAATAATATTAAAATAATAATAATTATTATTATTAATATAATAATAATATAATATAATAATAATAATAATTATTAATATAATAATAATAATAATTATTAATATAATAATAATAATAATAATAATAATTATTATTATTATTATTATATTAGTAAGGATTACTATGTTTAAGATGTTTAAACATTAATCCTCAATTCTCTAGTTCCATTCAAATATTTAATGTACCTATCGGCAGTTTCGCGAAGCTAATACCACTCCATTTCATCCATTTCATTTCCAATTACGAGCTCCTGAATCAAAAAGCACTGAGCAAACATAACAGCCATTAGGGCCTGGGCCGTGTTACACGCACCCAAATTAAGTCGTAAGACAACACTGTCCATATTGCAATGGCTTAATTAAGGTGCAAAACGGCCCTGTTGAGCTAACGGCCTGTGACAGGTGTCGGGGGCAAATAAAATCGGACCCTTGTCAGGCCTACATTTGCGTATGTTGATGGCTGAATAGGATTTTATCCTGTGCTTGAATCTGACTCGACTGAGTTTTATTGTGGTGTAAGGGCTTCCTCGAGTACCAATCACTGTTAGACGAGGATATAGCTTAAACCTCATCCTGTTACTGGGATTTGCAGGTAATACGGCTTTAACCCATTAATGGCATATAACATTGACCGTTCTCTCCGCCTAAAGCAAACTGGTACAACAGTTTGGATTAGTACGTAATATAATATGTACTCGTAATATAATATTGATGAAATATAATTATAGCCTAATTTGTTCAGAAGTTTTTGAATAATAAAGTTTCTGTCTGAAAAGACTAAAATAAATGTTTTCGTCTACTTATGTCGGTAACAAGGCCTACCTGTATTACCTACCGGCTGCAATATAAAAAATTTAGACAGCTTTTGATTATTCACGGTTCTGTTGTTCAGAAAGATGTTTCAATATAGGTTCATATTTTATCACGTAGATAATCTACCATCTATAGATATCTGACCATGACAAATTGCGGAACCCTGCGCCTCACGATGTTTTCCTTACCTTCTTTTCCCATTTTAAGTAAAGTTTATCACAAATGTGAAAACCGCATCCAAATCAGTTCAGCCGTTTCTGAGGTTTGCGCGAACAACATCACAGACAAAAATACTAAAAATCGTCGTTTTAGGTCCTATTGCGTTTTTCGTATAAAATATGTTTTTATTGCGTTTTTCTTGTACATCTTCCATGTACAGGATGCAATCAGTTATAGATTTATTATAAGGTGATGTATAGATTAGATTTTAATATAATTACCATGTAATTTTAACAAGCTTCTCTAATTAACGCGTTTAATATGCAAAGCGTTGAGGAGATATTCGTATAAACGAATTGCTACTGTATAACGTAAATGCTATCAATGAAATCCGAGCCCTCTTTCCATTTTGCCCTTTAGATAATTCAAGATGGTTTAGTATCAGGGATCTCATCAAAGGCATCCATCCACTTAGCTGTATTGAGGTGCCGGTTCGTCATTCATTCATTCAAATTGGGTTTGTTGGTCGGAAACGGAACTGGAATCATAATGTGCAGGTAATAAGATCTGTTTTTGTTCGAAAGCAATACAAAGAGATAAATTTTGTTATAGTTTAAGTGAATTTGAACTGATTATATCAATATTCTATGTAGTAAGTCTTGGTTAACTGGACGTTGGTCGCGGTTTTGCTCACGCTGCACTACTTATTTTTTAACCAATTTTCAAACTATCTTTACACTATCATGACGACATCGTATGATAAATTTGCGATCATGCCATACTTATATTGACCCTACAGAACCCCTCATATATTTTTAAAGCGTAATGTGCGTGTACTGTAAGCAGCTGCAGAAATACCAACATATTTTGGTTAGTTAATTTTAATCTACTTCAATTAGATTACCTTTGGTTAACTAAACGAATCCTGTATCACCCATTCGGGACTCCTACATCATGAGTTAACACATCATTTACAGTGAAATGTTCCAAATTATCCTTTCAAATTGACTGAGACCCTTAAGCTCTAAAGGCCTCGGGTAACGGCCAATTTAATGTCGTGATAATTGACCTTTGGAGTTACTAAGCTAAGATATATCATGATCCCAAAGTTTTGACACCCCAAGAACGGTACTCCTAAGATTGTGAACTTTGGTATATTCCTTCCATATGGGTTCCATTAGGTGTACAGGCGACAACCTAGTTAAGAATTCGGCCTCGTACTCAGAGGGTCCGGATTCGATTCCCCAGGCACGCACTTCTAGCTTCAGCAAGGAAAAAACATCGTAAGGAAACCTGCGGACTGGAGAGTTCGCAGAACTCAAAGGTGTGCGAAGTCTGAGAATCGGCACATAGCACATAGCCAGCGTGGTGGACTAAGACTACTTACAGCCTTTACCTTCTCATTTTGAGAAGAGACCCGTGCTCAATAGTGGGTAATGATTATTTCGAATAACATTTTCCTTAATTTCCATAAAGTTCAAGTATGTATTTAATTAAGAAAAAGAATATAGCCAGTGACTTTTAAAATTTAAGATCATTTAATATTGTCGCGGCTATCTAAACATAGCTTGGAGTTCGTTTTGCTGGTCCAAATCTAATAAACCGGGATTTTAGAGACAAGCTGGCCGGACGATTGGGTTTTTATCCGATTATCTTGACTCTGGAACTTTTATGTTTTCTTTAAACTTATTACTGGGATGAGAAATAGATTTCTCTTAAATCTGCTCTGGGTATTCTCTTCGCGCGATTTTTTTACGCTTTCACACATTCCCCCACAAGGATTTTCTGTTGTTGGGATGGACAACACTAACACTAATCTTTCACATACTGTGCCACAAACTCATCTGACATCTGGAGTAGTTAGTGGGCAACCCGGTATCGAAAGGTATCAAGCCGCCTGAAGGCCTTCCTACGTGGCTTAAGGACTGCTGTCTATCCATAGCAACTGGGACCGACGGCTTTACGTGCCCTCCCAAGCACGAAAGCGCAAAGAAATTTTGCCACTAGCGATCAGTGCGCGTATGAAAGCGAAACTGGGCGAATAAAATCCATTCAGGTTTTGTCTGTTTTAAATTGCTTAATACACATGTATGTTTTTGCCTGTTTTCAATCAGTAAATACGCATATAATTTGTATTGGCAGCTTAACTAAAATATTATTTTCATTGTCGCGTTAAAAACCTGTTTGTTAATGGTCATCCATAGCCTGCGTCCTGCGATTTCTTCTGCGTTTTTGCACTTGAATCGCACCGCGATACAAATAATTGCGGCATGATACAGATTTGACTGACGGATTTTTACATAAGTTCATAACACACACACACACACACACACACACACACACACATATATATAACGGCGCTAATGGTCCGGGCGGTCGATATAATTTGGGTTATACGTGGCTGGAGGTCAGAAATAATAGTCAGTACACCGAGCTTAAAGGTCTATTACAACACTTCAATACAGTTTTATAACAAATAATGAACTATTTCCAAAATTAATACAGGTTACATTAAATTAAACTTAGAAATAAAGCTTACGACAAAATAATAGCAAAGTAGCAAAGGATCAGCAAGATTACTTCGGATTAAACATGGAAACGCGGCAAGTTTGGTATGGCAGTGGGTTCTACACGTCTACTCGGTCTAAGCGCTCAATTCCGAAAAAGCCCCCCATCATAACAGCTCTGGATCTTTATAATGTCATCTCTAACCCCCACTCCATGCCAACCATGCCCAAACAATAACTGTTTGACGTTTCCACAAATAGTTAAAGCGATTCTCCACAGATGGCGTTGAAACATCAGCGCAGAACTTTACTGCACTCCGACAAGTAGTTCCAGCGATTCTCCACAGATGGCGTTGAAAGACTAGCGCAGGACTTGAGTGCGCTCCGACACGGCCATCCTGAGTATCACACGTCCTCGTGTGAAGTAACTGGAATGAAAGAAAATTCTCGAACAGTACTGGTTCTAGTCGTTCGGCCATTCCTGACCCAAGTGGGCAGGGAATAAAAAAAAACAACTTTATCAAATCATTACAAATTTTGAATATCATAACAGATTATTTCTCTCAAAGGCCAAAGCTGACATGTCGATCAACACCCATACTCAGTCAAATAATAGGAAACTCATTGAAATATTGCAGTGCTCGTACCCTGACCTCCATCCGGTCCTGATCATCACACTTATAACCTCCATCCGGTCATAAGCATCAACCCAATAAGCAACCTCTATCCAGTCACTTGCGCATGTAACCTCCATCCGGTTACAAACACTACACCACCCAGATGATCATTTCGAGCTTTTATCAAAAATAATCTTAAAAAGGTTTGTTCAACATGTCGCTTTATTTATCCTATCACATTACAGATTAATCCAAAACAAACTTTACATTCCTCATAAAAGTTACTTTTCTCAAAAAGTTATCATTTCTCAAACAAGTTGACTTATCGAACGGTACTCAAGTACAATCATGTACTTCTCTCAAAAATAACGACCGTATACATAGCTCTCATCTAAATATATTGCAACGTCCATCCCGATGCAAAACTGTCTATTGGCACCCACCAATAACAGCACAGAACACTTCTATCCAGTGCTCATATAAGGGCTATGCATTTTTCAAAGTAACAACATTAAATTATAATTTCAAAAGTTCCGTTCGACAAGTTGACCGAAAACTAAATCTCTCAAAAATAGACTTTTACCAAGTGAACTACGTCTCGAAAAGAAAAGTTAATTTACTACTTCTTTAAGCTATTACAAAACAACAATACAGATCACCTGTAATTAGATCCGCAGCAGCAACATCAGGCAGGCATCATGGGTTCCCCGTTTCCCGGAACGATAGTTGTCAGACTCGTCCTCCAAGGTCATACGAAAGTACTCCAGGGTGCGCGAGTACACGCACGCAGCTGCCCATGCTGTTCCACAAAACACGCGTGTAACCTGCGTGAGCTGCTCTTGTTCCTGATCGCCATTGGGATAACCTGTGCATCCTCGAAAACTTATCTGAAAACAGAACGATGCACATTGCATCGCCACATGTGAGATTACTTCAAAACTCATTGGTTTCACAAGGTAAATTAAAACCAATCGAAGTGTGCTGCACTTGTAAATAAAATAATTGGGGAACTGATTGTATCCAACTGCTACTTTAATTAAAAATTTCACTAAACTTCCATAAACTGCTATTGATTTTTTTTTTCAGCAAATAGAAAATGACTAAACATTTTAAATTAAAATTAATAAATTTTACAGAACCTACGATATCTCAATTGTTATCTTTCGTCATTGTTCATTAATTACAAGACACAACAAAAGGTCATATTTTCACAAGTAATGAAATAAAATGGAAGTTATAAAACTCCAACACACCAGATGTAACCAAATAAAACTTTGTCATACCAAAAACGCCGTTTCACTTTTACCTTGTTTCATGTTACCACAATAAGGTGATGTCACCCTTGGTTCCAGACAGGTACCAAACAAGGTCTTGGTCTCCAGTTCCTTATAACCTAGAATCGCTTCCTAAACGCAGCTTAAATCCGACGTAAACACTTACGTCGACTTTATTTATTTCGAAAATATAGTGACTAAAGCGCGTAACAATCCAAGTAATTCGTCTGTAATACCTCTAATGTCAATGTTTTTGGATCATTAGATAACGCTTACACAATATTTAAAATTAACAATGAACTACGCGGGTATTTAGAATACTACACAAAATAAAGTGTGCTTTATTTTTAAAACGATGCAACACAGTAAGCTGAAATCGAACACTTTTTTTTAAAATTAATGGCTCGATAAACGTCACTATAGTGAGATTACTCGAAAACATTTTGTCACATAGTAAATAAAACCTATGAAAATTGTTTTGTGTTTCACCTTTAAAACAACGTGAACTAATGAGTAAGTAATTCGATCGTCGTCACTAATGAAAAAACCAAACCGTTCACTTTTTAAAAGCTAAGCTGATTATTGTTGTAGGTACTCGATAAATGGAATACTTCGTCAAGTTGAGCACAAATAAAGCATCTATTTTGTGTGTTTTTTTTTTTCAATTAATCCTTTTCAGCGATAAGCGGTGCACCAAATTACCGAAAACCAAAATAACTAAAAGAATACTTTTGTAATTGAACAGCTATCTGACCAGTAGTTTCAGTATCGGCGGTGTCAGTCACTGCACACAAATAAAATGTAATCAACAAATAATGTTAAGAATTTAACACTTGTCACGAAAGAAAGAACACGTGGGATAAAAGTCACTGCACTGTACATCGTATCTCGTTATCAATTAAAAATGTACCAACACGGAATGCATAATAAAATGCCTGACTTTAAAACGTTTGTTTTTCTTTTCGACCAGACTACAAAATCTTATCCACCCCCTTTATCTTTAAGAATTTTATGAATGTAGATTAATTATTATTGTAACTTCGGAACATAATAATTTTACTTTAAAATTACTCGAGTTACGTTACATTTCGATTAAATTAATTAATTAATTAATTGACAAAAATGCTTACCCAACCAAGTACCAATATTATCTAATAACTTTCAAATATTATCAAGGTATCTCAAAACAAAGCTAAATTCTTAAATCTTATTCGTGGCCTGTGGCCCTTCACTAAGCACAAAAACAAAGTCAACAAGTCACACGGACTCTTCCACGGTCTCTGCAAGACCCGACCAGCTGAACTAAGATTCATCGCTATCACTCTACTCAAATTCACTTTTTATATCACAACACTTCAAATGATACTTAGCCCTTGGGCATTCTAGCAAACTAACCACCAATCTACCCACGTTAAACTTCAACAAAATGATCGCATGATAAAAGTGTGTTCCGATGTTACTACTTTGTTAATACTACGTTAATATTTGTTAATACTTTGTTACTACTCCGTTAATACTTGGTTAAATTACACTAAAATCAAAGGGTGTAACTTTCCCTTCATAATAAAAACAGAGGTCATAATAAAACGATTTCTTTTTTTTCAGCGATTAAATATCAAAATTAGATTACGATGAGAAGTGATTTGTTTTAATTACGTAACTGCCTTAAATGATTTATTACCGAATAATTTTTTTTTTTTTTCACTCACGATTATCAAACAAACTACACACACACAATATAGTTTACACAAAAATTAAAACTCAAGAAATGAAATTCTGTTACCACATGACTAATGAAATTAAAATAAACCATACCAATACTTGCCGTCTTACTTGAAAATCCTTTACACCGATACTTGCCATTTTATTTCAAAATCCTGTTTTACCGTGTGGTGGTCATATCTCTTCACTTGCCATCCATGCCTCACAATATTATCACTTAACAATTGCAACCTGAAAACCTGGAAATAACCTAGCCAGCCATGTGTGGGACGTGAAGTTACATCCAACTTCTGATAACGGCGCTAATGGTCCGGGCGGTCGATATAATTTGGGTTATACGTGGCTGGAGGTCAGAAATAATAGTCAGTACACCGAGCTTAAAGGTCTATTACAACACTTCAATACAGTTTTATAACAAATAATGAACTATTTCCAAAATTAATACAGGTTACATTAAATTAAACTTAGAAATAAAGCTTACGACAAAATAATAGCAAAGTAGCAAAGGATCAGCAAGATTACTTCGGATTAAACATGGAAACGCGGCAAGTTTGGTATGGCAGTGGGTTCTACACGTCTACTCGGTCTAAGCGCTCAATTCCGAAAAAGCCCCCCATCATAACAGCTCTGGATCTTTATAATGTCATCTCTAACCCCCACTCCATGCCAACCATGCCCAAACAATAACTGTTTGACGTTTCCACAAATAGTTAAAGCGATTCTCCACAGATGGCGTTGAAACATCAGCGCAGAACTTTACTGCACTCCGACAAGTAGTTCCAGCGATTCTCCACAGATGGCGTTGAAAGACTAGCGCAGGACTTGAGTGCGCTCCGACATATATATTATCTAACATTACTGTTATCCCATTCTGTGTATTGATCAACATCCAAAAATATACATATATAACACATTGCGTTGTTGAACTGAACCGCCGCATAACAATAACCTCATTAATGTAGCAATGAGTGGTAAACAGGCAGTAAATTCGAAACAGTCAGGTATAAAAGCAGTTACAGCGTTTTTCCTAATAATAACAGTAAAACATTTAATTTAGACGTAAATTATATGGCGTGAGCTATAACACAATAGTTATGTTGTAAACCGCCCATGGTAATTGGATCCGATGGTCAACCCCCATCATTCTTTGCAAACCCTTTGCCTCCAGAAGGCTCGGTGATATATGGCGTCAACATGTTAATGGACATTGGGGAAGGGGTAAGTCAAACCATATGTCGGGAGTTTTTTAGGTTCCAAGACCTGTGGCATGGCTAAAATGCTGTCTTATGATTATAATCGGGACCTTACGTGCCCTCGGAAGCAAAGCAGCGCTCAAGACCACATCCATTACTTACCCCTCCCTCTGTTGCTTAACTCGGTGAATCACTTAGGATCAACGCAAGCCGAGCTAATAAATATTATGCGTCGGCAAGACAAAAGATACAAAAATTTAAACTGATATTTAACGATTTTTGCTAATTAAATTTTTTTGAAATTACACTCCCACAAAGTAATCAACATACCTGTATTTTAACGACGGGTAAATATGCGCTAAGAATTGATTCCACGATTTTTAATTTTCAGGTGTTATGAATGCCAAGGACAACACACAAAGATAATATCACCTAGACCAGGGTTAGATTTTTTTATTTATTTATTATTATTATTATTATTATTATTCGGGAAAATTTCTTCTTCTCAGCACGTGGGCTGGGTTTTACGACCACATTTACGGGCCATAGCCAAGTAAATGCAGGGTGTTGCTTAAGAATCATTATTATTATTATTATTATTATTATTATTATTATTGTTTTTTAGGGTAACACCTTCTCGGCTTAAACCGGTAGTTGGTCATCCACGGGCCAAAGCCAAGTGGAGACCATTATTTGTTTAATTTATATAATGTTTTGTTCTACCTGTAGAAACTTTCTAGTAATACGACATGTGTTCAGTATAGTTGCTTTTTGTATGGTGATGTATAAAGTTTTAGGCAATTTTAATTCACTAATAGCTTGATGGAGTTTGTTTGGAATAATTCCTGTAGCAGACACAACTATTGGTACAATGATTACTTTACGAAGATTCTATTATTATTATTATTATTATTATTATTATTATTACTGACCCTCGAACCCAAGAATTTGAACGGCAATCCGGCACCAACTATTGCGCCATATGAACTCTTCATAGACAAGGTCACTAGATAGCGGGGTCATTGTCCAACGCAAAGGATGCTTGTACGTCCTGCTCGCAAGTTACGTGAGTAAAGTGGAAAATGCCATTATTAGATGATTATCGGTTAATTCGCAAGAAAGCCTTCAATGGCCGATCGGTCGCTAGGTGACAATGAACTTGGAGATTAGAATGCGATTACCCGACCTCCGAGACTTTGCCGCGGTCATTCGTGCTAGCCATTTTGTAACACTTTACCTCTGTCGTTCGTACTAACCATTTTGTATTTGTACTATTTGTAACACTTTGCCTCGGTCGTACGCGCCGGACATTTTGTAACACTTTACCTCGGTCGTTCGAAGAGGATATAATATGCATGTAACATTTTTAAATTCAAATTTAGAACTAGTGGGTATATCTTTCGCGCTTTTTTTTTTATATAATTCTATTTAGCTTAAACCTACATATTATAATGGTTTCCTAACGATATTTTCCTTCACCGAAGACTTGCTTCTATTATTTAAAATTAGCAGTTAAAAATCGCATTTAATTTTTGAAATTAAATACCTATGCGTGTGGGGTTCGAACCCTAGCTCCCTATTCGGTAGTCCAACGATCTATCCACTCGAATATGAGAGCTTGTGATAAACGATAATAATATTATGGAGTATTACAACCTCTCTAAATTTCTTCATCACCGATCCTCGTGAGAACGCCGCTAATGAAAGTTTGGAAGTTTCATACGCTGATATCCGACTTGGTTATCCCACTTTAAAATTTTCAAGCCTCTTTAGATCTTCCGAACACTTTGCCACTCATTTAGCTTGAGAGCGAATCAGCGGGTCGGAATTAATCTTACCATATAGTTAGTTTATTGGCTGACGCTCGCACGCTCCGGTGGACTTGGGGCTCTAGTCTGTTAATTTATAAATGGTTCAATCGCTTTGTTTGAATAGTTTGATATTTCAGACTATACTATGGCTACAGTTAGGTACGTTAATGTGGCAATTTAAGAAGCAATTAGACTTGTCAAATTTTCTTTGTCAATTATTGAATTACTCTTATTTTTTCATGTATTAGGAATTTACATTAAATAGAACCTGCTACTGCTACTAAAATCTGCTCAACTCACGCTTCATTGAACATAAATTCCTAATACATGAAAATGAAAATAAGAGTAGGTACCTAATAGACAATTTTGACATATCTCATGTCTTCTTTTCACCACACTGTGCGTTAATTAACGCGTTAACCGTAGAGTAACACAGGTAACCGTAGAGTTAGAAATTTCTAATAGGTTATAATAGGTAGGTACTTAAATTTGCAATTTCACTGTTTAAAATGACCATAGTTTTAACTAATCCGCATTTTTATTAATAATTCTATGTATTACAACAATTTTACAAATTGTCCACTTAGAAGTTTTCGTTTAAGCAGCTATATCAGCGTTTGTAAAGAAGAAAGCTTTTTCAATTTCCTTACCATGTAAAGGTGAAAAAAACACTAAACGACTACTTAAAGTATTTCGACACGGTCATTTCTAGACCCCAAATCTTGTTTCATTGTTTCATTGCTACCTGCCTCCTTTTTTTTCTTAAGTCATTCTTAATGCTTTTGACGCTAAGCGAGGGTCACCATATGTGTGGTTTCCTCGAGGGATTTGTCCTCTCAAGTTATTTGGTTTTTAAAACGCTAAAAAGGTTACTAGTTTATATAACTTCATTTGATTGACAATTGACTAACTTAATTGCTTTTTTGTGATTTTCCAATCAACAGTGATGGAGAAACGTCAATAAAATTCTATTTTTACAATAAAATAACGCTTTAGGTGTAAGAAAGAATATAAATAGGTACGAAGTTCTGTCACCTCTTTTAGTATGCACTATTTACACTTATAGAAATAATTTATGAAGAAAGTAAGTATGTACGTACCGGATCTCGTGCAGTAAATGATTAATTCTTAAATTATTTATAAAACTAGAGATAGGTATAACACTGCTATGCTGACTGAGAATAAATCAATTGAAACGCTTAGTATAGTATTTTTGGGTCTGCAATTAAAATTATACACGTTACAAACATTTCACACTAACGAAGGCCATCAGATTCACGCCACACCATTGGTATATATTTTGTAGTCATGTCTCGACATGATTAATTATTATTATGTTCGTTAATTTCTAATTATCTTTAACCGTCCGAAAATAACGATTTTATACATGGCCGTTCTACAGACAACATTTTCTGGTCAGAAAAGGATGTAGACGACCGTTGCGTGCGTTATTTGAATTCAAATTTGGAAGTGATGAATGATGATCGTTTATCATAGTCGAGTTCGACTCGGGAAGTATTATGTGGTGTACCGTGATTTAGTGCGATCGATAGGCTTGTTAAGATCGTACTTAGTTATTGTGCGTGTTAGTTAGGAAACGTTTAACTAAGTTGGGACTAGTTTCGTCTTTTTAACAAGTAAGCAGCAATAAATACGTATACATGTATAGTGTGGATTCGTTGTGGATCTGTTTCTTTGAAAGTTGTCGTGATTCCTGTAAATTGTGCTGTTCTCTTTATTTAACGATATCCTTAAATACATAAACTGCGGTTTTAGCAATTTTGCAAGGATGCCACTTTAAGGCGAAAGTTAATTTTCGAGTTCAGTTGAATTCTGAGAATAGTTCGTCAAAGTTGAATTGTACAAATTATTATTTTAATTAAGTGCAAGTAATCATGTACCTTATGCAACTAATAGAAGGGAGAAACCATTTCACTTACCTAGATCAGTATGAAGATAAGTAGGTTGTTAGCAATCCTTATATTACTGTGTCTGTAGGTCAATTTCACGCATCTCGACTGCTGCTTAGATCCACCAGATGGCGTTGTTACTGAAAAACCATTAATTCGGTTATTGCTATTTACAAATAAGTCGTTTAGTGCTACCACGTCAGCAAGTTTATCATAATTTTAACGGATTATTATTTTTCAACATAATTATTTATTCTTATTTTTCATTGTTTCAGAACTTGTAACATTTTCAACCAGACGAGGCGCGCTGGCTGCCGACCATGAAATAGATATCGCGGCAACGATATCAAAACGTAAGTTACACTTTATTCGTTTAATTTTTAATTTTTAGTCTCAACCTTTTATATGGTCACCCTACTTATTGCACCGCTCGTTATCTATTGCGAAATGTTTGAGTATTTTTTATGAGTATTTATATAACAGATTTTTTTTGTCTTAGCTTTTACCTTAATCTAAGAAATGGCTTTACAGGTGCGGCTTACACGAATGTATTATAAGTAAAACGTGAACTAATAAATACCTGCAGCGTTGTATTTAATTTACCCTTCGAAATTTAAAATTCTATTCCGCAAATTGAGCAATACGCTAACCGTTCTGATTTAATGAAAAGCTTTGTTTCTCTCACGGCTAACATTCCATTTACTTTGCTAATAACAGCAATATAGGTATACGTACTAAATTAGTTTTCACCTGTGGACGGAACGAATTCTCCATTTATACATACCTCAATACAATACAAGTACAATGTGCGGGAAAATTCAACACTGAGTACAATTATTCAAATAAAACAGTGAATATATTGATGTTTGTTTAGGCCTTGATTGTAGAATTAATGAATGAAGTTACCAGCTCCCAAACAAGTTTAGACGTTAACTTAATCAGCATAGGGTTTATTATACTTATTAAATTTGCAAATGAAGTACATACAAGGGGCTTACAAATTTAATACAGCGTCATCTTTCGCCCAATAAAAGTACTTGATAAGTACAAGCACGTATTGTTTTGTTTATTCATCACTAGATGGCATTACTGTGTTTAAAGGCTATTGAATTATATTTCGAATACTAATAAAATTATTTAAATGTATGATGTAATGATGAAGGTTAACGAAAGGATGTTATGGAATATCAAGACACGGTCTCTTAGTCGTTCATATGAAGTTGATAGTCCGTTTAGTTAATCTAGGTACTAACACAAAGTTATGTACTTTCGTACTTTTAAAAATATAAAAACTAACAGAGAAAGAAAATGAGCAAAGTGTGATCAAATATTTTTTATTTACTGTTTTACGGTTCCCAGACTTTGAAGACGGCTCTGTATTTTAATTTAACATTAATAAAATTATAAGCACAAGATTTTACAGCTCAAAGAAAATAAGATGCCACAACCTTCAGCCAGCAGTACATTTGGAGAAACTTTCCTTGATTCATGATCTTAATGAACGTAGACAGGCGAAGTTATTAAAAATGGATCCCAAGAGTTGTAAACTATAACGCGTTTAACTCACAAACTGTTGGAGTTTGCAAGATTTATAATAAATTCAGTGTGAGAGAGATGAATATTTGAAATGATCCACAGTTCCATGGAGTTCTTACAAGTAAATTTAAGATATTACACTTAAACAGACAGTATGCTCTCTCATCGAATAGCGAACCAATTCAGAAACTTGCAGTTGATCCCGAAACACAAACACGTGTTGAAAACTTAAAGGAGAACATCAGATTTGGGCCTGGAGCGAACAGCTTGTTCAATACCCTCAAATAATCTTGCATAATATTTTTATACATCCATTTCATATTTAAAAATCTAGTTACATCAAGTAATTAAAACATTATAATTTCAAGCCTATACTATGAGTGCGCAGTGCGTAAGACGACTATATTTCATTATTCCCATTATTTTCCGCAAAAACGGAATATGCACAATGTGGTAACAGTATCCACAATCTAAAGAGCAATGTCTCATGCATGTTCATATTCCAGGCCCAAGGTCCTTAAGAAAGTTGCTGGTCTCCTTTGAGAAGTTCATCTATCTTAAGACTAGACTCGGCTCATGAAATGAGAGCATTTTATATAATGTTTCTATTATAAATATCCTGTCCATCTCTTACTGTCTTTGTGTGTATAGTTGCTGAAGTTCATTGCAACAGTATCGCATACGTAAATTAATAAATAAACATTCACTTATATTTTCATAAAATAATTCGCAACAAAAATTGCCAAGTCCAACTTTTCAGATCAAACATTTCGCGCCTTGACTCACATGTGGGGCAAGGTTTTGGAATATTAAAAAAAGTTGGTGGAGCGCTGTCGGCTATTTACTGAACTTTGGTCTACGCGAGCTCACTTTCTGCAAATTTGCTTCACAACCGTTGACTTTTTTGATATAAATTGACGTCACTTCATTACAATTGGTCTATTCAGAACGCTGAGGTGATGTTTTACAAACCCACGTCGGATAACATGAATATAATATGCGTGTTTTGTAGAAAAGGACCGCAATAAAGGTAAATATGTTATGTAATAAAATAAAATGCACATCCAAGTTAAAATTAAAAATAAATATTTATTTTTTACGTGGATGTGTTCTGGCTGGTAAACAAAGGAATTGTATCGAGAATAGAAGACTAGTGTCGTCTTGGCGCGGGTACTCTCGTACCCCTAGATTTTTGGTAATCATGTTAATTTCTATCACACCGTATCTCTGTTGATGACTCAAAATAATAACTAAGGGCTCATTCCCACGGCATACGTCTTTGACGATTCGTCAAAAAACACGATACGTCTTGACGGATGGACGTTCACATTGAATACGGAATCGTGTTTTTTCACGATTCGTCAAAATATCGCATTGAAGTTCACATTTATTTCGTGATTTAGCTCAGTTCAGATTGGTTCAGAAACATTCACGATTCGTGATTTCTAAAAGACGTATCCGTCATAATCATAAAACATTCACGATTCGTGATTTGTAAAAGACGTATCCGTATTCGTCTTTTTTCACGATTCGTCAAGCGTGTGAACATGAGTATTTAAAAAGCATTGCCACCGTCAAAAAAAATAACGAATCGTGAAAAAAGACGATTCGTGAAAAAAGACGATTCGTCCTCGTGTGAATGAGCCGTAAGTCGTTATAAAAAACGATGGATTTTACTTTCTTTTTAAAAACTATTATTTTCTTGATGAAAACGTCGTGAGAATTTCAAATGACACGTTCCATTTTTAAACTTCTTAAGCGGAATGTAGCGATAAGAAGCTCTTTGTCTTATGAATTGTTTGAAATTCGAATTGTGGTGCGGGTCATAGATAAAATGTAGTTAGTTTTAAATTGAGTTCCAATTTCAAATTGTGTTTAGTGATCGCTTTGAAAAAAAATTTACTCAGAGCTAAATTTTCCTACTGAATTGAGATTTATAAAAATAACAAAACAAGTAAGTAAAATAAAATTTACATAAACATTACTAAATATAAGAATTAAACAAAGAAATCGCTTTTAAAGCAATCTTTTGTTCGTGTTTCGTGACAGTCTCATTCAAGAGAGTGCTATCTAGTCTTGGTAAAGCCTTCGAATAGTTCGAGAGAGGGAAATAAAATTGAAGCGATAGTTCGAAAAAATATTGAAATTTTTTAAAAAGAACTTTAGATTCCACTTTCAAACTATTATTGTTCGAACCGAATCAACTTTAACGGAAAAATCTTTTGCTTGGCCCGATAAAGGTTACGTGAGAATAGACTTTGGAATTCTATGAGTTCGGAAGATGAATTTTTAAATGCCCTTTTTATTTTAATTTAAACTAGTTTGATGGGTTTTACTTATAAAACCCGCCCAACAAAAGTTTAATATTATGACCTAAGTGTCGATTGAATTGTAATCAATAAATTTTATTAAGCGGGAAGTCAAGTTTATTGAAATCGCTTATCGCAATCTTATTAAAATGATAGCTGACCCCGCAAACGTTGTTTTGCCAAAAAAATGTTAAGGGTGAACAACCCTTATCACTTAGGGGTATGAAAAATAAATAGTAGCCCATTCTCAGACCTACTGAATATGCATATAAAATTTGGTAAAAATCGGTAAAGCCGTTTCGGAGGAGTAAGGTAATTAACATTGTGAATTTGTGACACGAGAATTTTATATCACTACAAAGTATAAAACAAAGTCGCTTTCTCTGTCCCTTTGTGTCCTTAAAACTACGCAATGGATTTGCGGTTTTTTTTTTATAGATAGAGTGATTCAAGAGGAAGGTTTATATGTATAATAACATCCATTAAAGAGTTATTGCACCCGTGCGAAGCCGGGGCGGGTCGCTAGTTTAAGATAAATTAGTTAATATCTGCCAAATGCCAGTTACCTTGTTGCACACGACAACATACAAATGAAACAATCAAACGTTCCAAATAATTATACTAAGCTTCACTTAAAAATTGTGTTTGCTTTATTAAAATTATTAAAGTATGGCAATGTAATTATTTATACTACTGTTTGCACTGGTAACATTGCTATTCAAATTATTCTAAAACTAAAAAGTAAAATGTCTGTCATGTGTTCGTAAAATAAAAACACTACATTTTGTTTGTGAAAAAACTGTCTCTTTTATTTAAAATACAACAGGTTATGGGCCCAGGCACATAATCCAGTGTAAAAAGACAGGAAGTTCGCTTATGTGATATAACGCGTTGGAAGTTTGCCATACAACGTGGTTTCGGCGAGAAAAATACTTGATCTTGGTCTGAGAGCAAGGCAGGGTAACGAAATGGAAGTCAATCTGAACTCAAGTGCTGGCTTAATGAAGCTAGAAGGCGTAAGTAACTGGAACATTTGGAAATTCCAAACGACTGTTTTGTTACGTGGTCAAAAGTGGTTAGACATTGTCGAGGGAAAATATGTAAAACCTGAAGATGAAAGTGAGCGTGCAGCTTGGGAAGCGAAAGATGCAAAGGCTCAAACGCTGTTAGTCACTAGAATGACGGAGAATGTGATGTTACATATTATTACGTGCACCACGTCAGCGGAAATGTGGAAGAAACTGCAAAGTGTCTATGAGCAAAAAGGTGACACTAATATCCATTTAATACAACAACGTTTCTTTCAATATAAATTTGAAACAGGCAGTGACATGTCCACATTTCTTTCCAAAATCCAAGAAATGCAAAACCAGCTTAAACAAGCAGGTGAACAAATTTCCGACAAGTTGGTAATAACCAAAGTATTAATGTCCCTACCTGAAGAGTACAAGCATTTTGTTTCGGCTTGGGAGTCAGCCCCAGAGGACAGACAAACGTTAGAAAATCTAACTGCGAGGTTGTTGGTTGAAGAAGAGAGAGTAAAAGAACGAAGCGAAGGACAACTAAATACTCCTTGTACATCCGCTTTCGTAGTGAAGAATAAAAAGAATATGAAATGTTTCAAATGTGACAAATTTAGACATCTGTCTAATGAATGTAAGATTGGCAATAACAATAACAATAAAACTGAAGGACGTAATTATAAATGTTTTTATTGTGGAAAAATGGGACATAGTAAAGCACAATGTTGGTATAAGAAGAATAAAGAACACAAGAAAAATAATGCATTTGTTGTGTCAGATTCATTTGAAGAGACATCATCATTAAATTATCGAAGATCTCGTTTTCTTGTTGACACGGGAGCTACCGAACACATGTGTTGTGATCGTTCTCTGTTTGCAACCTATACCAGCTCAATGCAAGATGAATCTGTAATTGTTGGTAATGGCGCAAAAATTAAAGTATTGGGATATGGTCAGATGACTGTGGAAGTACATGATGGCAATGAATGGATCGATACGACTATAGAAAGGGTCTTGTATGTGCCAGATTTGAAAACAAACCTTTTCTCAGTAAAATGTGCATCGGACAAAGGATATGTCATGTTTACAGACGTCAATTCATGTAAGTTTTATAAAAATCACAATTTGTGCGCAATCGCGAAACGTGATGGAAATTCATATTACTTGGAATTTCGCAATAAGAATAAAACGGCTAATATAGCTAAGATGGAAAATGGAACTCTACAGGAATGGCACGAAAAATTAGCGCATCAGAATTTTGATTATGTGAAAAAGTTTCTTTTGACAAACAACATTGAGATAAAACAAACTTCGGTTCCTAAATGCGAAGGTTGTTTGGAAGGAAAGATTCATCGCCTGCCGTTTAATAAGAGCGAGAGTGTAAGCACTAAAACCTGTGATCTGGTCCATGCGGATACGTGCGGTCCCATGGAGATAACGTCGGTTGGTGGTTCCAGATATTATTTGATCATTAAGGACGACTTCTCCAATTACAGGTCAGTCTATTTTGTTAAGAATAAATTTGAGATTAAAAATTGCATTCTAGATTTTCTAAACAAGGCGGAAAATGTAACAGGCAACAAAGTTAAGGTCTTCAGATCTGATAACGGTCTAGAATTACAATTTGTATTTGTATTTGTATTTGTATTTGTATTTGTATTTGTATTTGTATTTGTATTTGTATTTGTCTTTTATTTAAAATACAACAGGTTATGGGCCCAGGCACATAATCCAGTGTAAAAAGACAGGAAGTTCGCTTGTGTGATAAAACGCGTTGGAAGTTTGGCATACAACGTGGTTACGGCGAGAAAAATACTTGATCTTGGTCTGAGAGCAAGGCAGGGCAACGAAATGGAAGTCAATCTGAACTCAAGTGCTGGCTTAATGAAGCTAGAAGGCGTAAGTAACTGGAATATTTGGAAATTCCAAACAACTGTTTTGTTACGTGGTCAAAAGTGGTTAGACATTGTCGAGGGAAAATATGTAAAACCTGAAGATGAAAGTGAGCGTGCAGCTTGGGAAGCGAAAGATGCAAAGGCTCAAACGCTGTTAGTCACCAGAATGACGGAGAATGTGATGTTGCATATTATTACGTGCACCACGTCAGCTGAAATGTGGAAGAAACTGCAAAGTGTCTATGAGCAAAAAGGTGACACTAATATCCATTTAATACAACAACGTTTCTTTCAATATAAATTTGAAACAGGCAGTGACATGTCCACATTTCTTTCCAAAATCCAAGAAATGCAAAACCAGCTTAAACAAGCAGGTGAACAAATTTCCGACAAGTTGGTAATAACCAAAGTATTAATGTCCCTACCTGAAGAGTACAAGCATTTTGTTTCGGCTTGGGAGTCAGCCCCAGAGGACAGACAAACGTTAGAAAATCTAACTGCGAGGTTGTTGGTTGAAGAAGAGAGAGTAAAAGAACGAAGCGAAGGACAACTAAATACTCCTTGTACATCCGCTTTCGTAGTGAAGAATAAAAAGAATATGAAATGTTTCAAATGTGACAAATTTGGACATCTGTCTAATGAGTGTAAGATTGGCAATAACAATAACACTGAAGGACGTAATAAATGTTTTTATTGTGGAAAAATGGGACATAGTAAAGCACAATGTTGGTATAAGAAGAATAAAGAACACAAGAAGAATAATGCATTTGTTGTGTCAGATTCATTTGAAGAGTCATCATCACTAAATTATCGAAGATCTCGTTTTCTTGTTGACACGGGAGCTACCGAACACATGTGTTGTGATCGTTCTCTGTTTGCAACCTATACCAGCTCAATGCAAGATGAATCTGTAATTGTTGGTAATGGCGCAAAAATTAAAGTATTGGGATATGGTCAGATGACTGTGGAAGTTCACGATGGCAATGAATGGATCGATACGACCATAGAAAAGGTCTTGTATGTGCCAGATTTGAAAACAAACCTTTTCTCAGTTAAATGTGCATCAGACAAAGGATATGTCATGTTTACAGACGTCAATTCGTGTAAGTTTTATAAAAATCACAATTTGTGCGCAATCGCGAAACGTGATGGAAATTCATATTACTTGGAATTTCGCAATAAGAACAAAACGGCTAATATAGCTAAGATGGAAAATGGAACCCTACAGGAATGGCACGAAAAATTAGCGCATCAGAATTTTGATTATGTGAAAAAGTTTCTTTTGACAAACAACATTGAGATAAAACAAACTTCGGTTCCTAAATGCGAAGGTTGTTTGGAAGGAAAGATTCATCGCCTGCCGTTTAATAAGAGCGAGAGTGTAAGCACTAAAACATGTGATCTGGTCCATGCGGATACGTGCGGTCCCATGGAGATAACGTCGGTTGGTGGTTCCAGATATTATTTGATCATTAAGGACGACTTCTCCAATTACAGGTCAGTCTATTTTGTTAAGAATAAATTTGAGATAAAAAATTGCATTCTAGATTTTCTAAACAAGGCGGAAAATGTAACAGGCAACAAAGTTAAGGTCTTCAGATCTGATAACGGTCTAGAATTTGTGAATAAAGAGGTAAGAGCAATTTTTTCTAACCGTGGCATAGAGCATCAGACTTCTGTTCCATACTCTCCCGAAAGCAATGGAAAAGCAGAACGGGAAAATCGCACCCTGGTTGAAGCTGATAGGACGATGTTGCATGCTTGCAAAACTCTGCCTAAATCTTTATGGGCCGAGGCTGTTAATACAGCAGCTTTTGTTTTAAATAGGACCGGGAAAAGCAAAATTGAGCAAAAGTCACCGTACGAAGTATGGTCGGGAAAAAGTTTTGACATTCATCAGTTAAAACCATTTGGTTCCCCGGTGTATGCACACGTCCCAAAAGAGAAAAGAAGAAAGTGGGATAGCAAAGGAACTAAAGGATTTCTGGTTGGTTATGGAGAGACAGTCAAGGGGTATAGAATTTATTTTCCTGATAAAAATATTGTGGAGATAAAAAGGGATATAGTGTTTTTAGAGCTAGAACCCTCTTCTGTCTTGGAACCTATGATGGAGCTCACAACAACTACATCTAGTGATGAAGGTCCTGATGAAGCTGTTCTGACCATGACGGAAGATGATTCTACATTGACTGAAAATGAGCGTGAAGAGACCGACATCGAATATAACCCATGTGACAGCTCATTGGAATCTATTGATATATCTGAGTTACCTCAAAGAGAACCCAGTAAGCGTGTGAGGAAACAAACTGTTTTCTACAATTGTCAAAGTGCTAGTATCCAAGAACCTGAACCCGCCACTTACAAAGAGGCAATAATGAGGAAAGATGCCAACCAGTGGCTTGAAGCTATCAATAAAGAGTTGAAAACATTAAAAGATAACAACACTTGGGAAGTATGTGACTCACCAGAACATGAACAGATTATTAGTAGTAAGTGGGTTTTTAAAATTAAGAGAAGTAATAATGGAATTTCCCAATATAAAGCTAGGCTTGTAGCTAGAGGTTTCGAACAGTGTGATAGTTTAAATTTTTACGAAATTTATGCACCAGTTGCTAAACTTACTACTTTAAGACTATTTGTTGTGATTGCGACTAAACTTAAATTACCAATTTTTCAAATGGACGTTACAGGGGCATTCTTATATGGAGATATAAATGAGGATGTTTATATTAAATTACCTGAAGGGGCGTATACTGACAATAACAATATTGTAAAATTGAATAAATCTCTTTACGGACTTAAAAGCTCTCCAAAATGTTGGAATGTTAAATTTAGTTCGGTCATGCTTAAAGTAGGATTTATTCAGTCAAAAAGTGATCCCTGTCTTTATACAAAGTGCAATGATAAAGATCAAATATACGTTTTGTTATATGTCGATGACCTATTGTTTTTTGGTACTAATGACAGTTTAACGAATCAGCTAAAAGATGTCCTAAATAAAGAATTTGAAATGAAGGACCTAGGTTTAGTTAGAGATTTTTTTGGGTATACATATTAAGCAAAACATAGAGACAGGTATTACTGAACTTAGCCAAAGAGATTATTTAGAAAAAGTTCTTAAGAAGTTTAAGATGGAAAACTGTAAGCCTATGCAAACGCCAATAGATCAAAATTTTAATAGGAAAATATTAGAAAATAATAATACTGTTGGAGAAAAGGATGTTGTAAATTTATGTCAACAAATTATAGGAAGTCTTATGTACGCTGTATTGGGCACTAGGCCTGATTTATGTTTTACAGTTTCTTTATTAAGCAGATATCAAAAATATGCAAATGACATGTTGTTGGCAGCATTAAAAAGAGTATTGCGGTATGTTAAGTATACCATTGATTATAAGTTAGTGTATGATTGTAAAGATAATATTTTAGAAGGTTATTGCGATGCAGATTGGGCCGGTGACCTTACAGACCGAAAATCAACCTCGGGTTATTTGTTCAAATTTGCCAACTGTTTAATTTCGTGGAGTTCTAAGAAACAAGTGTCTGTAAGCTTGTCGTCAACCGAATCTGAGTATGTAGCAATTAGCATGGCAGCTAGTGAAGCATGTTGGCTAATAAACTTACTGCATGATTTTAAAATTAACAATGTATGTCCAGTTCAAATTTGGTGCGACAATCAGTCTGCCATATCAAGTTCTTGCTCGGATTCCGTTAAGCGTTTAAAGCATGTAGATATACGTTATCATTTTGTAAAAGATTTAGTCAAAGATCGCAAGTTGTGTTTGAGTTACGTTAAGACTAGTGACCAACCGGCAGACATCTTAACAAAAATACTTAATAGGGAATTGATTACTCGGTTTTTAAAGATGTGTGCTGTTGGTAACGTACAATAGATGGTCAGCGAATTTGTTATTTTTTGTTATATAATAATTACATTGAGAGGGGGTATTAAAGTATGGCAATGTAATTATTTATACTACTGTTTGCACTGGTAACATTGCTATTAAAATTATTCTAAAACTAAAAAGTAAAATGTCTGTCATGAGTTCGTAAAATAAAAATGTAAAAATGACTAAATAAATAAAAAAGTTATGTCACTCAAAAGAATCACGCCTTCCAATACTTATCTCAAATCTCAATGCGGCTACTAAGGGACTGGATTCCCGAAGCGAGAGCAGTCTACCTACTGATCTATCGTCTTCTATCTTTTATATATCTTCTATTTTCTTCTATATCTATACATATAATAAAATTGTAACTCATCGCTGTTTGTGCACGCTAATCTCAAAAACGGCTGAACGGATTTTTATTGGACTTTCACTGAGAGATAGAGGAGGTTGTGGAACAACGTATAGGCTACTTTTTATCCCGGAATTGTGGTGGGATCGGGACTCAAGCGGGAAAAACTATGTACGAACGAAGTCGCTAGCACGACAGTAACTAGAACGAACATATGTGTCAACTTCAGGCATGTCAACTCCTCATAACTAGAGATTGAAAGTTTACAACCAACTTCGATCAACCCTTCCACGTATAACTTAACTTATTCATTGAGGATTAGTTAAATTAGAGCAACGGGTCTCGCTCGATAGCATCACACATCACGTCGCGTTCATCAGAATTCAAGGAAGCGAGCAAGTTACAACTTCTAAAGCGTGGATTATGTAAATGGGAAAGTGTAACGAACTTGGCTACCATTTATGTGCTAAATGAATTATAATGTTACGTATAAATGTTGCGTTTGGGTGCTAGGATTCGAATCCTTTTTTTAAATTTTAAAGTATTCTCTTTTTAGCTACTAAGTCTCGCTTCGTTTCAATAAACTTATGTTCGGACGAGTATTCGAAATAAAATAAGTAAAAACAACGTAATAAACAAGACATAGAAATAATGATGAATGATGGTAGAAATGTACCTACATGAATCCACGGCATTTATTTGATTAAAAAATAAAAAACTTTGTAAGACCCAGTTTCTCAAGTCCTAATTATACATTAGGAAACAATCTTAATTTAACAAAAAATTAAACACTCATAAACTTACATCCACGGTAACTTTTACGTTCGGTCTCTTTAACTTTTTATATCTCCGAACTTCTGTTTACTTTCATAGTCAATAGCCAAGCGTTCACAAAAAACTATCCCCTAAAACAGACACTCAAGTTTGTTCTCGTATTACAAGCAAGTAAACTTCCTACAGGCGTTCAGCTCACGCCGATATCGCCTTTCCTACAACAGGATACGGTCTGGTTTAACGTGAGTAAAGTATAAAGTAAGCGTGTCGCTCTTTGCCCAGGGTACGTGTAGCTGAACTAAAACAGTCCCGTTTGTGAACATATTATGTTCTGGAGCTGCTGTTTATTTAAGATTTTGTTGTATTTCGCCTTTACGTTGCAGCGAGTGTAGGAATATCGAACTTGGCTGAATCTAATCCATTCATTCTCGCTACCGATTCTCGCGTCTTGAATAGATATTCGATTTTTAAACTGCATTGATTTTAATATCATTTCTGTGGACTTTCCTTGGCTTATTAGAATCGTGAATTGTGTTTTTTGTGTTTTATTCACGTTTATGTTCGATAATACATTTTTACCTAAATAAATGAACATTCATTGAGTCAAAATTTTCTTATTCAGTGTTCACTACGGCAAAAACTATGAAAACACATATATGAAAGCATCGATTATGACATTGGGTATGAATAACGAGCTATCAGGTGGATTATATCCTGTAGTTTAGTATGAACCACTTCTTACTGTTTATTACTTACAAGTAGGTACCAATAAGTTAACCGAAATCTATTGCAATGATGTGATGTAGGATTTAGCAATAACCCAAGGTGACCCAAGTATCGGAGTTTCTAGACTGCGCCTAATTTTGCAACGTTTGATATGGCTTATTCAATTCTTTGTCTATGACCTTGTTCAAGTACGCTACCGGTGCATACGAAAATTATACAAATAGGTTGCTGTAGCCTCCTGATATGGGCTGAGTATTTGTCGAAATCTTCAATGGTTACTTGAAAAATTTACCAAATAGGAATCCAACTTAAACCAAAATATTCTAAGAAGAAATGTGATTGACATTATGTCTCCCGTTAATATCAAAAAAGAGTTATGAACTTAAAATAAGTTAACCTGCAGAACTAAATTAAAATAATATACTTGTTTCTGAAACGTTCATTAAGCTATGACTGATAGAATATCATAATGAAAAGAACGGAAGAAATCGCACTCGACGCGTTGACGTTTAGGTGAGGACAAGGTCAGGGTGGCTAGAAATAGAAGGTTGTCTTTGATGTCACTAGGTAACCAGGCTTCGATTAATAACTTGGCTCCGTTTAGGCAACATTACTCCAGATAATATCAGGGCAGGGTTTTTACGGCAAATTCAAGGGCGGTACCCAACAACGGCTCACCGCAGGTGTCTCCCATTACGTATTCCACCGCAAACTTAAATTTGCATGTACTGAATATTCAGAGTACTTAATATTCAACCTTATCAGTTTGGAATAGAATTCCGATTTTGTAAAAAATCACGGGAGAATCGTGAGATTAACTTTGGCGGGGTTGTAGCTAGGTTTACGTTCCAACGGTTGCTTTTATCGTAGATCTTGTTAAAGCGAACGAAGTGGGCATGTTATAGGTATTGTTATGGTCGTTGTAAAAGCACGTTAGCTTAATATTCGATATTATATTTAAACATAACCTTTCCAGCTTATTATGCCCTTTTATTGTGTACTCAACTACTTACGCATTACTTTGCTGTGCTTTCGAATATTTTCAATGTATTCATGGTACTTGATTTTACTTAAAGGAACCACAAAGCTATATTTTGTGATGGAAAAGTGTAAAATTAGTGTAAATATTGAATGTACCAAAACAAATTATCTTAGATTTTTGTTACTTAGCTACTAACCTACTTATTCTTTTTCGTCATTTTTTATTCGCGAATTGCTAACACCATTTCCCGCAACATAATTACTGGCCATAAATAAGTCTTGTACTTTTACAAGTCATTGCAAGAAAGGAGATGTTTCAAAATGTATGGAGCCCCGGCCACCACTTTGTACACCATACTCAAAAATGGAGAAACACAATTAAAACAGTTTTCAATCATCCAATTCCTTTAAATTGCTTTAGTTTTGTGGTATAACACAAAAATGTACACTTAAAATTGCAACACAAAAACAAAAGTCCGTCATGGCGGTCAAGTTGTCATCACGTGCCATGTTGGTTAATTTGATAGAAGTTTGACATATGTACCTACAATTCTGTCATTTAAAGTGACAGTAGACAGGTCGCGATCTATGATCAATGACAACTTGGCAAGACGCCATGTTGAAAATTGATAAAAATGAATTATAAATACTAAATTTGTACCAGAAAAGTATGCATTTAAGCAATTTATCTTTATTTTTCCCAAATTCCATGAATTTTTCTCGATTTTTCGAGGTACTGTACATATTGTGGGCCGGATTTGAAACATCTCCTTTACTTTAAATTCTCAACAAGATGTAGTGTAGGATTCTCAATGCCACTTCTAAGGTGGTCTTCGTCTTCTTTTATTCTACCATCGTTTCTGCTATTCTAATTGATCGTGTCGTCTTTCTAACAAATTCAAACGCTCTTAAATTCTCTGATATCGCCAATGTCACCAATTACATTATTGATCCCGCTTTATAATTCGAATTACTAACCGACTGTTCACGTACTGGGTGGCGCCACTACAGTGAATAATCCTCGCCCCGATGAAATTCCAATGAGACTGTTTAGCATATCTGTTGCAAGTGCATGGTCTATAAATATTTGCGAGCTGAACGACGAAGACAGGAGAAAGACCTCTTATAAGATCGTTATAAATATGACATGAATATTAAGCTCGGAATAATGAAGAAGGATGATCGAACTGTACGTTGTAGAAAGGCTTCTGTTTTGTAGCTACAGTAATTCTTGTTAGCGTGTTTTCTTGGGTACCTACTGGCATCAGGATTCGGTATTGACACCACTGAATACTTTGTAACCTTTATTGGCAAGATCCTTTTGACTCCGTGGATGTCAGATAATTCTTATTTCTATGTCCCTATTTCCAGGAAAGAAGTAAAAAAGAAAATGCTGGTAATTGGGACAAAGAAAATTAAACACCATGCATGTTATTGGTATATTACAACATCGGAACCATTTTCAATTTACTTAAGTTATATCTGAAATGTTTCAACATATAATGACCTCATAGTCCCAGTCAAATTCATTTATCAGAAGAAATATATGTCAGAAGGTCTTACCTTATAGTGTAACGATTCTAATGCTAGCGTTGGGGCTTCGAAACTAATTTCATAATTTAATGGTTGTGTGTTGTCATAGCCAGCTGTAATGGACAGTCATCCGTGCATCATTAAAGTGCTGATGGAATGGCTAGGAGCGTCATCTTATCTACGTATTCTGACAAATGTTTCGAGCTTTGATCGAGCAACATGTGGCTATTAATGATACGATCTTATGCCTGGAAATACAGTTGAATGGATGAAAGGAAACAAAAAGAGTTATTTTTTAGGGTTGGCATTTTTGTTGCTCTTGTCTAACGATGACCATTTATCATCTGATGGTTATCTTCTTTTTATCAGCTCTTCAGGCCATAGAAAAAGAAAACAGCTTTCAGGCCCCGAAGCCCAAAGAAATTGACCTGCCAGTTAGGTATTAAATTTTTAATATGTTTGTTCTAATTTTTATTTTTAAGATGCACAGTTTTATGTTCACGTCGTTAAAACACGTGGACCTTTAGTTGAGGGTATGTGTCTTTTTATTAACACGCTTTTATTAACTTCACCTGTATGTATGTTTGTATGTAACTTTACTCCATTTTCTTTAATATCTCCGGTGCCCAAAGGTCTTCTTGCTTCAAACTTATATAGCATCTGCAACTAATTATTCCCTAACTTTCTATACCATTTTCACGAAAATCCGACCACAATTTTCCGAGAAATAGCTGTTTTTCCTCATTTTTTTCTTAATTTTATACCTATACTTCCTTTAATATCTTCCGTGCCCCTCAACCGTTGTGCTTCAAACTCATAACTAACTTAAAGCTAACTGATCCCTAACTTCCTATACCTTTTCCACGAAAATCCATCGCGAATTTTCCGAGTTACAACTGTTTTTCCTTGATTTATACTAAATTCGTTCATTTTAAACCTACATTTCTGTTAATATCTTCCGTGCCCCTCAGGCGTTTTGCTTCAAATTCATAACGCACCTATAAACAGTTGATCCCTAATTTTCTAGACCCTTTCCACGCAAATCTATCGCGGATTTTCCTAAAAATAGGCGTTTTTCCTAACTTCTTTAATTTCCACCTTCCCTAGCCTATAACTTCACCTGTATGTTTGTATGTTTGTATGTATGTTTGTATGTAACTCTCCTTCGCATAAAGAGACTACCATAATGATATTATTACACGCTTTATATTAGCTTCACTTGTATGTTTGTATGTTTGTATATTTGTTTGTAACCGACTTCTTTGGACGCGATTTTGACCCACTTTAAATGGCCAGATTTCGTTCAAACTTTGTAGATTTATCGAGTTCCGATGACATTACACTATTTTGATAAAATTATTCCAATTTTCAATATGCAAAATAAGATTTTAATTTTTTTACTCTCACACTACTGCCATCTATCCATTTGCTACTGCCATCTACCCATATTTACGGGCAACTAGCTGTAACTGCGTATTCAGTTTGACTGCGTACATTACGTTTTACTAGATGGCGTTGTTCTTCTGTTTATTTGAATTCTAAGTTATCACAGTAGATAGATCGATAGAGACCAAATAATAGTTTAAAATTATAAAAACAAGCTATTATAAATAAACAAAACTAAAAAGTCGAAAATAAATAATAGTTTAAAAAAACTAAAAAACACGCTTTTTATAGAATACTGAACTAAAAAAATAGAAAATAAGTTTCAATAAATTTAAATTAAGAATAGTGTTAAAAATTTCAACAAACATGAATTAATAATAGTGTAAATAAAGAAAATATTTTATTTAAAAAAAAGCGTGGGGTGCATGGTGTCATTTTGATAATATCTTAAAAAGCACCCCACGCTTTTTTTAAATAAAATATTTTCTTTATTTACACTATTATTAATTCATGTTTGTTGAAATTTTTAACACTATTCTTAATTTAAATTTATTGAAACTTATTTTCTATTTTTTTAGTTCAGTATTCTATAAAAAGCGTGTTTTTTAGTTTTTTTAAACTATTATTTATTAAATATCCAAGAGCTCGCTTGTATTGTTCATTGTTAGACGTACTGCAGTGCATTCATCTACTCTACTTTTGGAAGCGCTTTTAAAATTTGATACAGTTTTTCATCGGATGCAATATGGGCAGAATATGTGATCACTAGTCGCAAAAATTTATAAGCAATCTGTTTACTGGCGTATCTTTTTAACTCATAGCCAAAAAACGGTAGTTGACACACTTGATGGTAAGTGGACGTAACGCCAAAGGGGTCACGGACACTTTGTCGAACAAAAATGGACATGGGATCCGTTTTTAAAACTCTTCGACATTACTAGTGAAACATGATTAAAAAGTAGGTACAGTTGATAGTAGGTCATTTCTTGAGGAGCTTCGCGTATTCATTCATTTTCAAGTATAAAATTAGAGGCTTTTAAGAACTTCACATGCGAAATTGGAATGCTGGTGCGTCAATTAAGTCACACATATAAAATGTAATGTAGAATGTCGTTATTGCTACTTTAGTAATTGATGGTTCTTTTGTAAATAACGCTTCATCCTCATAACCTCACACTAGCTTTCCATGTGTGGGGTGGGTGCCATGGATATCACATAGGAGTTCATAGGACAAAAACACACACCTTACCGAAATCAGAAATTAAAACTCAAGTTAAATGAAAATTTCACACGGTACTTAACGAACAGCACATAGATATGGTACCTAACCTTTGCGATGTACGGTACATCCAAAGTTTTCATAATTTTAACCTAGAATAAACTTAAAGCAAATCAGTTATAAAAGAAACACAAAACAAATTCACTTTTTAAACAGATATTTGATTTCTAACGCTGAGGGTAAAGAGGAAAGTGAAAGGGTAAATTTCATTATTACCTCTGTGTTCATGTCGACATTGACAAATGGACAAATAGGACGGAGTGACATCTGGGACTAGACTACTGAACATCTCACCCATGTCTCACCTGTACATTCAAAAGACACGTTCAAGCGCTACAGGCCTAGGCGAATAGTTACCTACTGCTAATCAGTTTTGACGTAACTAAGACGCATCTCACTTTTTATATCGCCAAAAAACGAGCATATGCTAAAGTTCGTCGTATCATGATAAAGCACAAGTCCCAGTGACTGCCAACTGAAGAGAATCGAAACCATAACTTTACCGGTCCATTTTTGAGTTTGAATCAATTTAAATTCAGCCCAAAAAAACTTTGTCCGGGTCCAAACCAGATGGGTGAGTTGCCCTGAGAGATATGAAAACGTTACGCAACTCCTCATGTCTACTTTAAATACACTGAAATTATTAAGTACTTACGAGACAAGCTAGTAAATACAGTCATATCAATTCACAAACAATCTAAATATTCAAATAGGACGCGATACTTCCACATAGGGTTACCAACTCCTTTTACAAGAAAAGTATAGGTATTTAGGTCTGAGAAGAATCATAAATAAACAGTATTGCCAAAAAATGAACAGTATTTTATTTATTTAATTTCTTAAATCTATATTTTAAGAGCTTCTCGCACGACTTGTTAATTTCGTTTTTTTTTAAATTTCGTTTTTTTTTTAATTTTGTTCACCATTATTGTGATTTATTTGTGTCTGCACTGCACTAAACGCCCTTTGACCTTGCAAATGTATGAGCTCAAGTTGAATACTTACAGTGTTATGCATTTGGATGCTGAAAACAGTATTTTGTATACTTTTTTTTTTGTTCAACAGTAAAAAGTGTAACGTAGCGAAAAACAGTATAATACTGTTTTTACAGTATAGTTGACAACCCTACTCCCACATCTACACACTATATACACAATACCAACTTGCTCCTAGTAACGAAGCCTATCATCAGAATAAATTATACCATAAATTCCGAAACCCACTTCTAAGAGATTTAATTGTCAAACGCGGAATGTTTGTTTAATTACCAATTCGCATTTAATTAACTCAGTCAAAATCCTTGATTGAGTTGGGAGCTCTGAAATGTTTGCCTCTTACGTGTATTTATGGATAACGGATGGTGGTGAATTAATTGAAATGTACAGATTTAAACTTGGGGGCAATTGGAAGCCTTCTGAAGGAGTCCTGGATTCGATTCCTGACCTGGGAAATTTGAAAGATTGACTGACGGTGTAGGGTATCATTGGTTCCTCTCTAGATCCAATTCTGAAATCCGCACAGACGAAGTTACCTTCAAAAGCTAGTTTAATATAAATTAATTTGCATAACATCTAATCAAAATGTAAAATAAATCCGCGTATAATTTCATTCATGTCGTATCATTTCATGTTACAACTAATAGCTGATTTTAATCAAGATTATTTTCATGTATTTGTTGTCTCACACAATCATTTGCCGCTTGAGGTTTTGTTTTGTAAGCAATGCAACACGAAGTCACAACCTCTCACATTTGCCGTGATGGAACCACATTCTAATTCCGTGATGCAAATAGCTTCTGATAGATTAATGCATACCTACATTGCACGTCATATTTTGAATTTGATGACTGCCTGCATAAGTGTAATAACTGACACACTTATCGCATAAAACTCGAATGTTTGCGTAGATTGTTAACTTTTCGTTTATTTTTTCTTAACTCATCGCGCAATTTATACTATATTTAGCTAAGTTAAGCTACAACCCACTAATGGCCCACTACTGAGCACGGGTCTCTCCTCATTACTGAGGAGGCCTAGAGCATACTCCACCACGCTGCTCCAATGCGGATTGGTGGAGGGGTTAGTGGCCAACCCAGTGTCGAAAGTTTTCAAGCCGCCCGAAGGCCTCCGACATGGCTTAACGACTGCTATCAATCGATAACAACCGGGACCGACGGCTTTACGTGCCCTCCGAAGCACGGAAGCGCTCAATAAATTTTTGCCACTAGCGGTCACCCATCCGACTACCGACCGCGCCCGCTGTTGCTTAACTCTGTCGATCGCTTAGGATCGACGCAAACTATAATATATTTATGAAACACATCTACAATTGTGTGCAATTGTACTTTAATAGCTTTTTATAAAAATAACCGACTTCAAAATCGCAAAGTGGAATTAACACCAAAACTACCCGTCAGATTTCGCTATGTCTGGTTGAACCGATTTCGATAATTCCTTTTTTATTTGAAAGAGTGCTTATTGTGTTCTCATATAAATTTGAAGCGACATATTGCGAGTAGCTTTTGAGTTATTTTGTCTATGTTGAATTCGTTATTTTTAGTAAAAAGTTAGTAATTCATGTTATTAAGTTATTGTGAAGTTCTTCACGAGTGTTTTATGAATTTTGGTTTGCTTATTTCTGTACTTTATCCTTATGCATAAGTGTTCCTTACGGCACCGCGGCCGCGCGGGCATCGGCGGGCGACGGGGAGCGGAGGGCCCGCAAACCGGTCCCACTGGCGATCATTGTTGCCTCTGGGCCCTCTCGCCATCGGCCACTCGCTCACGGACACTCCCAACGCGCGCATGCGATTGTTTTTTTGTATACCTATGATACAACCGTATTACAGTCTATTCACGATACCATCAGCAGTTTTATTTAGTCAAGACCACCAGCTCATACCTGGAGCTTGATATTCAACATTGGTCCTTCGATCCTTCTACAACGGCCTTCGATCCAGTGGAGAACAAATAAATAATCGTCGAATTTGCTGCGCGTGCCCGCCCGCGGACTTTGGACCTTCCACCGCAAAGGACAGATAGCGGTCATACGTTCACCGCGGAGGGAACATTGGAGAATCGAGTGAGTCCGTTCCAATCCTTATTATTCCTGTCTTCTCTTTTTTCTTTCCAGGAATTTAATATAGTGCTATATGGGTCAGACATAGTGATCTCTTCATAAATAGCCTATATAACTACTTACGTATAATTTATTCGTAAAACTTCCTTTCACTTTTATGCTTACTCTTTGCCGTAAAATTACGCAGTAAGCTATTTAAGTATTTTTTTCTTTTCCTTTTCTTTCGGCAACTTATCTGTCGCGTATTTTTTTAAATTTATTGATTTAAAAATACTTGCCTTATACCTAAATACGATTACCTTTCACTTCCATGCATAGACTTCGCATATTCATACGAGTATATTAAACCATTGGAGCAAGTTAATATTTTTTTGTTGCGTTACCTTCGCACGCATCTTTGTCTGTCGCTTCATTATTCTTTCTTCTCATTTATAACAAGCATTATGCCGGACGCAAAACTAAGGGAACTCATTAAGAAGCGTGGCATCTATAAAGCTAAATTAACACAATTTACAAACTTCGTAAAATTATTACCAATTACAAACTTAGATACATTCCAAGTAGCCGAATTGGAATGCCGCCTTAGCATTATAGAAGATATGTATAGGGAATTTGACGGTTTGCAGACGGAGTTGGAACTATTGTCGGAGAACACAGACGAAGTGTACAGCGAGCGGGAGCATTTTGAACAGCTGTACTTCAGCCAGGTGTCCCGCGCGAGGGCATTGCTTGCCTCCGCACGCGCACCCGCCGCCTCCGCCTCATCCAGCGACGACGGCGCTCCGCACGGCTCTGGCTGCAAGCACGACTTCGTCCGGTTACCAAAGATCGACCTGCCTCACTTCAGCGGGGACTATCAGCAATGGCTTGAATTCCGAGATACGTATCTGTCACTCATTCATAATAACGAAAGTATTCAAGACATAAATAAATTTCATTATCTTCGCGCTGCATTAACTGGTAGTGCTTCTTTGGTTATTAAAAGCATTGAATTCCAAGCAAGTAATTATGCTGTTGCTTGGCAATTATTATCAGAAAGATATGATAATGAAAGGCTTTTGATAAATAATCACGTTCAATCATTATTTAATTTCGACAAAATTATGTTTGAATCTAGTACTTCATTAAGAAATATGATAGATGTTACTAATAAAAACTTAAGGGCGCTTAGTACATTAGGTCAACCCACAGAACATTGGGACACATTAGTCATCTATATGATGTCAAAGAAATTAGATTCCATAACGAACCGTCACTGGGAAGAACATAAAAATAATTTAAGTTCATTTCCTAATTTACAAAACTATCTTAAATTCTTATCAAACAGAGCAGACTTACTAGAAACATTAAACGAAAATAAAAACATAAAATCAACACACAATAAACCTACACATATACATACAAATTCATACACAAATGATAATAACAAAAATAAAAATAATTTTAATCAACCTAAACCTAACAGAACTAACAATATCATATGCCCAATGTGTTCTCAAGACCATTTTTTGTTTAATTGTCAGTCTTTCAGAAAACTAGATGTCGACACACGTATTAAAAAAGCTTCAGAAAGCAATGTTTGCATGAATTGCTTACGTCCGGGGCACACAATAAAACATTGTAAATTATCGCATTGCAAATATTGTCCAACTAAACATAATACACTTTTACACAAGGAATCTTATCCAGAAAAAACAGATAACATAGTCTTGTCAACTTCTTCAATTGATAATTCATTTTCAAATAGTCAGACCCATGTACTACTGTCCACAGCATTGGTGAAAGTGGCTGACGTTGATGGGAGACTTCATACGGCCAGACTTCTACTCGACAATGGCAGTACCTCTAACTTCGTCACCCAAGACCTCTGTGAGAAACTCGGCCTGGTAAAACGTAGCACTAGCTCCACTGTCTCAGGTATAAACTGTCAAATTTCTAATACATCAGAGAGTTGCAGTCTTACAATTATATCCTGTTTCGGTGGTTACCGGGCGAACATAGACTGTTTTATCTTACCTAAAATCACACAATCACTGCCTGGCTCTTATTTGGATAAGAAACTTATTTCCATCCCGCCAGGTCTTCAACTTGCAGACCCTTCATTTAATATACCTTCAGCCATTGATATCCTTGTAGGCGCTGAGGTATTTTGGAACGTCTTAGGTTCCAACACAATTAACCTAGGTAAACATAAACCTGTATTACAAAGCTCAAAGTTCGGATGGCTTATTTCCGGCTGTGTTTATCAGTCTCATCCGCGCATTAAATCTTCTTTCTGTCACTTTCTTTCGCTTGAAGAGTCTGACCAGCTCACTCGCTTCTGGGAGCTTGATTCTGTGTCTTCTGGCAACTGTTTTTCACCTGAAGAACAAGCTTGTGAAAAGCTCTTTCAAGAAACCACACATCGTGATGATAGTGGTCGATTCGTGGTCACCATCCCATTGAAGGACTCGCCAGAGTGCTTAGGTGACTCTTATACGATGGCCAGGAGTCGATTTCTTTCCCTAGAGCGTAAATTTGAGCGTGACCCTTCTTACAAAACTAAATATTTACAATTCATGCAAGAATATATAGATCTTAATCATATGACAGTTAACACAAAATCAGAACACTCAAAAGTCAATTATTACCTTCCTCACCATGGTATAATTCGCGAGAGTAGCTTAAGTACGAAGCTTCGTGTTGTATTTGATGGGTCAGCCTCAAGTACTTCGGGCAAGTCCTTCAATGACATACAAATGGTAGGCCCTACCGTACAGGAGGACCTATTTTCAATACTTATTCGGTTTAGACAACACAAATTCGTCATAACAGGTGACATTGAAAAAATGTACAGATGCATATTAATAGAGCCTTCACAACGACCTTTACAGCAAATTATTTTTAGATTTGATCCTTCAGAACCCTTAAAAACCTATAAGCTAAACACGGTGACTTATGGCACTGCTTCAGCCCCTTATTTAGCCACCAGGTGTTTGGTATCCCTTGCAGATCACTGTTCAGATCAAAAGGTTAGTAACTCTATTAAACGAGATTTCTATGTAGATGATTATTTGAGTGGTGGTGATAGCATTGAGTCTGTTACCTCATTATGTCAAGGTGTAATTGATACTCTCAAGTCAGCTGGTTTTCATCTCCGTAAATGGCAATCAAACAGTTCTAAAATATTAGAATCAGTCAATAAAATTGATACAGAAAATAATACAAAAACTTTAAATTTAAATAATATATCCTCATGTAAAACACTTGGTTTGTATTGGGACTGCAAACTTGACAACTTATATTTTTCAGTGGATTTAAATCCATCATCAAAAATTACAAAACGCAATATTCTTTCCTTAATAAGCCAAGTTTTCGATCCCCTTGGTCTCGTCGGGCCATGTATTGTGCAAGTCAAGCTTTTATTACAACGTACATGGATTCTTAAATGCCCATGGGATGAAGAAGTTCCAGCAGAAATAAAATCAAAATTTCTTGAATTCATTAATTCACTTTCAAGTCTCAACAATATTCGCATTCCTCGTTGGATATCTTGTAGTAATCCCTCTTGTATCGAACTTCACATTTTTACAGACGCCTCAGAACGAGCTTACGGTGCTTGTGCGTACGTAAGAACTGTAGCAGATGATGGAACAGTGTGTGTTCGCCTTTTAACCTCAAAAAATAGAGTGAGCCCAATAAGGCCCATCAGTACTCCTCGCCTTGAGTTAAATGCGGGGTTATTAGGATCACGTCTCTATCAAAAGGTACGAGAGTCACTTAATATTTCCTTTAGTAACTGTTTCTTTTGGTGTGACTCTACCATTGTACTTGGGTGGCTCACTACACCACTGACTCGATTACATCAATTTGTTCGAAACAGAGTCAATGAGATACAAGAAATTACTACCGGTCACAAGTGGAGCTACGTGCCTTCTAAATCTAATCCCGCCGATCTCGCTTCTCGGGGGGTGAAGGCTGATTACATCAGCGTTTCCAATCTTTGGTGGTCAGGTCCTGATTTCCTTCAACAGAGGGAAATACAGTTCCCCACACCTCCCAACACACAACATCATTCACTACCAGAAACATCTCTACATACATCAATCAACAATAATAATAATTCAATAACTTATAATAACGAGAATAATAATTTAATATCTATATTAATTCATAAAACATCTTCATTTACAAAATTGATCAGAATCGTAGCCTATGTACAAAGATTTATTCATAATTGTAAAAATAATCAAACTAAAAAATCAACTTACTTAACTCTTTCAGAATTACAATCATCACAAAACCTTATATTACAAATTTCTCAGCAGGAAATGTTCCCTGAGGAATATAAATGTCTTAAAGATAATCAAACCTTACATAAAAAGAATCGATTAATTAGTCTTTCTCCCTTTATTGATTCTCATAATTTAATACGAGTAGGTGGACGCCTTAAGAACTCACATTATACTTACGACGTTAAGCACCCCATACTGTTGTGTAGCAAACATCATTTAACTAAAATTATTTTTGTTAAAATGCATTTATCTCTTTTTCATGCCGGGCCTCAGTTACTTCTGGCAAATTGCAGGCTCACATACTGGCCTCTGGCAGGTAGAAACTTAGCCAAACAAACAGTACATAACTGTGTTAGATGCACTCGATTTAAGGCTAAACCTGTTCAACCAATCATGGGTAACCTACCAAGTGACAGGACGTATCTCGAATTTCCCTTTTTGAACACAGGCATTGATTATGCCGGGCCAGTGCTTATAGCCGACCGCAAAGGCAGAGGCTGCAAATTATTGAAATCTTATATTTGTGTATTTGTGTGTTTTGCAGTCAGAGCCGTCCACCTAGAGCTAGTGTCTGATCTCACTAAAGAGGCCTTTCTAGCGGCCTTCAGTCGCTTCATTAGTCGTCGTGGTAAACCGCAACGCGTGTACTCCGACAACGGTACAACTTTTGTGGGAGCTTTCAATGAACTTTCACGCTTTTTGCAGGTTTCCTCTAGTCACATAGCGTCGGACCTAGCTAACCAAGGTATAGAGGTAACATTCATACCTGCCTATACTCCACATTATGGAGGCCTGTGGGAGGCAGCAGTTAAATCAACAAAGCATTTATTGCGTAGAGTCATGAGCTTAACTCATTTAACTTATGAAGAATTATCGACTTGTCTGACCCAAATAGAAGCTATATTAAATTCTAGACCTCTCACACCTCTTTCCACTGATCCTTCCGATCTCTCTTATCTTTCGCCTTCTCACTTCCTCCTCGGACGACCTCTTACGTCAATCCCTCGACCACAGATCAGCGACACAAACATCCACCGCTTGCCTCGCTACGACCGCATCGAGAAGTTCAGACAGCATTTCTGGAACCGCTTTTCTCATGAATATATTTCTCTCTTACAACAGAAAACAAAATGGCAGACGCCTGGCTGCGACCTGAAGACAGGCACCATGGTGTTGGTGAAGGACATGAACCTTCCTCCTCTTCTGTGGCTGCTGGGGAGAGTGGTCTCCGTGAAACCGGGGTCAGACGGACGTTGCAGAGTTGCAGACATCCTGACGAAGAAGGGCACAATCTCGCGTGCCTACAACAACATATGCCCTCTTCCGGTACCTCTTGCATCCTGTTGAAGAGGCCTTCAACCCGGGGGAATGTTCCTTACGGCACCGCGGCCGCGCGGGCATCGGCGGGCGACGGGGAGCGGAGGGCCCGCAAACCGGTCCCACTGGCGATCATTGTTGCCTCTGGGCCCTCTCGCCATCGGCCACTCGCTCACGGACACTCCCAACGCGCGCATGCGATTGTTTTTTTGTATACCTATGATACAACCGTATTACAGTCTATTCACGATACCATCAGCAGTTTTATTTAGTCAAGACCACCAGCTCATACCTGGAGCTTGATATTCAACATAAGTGATGATAACCACTTTTGAAAACAACACACGCATTAAGTAAATCTGTTCATTCTGTTCATCCTCCTACGCCAAGATCCGATGTGTTAACTTGAAACACTGGTTCTCAAACATTTTCAAAACATAATCCATTTATCCGAAATCCAAGCTGTACCAACAAAACTTAATTCACGCTTATCATTAAAATATAATAACTGATTTATAAAAGTGAGTTTTTGTCGTAATAAGGACAAATTCAAATTGTTTATTCCGTCTCAGTATTAAAGCATGCTAACTAATCTATGTAGTAATAAAATAATTATTATTTACAAATCTGTAGCTATTCTTAAGGTTAGACGGATTATACCCTACGTCTTGATAGGCAATACGTCTATGGTTATCTTATAATCGGCTTTATAAAAAAATATATACATAAGTATTATGTGTAGGAATAAGTTAGCTTAGGCCGGGCAAAATGGAAAACTTGCTCTCTTTTTTAAAAGGTCAATTATAAGAAAATATTGTTTTTAACAATGTGAATGGTGTTTAACGACAAAAGGGATACAGCAATTGTCTGTGCCTAAAGTACCCGAACCGACAGGAATATGATAACCTGTAATTTTGTAGCTCGTACAATCCGATTTAATGAATGACGCGTAAAAACTTAAATACAAGCTCGATTTCGGCTTTGCTACCGCTTACCAATTAATTGGCGTAACTGACCTAACTGTGAGTGGAAAAAAAAGAAACTCCTTGGGAGCTTCTTGCCGCTTCTTCTACCAAGGCCACTCATCGTAGGGATTTGTGGAAGCGATGGCGTAGTTGGCTTTCGAAAAGTGTTTGTAAAAACTAAGTTCGAATAAAATTATTCCATTTTTCATTTTGACCCATATTTTTTCTAGGTTTATCCTTAAAGGCTGCGAAGTTTCACTTTGAGAACCACCAACTTAAGTAATCAGCGTTCACCTCTCACATTTACCTTGGCGATGAAGCCACATTCTAATTTCGTATTGCAAATAGCATGTGATGGATTAACGCTGCCGTGTTGGCTGATGACTGGCCAGATTAAATGATCGAGATCTACTCTATTGATTCGTCGGTCATGTTATTATGTTGTGTGGAAATGTACGTACGTTCTCACTTTACTGTGTAATTGGGGTGGGAGTTTGTGAGTGTTAATTTGATTCCTATTTCGTCAACATAGAATTTGATGACTTGTGTGGTACAGTCGTTACCAAACTGGATTGATGTCCGAAGGGTCCTAGGTTTGATTGCCAGCGAGGCGTAAAATTGAATGATGTGTTGCAAATTTCTGTTCTCGGTCTGGGCTTATGAGTGTTCATGTGATTGTGTGTTGTCTAATGCATCCAAGACACAGAATATTTAAATAGTGGACTATGAGTATCAAGAGTAAAAAACATCTTATTACCT